>JAUMJK010000892.1:0-600000 GCA_033558105.1 Coccyzus lansbergi
GCTCACTCGCCCCGCCCAGCCCAGCCCAGCCCAGCCCAGCCCAGCCCAGCCCAGCCAGCCCAGCCCAGCCCAGCCCAGCCAGCCCAGTCCAGCCCAGCCCATCCCAGCCCAGCCCAGCCCATCTCAGCCCCGCCCAGCCCATCTCATCTCAGCCCAGCCCAGCCCAGCCCAGCCCAGCCCTGCCCTGCGCAGCGCCAGGCGGAAGTGCCCGGCAGTCTCTCCGCCCTTCCTTTCCGCCCGGGTGCAGGCGGCGAGGATGAGCCAGAGGGACACCCTGGTGCACCTCTTCGCCGGCGGGTAGGTGACACACCCCCACTTCGCGCCACGAGGGTGACCTCCCGGGGGCAAGGGTCTGGCTGGGGGCCGCCGTGCCTGAGGGCTGGGGAGGGGGTGCCTGTCAGCCCAGGGTGTGGGTTGTGGAGGTGTGGGGGGAGGGTTCCTTTAAAAATACGTCACTCCCTGCGGTCGCCTTTCTAGGTGTTTATCCTCCTTTTGGTGTTTCTGTGGTGAAGCACCCTGAGCCCTCCGTGCGTGGGTTTTCCACTCTTTCAGAGATACTCAGTAGGCTGGAAACCATAGGGTGTCCCGAGTTGGAAGGGACCCCACGAGGATCATCGAGTCCAACTCCGTGCACGGGACACCCCAACGGTGTGTCTGAGAGTATTGGCCAAATGCTGCTGGAATATTGTCAGGGTTGGTGCTGTGACTGCTTCCATCGAGAGTTGTTTCAGTGCTCCACCACCCTTTCTTAATGTGCAACTTAAACCTCCACCAGTGCATCTTCCTGCTACTCCTTTACATCCTCTCCTCAGTCACCAGAGAAGAGAGATCTGAGCCTGCTCCTTCTCTTCCCTTTGCGAAGAAGCTGTAGAATACATGAGGGCTCCCCTCAGTCTCCTCTTTTCTAGGCTGAACAGACCAAGTTACCTTAGCCGCTACTTGTACAGCTTCCCCTCTAAACTCTTCATCAATTTTGTGACCTCCTGTGGACACTTTACAGTGTAGTTAGTAATGCTAATATGGAGGATCTCCTGTGTTACTTGAATGCATTTCAACATGCTAGTATGTACTACTCTCTGGTGAGGTTATTGAGAGAGTCATGCAACTTTCCATCCATGAAGACAGAGGAAGTTAAATGGAAGAAAACTGCTAGAAGTAAAGATGTTTGCCCTTGTAGCCTTGGTTAGGTGTGAGGTAACTCTGGATTTGCGGGCATTAGTCTATCTTCATCTCTGTAATGCTTGGGATGTGTGCATTCTACACAGCTTTTGGTCCCTCTGGGGATCAAGTGGGAAGAGTCTGTCGCTTAAAAGAGCAAGCTGTTTGCCTTGATCATAACAGCATATTTGATTAGCAAGCATGGCTGTGCAGAAGTGGTAGAAGTAATAGACTGAGAACATATTTTTACATCCCAAAGAGAGCTTGAAGATTGGATTTCAGTTTGTACTCATTGACTCTGGTCTGGGTGTTTGAGGTAGAATGATAATGTAGTGTTTATTCTGAGCAGATCTGGCCAAGTTGGATATGCAAAAGCATGTTCTCTTGTTTTGGCACACTTTACAGGCTTTCACTGTTACATGTCTGCTTCAGTGTTTTATGTGGGAGCTCTTATCACCCCCCTGATTTCTGGCACCCTGCCTAAGACAGGGATTGTGCAGCAGGAGGCCTGGGATGTGGTAATGGCTACTTCTTATTCAGAATCCATGTCTTTGTAAACATTCAGAAATGCAGTAGAAGTGCTGATTTACTGTAGCGCTTGAACTTGGTATTTCTGCAAAGGAGGAATCATATGTGATAATAGTCAGGTTTATAAACTTGAAACTTAAGATGGGATCAAGATTGCTCAGGTCACCTCGTTCACTGCCGTTCTTCACAGTAAAGTCTGGTCTATGGTTAGCCACTGGCCAGTTGGGTCAAGGGTTATACTGGAAGGAAAAGGCAAAATGCTGTTTCCTCATGTGCCAGCCACGTGTTTCTTGTAACTCTAGTTCAGCAGAGCTACCAGTGTATATTTGGTGATGTTTAGCAGTAGGGATGTTATTCAGAGTCGTCTCATGACTTCTTGTGAGCGTGGTGGACTGTGTGCAATCTTCAGTCTTCAGTGAAACTTTAAAGAGAACGGAAAAAAACTTGTTTTGCTTCAGGTTTCACTAGAAACTGTATGAAAATGAGGTTATCTCGGTCTCCTGGCTTTTTTTGTGATATCCAAGTTCAGTCTTCAATTTCTGCTTTCTGTAATGAGCCTGTAACTGATGACATTGCTGTTTTAGTAATGTATGTGGGGCTGGCCTGGATTTTTTTCTGTGGCTGCCTAGCTTGTTTTGAGGTGAACTCAACAACAGTTGTCAAACTGTCAAAACTGTTAAAAATTTACATTGGGAGGTAGTCTCATGTTTCTAGTAATTTTTTTCCCTTCATTCCTTTTTTCCCATTGCTGCATGCTTATCCCTTTCTGACAGGTTTGAGAGACACTTCAGAGTGCTGCCCACTGGGGCAGTGTTGGTGAGGGAATTACTCAGCAATCGCTTGCTTTATTTTTATACGTTTTTTACTCATGTAGTTTCATTTTTAAGGATCCTGTCTCAATTTCACTACTGCATGTTAATAAAGCCGATGCTTTGTCACAGAAATACTGATTCTAAGTTTACAAAGAAATAATGTAGTACTCCTTTAGGAATGATTTTTTAATGTGGTCTTAGCATAATTACTGAAATGAAGTGTTGTATTTTTTTCTAGAACAAACAACTCCAGTGTTTTTGCTGGACTAGTTCAGGCATTAGCCAAAACATCAATGAAATTGTTCTTTGTGTACAGCCCCTCCAATGCTACAATGGAGCTCTTGACCTCTTGATAGGGTGTTCTTTGAAGGATTGCATGTGAAAATAACAATGATCTCATTTAGAATCAGAAAATACGTAGCATCACATTCACAGGAAATAAAATAAGGTGGAAAAATAAAGAATTTCCTCTCAATAAAAAGAGGTTTGTAACTTTAAGTACTCTTTACTTAAAGAAAAGCAATTTTATCTGATAGATTTTTGAAACTGATAGGTTCTGTGCAGGAACTTAGCAGTCACCTTAGCACATGCGTAGTTTTTTATGCTTTATTCAAAGCTGTTGTTGTGCACTCTGTACTGAAGAGTAATTGCAAGGCGTATACTTGAATAGACTGATAGCATACCTGGAGTTAAATTTCATGCTGTGGCATGTTTGAAATCACTTATCTCTTGTTTTGTCACGGTGCAGTTTGGCAGGGTCTACTGCCACAGTTCCATTTGCTAATGCTCTCTTCCTCCTGTGAGAACAGGGACCAGCTAGATGGCTGGTAGTGCTGGATCCTGGTAAAAATCATACTTCAGGTGAAACTCTGGATTTTGCCAAAACTCCTTACTACCCTGAAGATACTTGGTTGTGTTGTCCAGACTTGGTGTTTCAGGAGTCAGACTGTAAATCTGTTTCCGTAGAGTTTTGTTTTTCTGTCTCTTAGTCAGATATCAACTGTTGTAATTCTCGTCAGGGAGTTATCAGTATAAACTCAAGAGCTTCTATCCCAAACCAAGGGAATCAACTGGGCATTCTGTGTCCTTAAATTATAAAACAAAAATTATGAGGTCTCATGATTGGAAGGTGAAATCTGAATGAACATTTTAACGCAAGTACATAAGTTTTACTATAACATGCTCTTGTAGTCATTAGACTACTTGCATCAACAACAACAAAAAAGACCCTAATGTGTGTTGCTTTATAAGGAACACTAATGTGTTAGGTGTATCTCCTTGCAGTTATAATTGGTACATCAAGTGAAAATGCAGGTTTTGGCTGCCAAACTAATTTCTAGGCTTTCATGACTGGTTTCATATTTCTAGATATCGTAATTCAATAATTCTTTATCATACAATATGTCATCAGGATGTGCGAACTTACCTGGCCATTATTTCCTCAGTTAAAGGAAGGACTCCTTTGGGTGAGGAGCTGTCTTTCTGACTCCAAGGTTGGGCATTACTAGGTTCACCTCTTAATTCTTTCTTTACTCTTGTTGTTATTTGCAGAAATAGTTATTTTCTAATTTTAAGAGGTAATACAGAGAGGAGCCTACTTGTCATCTTAAATTGACCTGTTTTTAAATTACTCTTTGTCTGCCAGAGGTCCTTGGCAAATCCCTGAAGTGGCTGAAATAGTTATCAGAAAATGTACTTAAGATAAATGCTTGAATCGTTTCAAAAGATTGATGCTGTTGACATAGGTGGAGTAACGGTAAAAAGGTATTGGTTAATAATGTAACAGGTAATGTGATGATTTTTCACCCCCTTTCAGAAGATAGCCCCTTAAGCCATAACTGAGTTGCCAAGCACTTGGACTTGCACGTTCCTGGCATAAAACTGCATGTCTTTCAGAACAAGTTCTTCCAGTTGTAAGGCATAGAAGGTTAGTACCTTCCTGTCAGAACCTGAGGTTATTTTTGTTTTCTTGTTTGTACTCTGAGTAATAAGGCAGCATTTGTTTAAAACACTGGGCAGCTTGTGTTTTGCTCTGTGAGGTTACCAAAGTGCATGAGAATTGCTTAAGAAATGGTGAAGAGGGTGTGTTTCTTGTATTTCCTTCTAGATGACTGTTTTTAGTTGGTTTTGCTTAATACAAATGTTGTTAAAAATGTTTACCCTGGTTTGTAGTAGAAGCTACCCTGTATGTGTTGGTGTTTGTTTTGGATAGTGGAACACATGGATGTTTGTTCCCTTTGTGGTGCTCTGCCAGATTTCCCTTGGTGTCTGTCAGCACATCAGGAGAATTTTATTTTTACACTCTTAATTGGAGATAGCAGGTTTGATTAGTATTTTTAGTTTATGCTTTTTATACATGTTTAACTTATGCTTTCTAAGTTTCAGCAAATAAAACGTGTTTTGTGAATAAGGGTGTTAAGGGGTTTTTGGCTACCAGTAGTAATCATATCAATATTTAAGATGGAAAATTTGTAGCATGCAAATTAGCAGTGTAATAACAGGAAAACCCTGGAAATACAGGATTGAGATGTTCTTGCTGTTTTAGTTGTCCTTGCTAACCACCTTGAATCCCTCTAAAGAGGGGTAATGTAAGCTCAGTATCCAAACCTGCAACATAAATCTGTTGGTGGGAGTTACTTGTGTTTCAAGACAGCTCTGTAAAATTGCTGATAGGTTTGGGGCCTGAATTTGCAGTAAATGGTAAAGAGATTAGAAGTTCTGTTTGCAGGTGGTTTGGGTTTTGTTCCTTTTGACAATTTTTAGTTCAGTTTTCTTGCTGTTTCTCTTGGCAGCCGGTATTTGCATGGGACTTTCATTTTTCATCCAGGGAAGAGAAATAGCTTGTAAAATATATCGGTCAATGTAGACCCAAGATAACAGGGTCAAAAGTTATCTTGAAGTCTTTCAGGTTGTGATTGTAAGTGCTATTAAAGGTTAATCTGAGACAAGCACTGTGCATCCTTCTTTTATTTGTATAAATTACACAATTATCTGAAGGAGTAAGAAAGTTCTTGCATGAACAGTTTCACTTCTGGGTCAGCTGACACTGGCACTGGGAAATGTTAATCTGCTGTGGAGCATTTATAGACAGTCCAATGATTGAAGGTGAGACCCTTATCCATACTGGAGATGTCTGTGCTTTTACTTGGCACAGTATAATGTAACGGTAGGAGATAACTCGCCTGTTTTGGACAAAGGCAGGGATTCCTTTTATTGTGCAACCATCTCTGGAAATAGAACCAGGGATTTGAATGCCAAGCACGATTAGGTTTTTGAAGCATGTGTGTATTTCTTTCACTGTCGTGCCTTACAGATGATGCAGACTTATCTGGGGGAATGATTATCAATGTTATGTCTATGTTGCATTGCTAGCAGAGCTTAAAGCTAGAATCATTCCAGGTTTGTCTGTTAATTTGGGAAGTTGATGGACTTCTAAATGCACATTAAGGATCAAATGGAATGTTTAGGGTTTTTTTTGTATGGGGATTCTCTAGAATAAACTGCAATTGAGAGCACTGCAATCTTCCTAGATTCTTCTGTCGAAGAGATGTCAAGTAGACAGAGTTTGGTTTTACTCTTTTAAATTTGTTACAGTCCTGCGGGTTAGGTGATAACCTGTCTGAGTGTTATGTCTGTGCCTTCTTGTGCGATTTAAGCAGCAACTTTAATTCCCTATACGTGACTGTGTTAGTAGAGGGATTTCTATCTTCCTTTTGTACTTGCATGCCTGTTTTTGTGGATTTACAGGGTGGTGTGCTGGCGAGGACCGCCAGTATATCACCACAAAGCATGAGGGGGCAAGTGCACCTGGGGACAGTAAGCAGGAAACTGGCACTGTGGCCTTAGTTAACCCAAGGATCACTCAATTGGGAAGAAACCCTATTACGAGGGCTGTAGGTTTGCTAGCCCAGCTGAAGTACATTTGCATTAATGCACACAGTATGGGAAATAAGAAGGAAGAGTTGGAAGCTGTGTTAGGGCAAGGGGATTACAATGTTGTTGCCATTGTGGAGACGTGATAGAGTGACTCATATAACAAGAGTGTACCCATGGTGGGGTATAAACCCTTCAGGAAGGACAGGAAGGGCAGAAGAGGAGGCGGGGTAGCTCTCTGTTAGAGAGGGCTTTGATATCCTTTGACTGGATTATGGTCAGGAAGGGACTGAGTGCCTGTGGGTAATAATCAGAGGAGCTCCCCGGGCAGGCAGATATTGTCATGGGAGTCTACTACAGACCACCCAGTCAGGAAGAAGCAGCTGATGAGCTCTTCTACAAACAAATTAGAGTAGTCTCAAGATCGCTACACCTAGGCCTTGGGAGTGACTTCAGTTTCCCAGATATTGGCTGGGAGTATAACACAGCAGAAAGGAAGCAGTTCCGGAGGTTTCTGGAGTGTGTGGAAGACAACTTCCTCACACAGCTGGTGAGCGAACCAACAAGGGACAGCGCCCTCCTGGACCTAGTGTTTGTGAACAGAGAAGACCTTGTGGAGGATGTGAGGGTTAGAGGATGCCTAGGGCAAAGCAATCATGAGATGATAGTTCTCAGTGCAGGGTGAGATGAAGGAGGCTAGCAGAACTGTCTCACTCAACTTTCAGAAAGCAGACTTTAGACTGTTCAGAAGGCTGATTGGAAAAGTCCCATGCGAGGTGCTCCTTAAGGGCAAGGAAGTCCATGAGGGCTGGACACTCTTCAAAAACACTCTTCTCCTAGCCCAGGAGAAAGCTGTCCCCATGTTCCAGAAAAGTAACCGGCAGGAGAAGAAACCAGTGTGGTTGAGTAGGGAGGTCCTGAGAGACATCAGTAAGAGGAGGAAGGTCTATGAAGGCCTATGAGCTTTGGAGAAAGGGGCAGGCATCTTGGGTGGACTATAGGGAGGAAGTAAGAACATGCAGGGAAAAAATCAGGAGGGCTAAGGCCCAACTAGAAATCAGAATGGCCAAGCCTGTGAAAGACAATAAAAATCTTTCTACAAATATAGCAACAGTAAAAGGAGGACTAGGGATAATCTCCAGTCCCTACTAGATGCAGAGGTAAAAACAGTAACGGGATGAAGCACTCAATGCCTACTTTGCTTCAGTCTTTAATAGTAAGGAAAGTTGTTCTCTCTGCGCACAACCCCAGGGGTTGGAGGAGCAGAATGAAGTTCCCATGATCCAAGAGGAGGTAGTTAGAGACCTGCTTGCCCAGCTAGACATCCACAACTCTATAGGACCAGATGGGATTCACCCAAGGGTATTAAAGGAGCTGGCAGATGAACTGGCCAAACCCCTTTCCATCATCTTCCAGTGGTCCTGGATGACTAGGGAGGTACCACTGGACTGGAGGCTGATGTTGTGCCCATCTATAAGAAGGGGCACAAGGCTGATCTGGGAAACTGCAGGCCTGTCAGTCTGACCTCAGTGCCAGGGAAAGTCATGGAACTGGTGATCTTCAGTGCTGTCATGAAGCACATGCAAGAGAACCGGGTGATCGGGCCCAGTCAACATGGGTTCACAAAAGGTAGGTCTTGCCAAACTAACCTGATTGCTGTCTAGGATAAAGTGACTCTAAAATGGTGTTAAGTCCAGCTGGAGGCCAGTTACAAGTGGGGTTCCCCAGGGCTCAGTGCTAGGTCCAGTCCTGTTCAATGTCTTCATCAATGACCTGGATGAGGGCATTGAGGGTACCCTTAGCAAGTTTGCAGATGACACTAAGCTGTGTGCAAGTGTCGATCTGCTGGAGGGTAGGGAGGCTCTGCAAAGGGACCTAAACAGGCTGGACCGCTGGGCAGTGTCCAATGGCATGAGGTTTAACGCGGCCAAATGCCGCGTCCTGCACTTGGGGCGCAACAACCCTATGCAGCACTACAGACTGGGAGAAGCCTGGCTGGAAAACTGGCAGGAGGAGAGAGACCTGGAGGTGTTGGTTGACAGCCGCCTGAACATGAGCTAGCAGTGTGTCCAGGTGGCCAAGAAGGCCAATGGCATCCTGGCTTGTATCAGAAACGGTGTGACCAGCAGGTCCAGGGAGGTGATTCTCCCTCTGTATTCAGCACTGATGAGGCCGCTCCTTGAATCCTGTGTTCAGTTCTGAGTCCCTCAGCACAAGAAGGATGTTGAGGCTCTGGAGCAAGTCCAGAGAAGAGCTACGAGGCTGGTGAAGGGGCTGGAGAACAAAACCTATGAGGAGCGTCTGAGAGAGCTGGGGTTGTTTAGCCTGGAGAAGAGGAGGCTGAGGGGAGACCTCATTACTCTCCACAAGTACCTGAAAGGAGGTTGTGGAGAAGAGGGAGCTGACCTCTTCTCCCAAGTGACAGGGGACAGGACAAGAGGGAATGGCCTCAAGCTCTGCCAGGGGAGATTTAGGCTGGAGATTAGGAGGAGGTTTTTCACAGAAAGGGTCATTGGGCATTGGAATAGGCTGCCCAGGGAGGTGGTTGATTCACCTTCCCTGGAGGTGTTTAAGGCACGGGTGGATGAGGTATTGAGGGACTTGGTTTAGTGTTAGATAGGAATGGTTGGACTAGAAGATCCGCTGAGTCCCTTCCAACGTGGTTGTTCTATGATACTATGACTCACCTACTGGATGAGGGAAAGGCTGTGGATATAGTCTTCTTGGACTTCTCACATCATTCTGCTTTGGAAACTCAGCCTCTGGACTGGACAGGCGCACACTCTCCTGGGTGGAAAACTGCTTGGATGACCAGGCCCAGAGAGTGGTGGTAAGAGGAGTTTACTCCAGCTGGAGGCGAGTGACAAGTGGGGTTCCCCAGGGCTCAGTGCTGGGTCCAGCCCTGTTCAATGTCTCCATCAGTCACCTGGATGAAGGCATTGAGTGCACCCTGAGCAAGTTTGCGGGTGACACTAAGCTGGATGGAAATGTGGATCTACTGGAGGATAAGGAGGCTCTGCAAAGAGAGCTAAACAGACTGGACTGCTGGGCACAGTCCACTGGCATGAGGTTTAACATGGCCCAATGCTGGGTCCTGCACTTGGGGCACAACAACCCTAGACAGTGCTGCAGACTGGGAGAAGCCTGGCTGGAAAGCTGCCAGGAGGAGAAGGACCTGGGAGTGTTGGCTGATAGCTGACTGAGCATGAGCCAGCAGTGTGCCAAGGTGGCCAAGAAGGCCAATGGCATCTTGGCTGGTATCAGAAATGGTGTGACCAGCAGGTCCAGGGAGGTTATTCTCCCTCTGTACTTGGCACTGATGAGACCGCTCATTGAATACTGTGTTCAGTTCTAGGCCCCTCACCCCAAGAAGGATGTTGAGGCTCTGGAGCGTGTCAGGAGAAGAGCAACAAAGCTAGTGAAGGGGCTGGAGAACAAGGCTTATGAGGAACTACTGAGAAAGCTGGGGTTGTTAAGCCTGGAGAAGAGGAGGCTGAGGGGAAACCTTATTGCTCTCTACAACTACCTCAGGGAAAGTTGTGGAGCGGAGGGAGCTGGCCTCTTCTCCCAAGTGACATGGGACAGGACAAGAGGGAATGGCCTCAAGCTCCGCCAGGGGAGGTTCAGGCTCAACATAAGGAAAAAAGTTTTCACAGAAGGGGTCGTTAGGCACCGGAACAGTCTGCCTGGGGAGGTGGTTGACTTGCTTTCCCTGGAGGTGTTTTAAGGTGCAGGGGTGGATGAGGTACTGAGGGACATGGTTTAGCGATTGGTGGGAATGGTTGGACTCAATTATCCGCTGGGTCTCTTCCAACCTGGTGATTCTGTGATTCTATGATCTTTGCTCTCCCACCATTCAAATTGTGTAGAACCTCCAGGTGTTTTCTCATGCCCTTGTATGATGGAGCGTTTCTGATGGAAGTCAGCTTCACAGGTTTTTGATGCTTGGCAAAGCTGAAAAAAGGCTTGTAGTAAATATTGACTAGAGACAATTAACATAAGGCAGGTAAGAGAAATGCTTTTCAGAAGACTGCTTGCGTGTTCGAAATTACTGTAAACATTCAGACATGAGAGTGTCTTAGGTTTTGTCTTTGACTTTGAGTTGATGCTCTGTCATCAGGAGTGGTTTTTTACTGACTTGCTCTACCATGTAAAACTCATGTAATGCTGGAGAGAAAGCTATGTGTTAGTAAGTGTTCCCTCCCTCCCCAAATACTTGGGGCCTGGTACTTGACTGGAGATGCTAGAGCTCACAGTGGTGCTAGGTAGTAGAGTTTTAAGTAGCTTATCCCATTTGGGTTATTGAGGAGAAATCTAATAATTTTACAATTATTAAAGTGTTTTCACAGACTATGCTGCTCCCTAGTTTGTGTTAAGCCATAAACTGTAAACTAACTCCCCTTAATTTGAACTGGTGAGGAGGGTAGCAAGAATGGCTGTAGCAGTCTGCTGGCGATGTATAGAACACTCATGCTTATGCTGGAGCTGGTGGCTTGCTGTGAGTGGCTGCCATGACCTGGAGCTGAAAGAACTAGCTGTCTCTTTTGTGCCATTCCCAGTAATCTGTTAAATAAGGAGGCCAGAAATGTGTTTCTAAGTAAAATACATTGCTAATTGATGCTGGTGACAGAACAGCTTCTAACAAGTTGCTTATTTGTACAGGGTGCATTGTTACTGAATTACCTTTGTTCACCTACAAGCGATGCTTACTGACAGTTTCTTATAAACAGATTTTTGTCAATCCCTGCAATGTTAAACTGAACTAGGTAATTTGGTATGCTCTCATTATGCTCTCATTAGTCGTTCAATTCAAACTGAGCGAGTTCTGGTTCCTTGGTATCCAGGGGCTTGCTCTTTCCCTCCTCCAATTCCCTGTGCTTTATTATATGGGACTTTTTGAGGGCTGGGACAATGAGGTAGGAGACTTTAACAGATGTAGGAATTGATAGTTTTGTGAGCGCTTGCTTAAGCAGACTTTTCGTCATTTGTGACCAGTAATTTGAATTCTTGAAGATAAGGGACAGCAGAATTTTAAACCAAGCTATCAGTTGTTAGAAGGAAATATTCAAAATACTCTCAGGTTCAGTTGAGACATCTTAAAGTGTTTAAAGAAAAAGCCAGTCAACACACAGTAAGAAACTGCTAAGGGTGCTGATTATTTGAAATGACTTGAATAGCAGAATGTAGTACGGGTAAAGCATGTACAGCTTTCAGAAGTAGGTGGGTGTTCTAATGCTTCCTTATGATGCATGTAAAAAATAGTGCTGGCTGCTGGTTATCAGTGAACAACACTTGCTGTAGGGAGGCTTAAAGAGAACAAGTGCTGGGTAGCTGTCTGTCTACCCTCTTCCCTAGTATCTTGTAGTCCAGATTGCTGGATGAAGTGTTTGTAACCCATCCACAGTGAGTGTCTGACAGGAGTGCTGTTGCAATCAGGCATCCCTTGTGGGGATTTAGGTGTGGTTCAGGAAAGCATGCAGCGTACAAGCTCCAGGTCAGTGTTAATCTTCAACTTTGGAAAGTTTTCCCAGTGCGATGTAGCGGTTGATCCAGACAGTGACATTAAAGGCTCCAAATTCCAAGTCCTGTTAATAAATGCAAGCTGTTCCCCACCCCCCCCTTCTTTTCTTCACCCTTCTATTTTATTTATGTCATTAGTATAAACTGTATCACATGCTTTCTTTTGCTGTTACTGTTTGTTGGAAACAACTTCCCATGTAACCTGTCTAAAATCAAATGCGGAAAGATCCTAAAGGGAGTAGGCTCAGGAAGAAATTGGAAATGGAGGCTGCAAGAAAGGAGATAAAACCAAAAGCCAACTTCCTACATTGCCTGCACAGGTGCGCTACCCTCCAGCAGCATCTGCTGTTGAACTGCAGCAGGAAATAGTCACTTGCTGTCAGACTCAAATAATCTCAAGCTCTAAAGCCATGTGAAGTTGTTTCGAGGGCTGGCTTACCTCTGGTTCTCATATGGTATTTATGTCATGGACTGTAACATGGCATAGGCTTCTACTACTTCGAGTACTAAATAAAACAGAATTTAGCACATCTAGTCTGTCTCTTCCTGCAACTCTTATTTTTAAAAGTCTGTTTTTAGCTTGCAATGAGAGGAGTAAGCCAGGAGTAAGCCATTCAGCAATGTTTTAAACATGCTACTGTAAAAGCTGTGTCTGTCTGTTACTTTGTGTGCAGCACTCGTGGGAAGATAGTCTTCCTGTGAAAACACTCTTTTCTAGACTGACATAGAAACTTGATTCCTTTACTCAATTAAAGCTTGGATGAGAGCAGAGTCCAGACTAATGTTGGAGTTAGGGGATGGAATAGGATGCGTTTAGGCTTCGTAATAGGAGACCTACTTTGCAGTTCAATCCATGAGAACATATGAACCTCTCAGGAAGTGGTGCTGTGCTAACAGCTACCATTGTTTCTGGTATTCTCCACAGCAGAACAGTCAGACTAAAAGCTACCTTCCTGTGAAAGTATATAGGACACCTTGAGTCTTTAGTTATTGCTTCTAATTTGTACTGAACTCTCCTTTGCTTTTTTCGAAGTCAGTCTGAAGAATAGTGTCAAATAAGTCTTACAGCTTTGTAAAGCTTTTGCAGGTGTTAGAGCCTCTTGTGTTACAACAACAGAGCTGGTAACCGTCTTGTCAGAATCCAACACTAGCTCTCAATATTGCATCAGAGGAAGGAGTGCTGGGCCCAGTGAATTTAGTGTGAATTGTATTTGTGTTAATGGATTTCAGACTGAGTTATTTGCATTAATACTCTAAATGTGACTTGGTTTGTAGTGGGGTTTTCTTGGTTTGTTTTTGTGGAGGCTTTATTGGTTATTGTTCCTTTTTAAAGTGCATTTCATATCCTGGTCATAGTTTTTAGAAGGGCTTTTGGCACGATTAATAATGCAAATATTGGCAAAGGCTCAAGGGAATATTTTTTTCTAATGGTGAGGCTGTTTTTAGAATCAGCATCTGTGGATTTTTTTGCCCCTCAGAAGCTGTATGTGGCTGTAGTTAACATATAGGGATGAAG
This sequence comes from Coccyzus lansbergi, assembly GCA_033558105.1. Classification (NCBI taxonomy): domain Eukaryota; kingdom Metazoa; phylum Chordata; class Aves; order Cuculiformes; family Coccyzidae; genus Coccyzus; species Coccyzus lansbergi. The sequence goes on from JAUMJK010000892.1 coordinate 13,408, forward strand.
CTCTTAGTAAGAAGTTGGTAATGAGTGAGGACCAGAAGACCGCACAAGCAGAGCATTTTCTTGGCCATGTTGTGTTCTAGTCGAAAAGGAGTAACTCCCCTGTCAGCACAAGCGTGGCTTGTCTGGGCTTGCTTACAGAAATGATGGGGAGACTGGAGCAAAACTTCCCCTGGTTAGCCACTTCAAGCTCTTTTGTCTTCACAGATTCTACTCTAAAGCGTCCAGTCAGTTTTGCTGTAATGGGCTGAACTTGGGCAAACCCTTGGAGTTGTTGTTTTCATGGTGCAATACCCAAAATACAAATGAGTTTTGAAGATGGCTTCATGAGTATTTCAGTTTTTGTTTTATTAAATTGCCACGCAAGTGTTTATGTCTAGCCATGTGTGCATAGCGCATAGATCTTATATGTCCTTCAGGATTTTTGGCATCCTGTTTTTGTGGTCAGGGCACACAAAATGCTCAACAAAAGTTAAGATTTACCACAAGAAGTTAAACGTCTCGGATACTGAGCCACTATGCAGAACTGATTTGAATAGCATGCACTGAAGCCTACTCCAGGAAATTTTGGGTTTGTCTGTTTTAATTTTCCCTCCAAGTTGTAAGCTTAAACTGATTTAGCAATTTGTTTGCCTTCAGGGACAAATAACTGCAGCATTGTCATGCATGTTTCGATTTCTTTTACCTCTTGCAATTTGACTGAGAATAGTGTTACTTAAATGTGAATGTATCCTTCTGTTTCTTTGCAGTTAAGAATGTGGTGATCCTATTTCTTTTTACAGATGTGGAGGTACTGTTGGTGCAATTCTGACATGTCCACTGGAAGTTGTGAAAACACGATTACAGTCCTCATCTGTGACACTCTATATCTCTGAAGTCCATCTCAACACTGTGAATGGTGCTAGTGTCAATCAAGTAACCAGAGTTTCTCCTGGACCTCTCCATTGTTTGAAGTGAGTGTATGTGGTACTCGGTTTTGGGAAGGGAGGAAAAGTGTGTTGGAGAAATCTGTATGAAAGAATTGGATAGTTTGTCATCATGCTACCATGAGATGGCTATCTGTATTTTGCCTTTTAACTGTAAGTTTTATGTTCCACTTTTCCAAATGTCCTTTATGTTTGAGTTTGTACCTTATTTTCTGGTGGACTAGAAGTATTTTTTAGAGCTAGTAAGAGATAGTCAAGAGACAGGATCCCAAATGTATTTGTTGGAAAAGAGCTTTAAGATCATCAAGTGCAGCCCTTAACCCAGCACTACCAACTCTACCATTAAACCATAAGCACCACATCCATGTCTTTTACATACCTCTAAGGATGGAGACTCTAACATTCCCCAGATGTTTTTTTCCAGTGCTTGACTACCCTTTCAGTGAAGTCTTTCCCCGTATCCAGTCTGACCCTCCCGTGATGCAACTTGAGGCCATTTCCTCTTGTCCTGTGTCTTCTTACTTGCGTACGGAGACCTACACCTGCCTCGTTACAGCTGTAGATTGATGAGGTCTCCCCTGAGCCTTGTTTTTCCAAACTGAACCCCAGTTCCCTCAGCTGCCCCCCCTCACCCCTGTGATCCAGACCATTCCACAACTGTTCCCCTTCTCTGTATGTGCTCCAGCCCCTCAATGTCTTTCTTGCAGATTCGAGATGCAGCCACACTAGTGCAGAGAACAGGGACACAATTAATTCCCTGCTCCTGCTGCCCCCACCATTTCTGATACAAGCCACCATGCTATTGGCCTTGTTGGTCACTGGACAGGTCTAATTTGGATTTCCAAAGTGTTTTTGAGATGGTATTCTGTACTCCATTTGCATAGTGAAATCATATCTAATTGTTAGGGGCACAGTATTATGCCAGCATTCCTAGACAGTAAAGGTAACTTGGTGGAGTCACTGTTTTGTTTATTGCTTACTGAAAACGAATAGAAACTTCTGGCTTGATTTTGCAGCAAAACTGTGACCGATCAGCTGCAGGAAATCTGTATAGGTTTGTAATATTTCAGTGTTACATATGGCTTTCACCTGTTAGTTCTGATAGTAAATTTCAAACAAAATAACTTTATTGAGTAATTGTCTTGTCATTAATCTGCGTGTCTTTTTGAACAGTTATATTGGAGAACTATTTGTGTATTTTGCCAGCATTTTTAAGTACAGAGTTCTGTTTCACAACATCTAGTGAGGTAGTTAAGAATTGACTTTAAATCTGTTTCTAAAGCAGTTGCTATACAATAATTTGCAGTGATGGGATGTGAATAGTCCTTGCTTTTCCTCCCATGTCCTCCCATACTTTTAAAAATACTTGTTTAGTGTCTAGATTTGTTGGACAGATTGATTTATTTAAACTGAGTGTTAATGGATATATGTTTGCTGTGCCAGTGGTTTTCAACACTTTCTAAAACGCACAGTTGTGTGATAGGTATGCCAAACACAAGTACTAGCGTCGCCTTTTTTGAAGTCTTAATTCACTGCTCATATCCCTGTGTTTCTCTAAATTCCACAAAGATGGAAGCCACCCTACCAGCATTTCCAGAGCTGTGTTTACGGTGGACCTGGTACTGTGAGTACCAGGTTTGTGCTGTGGCTGTGACTCCCTTTTCTGTTAATCTCAAACTTAAGTGGATTACCTTGTCAGAGGAAGTAAGGACTGCCTTTTCTGGAATGAGTTGGAAAGGAAAAATGACTGGCTCCACAGCAGTGCTTGGTAGGAACTTGTAGGTGACAGTTTTGCTATCTGTGCCAACCTCAAGGAAAGGCCACTTCTCTTGTATTTGTTTCCTTTTACTGTAGTCACAATCTCTATATTACAGAAAGAATACAAATGGGTTCCCAGTTGAATGCATGGTGAATTTAAATAATTTATGAGGATGGAGAAGGTAGGACATGGTATCTGAAAGGTTGCTTTCCTCTAATTTCTGATATGTAACTTAGGGTAGCTGTTAGGAGTCTTGTAGAATCAAAGCAGGGTAGTACATATAAAACCATGTTGGGATTTCTAGTTTTTTGAGAAGAGTAGATAATAGATTGCAAAATATGTCCCTGGCTGGACATGATAATCGGTAGAGCTAACACCTTCTAGAGTTGCTAGAAGATCTATGAGATCAGAAGATCTATGAGATCAGAAGATCTATGAGATCTAGAGATCAGAAGATCTATGATTTGCTGTATCTGAACCTTCATAAATGTCTGCTCCTTTTGTCCTTCACTCCCTGTTCCACCCACCCAAAAAAGTTCCGAGATGTTGGGAGAAGGGTGATAAGGGATATAATCAAATTCTGTCTCTTGTACAATGTACAGCCTCCAAGAATGTGAACATTTTCTTCCTTGCTTTAACTTTCTAATGACAGATAACTCAGTGTATGTGTCCTATCTTGAAAGTTAGTCTGTATTTACAATGTAAGGCTTTACTTCTGCATATAGTTCTGGTATGTCAAGCAATAATGGAGTCTTATTTTACACTGATCCTTGGAAATGACTCAATTTTTGTGGTCAGCACTGTGTTGTGAGTTCTTATGAAAGCTTTGCACAGTAAAGCTTAAAATGATGTAGTTGCTGTGGTCAATGCATTCCTTAATTTTGGTGTCAATGTTAAAGTATTGTCTCTTTTGTTTTGTAGGATGATATTGCAAAAGGAAGGTCCTCGCTCTCTGTTTAGAGGGCTGGGCCCTAATCTAGTAGGCGTTGCTCCTTCCAGGTAAATACATACATACACAGTTAATTGGATGAAATTTAGGTCACTGTACATGATTTCAAGTATTTAAGGTTTATTTGAAGCAAGTTGTATCTGCAGTTGTAAGTAAGTATTGGCAAATAATTTTTTTTGCTTCTGAGGTCATTTGAGAAATCAAGACACTCTAGTAGTCTGCAGCTCCAGTCTTGCATCCTTGCACTAACTGTCTCAGCATTTACTATCCTGTATGCTACTATAGGAGTATTTACTAATGTGTAGTATTTCCTATGCAGAGTTTTTCCCAGGTAAGAAGGAAAATGCTTAAGGATTTGTATGTATAAACAAGAAGTTTGCACCTTTGGAAATACCAAGGCAGATTTAGCTTTCACTTAATTAATCTTCAGGGAGCAATTGTGTGACTTGCCTCAAAACACTTGGGCTAACTTCCTGAGTTCTAGTGAAGCACAGATTGCTCTTCCCTTGCAGAAGGAAGCTTGTTCTGAAACTCCAAAAAGGGCAAGACTGGGTAGGATGACACACTTCATGGCTGTCCCAGAGAAAGCAGCTCCAGCAGTGGCCTGGACTCCAAAGGGTACTGGAGCAGTGTAAGAATGCAGTGAGTGCAAATGTAAATCTGCTCCAGGTGGCAGTGGTGTTGCTGCTGTCAGTTGTTCTGCATCAGCACAAATGCTCTAACTGCTTAGCTGGCACTGGCAGTCAGAGCAAGGGGCAGGTTATAACTGAGCTGAGTGGATCCTTACATATAATAAATGCTAGCATAAGTACATTCCAGAAATAGAAGAATAACTGAGGAAGAGTATGAAAACAAAGCTGCATAAAACTTGTAAGTATTTAATCCTGGTTGAGGTTACCATCGTCTTCTGGCCTGTTTTTATTTCGTTTTAACCATTTGAGCCTTTAGGCAGGGAGAATATGTTCCCTGAAGGTTTTATTCTTTTTCTGAACATGCAGTTGAAGTCTCAACTTTTCTGGCTGAAGGTCTTTGGTTGCTTCTGGGAAGTCTTACTAAACTGGACTTTCCATTCAGCATTGATCTGTCTTCTACTTATATCTGGCAGATGAGGTCTTCTATAGATCCTCTGTATGAATAAGAAAAAAATAAATAAATTAGGAGTTGGAGTGCCCCTTATTTTAGCAGAATTTTTAAGGAATTAGGAATACCTGAATTTCTGGCCTGTACTTTTGTCTAATAGTCCAATTCGGTCTCTGTATTCAACATTGATACAACTTTAACTGCACTTATACAGCAGTCGATTCTGCTTTATAAGGGACTAGCCTCGCTCAATGAAAAATAGCCTCGATTGCAAAACTTTCAGTAAATACTATGTGAAATCCTGTGATCCCCTCCTTTCCCTGTGTGAAATACTTAGCTTGTTCATGTATGCACACAAGTACCACTCACCTCCCAGAATGCCCTCTTGGAATCATGTGTGAAGCCTGATAAATGAGCGCATTCTCATTCCCCTCCAGCTGCGACTCAGTCTTCATCCAGTATTACATTTCAATTAAGCATTAACTAAGTGGATTTAACAGCAGCTCTTTGTTTAAAAAAGCTGTAGAGAAGCATGTTTTATAACATCCTGTACACTTAACTGAGTCCAGTTCCATTTGAGAAATGACACCCATGAGGCAAGTACTTTATCTTTTTTTAAAATAAAAACATGTTTGTGTAGCTAATGGGGTTAATGTGGTTTTTCATCATCTGTTGCTTTGACGTGCTGCCTTCTGTTTAGCTTTGTTCTGATACCAGCTCACAGACTTGAATTATAGAATCATAGAATCACCAGGTTGGAAGAGACCCATTGGATCATCGAGTCCAACCATTCCTATCAAACACTAAAGCATGTCCCTCAGGACCTCATCTACCTGTGCCTTAAACACCTCCAGGGAAGGTGAATCAACCACCTCCCTGGGCAGCCTGTTCCAATGCCCAATGACCCTTTGTGTGAAAAACTTCCTCCTAATGTCTAGCCTAAATCTCCCCTGGTGGATCTTGAGGCCATTCCCTCTCGTCCTGTCACTTGGGAGAAGAGTCCAGCTCCCTCCTCTCCACAACCTCCTTTCAGGTAGTTGTAGAGAGCAATGAGGTCTCCTCTCAGCTTCCTCTTCTCGAGGCTAAACAACCCCAGCTCTCTTAGCCGTTCCTCATAGGTTCTGTTCTCCAGCCCTTTCATCAGCCTCGTTGCTCTTCTCTGGACTCGCTCCAGAGCCTCAACATCCTTCTTGGGGTGAAGAGCCCAGAACTGAACACAGGATTCAAGGAGCGGCCTCATCAGTGCTGAATACAGAGGGAGAATCACCTCCCTGGACCTGCTGGTCACACCGTTTCTGATACAAGCCAGGATGCCATTGGCCTTCTTGGCCACCTGGACACACTGCTAGCTCATGTTCAGGCGGCTGTCAAACAACACCCCCAGGTCCCTCTCCTCCTGGCAGCTTTCTAGACAGACTTCTCCCAGTCTGTGGCTCTGTATGAATGTATGAGTTTGCAGTTTTTTGTAGCGTGTGCAGAGAAAAATGTCTGTTCTAAATACAGAATTAAAACAAACTGCAGATTCCAGCTTCAGAGCTGTTCTAGCATGTTCAGAGCATTTAAAATATAATTTTTTAACTACAAGTTAAAGTATAACCACTAGTTACCAGCATTTATATCTTAAATGCTAGAATAGTGTTCTGTCTGGTTTAAAAAGCTACTTACTTGCTAATTCTCTTGAAATGGTAATGCTGTTGAAACAAGTCCGCCCCGAGGACAAATTTTTATCTGTTATCAAAATAGAGGATACCGTAACTTCAGTTCTCGTTTCAACCATGTTTTGATTCCCTGGCCAAACTTCATAGTATCACAAATCTCTACCTATTCTTCCCTTTCAGTAACTGCAGCAGCTGTGGAAGAAAGTTGTGAAGTAGGATCTTTATTATTTTTCTTTTCCGTTTCTAGAACAGTCCCGTGACTTTACAAGAGTTATTCCTAGTGCTTTGTTACTTAGGAAGTGAGACTTGAACTGAAATTGTGAGTTAGTAAAGATAATGGCAATGCCATGAATGTAACAACATAGGTTTTGTTTTAATTTTAGAGCGATATATTTTGCTGCTTACTCAAACTGCAAGGAAAAGTTGAACAAAATTTTCAACCCAGATTCTACCCAGGTACACATGGTTTCAGCTGGTGTGGCAGGTAAGGATCTATAACTTTTTTGCTTTGTTCTAGAGTCATGTCTACAACTGAGAGGTGGCGATAAATGTGATTAAAAAAAACCAATTAAACAAAAAAAATGCCAAAAAAACCCCAGAGAATGGTCAGTGATTTAATGATCTCTTTGTAGTGACTGCCTTTGGCCTCTCGTTAAGCAAGCTATGTGGAGAATATGTGCTTGGAACTTTGCATTTAGTGTTAATGAAGATTTTTGGCTATATTTGTGAGAATAGTGTTTTCCTGGAAACCTTACATGTCTACCTTTCCAAATGTAAATTTGTGAAATGTAAGATGAAAATTTGAACAGTAACTTTTTACTTTACAATCTATTAACAATATTGTCTGCCCTGAACTCTGGTTTAATGTTTCTTGATCTGTTTGGTTTTGGTTTTTTTGTTTACTGATGTGGATCTGTAATAGAAAGTGAATCTGGCTTGTTTTTGTCTTTCTTAAATATTCCTGCAGATAAATATGATTTATTTAACACTCTGGTGTTAGCTGTTGCACTAAAATGACATAGAAGAGTAGGTTTCCATCTTTCACCTGTATTCATATCTGGAAATAAATTCCCATTTTATGTCTTCAGTGTAAATTTTATATATTTTAGCAGCTACCAAAATTTATTGTTTGATTTGTATGTTCTGTGCTTTGACATAATTACCAAGGGGAATGAAAGGCAACAGAGCTGAGTTGTGGTCCTGGGCTTGAGCTGGTGAAATCAAAATATGGGCTGGCAGCACTTCACCTGTTATTGCCTTTATTTACTGCACAAAAATAAATTGTCAGAAGTGTTCTGTATAGACCATAGACACTTAATAGCTGAATTTGATGGTAGCCTGTTGAAATTTCTGTTTCCAGTCAGATTTTACAAGGAGCACATGTAGTGAGGACTAGCGGTCTGGGATGGACTGACAAGGGTGAGGTCGGAATAATGAGTAGCATTAATTCTCTATTTGGTCCTTGCTAAGAATCTGGTAAAAAGATTGTTGTATAGCATAGGACATTTAAGTTTTATTAGCTTTATACTTAAACACGCTAATACTCATCTCTAGTACAAGATGGCAGGTTTTGACCTTTTTACAGGTGTGAGTAGAGTTATTTTGTTTTAAATGGACAAAAATAAGGTGCTTGCGTGGTGCAGTATTTTATCACCTGGAAGTGTTTTGTTTGTAGGTGAACGGGGAATGGTATGGAAGGGGATTTCTTGAGAATTTTGTTCTACTTAGTTGCTCCAGAAAAAAATGAATTGTCCCCTTGACAGAGCTGAAGATGAAATGTGTCTTTAATTTCAGAGCAGGGTGGGGAGGAAGCATGGGTAACTGAAACAAGGCTATCCTCAACTGGAGGCAACTTGTGTAACTTCTGCAGTGCTGCAGACAGACAAAGGTTTGGTGTGTTTTTCATCTTTGGCAGTTACCATCTGTGTTCTGTAACTAAAAGAACATCTAGGGAGCTGTGCTATAGTGAGTTTTCCCAAGTACTTGCAGACACAGGGTCTTATCTTGTTAGGAGGTTCTGTATGCCTATTAACTTGCTTCCCTCCCGGAAGATGGTTGTTATAAATTTGTACTTATGACTGCAGGTGACTGGAGTAAGTACATCTGAGCCTTAATTGCTGTTCACCTTTGTACACTTGTATGCAAGTTTTAATATTGAATGACTTGTGGGTGTTCCTTCTCACACTTACCCAGCTCTGTACTTGTATTTCTAAAGTCTATAGCCAATGGAGCTGAATGCCTAATGCAGATTCACACTACAGGTCACAACTTGCTTTCTCTCTTGAAATGTCTTGGCACCCTATACTACAGGTGTTGGAAGACATTTAAAAGAAGGTTCTTGGACAAACAATTTCTTAGTACTTGGTGGTCTGGTTTATATGAAAAGGACTGTAGTTAAAATAAACAGTACTTTCTTCAGAATGTGCTAACCTTGTCTTGTAATTCTAATATATTTCAGAAAATGCACTTAAACCAGCTATAAACAGTTTTACCTGCAAGGTTTGTATTGCTATGTCATGCAAAGCAACTTAAGGAAATGGCAAAATAGTAGGGACAGGATTGAATGTGAGCTCTTAATTAGATGACTTAAACAGATTAATGCACATTGTCACCATACTATTTGGTTGAACTTGAGATTTCAAAATTGACAAGGTGGATAAATGCTTCTAATAATTAGCAGAAAATAATAAGAGTTGATTCTTTTACAGCTGCCATTGATTTCAGTAAGGATTTAAGTAACTCAGTCTTAAATGAGGGTTTTGTTGGATATGTTGGATATTTCTAATACGTAATGAGCATATGGTGCTGTTTGCCCTTAAAAAGCTATTCCTGTAGATTGCACCACTATTGCATTTTGCAAAAAATATAATTTCTAAAAAATCTCCAGCTTGCTGTTTTGATAGACTACTGTAAATAGTGAACTTAAGTCAGCTTTAAATACTGTTCATTTGCATCCTTTGTTAATACATACGTATCTCAGGCTAGACTGATGTCATTGTTAAATAAGGATTATTTTATGCACATGGCATTTTGTGGAGTGAAGAACTGAGCTATAGTATTTTAAGTGGTTTGGTTTGGTTTTGGGCCTGATTCTTCGTTCTCAAGATAAAACATATGTTTAGTTTTAAGATTGTTTTAATAAGTTTGTTTTATCCCAAGGAGGATGAATTATGCTACATATTAGTATCTGATGCCTTATGCAATTAGAAATCAAAGTGTTTTCTTTTCTTGTATGCTACCTTCTAGCATATAATTCACGTCACCTTCATACCTGAAATATGCGTATTGACATAAAGTTCTTGACAGCCTTTTTGACTTATTACTCTCCACAATTTTTCTTTTTGCAAAACTTGTACTTGGACAGTGACTGTATATGAAGCATACTACAAGAATGAGAGCATTTTCTATTGTGAAGATGGTTTATCTGCCCATTTCAAAGCTACACTAAATTCTCAGACATACTATAAACTCTGCCTTCTCATTATACTTAGCCTCTCTTGCCACAGTGAATAAACTGTAGAGAAATGAAGGAGATGCTGGATTGCTGTATGGCTTTCTGATTTGCCTTTCTAATGGCATATAGCCTCATTCAGATGATATGGTTGTAAATCTCCTGCAAAACTACTTTGCCTTGTATGCTATTGCTGTTTTTTTCTAGAACTCTACTGGCCAATCAACCCAAATAGAATTTTTTTTAAATTATTTAAAGTGGTCTCAATTGTTTTGTAATAAATACTTAGAGATACCATACTTCTGTAACTCTTTAATAGTATGTGCACAGTCAATGAATAACAAATAAAATGCTTATTTAATTCCTTGATTGCTGGTAGTAGAAAGTTTGATTTCATAAGGCATCTATCTTTTTCAGTCTTGAGATAAGGCTAGCTTTTCTTTTTTGAATGATATTTAGGAGGGCGTGGGGAAGGAGGAGGGAGCTCACTTGTATATTTGATATATAGGTAAGTATTTGGAGATATAAAATTGGACTGCTGCAAACGAGCAGAAGTTTCAGTACTCAGTGCATTTTACACCACTATTTTGATATGTTTGGCCTGTTCTGATTATTTTTCTTTCTTTTTTTTTTCTAAACTTTTACCTGAAAACAGTTAGATCTCACGATAACCAGTTCACAAATCCTTCCAATGGGATGCAGTTTGTGCACATGTTCTGATGAGGTCACTGCTTGTTGTTATGATACAGAAAAGCCTGTGTCTATTTTAGGCATTTACTGTACATTTCTCCTGTGAAAAGAGTGAGATCGTGTCATCTCATGCTCCCCATCCGCAGGTCACTTCCTGCAGAAATATGGACTAACTTAAACCTCGTGAGTACTGAACTGAGCATCTCTTGCAGCCTTTAGCGTAAGAACCACGCATTTGGTTTATAATATCTATTAAATAAACAAAATAAGGGGAATTTACTTTTATTACTTTGGACTCCAGTTATGTACCTTGTGCAAAGACATAGCCTCTTAACTCCATTAAGAGTTATTTTTTTCTGTGCAGTTCAGGGAAAGGTGGAAAATACCTTTCACTAGTAGCTGCTACTGTACTTAGCTCTAGCTAATTGAAAGTCCCTGTTGGGTTAAACAAGGCTTTTTGTCTTTTTTTTTAATGTCCCAGAGCTGCCTTTAAAATGCTGCAGCTGATATTCTGTATTGTCACATTATTTCAAGGATGTTTTCTTTTTCTTTTTTTTTTTTAATATGTATATAATCTTCTTTCTGTCTTTCTGTTTTTTCTCTTGGTTTGTTTTTTTTTTTTTACTACTTCAACATTCCATATTCACATGTGTCCATATGAAGTACATTGGCTTATAGATTAAAAAAACCACAACTCTAACCTTTGATATATGATGCATAATAGGAATACCTGGGATCTTACCTGTCAGTAGCTGGTATAGTCAAAAAGATAGGTTGAGAGTTTTGTTTGAAACTGGGATGTGGTTTCATAGAAGAAAGTAAAACCTAGAAAAGTGCAGGAGTTTCTGGTATTGCCCAATTGAAACTGTAATCTTTTTTTTTATGCAATGGCAATAAGCATTATAAAGTTCACTGAGAATTCTAAAAAGAAGTAAAAGAAAAAGGAAACAATTGATAGAGCTTCATAGAAGTTGCTGAAAGCCCCTCGCCCTTATTTTTTTAACCAGTACATGTTACCACAGATTTTCTGTATTTAAAAACAGAAGCTGATCCCAAATGGGATGTTTCATGTTTTGGACTGCATTCTTTTTGTGTCAGCATCACTCAAGTCTATTATTTTGTAATGTATTTACTACATTACCTGTAAGAATTGAGCGGTAGTCATGTCATCTTGAAACCTGAGTTGTTGAAGGCTCCTCTGATTTGGAGCTTTGGTTCATACTGTTGTGCTATTTAGGCTATGACAGCACTAGGGACAACAACTGGCTATGTTGCTGAATGCCTTGTCCTACCTAAGGAGGTGCTATGATTAAATAATATTTTATAGTAACTGCTCACCTACGTTTCCTGTTGCAGACTTAGGATCTACAGAGACTGACTTCAGGGGTTGAATAGGAAGGAGAAAGGGCCAAGTGAATAATGCTATAAAATAATCTGGCTTTAACAACATTCCAAAGCATGCGACTTAAATAGGAATGCAAAAGCCTTTTTGGTCTTGTTCACTTCTAATTAAGAACTGGGAGTGACTTGAGAGCTTATTTGTTTTTTTTCACAGAAGTCTTTCCTGGAAAATATGTTGGTAGGGAAAGTTAGTAATTTTTTTCCTGCCTTTCTTCAAAGCGTTTATTGCAGCCCTGTACATTCCTACTGTCCTTCACTGCGTTATAGATAGAAAGCTTTTTTTTCCCCCCCGCTTTAAATCAGAATCTTTTTCTAAGTGCTAGTGTAAAGAAAAGAGTTGCAAAAACATTGCTCCTTCTTCTCAGCTTAATCTGACCTAGGATGAAGTGCTGCTGGCATTAGCAGAGTTTCTGTGGCATTAAGTGGCAAGTCAGAAAGGCTCTGGCTAGCTGAACTGCAAAACCTTCTTTGTGTATGTGATATGTTTTAGAACAACCTGTGCCTTGCTGTGGAAGAGTAGCTCCCTGATGATTTGACTTTTTACATAGCTATTTGCTTACATTAAATGCAGATATAAATCACTTGCGGCTTGTTAGGATATCCCTCTATCATATGAAGGGTTATACATGTACCTAGACATAGGAAAAACTGTAGTGTATAAAAAAGCCAACTCCAAACCTTTATCACGAAGTTCAGTTAAGAGGCTTGAGTCAATTTAATAATCCATTTAATGAAAAGATTAAACTGAAATCTCTAATGTGTTTTTACTACTTTGATACAGAAGCACAACTAAAATCTTTGTAGCTGCTAAACCTTTTAGTTTGTCATTAGAACTGTAACTGAAAGTCATAATGACCTGTTTAAGATTTTGGGGTGGGTGTAGAACAAACCTTAAAACAGTTAAGATCCCCTGGCATTTCTTTGAGTATTGCAGTCGTTTGTATGCAATGTAAACCTAGATTGTGACTGAACAGAAGTAACATCTATGCAAGCAGTGCTGTTTAACACATTTATGTAAGCTGTTAATGATCTCCGTGAACAAGCTTATCGATAGCCTGTTTGTTGTAGAAATGCTGTGCACCAGATATGCTCTGGATAAGGTAACTATTGCTTTCCCCAACCACAGTCCGTTCTCTTGCAGGAGGACAGCATGTCTCTAGTGATAGACAAGTGATGTGTGTCACCCAGAAAGCAAGTGTCTAAATTTATCATTTCTTGCCTGGCCATGTTCCAGCTCTTCCCTCTACCTCTTTTCTCCTACAGACATGACACCTCATTAATGGTGCATGTGTGGTATTACAACTCTAGATGGTTTTTTATTTTGCTTCTTTCAGAGCTGCCTTTGCTCTTTTTCTGTGGTTTTGCAGAAGTAAGAGTGATCTTACTGCTGTTCTTTATATTTTCTTTAATTTGTTTCCTTTTCCTTTTCTTCCTTTTTCTTTCGTGGACTGAAAATCAAAGCTTTAACCCTTAATCCTTATGCAAGCCCAAATAGTTGCTGTCTGTCTGGGTAGTTGTAAGTCGTACTATTCACTTTAACAGTTTAAATGCTCATGCTTGTGAAAGTATTCCTAGGCCAACAAACAATCTCTGTTTTCAATACTAAATAACAACAGTGCTCAAAATTTAACTGCTCTTTATAGTTCAGTATTAGAAGGTCTCAACTTAGAGTAACATGTCCCTTTTAAGTGCATCAGAAGTAGGTAGCTATTGAGTCTGCATGCTTTTAAACTTGGATTGTATTTCAGGTAGCAAATTTAATTGAATCTGTTTTATACCATCTCAAATTACTATAGCTGTATTTGCAGTACATCCTTATTGATGTTTGCCAAGTTGGCTAATATTAGTCTAGATAGCTTTATTTTATGGTGTCAAAACAGGGTTGGTATGGTTAGGCAGGTGGAGAAATGTATGCAGTTGGGGTTATTTTATGTGGGGTCACTTGCTGAGAATCAAGCTTAGTTAGTACTGTTAAACACTTGTCTTTTTTAATTTGACTGTATGGATTCATAAAATATCAGTGAAGGGTTACAGTGGGTACTTTGTAAAAATCAGTATAGTCTGAGTTTTTGCATCCACCATACCTTACTATGTGGGTTTCAAACTTAGATACAGTTGCTCTTGTGATATTATCACATCTAACTTTTCTTTCTAAATATTTTAGGCTTTACTGCGATCACAGTAACTAATCCTATTTGGCTAGTGAAGACACGATTACAGCTTGATGCAAGGTAATAATCTTCTGAAGAAAATCCTCTGATAACAATGGGAAACCTCAGTGGTGTGAGGGCGTTTCACTTAAGTTGTGAATTTCTTCTGATATTCAACATTTGGAATTCGGGAGTTGATACTAATCTGTCTACAAGTTATACTGTCATTTTTCTCTATTTTAATCTTTTCTGAGTTGTGCTTGAGGCACTACAGTAGACTGACCAGCAAATGTGGAATAAATTACAAGGTTAAGTGCCATTAAAATACTGTTCTACCAACTGTGTGCTTACATTTTTCCTTCACATTCTTTTTCATTTTAGGTGTTGAGTTAAGCATTCCTTAACAAAGATTTAAATATTTTAGCAAAAGCTTGTAAAAATGCCTGAAAGATCCTAGGTTTCGTTTTTTATATATACTATTAGCTTGATTCCGCACAAAGGTGAAAGGCTGCTTTCATGAGTTGGAACACAGGTTTTGCTCTAATGTGGTTACTCAATAGATGTTGTTTGGACTTAGTACAGAATCAATAACAGAAACAGCTTATTACAAAACTTAATGAAATACAATTTTATGCAAATGGAGGAGAGATGCCTTTATCTTCCCATTCATTTAAAGCTGTAGGGCCAGGCTGGTACTATATAAATGTCTCAGTGCAGCTGTCTTGTTCATTTTGTAGACATGCTTACTGAAAACTTAATACGCAGTATGAAATTCTTTCTTCAGCCAATGTAAATACATCAATGAGCCATGTATTCCTAATTTGGAGATCTGTCGGACTTTAAGAGAAAAAATGCTACTACTCACTTAGCAGGTATATTTTCAGCTGCAAGGTGACCATAGTAAATGTATCCCAGATGTTCTGTCTTGAGATTTTTTTGTGATGCCATGGTGTGATTGATTCTTAACTCCATGACGGATTCTGAGGGGCTTTTGCTGCTATGTGCAGCTTGATTGCTTCTTGTGACTCTGCTTGGCTTTTTTCACCGATGAATCAGTTAAATTGCTTAAACGATAGGGCTTTACGGAAATCGGAGGAAAACTGGGTTTCTTGGGCATGTTATTTCTCTACATGATATCAAGCACACTGTTCATGTAGGAGACCTAAAGAAGGATCTTGTAATTTTGTGTAGGACACTACTATTATGTGGGCTAGTCTTGCACATACTACACTCTCAGGTCTTCGAGTTCATTTATTGGAGGCACAAAACCAGTTGACCTGTGGTGTTATTGTGGCCTGATCTTGTCTCTTAAGATCTCCCAAGGATCTCTTATCCCATTAAGAGCTGGAGAAGGCATGTGTTCTGCTTCCAAAGTGAAAATGTTTTTGCTTTCAAGACTGTGTTGTGCATCTGACAAACTCTTGTAGCAGTCTGTGTCAGTGCACCCATCCAGGGCTGTACTGGAGTGCACCTGGAGCACTGTAGCTGGAGGCTCAGCTTCTCTTGCCTGTCAGCACATTGGTGTCAGTCCCTAAATTATTGGTAACGTCTGCTGGCTAGCTTAATCAAGATCTGATTTGCAGTGACGTGTCCTCTCTTTATCTCAGTTGGGCTTGGTGACTTGGCATTCCTGCAGGTTTTAAACCATCAGGACTTAAATTCTGCCATCTAGTGGTGCCTCATTCTACTGGTGCAATAGCTGCTACCACTTGCTTTGTCAGCATCCATGAGTTGTCATAACCTCTTATGAGATTATTTGTGGTTTTATTTTGTGGAATTGCTTGCCCAAGATACCTCTGCTGACAAGTGCCTGCACTTGCTACTGTCGTAAAGCATATTTTATATAGTTTAGTAATTGTTTTGCATACCTGTATACAGTATACAAAGTACTTAAATACACGCAAATCAAATCAGTAAGTAATGGCAATACGATTTTATTTACCAAATATCAGCTTCTACAGTCATGTCTAAGCATTTTCCTTGACATGAGCAGTGGTTTAGCTGAATCAAATAAAAGCTACCTCTGTTGTATTGGTTGATATGCTCCCTTTGGATTATTCTAGTTGTTTGCCACTAGCTGTGATTCTATGAAGCTTGCTCTTTGACCACTGTTTTTGTGTGTTCAGACGAGATATAGCCTTAGACTCCTGAAGGCTGTACTGCAACACCTGTGCTTCTAGAACACATGGGTAATTGCAGAGATGTTTGGAACAAAATTTAGGAGAAATAACTCATGCAGAAGAAAATGCTTATTTTCCATGAGGCCTAGGAGCTGTTCAACCTGACTACCTGTAGTTTTTTTCTAGTCACTATATGAAGTTTTGGCTTGCATGCAATGCAGTCAATGCTTTACCTGTATTTAGTGCTGAAGACCTTTGAGACTAACTTCAGGCTCTCAGTTCTTAGGTGTATATGGATTTGAAACCACTTAGCAATTGATACGTTTCCTAGATGGTCTTGCCACTCCAGCAGACCTATTTACTTGTTTTCTAGTCTCAGGTCTCACCAGCTTGATGTCTGTCTTGCTTTCTTCTTTTTAGGAATCGTGGAGAAAAGCGAATGAGTGCTTTTGAATGTGTTCGAAAAGTTTATCGATCAGATGGTATTAAAGGATTTTACAGAGGAATGTCAGCATCCTATGCAGGCATATCAGAGACTGTTATTCATTTTGTTATTTATGAGAGTATTAAGAGAAAACTACTGGAGCATAAGACTGCTTCTACTATGGACAATGAGGACGAATTGGCAAAAGAAGCTTCAGACTTCGTTGGAATGATGATGGCTGCTGCCACTTCTAAAACTTGTGCAACATCAATAGCATATCCCCATGGTAAGTGTGGCATGTACACCTGAGAGCCTGAGTCAAAGTCATCAAAGGGAGGGTTTCTTAGTGATATTTGTAGCAGTCTTTGGCTCACTTGCTCAAGAACCATTTCTTTGTCTAAAGCTTTGTGCATTAGATTCAGCAAGTTGAGTATGGTATTCAGAAGTGGAAGTATGTAAGTGAATATCTCGCATGGCCTCTTTGGCAATATTTATTTTTCCCAAAGGATTTTTCAGGGTGTGGCCTAAAGTACTTAAGGAGAAGGTCATTTTTCCACTTGGTATCTCTCGACATACTCAGCAATTTTGTATAATTTACCAGAAAATTCTTGTTCCCCTTCTAGGTAAACAGGCTGTCTAGTTTGGCAATTGATTTTCCTGCAAAGTAGTTGTGTGTGCTTTGTGTTAATAGATTGAGTAATTTATCAGTGGCTACTTACAAGCTAAAACAGTCCTTCTCTGAATTTTAACTAAATAAATCAACTTTCTCTGCCTAGTTGGATATCTAATACTGCCAAAAAATGAACTTGTTTTCCTTTTGCGCATACTTGGTTTGTTTCTCTGCTTGTCTTCCTTTTAAAGTTTGTTTGAAACTGAAATTTGGGAAGAGGGAAAGGTTGTAAGATAATTGGTTTCTGGGAAAGATAATGAAGTGGTGAACATAACCACATGTGTTTCTTTGTACAGAGGTTGTACGAACAAGGCTAAGAGAAGAGGGAACAAAATACAGATCTTTCTTCCAGACATTATCTTTGCTTGTGCGAGAAGAAGGATATGGATCGCTCTACCGAGGTTTAACTACACATCTGGTCAGACAGATTCCAAACACAGCTATCATGATGTCAACCTATGAAGTAGTAGTCTACTTGCTTGATGGATAGCAGCATGACAGGACTGCCTAGAAGAAGGTGGAAGATTGAAGGACAGGATTTGGACCACTGAATGTCAGTGCCAATGTGGTGAACAGAAGGAAAGTTATCAGGAACATCCAGCTATGGACAAAAAAGAAGGTTGACTGGGCAATTATAATTTTGCTGCCTTATTTTACGGTCTCTTGGCAATGTGACAGATGGGAGCTGCCCCCTGGGGAATGCCTTTATACATTTCTGAATTAAACTGTTACTTTTTTCATCTATTAATTTAGACAAAGCTGTTCAGTCATCTTCAGAGACCTGCTGTATGAGGAAGGGAGCATAAAATACATTCTTGGACAGCCTTACTGACTTAGTGGTTGCTCTCAACTACATATTTTTTGTTCTTTTTTTTTTTTTACTGCACGGTAACCTGTTGGAAGAACGGGCAGGACAGTACTTTCATACCTTTCCATACCTGAAACTTCTGTTCAGTTGCTCTGAAGACTCATGGAGACTGAGGTAGTAGTCAGTGTGTAAGGTTTTCCTTGTTGCTACCTCAAGACAAAATATGGTGCAGGGACCCAGAATAGCTACTTCTTCACTGACAAGGTGGTATTTGTTTTTACGTTGAAGTTTGAGCAGTGTTGTAGAATAGTGAGAGATGTGACTGTTAATCATCAAGTTATCAATCTCTCAGTGTTGGTGTGTGTGGATTTCTAGTTCTGCATCACTCTGTTTCTGGTACTTTATTTCCTATGAAGCATCCTGCTACATAATTTCTCCCTTCCAACCTTTCAGGTCACTTAAACTTCATAGCCTTTTAGAAGTCTCTTAGTGTGAGGAACCTCGAGTAGTCCAGCCTACCATTTGTGAAGAGAGGATTCACTCAAATAGTTTGTGCTACCTAAGTAAAAGCTGTGTTACCCTAATGTGTCTGGCAGAGCTGACTTGGATTACCAGTTTCTCTGTGTGGGTACAGTGATGAGAACACATATCAGTGTAGCTAAGGTAACCAGAAAACCATTGAAGTTGACATTTTTTTTTCAGTACAAACAGCCTCCTTGCAGAATGATGGAGGGAATTGCAGCAGAGTTGGGGGGTTTTTTTTGTAACTAATCCAAATTGAATATCACTTCTTCCAACTTGAGCCTGTGTGCAGAACTGCCCCTGGCAGTGTAATCTTGTCCTCCAAACTGAATATTCAAGCATTGGGTTTTGTTCTGTAAGCCAATTGCAAGCCAATGTGTTGCGTTCAGCACTGAGGCTCAGCTTTTTGTCTAAATTTTTCAGGGTTTTCCATAACTATACAGTTACTGTCGAAATCAGGAGTTCAATGTTACAAGGACTTCTTCAGCTTTCCAAACAAATCTTTACATGCACCTTGAGTATTTCTCAGTCTGCATCTATGATCCTACAAGGAAGATGATGATTACTAATCTGGGGCAATAGCTTTCTGAATACAAATGCTGCTACACTGGTGTGGACAGAATTGTGCTATTGACTCTTCAGTTCACTTAAACTGTGCATTGTGTGCAATGGCTTTATTTTGTGAATGACTCCTTATGCACTTTCTGGCCTTCATAGGGCTTCTGACTTTTCTTCTTACTTGTTATCTGTAACTATATTGTGTTCAAAACATGCAGTTTGATTTTAGAGCATGTGGTTAGATTTCCATGTGAGCTGTGCAGGGTAAACTACTTCATGCTGTAGATACATAGCATCTCTGTTTGCAGTAGTTTTGTAGGCCATGTGTAAAAGCTTGAAGCTCACAGAATGATTGGTCTGGGCTTTTCTTGTTTGCTGTCCTTTATTTTGACTCTAGTCATGTTCTCCACACAGTGTCACAGTACTGGGGTCCTTCAAGCCACTTAAAGTACATACAGTGACCTCATGGTGGAAGCTTGGCAGTAGTGGCTTCTTTCTCCTTGGAAAATGATACTTTACCTTCTTAAAGACAGTGTGTCCACCAAATTGCAATTTTTACTTGAAAAGAGTGCCTAAATGTGTGTTCTGGTGGGGTTTTTTTTAGTGCTCATTTTGGGAAAAATCTGGAGCATTCCTGCCTCTACCCTCCCCTGTAGTGCTGTTGTTCAGCTAGCTTAGTTAAGTACAGGAACAGCTACTTTAACTTTTGTCTGTAGAATCTGAATTACTCTTCAAGCTATACAGATTGTTCTGTCACAGCCAAAATTTAAATTGACCAAAACAATATACAGCTTTGGAGTTCATGAACACACACTTTGATTAGCCTAGGCTTGGAGAGCAGCTCCTCTCTGTTCATTGCATGTATTTTCCCATGGTTACTTGTGTCACCTATTAATTTGCTGGGTACCATCAGTGGGCCTTCTCAGGGTGATGAAAACAGACCCAATGGAGGTGCAAAGTGTAGAAAATGCTAAGAAGGACAATTGAATATGGGAAACAACAACAAAAAAAATCAGCTGCTTATTCCATGTTTTTAATGGGTGTTTAAACAATGGCTTAAGCTTCAGAGTGATCATCTTGGTTTGCTTTACATAAAACAGAAACCCAAAGTTTCTTCAGATTTTTTTTTTGTTTTGAACTACCAGGACAATGTAACCTCTGAAATATTTCCCAAAGATCTTTATGTAGTTTCCTGGCTATTCATTATAAGAACTCAAAGGGAATAAGTTGATGCTATGCTTACCTACAGAACTGAATGGTGTGTTTTTAACTCTTGTAACTTAGATGGTCATCTTGATTTTATATGTGAATGTAATATATTTGTCATACTGCTGTAATAGAGGCAAAGGTCTTGAGAGTCTGAAAAATCTCTAACTAATTAGTTCCCATAAGTTTCCCCTGCCTAAATGAGACTTCAATGTTAATGCACACTGTTATTTTTGACCCTGCAACCAGTTAGATGTGGGAGAAATGGAGATGGCAGTTTCTGGAGCCAGTCAGAAGATGGCACTGGTGCATGCATTCCTGGCAGGGATAAGGCTTCTCTGCCAGGGCTCTGGCTGTCACTGAGGGTCTGGCACAGTGAGGGCACATGGCAAGAGTTGCCTGAGCCTGGAAAGCTATGAAGTGAATTCACTGCTTCAGTGAATGCACTCCCATTTCACAGCCTGTCTGTCACCCATTTGGTCACTGCAGAGCTGTGTGGAAGCAGATTTTGTGGTATGTTGCAGAGGGCTGAGCCCAGTCTTCAAGCTGTTACTGCTCATACATCTGATCTGCTGGTCTATGTTGTTTTAAGTAGGCTTACACTAGGGATTTATGGGGTTTCTTTTATTCAATTGTAACTGAAATGTCAACCTGTCTATTACAGTCCCAGTTTACATAATGCACTCCATCTGTTTCTTTTGATTGAGATGTTTGTTAATGACAGTTTCTGTCTTTGTGGCTTTGTTCTTCTAATGACATTTGTAACATTCCTCAGACTGTAATGTTTTAAAAGAATGCTTCCGGAGACGCAAGATTGGGGAACCTCTGTAAATGTTGATACTTTTTAAATTGTTGAAATTGAGAAAACAAGCTGAACATTGAAGTGTGCCTAGGTAAATATACTACTTGTTTCAGGTTTCTGTCTGTTAAGACTCAATTATGTATGGTTTTGGATCTTCTAATTAAGAGTCTGCCTACCCTTCATATGTGAACATTAGTTAGTATGCCCTCAGTCATAGCTAAGCACTCACAAATGACAGTTTGAGAATACTTCGATGTTCATGTGAGGCTTGCTTTTTTTCTTGCATATATGTAGTTGACTGTAAACTGTGCATTTACTCTGTAAAAGTTACCTTTTTTGTTTGGATTGCTTTCAGCTTCAAAGCAAATTAAAAGGATGTGCTTATATTCATATGTTGCCTCTATGCAGAACTGTACACTGTTTTTAACTTTATTATTATTATTGATACATACTAGGGCCTGGACACTTGTGATTAAAAAGGAGCAATTCATTAGGAGATGCCAGTGAATCCTTTTATCTTGTGTCATTTCGTAGTAACTGAAAATATTGGATCTGCGCTAATATAATTGTTCATAATCGTCTATAATTGGGGTTTCTTGAGTCATTCATGAATTCTTATAGTAGTCAAATGTGTTCTTGCAGTTAGGTGTGAATACAGTTACGTCTGCACAGCTACCTGTTGTTCAGCTGAGATTCAGTGAGTACTGATTAGAAAACTTATGTCCACTTGAACTGCTAGCTAGCACAAGCAACTGTTAACAAATGAAGGACAGCAGTTCCTTAATGTTTGGACTGAATTTTATGTGCAGTTGGCATCAAGTCCTTGAGTATGGAACATTATTAGATAACATTTCTCTCAAAAGTAGGTATTTGATCTGAAGTCTAGCCTCCGCTTCCTCAAAGATGACTTTGCAAATGTTTGTATTGGTGTTTTGGTGGTTGTGTGTGTTAGGGTCCAAAACATTTTTGCTAAGACGACGAGGCAGAGTTGCTAGCAACAAAAATGTTTATTACCAATTTTAAAAATAGATGTGCATAAAATCTCATAGCCGATCGATCAGCGGTCACCCCATGGCCAATTTGGAGTGAACCCCGAAATGAGAATTCGAGCCCTTCTTATAGAGGCCAGGCTGTTTTCGGTGGTTTTCCTGCAAAATCTTCAACAAAAAACTCATTTCCGGGTACAGATTGATCTTAAACTTTTGTGCCATGCAGCTTGTTTCTCAAACGAGTTCAGCTAGTGTTGTTAGCTGATTAGGCAAATTCTCACTTAGTTCTGTGAGATCCCCTCCTGTATACTGCAACTGGTACACAGGGCTAATACTTAGGGGTTTTTTTCTTACTACTTCAAGACTTTAGCAAGGTCAAAAGAAGTGCTTGATGCCAGTATTGGCTTTGTTTTACACTCTTAGCTGTTTACTGTTCCGATGATTTACTTTCTCCACCCGGCTTCAGACCTGTGATCAGTATGGAGAATGTAACTACTAATCCGTTCTTAAAAGCTCGTTAATCTTTTATCATTTTAACATAAATGTATACCTCTACCTAACAATATTAATGCAGGCACTCTAAACAAGGTATAATTTCAACTAACAAAGTTTCTGACCAGCCTGAGAAAGCATCTGTTAGTGCTAGTAAATGTCAGCACGTTCTTTCCCATTTTATTGGGAGTTCAGAGGTACCTCAAAAGGTTTGTTTTTAATTGCCATATCGATAATCAATTTTCTATCTTAAATCAGAATCATGGATTTGAAGTTTACCGTCCAGAACTAAAGCAGTTTTATTTCTGCATTTTTCTGTGGCCATCTTGGCCTCAAAATTTCCTGCCAATTTGTTACTAATTTTATGACCAGTATTACCTCTTTGGTGACCTTTGTAGTATGTGATCTTTTTGCTGATTCTAGTGCTTGCTTTCTGGGCTAATGTTCCTGGGGTAACACTCTGGCTCCGATTCTTCATTCCACGAAGCTGCTTCTGTCAGTGTACCAGGAGTTTTCCGAATCTTGCTGGTTTTAAAGCAGCTTCCTTAAGGAAACATGCTGGATTCACAGTGTTAGTGGTGAATATAATCACGTCTCCATCTAGAGGGGGCAGCCAGTGACTTTTCTACCCCAGCACCGCTGAAACTGTGCGTGATATCCAGTCCTCTTTACGGGGCTTAGCTGCTGTGTCAGCACATCTAGGGCCATCCCCTGTTTTTCATGAGCTTTACATAAACACCAACCTGTCATTCCCAGAAGGGTTCCGAGTTCCTTTGCCATTCCTGGCATGAGTGTGCAGGAAATATCTTCCTTTTGTGCTGTCTGTGTTTTCTGGAGATCTCGAGTCCAAAGTAGGCAAGTTGTCACTGTATAGGCTGGGCTTTCTGCTGAAAGTCCTGACACCTGCTCAGTTCAAAAGTCCAATAAACTTACAGCCCGTCGCTCACAGTCGTCTTCTGTTTGTGTGGCTCTCAGGAGGTCACATACTGTAGCAGGGTTCCAGTCTCAAGTTTTCAGGTTCCAGTCTCAAGCTTTCAGGTCTTGAGCTAAACTGGTCTTCAGAAATAGTTCAGCTGTTTACAATACTTTGAGGTAATACTGTTCAGGTTAGTTGCATTTTACTACCAGTTTCTGGTTTCTTATTTAAAGGCAAGTCAGCCAATTGCTTTCAGCCAATATCAAGCAGGAGAGGGCATCTTTCAAATCCAGTACGGTAAACTACAATTCATTTTAACACTGGTTGGCAAGGTACAGGTATTTACTATTACTGAATGTAGCTTATATCTTGTTCCTTTATAGGAAATATTGGAGCATTATATTTTGCCTCACATTTCTCTAATAACCCATATTGTCAATAATTAATTTTATCTTCTATACAATTTCCCTAATCACAGTGGGTGTTACCTGACATGGGCCAAATTTACCTTTTCCTGCTTCAGATTACTAGTCTTTCAGATATCTCATAAGTCCACATGTCTGGATAGACCTGCTTCAGAACTTTTGTTGTCACGGTGTTCTTGTACCTGTCTTAAAGACAAACTCTATACTTTGATTAGTTCATGATCTCTCACTTTAAAATTCATATCTCCTGCCCCAAATACTGTTTCCGTCTCTAACTGCGTTAGTAAATCTCATTAAAGTCTAGGGGCTCCTAGCTAACAAATTGAGGTATACTCGCTTGTTTTTCAATTCATACATAACAGATTACCCTAGGAATGCTTTCTCAGTTTGGCCGGCAGCTTCTATTACAAACACAGTATTTCATTTTGATCTACAGGAATCAGTTGCTGGTTTACACAGAGGTTCCCGTACTTATCAAGAGCATAATTTTTTGCATTTTTCAACTTACTTTACTCAAGTTCAGCTACAGTACCCAATTCCGATTCTTTTATTTTACCCAAGTTCAGTTACCGCACTCAATTCTGATTTTTACAGTGTGCACATCGACTATTTCTTGATTTCAGACTCCATTCTTACATCACGTTCTCTTGCTGCTTCAGGTGATGTTGCAAACTGAAAAACAGATCTGCACACATTATTTTTTTCAACTTTCTTCACAATTTACACTTGAGGCACAGGGTCATAAATGCAACGAGCTGCACCCTAAGCACCTCTTGTTGGTCTGCTGGCTGCAAATTAGAACAACAATAAATAAACAGGCTCTGCTGCCAAGCAGCAGATGGATTAGGGAGAGGAAACAAGTGTTCTCTCTCGGCCCGAACTTTTGTCTTTAATACCCTGATATAAAACCTGAGGGGTAAGACAAAACTCTATCACCTCTCTGGTGAAGGATTAATCAGCATTTGAAGTTATGACTCTGGGTGTAATTGTTACAGTCTGTAATTGATCTGTAACTTTGCAAAACAGGTAGTTTGGCAGGGCAGAGCTCAGGTTAAGTGTTTAGGGAGGTTTTGATGCTCCTGCTTTTTGGCTGGAGGGGGTATATTAAGCTTGCCTTGGACAAAAAGCATCTATGTAAAATTAAAGTATATTTGAAGTCATAAGTGTGGCTTGGTATTCATGCAGCGCTGTAGTCTGACCTAGATGCAGCCTAAAAGCATGTGTTTTAACAATCATTGCCTTCACAAAAGGAAGCCCTTGAACTTGGTAATGCACTTCAAATTAAGAAGGAACTTCTGATGAAAAATACTCATCTTTGCACTGTTGCCAGACAGTGTGCTTTGTGCTGACTCAGAATATCATTATCTTGTGTAGCTTCTATCAAAGAGAGGAAGAACCAGGACAGAAATTGAGTGTTATCACGCACTTGCAAGAGAACCCAGGTGATCAGGCCCAGTCAAACTGGGTTCACAAAAGGCAGGTCTTGCCAAACTAACCTGATTGCTCTCAATGTTAAAGTGGCTCACCTACTGGATGAGGGAAAGGCTGTGGATGTAGTCTTCTTGGACTTCAGTAAAGCCTTTGACACAGTTTCTCACAGCATTCTGCTTTGGAAACTGTCAGCCTCTGGACTGAACAGGTACACGCTCTCCTGGGTGGAAAACTGGTTGGATGACCAGGCCCAGGGAGTGGTGGTAAGAGGAGTTTACTCCAGCTGGAGACGAGTGACAAGTGAGGTTCCCCAGAGCTCAGTGCTGGGTCCAACACTGTTCAATGTCTTCATCAATCACCTGGATGAAGGCATTGAGTGCACCCTGAGCAAGTTTGCGGATGACACTAAGCTGGAAGATAAGGAGGCTCTGCAAAGAGAACTAAACAGACTGGACTGCTGGGCACAGTCCACTGACATGAGGTTTAACATGGCCAAATGCTGGGTCCTGCACTTGGGGCACAACAACCCTAGACAGTGCTGCAGACTGGGAGAAGCCTGGCTGGAAAGCTGCCAGGAGGAGAAGGACCTGGGAGTGTTGGCTGATAGCTGACTGAGCATGAGCCAGCAGTGTGCCAAGGTGGCCAAGAAGGCCAATGGCATCTTGGCTGGTATCAGAAATGGTGTGACCAGCAGGTCCAGGGAGGTTATTCTCCCTCTGTACTTGGCACTGATGAGACCGCTCATTGAATACTGTGTTCAGTTCTAGGCCCCTCACCCCAAGAAGGATGTTGAGGCTCTGGAGCGTGTCAGGAGAAGAGCAACAAAGCTAGTGAAGGGGCTGGAGAACAAGGCTTATGAGGAACTACTGAGAAAGCTGGGGTTGTTAAGCCTGGAGAAGAGGAGGCTGAGGGGAAACCTTATTGCTCTCTACAACTACCTCAGGGAAAGTTGTGGAGCGGAGGGAGCTGGCCTCTTCTCCCAAGTGACATGGGACAGGACAAGAGGGAATGGCCTCAAGCTCTGCCAGGGGAGGTTCAGGCTCAACATAAGGAAAAAAGTTTTCACAGAAGGGGTCGTTAGGCACCGGAACAGTCTGCCTGGGGAGGTGGTTGACTTGCTTTCCCTGGAGGTGTTTTAAGGTGCAGGGGTGGATGAGGTACTGAGGGACATGGTTTAGCGATTGGTGGGAATGGTTGGACTCAATTATCCGCTGGGTCTCTTCCAACCTGGTGATTCTGTGATTCTATGATCTTTGCTCTCCCACCATTCAAATTGTGTAGAACCTCCAGGTGTTTTCTCATGCCCTTGTATGATGGAGCGTTTCTGATGGAAGTCAGCTTCACAGGTTTTTGATGCTTGGCAAAGCTGAAAAAAGGCTTGTAGTAAATATTGACTAGAGACAATTAACATAAGGCAGGTAAGAGAAATGCTTTTCAGAAGACTGCTTGCGTGTTCGAAATTACTGTAAACATTCAGACATGAGAGTGTCTTAGGTTTTGTCTTTGACTTTGAGTTGATGCTCTGTCATCAGGAGTGTTTTTTTACTGACTTGCTCTACCATGTAAAACTCATGTAATGCTGGAGAGAAAGCTATGTGTTAGTAAGTGTTCCCTCCCTCCCCAAATACTTGGGGCCTGGTACTTGACTGGAGATGCTAGAGCTCACAGTGGTGCTAGGTAGTAGAGTTTTAAGTAGCTTATCCCATTTGGGTTATTGAGGAGAAATCTAATAATTTTACAATTATTAAAGTGTTTTCACAGACTATGCTGCTCCCTAGTTTGTGTTAAGCCATAAACTGTAAACTAACTCCCCTTAATTTGAACTGGTGAGGAGGGTAGCAGGAATGGCTGTAGCAGTCTGCTGGCGATGTATAGAACACTCATGCTTATGCTGGAGCTGGTGGCTTGCTGTGAGTGGCTGCCATGACCTGGAGCTGAAAGAACTAGCTGTCTCTTTCGTGCTATTCCCAGTATGATGATCCAGTGGGTCTCTTTCAACCTGGTGATTCTATGAAATCTAGTTCTCATGAGAGAATTGATGCAAACAAAATTGTGTATTGAACTGTGGAAGGTGTATTAGAGAGGAGGAGGTTCTGGTTTTGTAGATGGAAGATTACAAGGGAAGCTCTTAAGGGTGGCTTTCACCAGTGCAAAGATAGTTGTTAATGAAAGAATTGTGTGAAATTAAGGAGAAGCTGTCAAAGCCAAGCTCCAGATGGTGAAACTTAACTTCTACTTCTGGGTAGACTTCCACCCAAGGCAGTGTTTCCTCCCATAACTGTGGATGGTTTCAAATTCAGTTGCTTTTCTTAGTCCTGCTCATGCAGCCAGCACTTGGGATGGAATTGAAGATGTAATAGTTCTCTCATGAGAACATTGTCTGGAGTGTAAACAAAACCTAAAGGAGTCTGTTCTCAGACTTGATCATCCATCCAGAATTCCGTAAACATGTATGCAGTTTGAGTGTGGCAGAAAATATTTTAAGCACTCTGTTAATTTAGGGAGGTTGCTGTTTAAAGATTAGTATAGTACCAGTATTTAAAAGAGAAACTAGCTGTGCCTGCACAGCTCCAGTTCATCACAGCTATAAAAAGACTATGAAAAACAATCAAAGGACAGAAGTGCATGCATTCTGTCAGAGCATAAACCTGTAGCTTAACCTGATAGAATCTTAAAAGGGATATTGTGGGTTTACAGAGGTAAAATAATCAGAGTGAAAGCATGAAGTTAGAAGAACTGCTACAAAATGAAGCTGGTTGCTTGTTGAGCTTGAATGTAAGAAAGCTTTATTGATCAGTGAAATGGCAGTGAGAGCAAGAAACCAGTGATGTGCGGGCATATGATATAGAGGAAAAGTTAGAAAAACTTAGAAGGCTTAGCTCACTGAAATACTGTCTCCTAGTAAAGACCTTGAAGACCCTGGACGTTGATAAGAGAAGAGTTCATTCAGAGACATTGATAAGGGAAAGATGAAATGTGCATGACAACAGAAAACTGACTGCACCTGTCTCTGCAGTATTGGAGCTCCACCAGGATGAGAATGCACCTGCACACAGCTGGGACTCAGAGACGATTCATGAAGAAGGTAAAGGCAACTTCAGCCCTGAGCCTCAGGCCATGACACTGCTCCTGCCTGAGTATGGGAGGAGCTTCTTGAATCTAATTATAATAAGAAGTGGGGAAAGGTCATGCTGGTCACACCATTTCTCTTATAAGCCAAGATACCATTGGCCTTGGCCACTTGGGCACACTGCTGGCTCATGTTCAGTTGGCTGTCAACCAACACCCCCAGGTCCTTCTCCTCCAGGCAGCTCTCCAGCCAGACTTCTCCTAGTCTGAAGTTGTCTGTTGGGTTGTTATGTCCCAAGTGCAGACGTGGCATTTGGCCTTGTTAAACCTCATGCCATTGATGTCAGCTTAGCGGTCTAGCCTGTTCAGATCCCTTTGCAGAGCCTCCCAACCCTCCAGCAGATCGACACTTCCTCCCAGCTTACTGTCATCCACAAACTTGCTGAGGCTGAACTCGACGCCTTCATCCAGGTAAAGACGTTGAAGAGGACTGGACCCAGTACTGAGCCCTGGGGGACACCACTTGCAATTAGCCTCCAGCTGGAGGAACCTGGACAAGAACACAAGAATAAATGTAACTTTGTAACTCCTGTTTGTGCTATGCAAAAATGCCAGTAAGCATTCTTGTCTTCTTTTAAAAAAAAAAAAATCTAAACCCCCTCTTCAATTTAAGGAATTGTTTAGAGTTTAATTCACCATGGTAACAGAAGTATGTGTGATAAGTATTAAGTATTTAGCAAAGATTTGAGATAGGTGAAGGTTTAAGAGTAGAAGCTAATCTGTCTCTAGTTCTTTCTCTGGACTCTTTTTAAGGCAGGGTTAGAAAAAAGGCAGCTGAGTTTCTCACTGTTCTCTGAATTTAAAAGCCTGTGTGTAGACTGTAGCGTGGAATATCCTATTTTCTGACACAAAACCATGGCAAAATTGCATTGTTCATTCACATACCATTTCCAGAAATATATCTTAAGTAGATTCTTTAGAAGTCGTGTCTCTATCATTTTAACAAAATTATGAACACAGGGACAGAACAGTGGAGAAAACAACTATGTTCCTTTCATGCACTTTGTTTGCTATGGGCTAAAATCTCATGTTCAAAGTGGCTGTCTAAAATGACTTTTTTGGCTTCTCTTTTGCTTTGTTTGTTTTTTCTCTATTTCTGGTCAATGTTTCTTGTCTCAAGCTAACTAAATACTTTTTTAAGCTAACTGAATACTTTTTTTTTTTTTTTGTTAGCTTACCTGAATATTGGTACTAAGACATAATTTCTCCCAGGGGAATTTTCTATACAGCTACTTTTTCACTACTCAGATTCAACTTCACATTCACAATGTGATCTGTCCAGTTGTTCCTGACAGTGGAAATCTAGCTGTGCTAGAGTCAGACAAAGCAGCAGTAGCAGGAAGCAAGTTACAGCTTTTAGTCTGTTTTACTGCTTCTTGGAAATGTTTTGCTAAATGTGCCTTTGTTGTCTGCTTAGGATTAACTTCTGCAATGGAGAACAGTGAAAGAAAATTAATATTGATCAGATTAAACCTAAGCACTCATTTCAGATATCAGACCAAGCACATAAATTAAGTGCAAATTTATTTTGAAATTTCATAGTTTGAAAATGTAAAAGTCATGTTTATCATTTCATACTTAAGGTAAATGCAATGAAATGATAAGCACTGTAGACCATGGTCCTTTTAATACTGCTATTAGATTTGGCCCCTACTTTTTCATAGCATCATAGGTGATTTGAAATGTAAATATCACATAGAAAAATAGCTATGTTTTTACTTCTCTACTTAAATTATATCACTTGTAAAGCATTTGTGCTTCAAAGGAGTTATACCAATAAAATTGGAAAAGTCAAGGTTTTTTGACAAGATGTACTTGGTAGTTTTATCTTAAAAGTACCAAAAGCAAAGATCTTAGTCTGAAATTGTTAGTACTCTTTTTTTTTCCCCCATTTCTTTATATTAAAATTACTTTATACCAAATCTGCACAATAATCATAGAATAACTGGGTTTGAAGAAACCCACCAGATCGAGTCCAACCATTCTGACCAGTCTCTAAAACATGCTGCTCAGTACCTCATCCACCCCCGCACCTTAAACACCTCCAGGGAAAGCGAGTCAACCACCTCCCTGGGCAGCCTCTTCCAGTGCCCAATGACCCTCATAGCACTCAAGATCACCTGCTTCATGACTTGCCCTGGTACTGAGGTCAGACTGACAGGCCTGCAGTTTCCCAGATCAGCCTTTTGCCCCTTCTTATAGATGGGCACAACATCAGCCACCGTCCAGTCCAGTGGTACCTCCCTAGTCATCCAGGACCACTGGATGATGGAATGGGGTTTGGCAAGCACATCCACCAACTCCTTTAATACCCTTGGGTCAACTCCATCCAGCCCCATAGACTTGTGGATGTCTAGCTGGGCAAGCAAGTCTCTAACCACCTCCTCTTGGATCGTGGGAACTTTGTTTTGCTCCTCCAACCCCTGGGGATGTGCACAGAGAGAACAACTTTCCTTACTATTAAAGACTGAAGCAAAGTAGGCATTGAGTGCTTCATCCCGTTACTGTTTTTACCTCTGCATCTAGTAGGGACTGGAGATTATCCCTAGTCCTCCTTCTACTGTTGCTATGTTTGTAGAAAGATTTTTTTATTGTCTTTCACAGGCTTGGCCATTCTGATTTCTAGTTGGGCCTTAGCCCTCCTGATTTTTTTCCCTGCATGTTCTTCCTTCCTATAGTCCACCCAAGATGCCTGCCCCTTTCTCCAAAGCTCATAGACCTTCCTCCTCTTACTGATGTCTCTCAGGACCTCCCTACTCAACCACGCTGGTTTCTTCTCCTGCCGGCTACTTTTCTGGAGCATGGGGATGGCTTGCTCCTGGGCTGCTAGGAGTTCCCCCCACGAGGAGGAAATTTTGAAGTGAGGCTTCAATATCCATTCTGATTTTAGAGATCGCAAGCCTAGAGTGAGACAAGAGATGCAGCAGCAGGAGATGCAGCATCAGAATATTCAGGTGTTGAAAGATGAGATGCAGCAGGAGGAGATGCAGAAGTAGATGCAGCAGCAGGGTATGCAGCCTCAGATGCATCAGCTGGTGATCCAGCAGGGGGCACAAAAGCAGGAATTGCAGCAGCAGGAGGTGCTGCATTAGGAGATGCAGTAGAAGGTGCAGCAGTGGGAGATGCAGCAGAAGGAGATACAGCAGCAGATGCAGCAGTAGGAAATGCAGCAGCAGCAGATGCAGCAGCAGGAGATGTAACAGATATGGCAAGAGATTCTGATTGCACGAGAAACACCAGGAGATGAAGCAGCAGCAGATGCAGCAGGATATACTGATGCATCAGATGCATCAGCAGGAGATGCGGAAGAAGATGGAACCACAGGCAACTGCATGTCCTGCAGTTCCTGCAGCAGCAGATGTAGCAGCAGTAGAAACAGCAGCCAGAGATGCAGAAGCAGGAGATGCAGCAGAAGTAGCACCATGAGATGCAGCAGGTAATGCAGCCATAGGAGGTACAGCAGGAGATAATGCAGCAGCAGATGATACAGCAGGACATGCAGCAAAAGATACAGCAGGAGATGCAGCAGCAGGAGATTCAGTATGAGATGCATATTTAGTAGGAGATGCTAAATGAAGCAAGTGATTCAGCATCAGGACATGCAACAGCAGAAGATGCAGCATCACCAGATGAAGGAGCAGAGACCACAGCAGCAAATATAACAGAAGGATTTGGAGCACCAGGAAGTTCAGCAGCAGATGCAGCTGGAAATACACCAGCAGGAAAAGCAGCAGGAGATGCATCTGCAGGTGAAGCAGCAGCAGGAGATGCAGCAGGAAATGCATATTGAGTAGGAGATGCAGTAGCAGATCCAGCAGTAGAAGATACAGCAGAAAGATGCACAATGAGAAACAGCAACAAGATATGCAGCAGGAGATGGACTAAGATGCATCAGCAGGAGATTAAGCAGGAGAAGCAGTAGCGGGAGATGCAGCAGAAGAATATGCAGCAGCAGGAGTTGCAAATTCAGTAGGAGATGATGTTGCAGGTGATGCTGCAGCAGATTCAGCAGGAGATGCAGCAGGAGGTGATGAAGCAGCAGGAGATACAGCAAGATATGTAGAGCAGATGCAGTAGCATCTCCTACTGCTGCATCTCCTGCTTCTGAACTTCCTCCTTCTGCATTTTTGCAGCATTACATACTGCAGTATCTCCTTCTGTATATGAATCTGCTGCTGAATTTCCTGCTGCATCTACTGCTTCATGTCCTGTTTCTTCTCTTGCTGAATCTCCTCCTACTCCACCTCCTGCTGCTGCATCTCCTGCTGCATTTTCTGCTGCTGCATCTCTTCCTGCAAATCCTAGTGCATCTGCTGGTGCATCTTCTGCTAATGATTCTGCTGCTGCATCTCATGTTGTTGCATCTGCTACTACTGCATATGCTACTGCATCTCCTGCTGAATCTGCCTATCCAACTGCATCTCCTGTAACTGAATCTGCTGCTGCTGCATATGCTGCTTCACCTGCTGCTGAATCTCCTGCTGTGGGAACATTTTACAGAGAAGAGGGCCTGAATGCTGTGGTACTGGTTAATGCTGGGCAGTTCTAACAACACCTTGAAGCAGAGAGTCAAAAGATAAACAAGTACCAACTGAAAGGAAAACAACTGTGGTACCAGTGCTGAATGATCTGAAGTTTTGAAGTGACAATTTAATAGTCATTCTCATGTTGCAGTTCTCAAGTCCCGACTTAAAGTTCTACAAGTCTTACTTTGCACTGAAAGCTCTGTTAGAGAAGGCATTCATAAGCAGCAAAATTCTTGCTAGAATCTTCCTGCGGGAGATGCTCACTTGACCTAAGGGGCCTTAATCATTGCTGTTAAGTCACATTTCAGTACACTATACTAAAAGTTTGTTAAGTATGCTTTGAAGCATGCAATTGAAGCAATTCCTGACTAGACTCTAATAAGAGCCAGCATATAATCATAGCAACTTCCCTGCAGTATTTGTGCTACACAATCTGAAATTTTGAAGTTACACTTTATTAGCCATTCTGATGTTGCAGTTCACAAGCATAGACTGAAGATTCTACGAGTCATGCTTTTCAGTGAAAGCACTATAAGAGAAGACATTCAGAACAAGCAGTATTCCAAGCTAGTATTTTCCCTGTGGAAGATGCTCACTTTTCCTAAAGTGAGTTAATAAATCACTATTCAGTATCATACACTAAAACGTTCTGTTAGTTGTGCTTTGAAGCTTGCAGTGAAAGCTTTTCCAGAGAAGACGCTAACTAGAGCAAGCAATTTGATCGTAGCAGCTTCCCTGTGGTACGTTTGCAGGAAATTCAATAGGACATGCATCAGGAGGAGATTCAGCAGCAGGATATTCAGGTGCAGGAGATGCAGCAGCAGGAGATTCATTAGGAGGTGCACGGCAGAACATGTAGTAGCAGCAGGAGATGCAGAAGCGAGAGATCGAATAGGAGATGAAGCCACAGTAGATACAATAGGACATGCAACACCAGGAGACGAAACAACAGGAAATTAAGTACCAGGAGGTGCAGCAGAAAATGCAGCAGCAGGAGACTCAGCAGAATGAGATGCAACTGCAGGAAATGCAACAGAAGATGCAGCAGCAAGAGAAACATTAGCAGGAGATTCAGCAGGAGATGTATAAGCACAAGATACAGCAGCAGGAGAGGCAGGAGGAGATGCAGCAGCAGTAGATGAAGTGGTATGATATGCAGCAGGAGATTCAGAAGCAAGAGAGAGGCAGCAGGAGATGCAGCAGCAGGAGATGCAGGAGCAGGACACCCAAAAATAAATGTAGAAGGAGATGCAGCAGAAGGAGGTGAAGCAGCATTGGATGCAGCAGCAGGAGATGCAACAAGATACAAAACTACTGATGAGGAAACAGGAGATGAAGCAGGAGATGCAGCAGCAGGAGATGCAGCTGTATTTTTCTTCTAGCCGTTGCTTTCTATCTACCTCCTTCACCGATGACCCTGGTAAGCAGCAGCCCTCTCCGTGGAGTGGGTCAGGGCTGCAAATGTGTCCCTCTCTTCCTTTGAGGAGGGAGTCCCCTACAACAGTCAACGTCAAGACCTCATCCACCCGTGCCTTAAACACCTCCAGGGAAGGTGACTCAACCACCTCCCTGGGCAGCCTATTCCAATGCCCAATGACCCTCTGCGTAAAAAAAACCCCTCCTCCTAAATCTCCAGCCTAAATCTCCCCTGGCGGAGCTTGAGGCCATTCCCTCTCGTCCTGTCCCCTGTCACCTGGGAGAAGAGGTCGGCTCCCTCCTCTCTACAACCTCCTTTCAGGTACTTGTAGAGAGTAATGAGGTCTCCTCTCAGCCTCCTCTTCTCCAGGCTAAACAACCCCAGCTCTCTCAGCCGCTCCTCATAGGGTCTGTTCTCCAACCCCTTCACCAGCCTCGTTGCTCTTCTCTCGACTTGCTCCAGAGCCTCAACATCCTTCTTGTGGT
The DNA here is from genome assembly GCA_033558105.1 of Coccyzus lansbergi. Taxonomy (NCBI): domain Eukaryota; kingdom Metazoa; phylum Chordata; class Aves; order Cuculiformes; family Coccyzidae; genus Coccyzus; species Coccyzus lansbergi. The sequence goes on from JAUMJK010000892.1 coordinate 48,389, forward strand.
GAGGGGGCTGAGAACTGGACACAATATTCAAGGAGCGGCCTCACCAGTGCTGAATACAGAGGGAGAATCACCTCCCTGGACCTGCTGGTCGCACCGTTTCTGATACAAGCCAGGATGCCATTGGCCTTCTTGGCCACCTGGGCACACTTGCTGGCTCATGTTCAGTCAGCTGTCGACCAACACCCCCAGGTCCCGCTCCTCCTGGCAGTTTTCCAGCCAGGCTTCTCCCAGTCTGTAGCTCTGCATAGGGTTGTTGTGCCCCAAGTGCAGGACGCGGCATTTGGCCGCGTTAAACCTCGTGCCGTTGGACACTGCCCAGCGGTCCAGCCTGTTTAGGTCCCTTTGCAGAGCCTCCCTACCCTCCAGCAGATCGACACTTGCACACAGCTTTGTGTCATCTGCAAACTTGCTAAGGGTGCCCTCAATGCCCTCATCCAGTTCATTGATGAAGACATTGAACGGGACTGGACCTAGCACTGAGCCCTGGGGAACCCCACTTGTCACTGGCCTCCAGCTGGACTTAACACCGTTTACCACCACTCTCTGGGGCCCGGCCATCCAGCCAGTTTTCTACCCAGGAGAGTGTGCGTCTGTCCAGGCCAGAGGCTGACAGTTTCTGCAACAGAATGCCGTGAGAAACTGTGTCAAAGGCTTTGCTGAAGTCCAGAAAGAACACATCCACAGCCTTTCCCTCATCCAGCAGCCGAGTGACTTTGTCATAGAAGGCGATCAGGTTGGTTTGGCAGGACCTGCCTCTGGTAAACCCATGTTGACTGGGCCTGATCACCCGGTTCTCTCGTAAGTGCTTCATGATAGCACTCAAGATCACCTGTTCCATGACTTTCCCTGGCACCGAGGTCAGACTGACTGGCCTGTAGTTCCCCAGATCCTCCCTGCGACCCTTCTTGTAAATGGGAACTACATCAGCCAGTCTCCAGTCCAGAGGTACCTCCCCAGTCTTCCAGGACTGCTGGAAGATGATGGAAAGGGGTTTGGCCAATACATCCGCCAGCTCCCTCAACACCCTAGGATGTATCCCATCTGGTCCCATAGACTTGCGGGTGTCCAGTTGGCCAAGCAGGGCTCTGACCACCTCCTCTTGGACTATGGGAGCCTCGTATTGCTCCTCTCTTTCCGGGGTATCTACACGGAGGGAACAGCTTTCTTTACAATTAAAGACTGAGGCAAAGAAGGCATTAAGTACCTCAGCCTTCTCCTCGTCCCCTGTCACTGCTGTTCCCTCTGAGTCCAAAAGGGACTGTATGGTCTCCCTTGTCCTCCTTTTACTGTTAATATACTTATAAAAAGATTTTTTTTATTGTCTTTTACAGTCTTAGCTAGTCTGATCTCTAAGCTCAGCCTTAGCCCCACTGATTTTTTTTCCCTACATAGCCTCGCTTCCCTCCTGTAGTCCCTCCAAGAGGCCTGTCCCCCCTTCAAGAGCTTATAAATCTTCCTTTTTTCCCTAATTTCACTCAAGATTTCCCTACTCAACCAAGCTGTTTTTTTTACCCCTGCCGGCCTTTTTTCCGGAACACGGGGATGGCTTTCTCCTGAGCTGCCAGGATCTCCTTTTTGAAGAGCGCCCAGCCCTAGGACAGAAAACCCTATCATCTCCTGATCACTAAGACCTAGGCGACCCCTTACTCACACATCCCCCACAAGCCCCTCTCTGTTGACAGACGGCAAGTCCAGGAGGGCACCTTCCCTCGTAGGTTCGTTGACCAGCTGTGCGAGGAAGTTGTCTTCCACGCACTCCAGGTACCTTCTAGACTGCTTCCTTTCTGCTGTATTGTACTTCCAGCAGACATCAGGGAGATTGAAGTCTCCCACAAGGACAAAAGAGGCACTGACTTGGAGATTGACCCCAGCTGTTTAAAGAAGAGCTCATCAGCTGCTTCTCCTTGGCTGGGTGGCCATCACAAAGTCTCCCTTCTTATGGGCTCCCTTGATCTTAACCCACAGGCACTCAATCTCCTCATCGCCACAGTCCATCTCAGAGGTGTCCAAGTTCTCCCTTACCAAGAGGGCTACTCCACCCCCTCTCCTACCCTTTCTATCCCTCCTGAAGAGTTTATACCCCACCATGCCTGAACTCCAGTTATAAGAGTCATCCCACCACGTTTCCGTGATGGCAACGACATCAAAGGCACCTTGCCCTACAACGGCTTCCAGCTCTTCCATCTCGTTCCCCATGCTGCGTGCATTGGTGCAAATGCACTTCAGCTGAGTAGCTGAGCCTTCAGCCCTCCTAGAGGGGACAGTGCTTGTTCCCAGTTGCCTTTTAACTGGAGTAGTTGATGCCAGAATATCTATATCTACCTCGTTGAGCGAGGCTGCATTCTCCCCCACTTCCTGTATGGTGACGCCCTGGTGGTCCTCACCAGCACGCCCCCTCCTAAACACCAGTGGCCTACGTCCAGGCACGCAGTTGTCTAGCCTGGACTCAATCCCCTCCCCCTTCACACCTAGTTTAAAGCTCGATTTACGAGCTTAGCTAGGTTTTTAGCAAGGGCCTTAGCCCCACTAGGAGACCCACGTGTCCCAGTCTTTGCACCCATGTCAGGGCGTGCACGAACCACTCCGTGGTCAAAGAACCCAAAGCCCTTTTCCTCGCACCAGGTTCGGAGGCAGGCATTAATTGAGTCCTTCTTAGTATTCTGCGGGTCTACTCCATGTATCCTGGGGATGGAGCAGAACACCACCTGTGCCCCTGAGCCCTTCATCGTCTTCCCAAGGGCCCTGAAGTCTTTTTTGAGGTCCTTAGCCTTTCTGTTGGCTAGGCCATCATTGCCAGTCTTGGACAACTACCAGAGGGTAGTAGTCCGTCTCATGGATCAGGGAGGGGAGTTTCCCAGCTACTTCCCACCCTGATGCCCCTGGCAGGCAGCAGACCTCCCTGTGGAGCGGGTCAGGTCTGCAAATGGGTCCCTCCGCTCCTTTGAGGAGGAAGTCCCCTACAACAATCACCCTCCTCTTCTTCTTAGTGGAGGAGGTTGTGATTTTCTTCTGAGGACGGTGTGGCCTAGGAAAAGATCCTAGGCTATGATGACCACCATCCTCAGGACTAGTTTCCTCCTGGAGCACACCGTACTTGTTCGCCAGGGGGATCTCAGGTGTTGCTGACTAAGGCTTATGGGGAGCAGGCTTCCTTCGCCTGGAAGGAACCTGCTGCCATTCCCCATCCCTGTTAGTCCCAAGCCTGCAGCGTGCAGCTGGGTGCTTATAAGTAAGTTACACCAGGTGCAACAGGTTGCTGAGGGAGCGAGAGGGCCCTGCTGCACATGTCTATCTCCCTCTCACGTTCCCTGATAGTCCTGAGTCTCCTAACCTCCTCCCTTAACTCCTCCACCATGCGAAGGAGTTCCTCCACTCGGAGGCAGCTTTCGCGAGTGGAGCCCATAAGAGGAGCAGAGGCACGAGCTGGTTTGAGAGGGGGACACTGCCTACAGCTCAGGGTCTGGGCAGCTGCATGTACCTTTCTGTATCTCCTACTTCTGAAGCTCCTGCTGCTGCACCTTCTGCTTCATCTACAGCTTCATCTACTGCTGGTGCATCTTCTTCTGCTCCATTTCCTGCTGCTACATCTTCCAATGCATCTCCTGCTGATGCAATTCCTGCAGCACTACCTGCTAATGCGTCTCCTGATGCTGCATCTTCCGATGCATCTCCTGCTGATGCAACTCCTGTAGCACTGCCTGCTAATGCCTCTCCTGCTGCATCTATTAGAGCTGCATCTCATTCTGATGCATCTGCTGCCTCATCTCCTGCTGATGCATATCCAGCTGCATAATCTGCTGCTTCCTCTCATGCCTCTGCTTCTCTTACTGCATCTCCTGATGATACATCTACTGCTGCTCTGTCTTCTGCACACAGAAGAGGCTATCGTCGAATAATGCTGCTTCTCAATATCGTCTCTTATAGCACTTTCACTACAAAGCAAGACAGGTAGAACTTTCAATCTAAGCTTCTCTATAATCAGAATTAGTAACAAAGAGTCTAACGAAATTTCAGAGCGTTCTGCAAAAGTACCACGGGGAGTTTTCTACAATCAAATTCGGGCTCTCCTTAGAGTCTTCTCTGGAAGTGCTTTCACTGCAAGCTGTATGCAAGATAAACCGAACATTTTAGTATAAGGTGCTCAATTGTGAACATATCTGCGCCAATTAAGGAACTTTAGGAAAACTGAATATCACGAGAAGTGAAGATGCTAACATAAAATTCTGGCTCTCCTTAGAGTTTTCTCTGCAAGGGCTTTCACTGCAAACTACAAATCAACATTAATAGAATCTGTTATTATAGAGTCTTGAAACGAGATCTAGCTGCGCGTATTAAGGCATTTTAAGACAATTGACTATATCTCGGGTAGGGAAAACGCTGCCATCAAATTCTGGCTCTCATTAATGTCTTCTCTGAAAGCGCTTTCAATGGCCAGCAAGACTTGGTAGATAACTCAATCTAGGCTTCTGGTCTGAAATGTTAAAATATGTAGTAAGGCGTCATTGTAATCAACTGAGTATTCAGCACAAGTAGCGCAGGGAAGCTGCTACCATCAAGTTCTGGCTCTTCTTAGAGTTTTCCTTTTAATCGCTTTCACTGCAAGCTACGCAGCAGCGTTAAGAGAGCCTTTTACTGTAGTGTTCTGAAATATGATCTAGCTGCTCGTATTAGGGCATTTTATGAAAAGTGACTATCTCGGGCAGGGAAGATGCTACGATCAAACTCTGGCTCTCGTTAGAGTCTTCACTGAAAGACTGAGGGATTTACTAGTCTTGTTTTGCAGTGAATGCGTTATCAGAGAAGACTCCAACGAGACTCAGAATTTGATGGTAGCATTTTCACTTTTCCTAAAATGCATTAATATGCACAGCTAAGATCATATTCAGGACACGATTGTAAAACGCACGGTTAATGCTGCTTTTCAGCTTGCAGTGAGAGCACCTGCAGAGCAAAGACTAACGAGAGCCACAATTTGATGGTAGCATCTTCCCAGTGCGAGATAATCACTTTTCCTAAAATGCCTTAGTAGGCGCAGTTAGATAACATTTCAGGACTCTATAATAAAACGCTCTGTTTATGCTGCTTTATAGTTTGCACTGAAAGCGGTTGCAGCGAAAAGCCTAACGAGAGCCAGAAATTGATGGCAGTATCTGCCCTGCCCGAGATGATGACTTTTCCTAAAATGCATTAATACACACCGATCAAATTTCAGGACACTCTATAGTAAAACACTCTGTTAATGCTGCTTTGTAGCTTGCAGTGAAACCGCTTGAAGAGAAAAGGCTAACGAGAGCCACAATATGATCGTAGCAGATTCCCTTGCGGTACTTGTGCTGAATGCTCAGTAGATTTCAAAATCGCCTTACTACATATTCTGATGTTGCAGAACAGAAGCCTAGATTGAGGGATCAGATGCAGCCACAGGAGATGCAGAAGGATATGAAGCAGCAGGACATTTATCAGGAGAGGCAGCAGCAGGAGATGACTCAGCAGGAGATGCAGCAAAAGGTGATTCAGAGGAAGAGGCAGCAGGAGATGCGGTATAAGGAGATGACAGAGGAGGATGTGCTGCAGAAGGAGATGAAGCAGCAGGAGATGCAATAGGATGAGTTGAAGAAGGAGATGCAGATGTAGACATAACAACAGCAGATGCAGTAGCACGAGATGCTCAAGAGGCGATGCAGCAGAAAATTCAGCATCGGGATAGGCAGCAGGAGATGCGCTAGAAGGAGACGTAGACATAGACACAGCAGGATCAGATGCAGCTGCAGGAGATTCAACAGTAAGACACGTAGCAGCAGATGCAGAAGAAGGAGGTGCTAAAGAGCATGATGAAGCAGGAGATGCAGGAGGAGCTGAAGAATAAGATGCAACAGGAGATGCCGCAGGAGTTGAATCAGCAGTACATTATGTAGCAGGGGATGCAACTGCAGATGCAGCATCACATGCAGCAGCAGAAGAGGCAGTAGAAAGACACAGTAGAAGGGGACGCAGCAAGAGCAGGAGATCCAAGAGTATATGAAGGAGGAGATGCAGCAGAAGGAGGTGAAGCAGAGTTAGATGCAGCAGCAGGAGATGCAGCAAGATATAAAGCTGCTGATGAGGAAACAGGAGATGCAGCTGTATTTTTTTTTTTTTTCCTAGCCGTTGTTTTCTATCTACCTCCTTCACCGATGACCCTGGTAAGCAGCAGCCCTCTCCGTGGAGTGGGTCAGGGCTGCAAATGTGTCCCTCTCTTCCTTTGAGGAGGGAGTCCCCTACAACAGTCAACGTCCTCTTCTTCTTAATGGAGGATGTTTTTATTTTTTTCTCTGAGGATGGTGCGGCCTAGGGAACGATTCTAGGCTATGGTAGCCATCATCCTCAGGATTAGATTCCACCTGCAGCACCTGGTACTTGTTCACCAGGGGGATCCCAGGTTTTGCTGTCTGCTGGAGGGGAGCAGGCTTCCTTCGTCTGGCAGGAACTTGCCGCCATTCCCCATCTCTTGTAACCCCAACCTTACAGTTTGCAGGTAGATGGTGATTGGGCATACCAGGTGCAGCAGGCTGCTGAGTTAGTGAGAGGGCACTGTTCCACAGATCTATCTCCCTCTCACATTCCCTGATAGTCCTCAGTCTCTGCCTCCTGGAGAGGTAGCAGCATTAGATAAGGAGATGCAGCAGGAACTGCTGTTGTTATGTCTACATCTGCATATTCTTCTGCACCTCATCCTAAGGCATCTCCTTCTGATGCACATCCTCCTGTGACGTCTCCTGCTACGTCTCTTGATGAATGCCCTGTGGCTTCATATCCTTCTGCATCTCCCTCTGCATCTGCTGCTGCTGTGCCTACTGCTACTTCTCCTGCTGCACCTGCTGCCGCGTCTTTGTCTGCATGTACTACGGTAGCATCCCCTTCTGTATCCCCAGCTGCATCTCCTGCTCTTTAAGCTGCTACTGCATCAGTTCCTGCTGCACATCATGCAGCTGCATCTGCTGCTTCTGCATCTGTGTCTGCACCCCCTGCTGCTGCATTTTCTCCTGCATCCACTCCTGCTGAGTCTCCTGCTGCTGCATCTAATCCTCTGGCATCTCTTGCTGCATATCCTGATGCTGCATCACCTACTGCATCTCCTGCTGCTGCATCTCCTGATGAATACCCTGAGGAAGTATATCCTACTGAACTCCTGCGGCACCTCTCCTGCTGCATCTCCTGATGCTGCATCTGCTGCTTCATCTCCTGTTGCATTTCCTCTTCCTGCATCTGCTGCTGATGCATCTCCTTCTGCATATTCTGATTCATCTCCTGCTGCTTCATCTCCTGCTGTATCTCTTATTGTTACATCTACTGCTGCTGCATTTCCTGCTGCATAACTTCCTGCTGCATCTCCTGCTGCTGCATCTTATCACAGAACAGAATCACAGAACAACCAGGTTGGAAGGGACCCATCGGATCTTCTAGTCCAACCATTCCTATCTAACACTAAACCAAGTCCCTCAAGACCTCATCCACCCGTGCCTTAAACACCTCCAGGGAAGGTGACTCAACCACCTCCCTGGGCAGCCTATTCCAATGCCCAATGACCCTCTGCGTAAAAAAAACCCCTCCTCCTAAATCTCCAGCCTAAATCTCCCCTGGCGGAGCTTGAGGCCATTCCCTCTCGTCCTGTCCCCTGTCACCTGGGAGAAGAGGTCGGCTCCCTCCTCTCTACAACCTCCTTTCAGGTACTTGTAGAGAGTAATGAGGTCTCCTCTCAGCCTCCTCTTCTCCAGGCTAAACAACCCCAGCTCTCTCAGCCGCTCCTCATAGGGTCTGTTCTCCAACCCCTTCACCAGCCTCGTTGCTCTTCTCTCGACTTGCTCCAGAGCCTCAACATCCTTCTTGTGGTGAGGGGGCTGAGAACTGGACACAATATTCAAGGAGCGGCCTCACCAGTGCTGAATACAGAGGGAGAATCACCTCCCTGGACCTGCTGGTCGCACCGTTTCTGATACAAGCCAGGATGCCATTGGCCTTCTTGGCCACCTGGGCACACTTGCTGGCTCATGTTCAGTCAGCTGTCGACCAACACCCCCAGGTCCCGCTCCTCCTGGCAGTTTTCCAGCCAGGCTTCTCCCAGTCTGTAGCTCTGCATAGGGTTGTTGTGCCCCAAGTGCAGGACGCGGCATTTGGCCGCGTTAAACCTCGTGCCGTTGGACACTGCCCAGCGGTCCAGCCTGTTTAGGTCCCTTTGCAGAGCCTCCCTACCCTCCAGCAGATCGACACTTGCACACAGCTTTGTGTCATCTGCAAACTTGCTAAGGGTGCCCTCAATGCCCTCATCCAGTTCATTGATGAAGACATTGAACGGGACTGGACCTAGCACTGAGCCCTGGGGAACCCCACTTGTCACTGGCCTCCAGCTGGACTTAACACCGTTTACCACCACTCTCTGGGGCCCGGCCATCCAGCCAGTTTTCTACCCAGGAGAGTGTGCGTCTGTCCAGGCCAGAGGCTGACAGTTTCTGCAACAGAATGCCGTGAGAAACTGTGTCAAAGGCTTTGCTGAAGTCCAGAAAGAACACATCCACAGCCTTTCCTTCATCCAGCATCCGAGTCACTTTGTCATAGAAGGCGATCAGGTTGGTTTGGCAGGACCTGCCTCTGGTAAACCCATGTTGACTGGGCCTGATCACCCGGTTCTCTCGTAAGTGCTTCATGATAGCACTCAAGATCACCTGTTCCATGACTTTCCCTGGCACTGAGGTCAGACTGACTGGCCTGTAGTTCCCCGGATCCTCCCTGCGACCCTTCTTGTAAATGGGAACTACATCAGCCAGTCTCCAGTCCAGAGGTACCTCCCCAGTCTTCCAGGACTGCTGGAAGATGATGGAAAGGGGTTTGGCCAATACATCCGCCAGCTCCCTCAACACCCTAGGATGTATCCCATCTGGTCCCATAGACTTGCGGGTGTCCAGTTGGCCAAGCAGGGCTCTGACCACCTCCTCTTGGACTATGGGAGCCTCGTATTGCTCCTCTCTTTCCGGGGTATCTACACGGAGGGAACAGCTTTCTTTACAATTAAAGACTGAGGCAAAGAAGGCATTAAGTACCTCAGCCTTCTCCTCGTCCCCTGTCACTGCTGTTCCCTCTGAGTCCAAAAGTCCACTCCTGTTCCCTCTTACCAATAACCTTGTTCCAAGACCCCTGGATAAGGTGTTCCAGTGCCTCAGTGTCTTCACAGTAAAAAATTTCTTCCTAATATCTAACCTAAATCTAACCTCTTTCACCTTAATACTGTTACACCTCATCCTATCACTGCACTCCCTGATAAAGAGATCCTCCCAAGCTTTCCTGTAGGATCTCTTTATGTACTGAAAGACTACTATAAGGCTACCTGCAGCCTTCTTTTCTCCAGGTTTAACAGCCCCAAGTCTCTTTGCCTGTCCTCACAGGCGTGGTGATCCACCCTTCTGATCACCTTTGTGGCCCTTCTCTGGTCTCACTCTAACCGATCCATGTCCTTACTATACTGAGGACTTCAGAACTGAATGTCGTGCCCCAGGTGAGGTCTGCTGAGAGCAGAGTGGAGGTGGAGATACCCTTGACCTGTCTGTCACACTGCTATTGATGCAGCCCAGCTTTCTGGGCTGCTAGAGCACATTGCCAGCTCATACTGAGCTCGTCATCCACGAGCACACCCAAGCCCTTTAACGACTTGCTAAACTAATCAAGAGTTTTTATTATTGTCACTTACTTCATAAACAGTGTCACCTCTCAAAAATATATCAAAGCTGCTGAGACCTCACAATGAGACTAATGACAGAAAAACAAATAAATATCATGACCTCTGACAACAGGCAACTGTTTCACCATTCTGTTTAATGAAAAACTGGGGTTTTCAAAAGTATTTATTCCTATCTAGGTTTTGCTCTAACTGAGTTTAGTATGAGTTTTATTGCAGAAAGGAATGTTTGGATTATTGGAGCTGTTGAAGAATGTTAGGTGCCAGCTAATTTTTAGCTATAATGCTTACTGCGGTTACATAAGTTTTCAAATAGATAAAAGTGAAAGTTTAGATCTCAATGTAGACAAGAACAGCATTGAAGACCTATATTTCAATGGTAATCTAAAACACTTTAGAATAAAGATTTTTCTGTGTTCATTTTTATCTTTTCACACGTAAAACCTAATGTCTACTACAACACTAATATTGCATATGAAAATGGTAAAACGACCAATAGGACCACTGAAGGAACAAATCAAACAAGAAAAGTATTGGGCAAAATACTAATGGAAGTATTTTCTATGCTCTTTGCTACTAATTGGATTTAATTTTGATTTTGAATCATTCCTACTTCCCTTCTATATTATTTCTTTTCTATATTATCATCCAATATAAATCTTTTGCTGTGTTTTGTAAGGAAGGATCAGGATATTAAAAACAGGAATTTATATTAGTACTGTAACTATCTCACTGAATATGTCCAGAGCACTATGTTTTGTTTATTGTCTACCACTGACTTCAACAGCTTCACTCCTTTTAAAAAGGAGTGTATAAATATTACCTTTGAATTATATATGTTAAATCCATATTGTATATGATGACAGCTACCAATTACAGTGACTGACTATTATATTGCTCATTATATTGCAATCTGACCTTTGAATTTTGATACTACCTTAAACTCAGAACTTATTTGTCTTAGTTAGTGAATTGGCTGCATTTTGATAAAATAGAATTAATGGTAGCACTTTCATTGCAAACTGCAAAGCACTTACAGGAATGCATTTTAGTATAGGCTTGTGAAATTTAAACCGTCTGCAATAAAGCGCCTCTACAATATTTTAGATCTCAAAGCATAACAAGATAAGGGAAGCTGCTAACACTGAATGTTGCTGCTTCCTTGTATCTTCCCTGGTAATTTTTTCACAGAGAGCTGCAAAGAACGACTAAGACCACGTTTCAGTGTAGCCTGGTGAATTGTGACTTAACTGTGCCTATTAATGCCTTTCTGCAGAACTGAATAGCTGGAAACATAACTCCATTAAGGAAGCTGCTAGGATCAAACGGTCCTGCTTGTTTGTGTCTTCTCTAGAAGTACTCTCACTCTGAGCTGCAAAGAACGTTTTAGTATAGGCTTGTGAATTGCAACATCGCTATACCTATTAAGGTGCCTCTTCAAAACTTTAGAGCTGGAAGCCTAAACCACAGGGAATTAGCTAGCGGCAAATGCTGCTGCTTGTTAGTATTTTCTCTGGTAGCATTTCCACTGCGAGCTGCAAAGCAGTAACTGGAATAAGTTTTAGTATACACTTGTGAATTTTAAACTAACTGTCTGTATTAAGGCACCTCTACAAAATTTTAGCTCTTGAAGCATAAGTAGATCAGGGAAGATGCTACCACAGAATGCTGCTCCTTCTTTGTGTCTTCTCTAGTAGTACTTTCACTGCAAGCTGCAAAACATGACTAACAATACACTTTAGTATAGTCTAGTAAATAGTTACTTAACTGTGTGTATTAATGCCTCTCTGCAGAATTGAATAGTTAGAAATATAACTCCCATAGAGAAGCTGCTAGGATCCAATGTTCCTTCTTGTTAAAGTCTTTTCTAGTTTAGTTAAAGATGAAGGAAGATTAATTTATAACGATTCAGCTGTAGTGAAACATAATACGAAACTATGCTTCAGTGGCTATCAAGGTGGCTATGATAGAAACTTTTGAAGTGAGACTTGCAGCAAAATATAGAGAAACTTTACCAAACGGTACATACAAGAAAATTAAATAGCCAGTCCATTAATGTTACTAGACATTACATGTGATGTTGCACAATTGTCTGGAGAATGAAAACAAGAAAACAAACAAACATTTATAAAGTAACTGTTTGTTTCAAATGCCCAGAAAAGCATATTAAAAGTAGTCTGTTGATGAAATGGGTTAAATTTTGATTTATCTTATAAGGCATTCTTGAGATTTTTAAAAGATGCATACTATTGTTAAAGACTTGTTCTATTACTACTTCTGATTTGTGTAAGCAAGGATCAGGTGACCTCAAGAAAAACACTTATTCTGTCTCTCTATGTCAACAGATCACATAATAAGACAATAGCACTATTTCACTGTGTTTTAGAGAACTACTCTGTTTAAAATAGATTTTATAATCCCTGAATGGCACTATATCATCCTATGTTGAAATACTTCATGTTTTATTTAAACTATATGCTCATAAAGGGTATGAGCACCCTTTGAGCTCCCTTTATTAAGGTTCTGTAAGTGGTTTGCAAAATATTAGCAACAAAAACCCCAAACTACATTGCTTTTATTAAAACATGAAAATGTATTCCAGTATTGCATATAAATCAGTAAGAATCATCAAGCTGAGGTGTTTCACAAGATGGAGGTCTTGTTCATGATTTCTAAAGAAAGTGATTGTTGTTAGCTTAAATAAAACTGGATGAACTTCTTCGATCCTGAGCTTCATGAGTTACAATAAAACTAGGTTTTCTAATGTGTGTAAATTACTTCCTAATCCACTTATCTGCTACAAAACTGTACAAGTTTACTAGAGCTGAAAACTATGATTTCAATCTACATGGTACAGGTAAAGATTAATGTTGCCACATCTGACATAACTTGAAAGTATAAAAATTTCAGCTGAATTTGCTATCGTCATTGCCTTGGGCAGGAATAGAGGCCAGATCCATTTCAGCTGACTCTAATTTCTGATTGAATGGCTGTGAATGAATCTAGAAGGGCATTTTGCTGCATTTTTGATGTTCCGGTGTGTTCGAAAATTCTGATAAAACTCTGCAGCCTGTGGGTCTCCTTTGTGCTGAACTTATTTCCTGTTTGGAAAGAAAGAAAATTAATTCCCTTCCTTTGCCAAGAGCAAAGCTTCAGAGAATGGAGAACCTTCTCCAAAATGAGCCTATAACTATGAAATGTCTCCCTGTTGAGATGGAGCAACCTTTCAAAAAGGTGAGGGTTATCACTTGCATCTCAGGGAAGGCTGCAGAAAACGGCTTTCATTTTGCCTCATAGGTGCTGCCATATAAAACCACATATATAGCAGTGCTGTGTTTCCTATATTGCTTTGTCTGGACTCACTCCCATCCATTAGTGACTGACTGCAGACACACAGCTATCACTATATTTCTCTCCGTAACTAGATGACCTGGAGTACAAAGTATACATCTTTTAGGATATTGTTAATTTTTTAAGTCATGAAAAGAGAGAGTGATGATAATCCAGTTCCAGTAAGGTTTCTGTGGTTTTTCAACACAGGTAAAACTCTCTGTTATCCTTAAAATACAACTTACCTATATTTTGAAACTGATGTCCTGACAGAAAAAAAGTACAACTACACTGCAGCTGTAGTTGCTGGCTGATGCTACACCAGAGCAATAGGCCTGGAACCAACGTTACTCTAGGTGAACCTCCCAAACAAGCATTAATATAATAACAGCATCTGATAGTTAGCAAAATATGTAAATAAATTCGTGTCATGGCCGGGAACAGAACAAAATGTCATTTTTTAAAAAATTAAACTCAACGAAAATAATTCTGTCTGAAATTCCCAGATGGGAAGACATTCCCTATAGCTCGCTGGCTCTTGGATAAGGCTGGAGGACCCTGCGAACATTGGGAAGCTCTGTTGAAAAAGGTTAAATTGCTGGATTTCTTAAAATGCATCTGGAAATTGATGAAAAAATTGTGGGTTTGGGAACATGGAAACAAATTTCTTGCTGACAAATTGCACACTTATCTACTCAGACTATAGTTGCAAAGGTTGTGGAACTTTCCCAGTCTTCCAGTACTGTTGGAATGAATAATAGAGAAATCTCTGCTTTTCTGGATGGTGCATTTGCACAATCAGGGAGCATCAGCACTCACTCTGGACTTGGAGGATTGTAAAAAGTTTTCAGTTTTGACCTCAAATTTCTTTGTGTAAGATGTGTTTCCAAATAACACTCATTGTACTAATTAAGTTAGCCTTGTCAGCTCATGGATGGAATATGAAATACACTACAGAAAGTGATTGGCCAGGATCCAAATGTTAGGAGTATACTCTGCAGGACTGTATAAAACATATGAAAGAAGGGGTAAAACAGGGTATTTGTATAGGGGATGATGATACATTCATAGAACCATAGAATCATAGAATAATCAGGTTGGGAGAGATCCACTGGATCATTGAGTCCAACCATAATGCTTCAATGTCCCCTTTCAAAGCCAAACCCACCAACCTTATAGTCCTTTGACCACTGCAGCTTCTCCCCCAAGGAATGTGTGTTCCAGGTGAATAGGTCAACTGGAGCCAAATTTCCCCAGTTAAAACAAGTATTCTTCAGGAGAAGCATGCTGGCCTCACATGGGGGAAAAAAAATCTGAGATTTTACTGGTAATTAAATCTTCCTTGGAGGTTTTTAAATGAATAAGCCCCCATTCACCCCCTTCTACAGCTGTGTTGCTCCTGTTGATGTGTCTCCTCCAGGAGCCAGGACAGGGTTGTCATCATGTGCCACCCTGGCATCCGTGGACAAATCTACCTTAGGAAGAGACGAAGAATACCTACCAAACTTAACAGATGTGTGAGTGCTGCAAATCATTATTTAATTAAGGAGATGGGACATTCAGAGGAAGCTCTCTGAAAAAGTTGCTCTCTGAAACCACTTATTATCTCATCAAGATGCTGAGCAAAGTGGCAGCTCCTGCCGGTACTGGAACAGCACTAGAAAATCTCTCTTGAGTTGCTTTTACGTTGATGCAAAATGGTTTTTTTCTGTTACTTTGAGTAAATTTGAGATTGATTATGACTGCTCCACCAGCACATAAAAATGACTGTGTTGGTGAATAAGACAGGAAACCCCCTCAATGAGATAACTGAAAAAAACAGAGCGCCTATGTGACCTTGGAGAATGAGGCCCCCAAGGCAGTGCAGCAAAGCAAGATACTCAAGACAATCCTAAAGGCAGTGAGAATAGGACTTCTCAAAAAAGAAATGTCGATGGTTTTATTAAGAGATGGTATGTCCCATGATGAGATTGATGGTGTTCCAACACATGAATTATTGAGAATATATAAACAGAGGGGGTTGAATAAATGTAGCAAGAAAGAGCAAAATTCTAAAGCAAAAGATCTGGGAACAACTCACCCTATGGCACCTCCTTCTCTCAACAGAGTTTCACATCTGCTCATGGAGAGGTCCTTGCAAATGGAACATTTGTTCCAGGGGAGAAGGAGAATTGAGAATCGTTTTCTGACTTGTATCCTTGGAAAGAGACTATTGAAATAGTCTAGCATTATAAACAAAAATGAAATGATGGCCAAGCTCCAGTGCAATGGGCATGCAAGGACTGGTGACCCAATTTGGAACCTCAAGTATTTTGGAATATACATGGGAATCCTAGGAAATTTAAAGGACAACCTTTAATTATTACAGATTTGGGAGGGAAACAAATTGAAGCCATCCATACACAAATAGAAATGAAAATAAAGAACCTCCTGAAATGACTGTATTCAGTCATGATTGTCCCCGTTCATGTGTACATAATAGTAACAGACATTTTGAAAGGACTGACTTTAAATCTCCCAGACAGCCAGTAACAGTTTGAGGTGAAAAATTTTATCAATATTAGAACAATTTTGATAGGAAAAGTGAAAATACCTCCTGTGCAGATTCCTGCTGCTACTGAACTACTGACTATGAAACAATATAGGCTTCCAGGAGGAGTTATAACAGACAATTAAAGTTTTGTTGGAAGCAAGAGTTTTAAACCTTATGATTACCACCTGGAATTATCTAGTGTGGCCATTAGAGAGAAATGAGGGCACCTGGGGAATGACTGTTGACTACCAAGAGTTAAACAAATACACTCCACTCCACACAGCTGCAATGCCAGCTGCTGTCACTGATTGAAAATGTATGATGACACCCAGGAACAAGGTATACAGTAATTTATTTGGCTAGTGCTTTCTTTACTATAGCCATTGCTGAGGATCACTGGGATCAATTTGCCTTTACTTGGCAAGGCAGATAGTACACTTTTGCTCACCAGCTTCAGGTGTGGATACATAGCTCTGCTATGTGTCACCAAACAGTGACTGGGCACTTGAACTCACTGACTTTATCTGCCACCATGCAGGTTATACGTTATATTGATTACATTATAATTCATGGAGAAACTGAGCAAGAAGTGCAAGATCAATTTGAGTTGTTAATTCAGCATACAAGGAACAAAGATGGGACATTAATCCTATTAAAATCCCAGGACTGTTCCAGATGGTGATATTTTTAGGAATTCAGTGGCATTGTGGGCACTGGGAAGTATCACCCAAAGCTGAACAGAACTTTTTAGACTTTGCTGTTCCTCAGAATAAGAATGAGGCACAAAGGCTTATTGGACTGTTTAGTTTTGGGAGACAACACATTCTGCATCTAGGACAAGTCTTAACCCCTTTATATAAAGTAATAAGGAAAAAGAGTTTGAAAGGGGAAATGAACAAAAAGCTGCATTTGGATTAACAAGAGAGGCTATTCAATGGGCATTAGATGCATGGCCCATGCAAAAAGGAAAAATGGAGTTAAATGTATCCATAAATGCCCCAGCAGAAACAGGGAAAGAAAAAGGTTTCCATGGGTCTTGGGGGAGAAAATCACCGGAGGCAGGAAATGATTATACACCTTTTGAGAAAGAGTTATTAGCATGTTGTTGAGTTTTGTAGAAACATAACAACTTAAGATGGGCCATTAAGTGCCCTGAAATTCCTATCATGCAATGAATCAAAAGTTCTCTCTGAAAACCCATTGGATTGGGCATGCTCAGGAGTCAAGTATTATAAAGTGGAAATGGCATATTCCAGACAGAGCCAACAAAGGAGTTGGTGGACTAGCTTCCTTCCATGAGCAACTGGCTACTGCCCCCACGAGTGATGAAAATAAATCCTGGCTTTAAATTTGAATGGGAATCCCCAGTATGATAGGGAAAAAATTTAATCAGTTAACACCTTTTGAAAAAGAACATTCTTGGTTCTCTGGTGGATCAGCTAAGTATATAGAAGAGAAGAGGTTCTGGAAAGTGGTAACTAACCATCCTCCTTCAGAGAAAGTTTTGAAAACAAGAGGGGAAAGGAAATCGAATCAATATACTGCAACTTATATGGCTTAGAAGCAAGAAGATCTAGAAGAATGACATTTATATACAGATTCTTGCTCAGTAGCTACTTGGCAGCCAACATGAGTAGCCAAAGATTAGAAAATATATTTCAAGGAAGTGTGGGGAAAGGGATTGTGGAAAGATAATTGTCAATAGTACGAACAACTAAAGTTGTACCCTCATGCCAACTTCCATGGGGGTCAATAAAAGTGTAACCAGAAAATCGGGGCATTCACCAAAGTTGAAATGCCTACCAGCATCTAAGATTTCCTGAGCACAAGGCATTTGAGCAAGATAGCATTCACAACAGTGAGGGGATTATTTCTGTTTTTCATTTCTGATTGCAGCAATGGCAGAAATTGTCCCCCATTGTTCTAAAGAAAACTTCTTCTGGATAAAGTTATGCTAAAGTTCTTGATGAAGGCATGCTATAGGTAATCAAGCTGAAGACTACGTAGGTTTTTCAAAATTATTGTTTTCTTATTTATGAAGACTAGCAGTGCAATGGAGCCTGGTGTTTCTAGTGTGAAAAAGTTGAAAACTAATACATTGAAGTATTTGAATTGTCTTCCAAGAAGGTAGATGGCTGGAATAATCTTTCTTTTTGCTGGTTTTCTACATAGATTTTGAGTGAAAACAAAGTGGTATTTACTTATGCTAATCCTTAGTCTAAAACTTGTTCCTGCTCTCTCTTCACCTGTCAGTATGCTGCACTTTTGCTTAGATTTACTGTAAGCATTCTGTGTCAGTCTTGCACTTTGGAATATATTAAAAAAACATTAACTCATTCTCTGTGTTTTGTGTGATAGCATACGTGGATGTCTCCTTCAAGTAGTAAAGGTGTCTAACACCCATGCGTGACTTCAAAAATACTGGCTGTCAAGTAATTTTATTCTGGTATCAGTTGGGGTTTAAGTAGTTAAGGAAGAATTTGCAGGCATGTGTCTGACAGTCAGCTCTGAGCCGATTTGCAAATCAAGTTTCTGCTTTTGAGGTTTAGTATGTAAATTCAAGCAGTAATGAGGGGGAGGAGGAATTTCTCTTTCTTAATGATGATACCTTAGAGATAAAGCCGCGCACAACTGGTGAGCGAACTGACAAGGGAAGGTGCACTCCTGGACCTACTGTTTGTGAACAGAGAAGGCCTTGTGGGGGATGTGGTGGTAGGAGGATGACTGGGACAACGCAATCATGAGATAACAGGGTTTTCAGTTCTAGGTGAAGTAAAGAGGGTGGTTAGCAAGACAGTTTTATTTAATTTCCAGAGGGCAGACTTCGGACTGTTCAGAAGGCTGGTTGGCAAAGTCCCATAGCAGACAGTACTTAAGGCCGAGGGAGCCCACAAGGGCTCTTCAAAAAGGAAATCTTAGCAGCTCAGGAGAAAGCCATCCCCATGTTCCAGAAAAAGAACTGGCAGGGGAAAAAAATAACAGCTTGATTTAGCAAGGAGATTTTGAGAGCTATCAAAAAGAATAGTCTATGAGCTTTGGAAGAAGGGAAAGGTGTGTTGGGTGAACTGCAGGAGGGAAGTGAGATTGAGCAAGAAAAGAAATCACAAGAGCTAAGGCCCAACAAGAAATCAGATTGGAGAAGTCTGTGAAAGATAATAAAAAAATCTTTCATAGAATCATAGAACAACTAGGTTGGAAGAGACCCACTGGATCATCGAGTCCAACTATTCCTATCAAACATAAAACCATAGACCTATGCCCCTCGTCCACCCGTCCCTTAAGCACCTCCAGGGAAGGTGAATCAACAACCTCCCTGGGTAGCCTCTGCCCAGTGCCCAATGACCCTTTCTGTGAATTTTTTTTTCCTAATGTTCAGTCTAAATTCTCCCTGGTGGAGCTTGAGGCCATTCCCTCTTGTCCTGTCTCCTGTCACTTGGGAGAAGAAGCCAGCATCCTCTTCTCCACAACTTCCTTTCAGGTCGTTGTAGAGAGCAATAGAGCAATGAGGTCTCCTCTCAGCCTCCTCTTCTGCAGGCTAAACAACCCCAGCTCTCTCAACCATTCCTCATAGGGCCTATTCTCCAGCCCCTTCACCAACTTCATCACTATTCTCTGGACTCGCTCAAAAGCCTCAGCAACCTTCTTGTGGTGAGGGGCCCAGAACTGTACACTGTATTCAAGGAGTGGTCTCACCAATGCTGAGTACAGAGGGAGAATAACTTCCCAGGACCTGCTGGTCACACAGTTTCTGATACAAACCAGGATGCCATTGGCATTCTTGGCCACATGGGCACACTGCTGGCTCATGTTCAGTCGGCTATCAACCAACACTCCCAGGTCCCTCTCCTCCAGGCAGCTTTCTAGACAGACTTCTCCTAGTCTGTAGCTCTGCATAAGGTCGTTGTGCCTCAAGTGCAGGACCCGGTATTTGACCTTGTTAAACTTCATGTCATTGATCTCTGCCCAGCGGTCCAGACTGTTCCCTTTGCAAACCCTCCTGCCCTCCAGCAGATCCACATTTCCACCCAGCTTAGTATTTTCCGTAAACTTGCTAAGGGTGCACTGGATGCCTTCATTCAGGTCGTTGATGAAGACATTGAACAGGGCTGGACCCAGCACTGAGCCTTGGGGAAACCCACTTGGAACTGGCCTCCAGCTGGATTTAATGCTATTTATCACCACTCTCTGGGCCCAGCCATTCAACCATTTTTCCACCCAGGAGAGAGTGTGCTTGTCCAGTTCAAGGGCTGACAGTTTCCTAAGCAGAATGCTGTGAGAAACTGTGCCAAAGGCTTTACTGAAATCCTGGAAGACCACATCCACAGCCTTTCCCTCATCCAATAGTTGAGTCACTTTGTCATAGAAAGCAATCAGGTTAGTTTGGCAAGACCTTACTTTTGTGAGCCTGTGTTGACTGGGCCTTATCACCTGCATATCTTGCATGTGCTTAATGATAGCACTCAAGTTCACCTGTTCCCTGACTTTCCCTGGCACTGAGGTCAGACTGACAGGCCTGCAGTTCCATAGATCTTGCCTGTGACCCTTCTTGTAGATAGGCAGCCAGCCTACAGTCCAGTGGAATATCGCCAGCTCCTTTAATACACTTGGGTGGATCCCATCCACCCCCATAGACTTATGGATGTCTAGCTGGGCAAGCAAGTCTCTAACCACCTCCTCTTGGACCACGGGAGCCTTTTTCTGCTCCTCTAACTCCTGGGTTTGTATACAAAGGGAAAACCTTTCCTTACAATTAAAGACTGAATCAAAGAAGGCATTAAGTACCTCAGCCTTTTCCTCATCCCCTGTCACTGTTGTTCCTTCTGCATCTGATAGAGACTCTATATTCTCCCTAGTCCTCCTTTTATTGATGACATATTTACAGAAATATATTTCTATGACAAAGTGACTCAGCTGCTGAATGAGGGAAAGGCTGTGGATTTGGTCTTTCTGGACTTCAGCAAAGCCTTTGACACAGTTTCTCACAGCATTCTGCTTAGGAAACTGTCAGCCCTTGAACTGGACAGGCACACACTCTCCTGGGTGGAAAACTGGTTGGATGACCGGGCCCAGAAAGTGGTGGTAAATGGTGTTAAATCCAGCTGGAGGCCAGTTCCAAGTGGGGTTCCCCAGGGCTCATTGCTGGGTCCAGCCCTGTTCAATGTCTTCATCAACGACCTGAATGAAGGCATCCAGTGTACCCTTAGAAGTCTGCAGATGACACTAAGCTGGGTGGAAATATGGATCTGTTGGAGGGTAGGGAGGCTCTGCAAAGGGATCTGAACAGTCTGGACCGCTGGGCAGAGACCAATGGCATGAAGTTTAACAAGGTCAAATGCCGGGTCCTGCACTTGAGGCACAACGACCTTATGCAGAGCTACAGACTAGGAGAAGTCTGTCTAGAAAGCTGCCTGGAGGAGAGGGACCTGGGAGTGTTGGTTGATAGCCGACTGAACATGAGCCAGCAGTGTGCCCATGTGGCCAAGAATGCCAATGGCATCCTGGTTTGTATCAGAAACTGTGTGACCAGCAGGTCCTGGGAAGTTATTCTCCCTCTGTACTCAGCATTGGTGAGACCACTCCTTGAATACAGTGTACAGTTCTGGGCCCCTCACCACAAGAAGGTTGCTGAGGCTTTTGAGCGAGTCCAGAGAATAGTGATGAAGTTGGTGAAGGGGCTGGAGAATAGGCCCTATGAGGAATGGTTGAGAGAGCTGGGGTTGTTTAGCCTGCAGAAGAGGAGGCTGAGAGGAGACCTCATTGCTCTATTGCTCTCTACAACGACCTGAAAGGAAGTTGTGGAGAAGAGGATGCTGGCTTCTTCTCCCAAGTGACAGGAGACAGGACAAGAGGGAATGGCCTCAAGCTCCACCAGGGAGAATTTAGACTGAACATTAGGAAAAAAAAATTCACAGAAAGGGTCATTGGGCACTGGGCAGAGGCTACCCAGGGAGGTTGTTGATTCACCTTCCCTGGAGGTGCTTAAGGGACGGGTGGACGAGGGGCATAGGTCTATGGTTTTATGTTTGATAGGAATAGTTAGACTCGATGTTCCAGTGGGTCTTTTCCAACTTCATGATTCTATGAAACCCACTTATTCCAGAAGCAGGAACTTGTGAGTGTCTGAATAATGGCTGTTGCAATAAATAGGAAATAAGTTGCAAGGAATTTGTTATTTCTTTTTTTTTAATTGGTTTATGTGACACCCAGTATCTTTCTTTCTGAAGCCAAACTGAAAAGGATTTCTAATTAACCAGAAAGGAATTAACTAAACTGCTTGGCTTGTTTCTCTTTTTTTATTATTCAATCAAAAATAGGAAATTTAAGTAGAAAATTTTGGACATATCTGAATGGGTAGGCAGTGTTTTAATCTTAAGTGTTATAATTTGTTTCTTTACCTGAATGAGTTGTGGCGTAGCAGTGTCAAATGGATGGTAAAAACCAGAATTACTACAATTTCTAGAACTGGAGATTGATTTGATGTCAGGGCAGTATGATTGGGAAAATGAAATTCAGAAAATTACATCCATCTCTTGTAGTAAATAACTGAAAAGTGATCATGAAGCAACAATGACCTGTGTCATTTCTTGAACTAAATATATTACATGGAAAAAAAAAAGGCTAAGGGTATTCTGGAGTAACGGTTTGAGTTTAAAGTATTTGAAGTTAAACATATGCTAAACTCTCTTTTTTTGGTGTATTTTTTATTGACTGATAAGCTGCATCAGAGAGAAATAATTTGGTTAAAAGGGTTGACTTCTATAAAACTTATAAAAACAAGTGTATTCATACATTGTGCTGAGTGAAAATTGATATTTGTCTGGCTTTTTGCAGCAAATTCCTGTGTTATCCAAGAAGATACAGGCTTTGCATCTGCTATTCTGCCGTCATCAACTTGTTTAAAAAGACTGACAAAGACAAAAGACAATGAAAGGATAAACTGATAATATTAATTTCTGAGGGGTTTGAATCTGAAGTATTGTATGTATTTGACCTAATAAATGAAGCTTATGTCTTTCTAAATTGCTTAGATGCTGTTCAGGTGAAGATGTTTAGAAAAGACTTCAAGGAACCATAAGTTTCTTGCGCTTCTAGTTTGCTTTAAAGTGAACTGTTAAGCCACTGAATATGACTTCTGTTTTCTCAGGTGCCACTAGAATTCAGTCAGTCGAGAAGAAATATTCTGGCAATGGCCTCAGACCAATGCTGTATGCCCACTGTCTGTCCTAAGCAACTGGATTGTAAGTGCTAAGGTGTTCTAATGCATAAGCATAATACATTTTGATTATGATTATTAGTGCTCCCTATAGTCCCTCATGCTAGCAAAAGATCGTGTTTTCCCTTTTCTTACGAAACAAAGCTTGCTTTCACAAGGGAGGCTTGTTTGGCAGAAATCTAGAAACTGGTATAGTTTTGTACTGGGAGTGTGATTACATGAGCAGTGACCTCACTTCCCATTCCCTTATTTTGGCTGGGCAGGTTGGCTTTGGCACTTCTGAAACTCATGTGAGTTAACTCCTTAAACCACATGAGTAAACTAGAGGAGAGAGGTCCTTCTTGCATGCTCAGAATGAAATATTATTGTATGTTATTCATAGTGTCTGTTTATGAAGTTTGATGTACTGTAGGTGTTCAGTAGTGTGGTGATCCTATTGGTCATCTGTGGAAGCAGATGGTTGTGCAGTTGGGGTGCACAGGCTGCAGTGCCCTTCTAGCTATGTCTCTGTTAATTAAATCTTTTTGTTTTCATGACATCTTGGGTAGAAATATTAAGGGAATATCTTTTACTTTCAAGTTATGTTTTATTTGGAAGTTTTTGCTGTCTGTGGTTAGAATATTAATAAGAAAAGGAAACAACTGTAGACGATAGTTGAGACATGAAAATCATATAATTGGGGAACATCGAGTAGTGTAAACAAAACAAAGCAAAACAAAACCCACTCTTTGCCAATACAAAGCCAAATTATGCATTTAAATGTAAAAATTGTGAGTCTGGTGCTTCAGAAATCAAAATGCTAATTTTTAATTGCAGCTGAGATGACTGTATGTGGAGTGTTTCACAGAACAAATGGAGGGTATATAAACACTGGTTTTAAAATTAATACTTGAACAATTATGCTATCACTTAAGTTAAAACTTAGGTGGATAACCCAACGAGAGGAAGAAGCTGTAAATTAACAGTGAAAACATAAACAAAGAGAAGGTGAAGTTAGAAAGTGAAAAAAATTTTCTATTCCTTTTGGGTAGGAAGAGTGGAATTTAGAAGAGCATATCCCATCAGGACGGGCAAGATAAGCACTGAGGTTACAGTATCACATGCTGGTGTCTGTTAACAATGACTAAGGTAACCTGCTCTCGGTCCCTCTTCTCATCTGTATGCAGAGGTGGAAAGAAACCCAATTTGAAATTGTTTTTGTTCTGTAAGTGGATGTAGGCTCTCACAGAGCTGAAAAACATGTTTTTTTGTTAAGGCAACTTACAAGGATTTTATTTGAACAATCACGTAGGAACACAGTATTTTTTTGATGACTTTTGATAACTTTTCTTTCAGGACCAGCTTGAACAACATATTCACCAAGATTTTTGTGTAAATATTTATGTTTATTAAGGTTCTGACTATAGCAAACATCCAACAGTTCTTTCAGAACAAGACATCATGATGACAACATACAATGTTTCAGCTGCTGATATGGAGTAAGTAAATGAGGAAAAATGTTCTTTGAATATGTCTCTACTCTCCATGACTCCTGGTATCTGAGCTGATTATGGCTGCATATTCCAGTGCTGTCCCGGTAGACAATCAAAAGGCTATAGCTGTAGTTTTGCTTTACATACTTTCTTGCAGCGTTGGTGTGCTAATGAAGGGAGATTTTTATTGATTGCTTCTGTAGAGAAAATTATTTGGCTGTGATTATGACAGCTTAAGGAAAAAACTTAATGGATAGAAAAGGGTGGCAAGTATGTATATCTCCCCAGATCTCAGTGGCATGAAGCTTCCATTTTTGCAGTCCCTTACCAAAGTCAAAGAATATGGAGCATATAAAGTCATAATTCCATAGTTCTTCTTGCACATGGGCTGCAACTAGGTAGCTCGTTGCGTAAGCGGTATTTGTAAAGTCTTGTAAAGTTGTTTCATAGAAATTCCAGCCATATTAGAAGCTCTGAGGTTTCGTCTTTAAATAGAATGTAAACTTTAAATTTAATCTCTGATCCAATTTCCATATCTTTGTGTCTTTGAAGCCCTTCTTCTTTTCAGGCTTAGCTTATTTTTGCTGTAGCACATTCCTCATATTCAGGTATGAGAAGACTGCCAACATTTTCCAGGAATCATCAGGTCTAAAACAAGGAAGGCCTCATTCTTAGTTTTGCTCTTCCATGCAGATATATGAACAAGATCTGAATAAATACTATCCATTAATATATGTGAAATTAGAATATTATCTTGCTTAGTACAAATAGCAAAATTAGTGTGAAAGATTTAAAAACCATTGTGTTTCAGATTGGAGGTAACAGCCTTTTACACAAAGTCAAGTGGCTAAGAATCGTCTTGGATGAGGGGCACACTATACAAAATCCAAGTGCTCAGCAAACTAAAGCTGCCTTAAATCTGCAGGGACACAGAAGATGAGTACATACAAGTAAAATACTGGAGATGGTTAATATCTGTCTGCATTGCATTCATTAGTATTGTTTATAAACTTGCCTTTGAATAGTGATTTATGTGTGTCTTTGTTTGTTTGTTTGCTTCCTTTTGAGGTTAGGCGGGTTTATTTATTTTGGTCTTTTTTTTCTTTGTTTTTTTGTTTTTATTCAGTTTGTAGACACAAATCTTACAATTACTTCTGATACATGGGTTTAGAAATGCAAATAAAAAGGGACTTATTTATGAACTAGTGTGTTCCATCTGGTTAGAAGCTCATATTCATACATTCAGGTCTTCCTAGCACTGAGATGTGGTTTTCTCACTCTCAGATATTTAAAAGTCTTGTAATATTTTAATTAAAGAAATAATATATATTATAGTTAATGACAGGTTGACCAAGTTATGAGAGACCTAGTACCTGGTGTATGGTGTGGAGAAAGCATAGAACTTTGACAAAAAAATTATATTTCTTAGCTTGAGGTTTTACAGTATTTTTTAATTGTTTGTTTTCTGTTTAGGCACTTATGTTCAGAATTCTGTAAAGGATTTGTGGTCACTTATTTCCTTCTTAAAACTGAAACTTTTTACTGATCGAGAGTGGTGGCACAGAACAATTGAACATCCAATCACAATGGGAGCTCCAGGAGGACTTGGGTATGAAATGTTCCCAGAGGTTTTGTGATCGAGTATAGCTAGCAGTGCTTGGGCAATGTGACAAATTAGTGTGTCATGTTTAAAATCAAAATGCATATGTTGTCAGTTCTAGTTCTTAGTTCAAATTAAGAAATATTACATAATTCAAGTAATTTAATATTTCAGATTAATGAATGATGTTGTACTACTGATCTTGGATTTCATGCAGAGCACATAGTTATGCAATAAACTGAAAAAAAAAAAATCCTAGCAAACCAACCCCATCTTAGTAATATATCATCTATATACGTAGTTTTAGGTGTTTATGGTTTCTGATTAGGAGTATTACCCTTAGGATAACTAAAGCAAGTAAAGTTAGAGGGAAGCTCATTTTGGAGTTACCGGAATGTAAAGCATGTTGCACTTACAGAGGAAGAGAAACGAATCTATCAGTCTGTGAAGAAAGAGGGCAAACCTGCTATTAGCAGGTAGACAGAAGGCTTTCTCAGTCCTGAAGTTTTTAGGTTTGATATCACAAACTCGTGTTTTTTGTTTTTCTAGTGGCCTTGTGTTCCAGTTCATGTACCATAAGCTCATAACTGCAGATTGGCATGGCATATGTTCCTTTCTGAAGAGTGAAGTAGAGACTGTATGTGTTAGAAGCTCTGTCTGGTGAGAAACAGGAGGGGATACCAGATGAGTAAAGCGTGGCTGTAACAATTTTGTCACCATATATTAGTATTTCTTCTAGTAGACTGTTGGCTGCATTTTGTACCTTGTTTCAGAAGAAAATTTTAGAAAATATATTCAAACAGGAAAGTGAAAATTTGGAACATCACTCAGCTAAACAGCCAAATGTGATCACTTGATGTCACCTGTTACATCAGGCTGCAGCATTTCACACTAACAATAAAACTCTTGCTCTGATTTTTCCATGAAGGGACTGAATCTTTTTTCTGTATTTGCAGACAATAAAACTTCTGAAGAACTGCATGAGAGATTACTGAGTAAAACGAAGTTGATTCTGAGCTCTGGTTTAGACAAAGAATGTGCAGTTTGCTTGGAATCACTGACCCTTCCTATGATAACATGCTCTGCATGTGTTTTGTAAGCCATGTATTCCTGAAGTCATCAGAAGTGAGCAAGTTGGTTGCTCTATGACTACATTTAATTGTAATGGCTGCTCAAAAGCAATAAACTGGTATCACCAGAAGGCCATCTGGTTATCATTCATTTAAATCATCAGCGGTGAACAGTGTAAACCCAGTTATCAGCTGGGTTATAAAAATGATTGGCCTAAAGTCAAACTATGGAGAGAGTCCCTGTCAAACTCAGCAGTATTTTCAAAGACCTTTTCCATAGTTCTCGCTTTGTTTTTTCCCTAGGGTAAAAGTGGTGGTGCAGTGTGGATGGTCCCCTATGGTCTCTTTATTGCTTGTATGTGATGTGTGTATATCTTGCTATGCTTAAAAGAGATCAAAGCTGTGTATTGGGAGCTGACTGTTGAACTAAAAACCTGTCTTTCCTCCTTACTCCAAGATGTTAATACTCTGTGGTGAAATAGCTGCTTTGCTAGAGGGCAATTTAGGGCTCTTCTCTGAACTCTTTCCAGAATAAGCTCATGGATAAGCATATTTTGATCACTTTTTTTTTTTTTTTTTTTTTTATTTGGAAAACAGTACTTTTTGTGTCCTCCTAAGCTATGCTTTTCCTTTTTTGCTTGCCCTTTTCTTTCTAGGGCAACTTGCCAGTGTGGTAGTTTCACCATCTTTATCCAGTGGTCCTGCATTTCCTCTATGGAATTGTTCTGTCAGCTACTCAGCCACAGTAGAGTTGCAAGTGCCAGGCTAAATCTCAGTGGTAGGTGGTCTTTTATATCAGGAAGCAGGGTACAAGTTAGTCCTTGCTAGTGCATAGCCAGTCAACTGAACAAGACACAGATGGGAAGTGGTACTTGTACGGCATGTAGATTGGCTTTATTTCACTGCCAGACATGCAAGCTTCTGATGCAGATATCCCAGTCCAGAGCTACTAAGAACTTAGAGTGAAACTAGTGATGTGAAACTATTCTCTTAAGAAAAGATACTTGCAGAGGCCTTTTCCCAGTGCTTTTTCTAGTCTTACTGTGTCCATAGCAGAATTGGTGCCCATGCTCAACCTTCTGGTGTATTTAGGCATGTCGAGAAATAAATCAGGTTATGATGCAATGGAACCCATATTACTTGACAGTATAGTCAAGTTATTTAATATGCTTTGGCTAGAAAGGGCCTATGGAATAAGGCCTGTGTCCAATTCCACGTGGTTCCACAGATTGCTTTCAGAGCAGTGAAGTCTGAACAGAGGTAGGTGTCAATTCTGCTCTTCTGAGGTTGAACTATTGTGAGTTTACAAAGAAGTTAGAAAGCCTTTGTTACTTTCAAACTGATTCCCAATTAAAATCAACACCCGAGGAAGTTTTTGCAGCTTCTAGTCAAAACACTGACAGACATCTGAATTCCAGAATCAGGGAATTCACTGTTTCCATTTGATAAGTACTTATCCTAGTGCTGTGTCTCCATAGGGTAGTTCCTTTGTCTGAGGGGTTACAGTGCAGGTCTCCCAGTAAAGAGCTCAGGTACCTTTTAAGTACCTTAAAACCAAAGCAAGCCAAAAGACACACTCCTCCTCCCCCAAAACAGCTTGGATCCAAATAGGATTCTTCCAGGCAAGATGCCAGTGGCTTCCACAGAAATGAGAACAGTGAGGAATGGACTGTGAAGCTGCCATCACAAAACTGCTGAGTGAAAACTTTGGCCTTTCAATATATTGCAAACTTGGAGACCATTTTAATTTTTTAATGCCAGCCTAGAAGAATTTACTGAAATCAGAAAAACTTTTTAGTAGTTAACTCCACCTTCATTTCAGTCCTTCACTGAGGAGATTTAGAGCTGTGCAAGTAAGTCCTTGCAGAAGTCCTAATAAAGCTATAAAATCCATACTGTACTCTCCTGTCTTTGTGTATTATCTGCAGTTTTATAGGAGTTTGTCAGATATGCAGAGAAAAATTACTTCTTTTCTTTTAGTTAACTGTGAGGCACTTTCCATCACTTCCATCTGCTTTCACTGCAAGTCTTCCTCTCTCTGTGTTGGCACCATTCAGCGGTGGTTTGGGTTTTCTGTTGGTTTTAATTACAGTACTAGATTGGAGAAAGTGTGCAGAAAGATGTCTTTTATTAAAAAAAAAAAAAAAAAAAGTGTCTTTATGAGTACTGTTAGGAATTAATTTTTTCCAGAAAACATTTTCAGATTTCTTAGAATTCATTTATTTTGTTGCATCATTGGAGAAATTTTGGATTGCTGTCAAATCAAGACTCCATTTGTAACTATGTTTTGTAGACTATTATTTCAGATTCTGTCTCTTGAATATTTTTACTGTTGCAACAAGTTGATGTGCACAGACTGGGAGAGCATCCCCTTTAGCTGTCTGGAGGTTCATTTCAAGCAGGCAATCTGCAGTGTTCTCCTGCTGAAGACAGGATGCTACATACACTGAGTTAACTAATTTTGAAGAGTTACTCTGTTGGGCAGAAGTTCTTTATGCCTGTAACTTTTGCTTCACAAAGCTATGTGTTTGTGTAACACACACCCCCTTTTGTTAAATTTTGTGAGTAGTCTTGTGGAAGTACTATTGTATAAATTCTAAACTTTGCCTTCTCTAGAGTCTGCTTCAAAGCAGAAAAGCTTTTGGTGTTAAACAATGTTTCACTTCTCATATCTGTTGGGGTAAAAGAGAAGATACTCTGTGTCTGGCCCTGACACAGCATATTTCATCAGCCCACTGTTATTTCTGTGCATGCTTTGAAGAAAAGGGGTAAAAGGTCATTCTTTGTAACTAGGAAAGATCTTGTCTCTGAAAGATGCATTGGTTTTCCAGTATTTTAAATAGTCTTCTCCCCACAGCTCAACATGAGAAAGATAGTCTCCAAGCTCATTTGCTTGCTTTTAAAACTTGAGCGGATAATTTCAAGGATAAATAATCTCAGAAAGAAGATGACCTTTAGGGAATGTTGAGTATTTTTAAAACACATGCATTTGTATTAGCTTCATGTTCTTACAAAATATCTTGTGATGTCAGAAATGCCAAAGCAGGGTGTTACAAATTACCCTCCTCGAGGGTTTTTTGTATGAACACCAAAATAGTAATTTCATAAATGGTGCTTTGTAAAGGTGATGTCTAGTATATACTGGGAAAAATTCCATTTGATATGTTTTTTCTAAAGTTGTTTTTGCTTTTTCATAGCCAAATTCCCTCTGTGTCGGAGCGAGGTTTGGGCAGAGCACTTGGTGGAATGTTCCCTGAAAGAGGAAATAGAGTCCAGTAGTGCAAAGAAGTGGTAGTGGAAATCCAGTTTGAAGGTAGATTCCATTGTGTTTTACTTGGCTTTCATCATGCTTTTGAAAAGAACTCTGTAGAAACTTTATATAAATATGCTGAATGCACTTTACATATGCGTAACATACTAAAAATTATTTAGAAGTCTACACCATGTGGAAAGCCGGTACATGAGAAAGTGCTTAGCAAAATCTCATCACAAACAAATTTTGCAAGACAAAAGGAGCACCAGTTGTAATTTTATGCTGGTCATGGTGCAGTACACACATAGATGTGTATTCGTTAAATAAAACCTTTGATAAAAAGGCTGTTACGTTGTCTTTTGTTTCTGTTTCCTAAAATAGAATAGTTCTATAACCACTGGAACTATTCGGCTTTTCATTTACTTTTAGAATCTAAAAATCTAAATAAATTATTCTTTCATAAAACCTGTTCAAGAATACATATGCTGCCTCAGAGGGGAAGACTAGACTAGTGAGGTATTTTTATTTTACTTTGCAGACCTGTTTCTCAAGGTCTGCCCCATTGTGTTTTGCCTCATTGTGCATTCGCTGCTAGAAACTAAATCCTCCTGCTTGTATTTTTGCCTTTTTGTTCTTAGAAACATTAAACTGTTCTGAAACATTAAATTGTTAATTTTAATTTGTAGTGAAGTTATTGAAGTTGGTCATAAATTTATTCCTTAAAAGTCTTTTTGTGGGGACTGAAGGCCTAGTTTAGGACGTTGTACTCTAGAACAAATGCAGATTTTTAAAAATCTGTTTGTTTCCTTTTTACCTGCTCTCTAGTTGGTGGTTCTTCACTGCATTACAGCTAAACCTTGCATGAGAAAATTGGCAATGTTCTTCCTCACTCCTTTTGTTCATATGTTAGTTCTAAGAATGCATCTGACACCTCCTCTCCTGTCATACCCAGCCAATAGTCTTCAGAGCTTCTTTCCCTGAGTATTTCTGGGGGAAGCCTTACTTGATGCTGATGTATTGCTGTAGTAGAGCATTTGCCTTGTGGCTGCTTAAGCGTGACTTTTCAGGGTTCCAGTACTCAGTTCCTTTTTTTATTGTGTGCCTGGGAGATAGGGCACTTGGTGACTCCTGATGGTGGGATGTAAGTCAGGAAATGGGGTTTGTGAATCCTCTTCCCCAGAATACCTGTCAATTGCCCTGCAGTCTGTGACCAATAAAACTGCTCAACCCTTAGTTTCCTTTGGAAACTAAAAGAAACCCTACCCATGGAATTTAGGATGAGTTTGTTTAAAAGGTATTACTCAACAGTGATGTCTCAATTGATGTGAACTTTATCAAGGCACCCACAGGATTGAAATCTAACCCAGTCACAATAAGCTGCGTAAGTTCATTTGATTTCAGATAAATGCTGTCATGCATGCATTGATTGAACTACGGAGGGAAAATCCAGCTGTAAAATGTCTGGTTGTTTCTCAGTTCACAACTTTCCTGTCACTGATAGAAAATCGCTTGAAGTAAATAGAACTGCAGTAATTTTTAATGAACACAGTATTTTAGAAATCTCTCTCTAGGAATATAGCATGCTTCTGATTTTTAGAACTTCAGAAGAGGAATAAATTACTTAAATATTTTGTTTAGTGGAATAAAGCCATGAATCTTACTCATGTTGTTTGTAATGTATCACCTGTTAAATGTAGGATTATAAACACACATTTCAAAGCAGGGGTCGGGATTTTAATGTACTTATTTCCTGTTGTCACAGAAGATGGATTGTTAAACTGAACATTTTTCCTTTCTCTTTAGAGGATCAGGGTTTGCCTTTACTCATTTGGATGGGTCAAGAAAAGAGTAGAAGCAATTCAGTATTTCCAAAGGAGCTAAGCAGGGTGCCCAGCTGTAATGCTTTTGTCTCTGAAAGCAGGTGGAGTTGGGCTGAATCTGACTGCAGCTTCCCAAGTGTTTTTAATGGATCTTGTGATTAATGGGTTATTTATAATAACCTTGCTCAGTCTAGTTGAAAGTCTTTTGGCATCCTACCCAGTAGAAGAAGGAAAACCCCTCTGAGAATGAGCAACACTGTATCTGTTATAAGGGCAAAAAGGGCTTTTCTTCCTTTGTTTCTCTGGTATGTCTTTATTTTAATACACTATTTTTGTGGTTTTCCTTTATTTACTGTGAATGTAAAGAACTCTGTGGTACTGTTAACATTTGATATCTGTTCTTTCTTTCTCTTTCTGAAACTTTTGAATGGGGTTTTCTCTTTGTTCTATTTAATAACTTCAAAAGCCATGAAGTGGAATTTCAGTAATTATTTTTTTCTCTTATTTTTTTGCGTTGTGTTATAACTTATATTCTTGTAATAACTGGTTCATAGCTTGTATAGAAAATCAATGTTTTTCTGTTCATTTCCTCCCTCCCTCCCTATTTAATCCTCCACTCTGATGTCCTCATTTTTTGGCAGTTGATAAGAGACAAATTCTGCAGTTTGTGCACTTTAAAACAGAACCAAAGTAAATGAAAATATTAGTGTAGCTTTGGACTTGGGCATTTGGTAACACCAATAGCAAAGAAAAAGTACTAGCTTGGACATCAGGTTAGTGAATACAGCAGCTATTTATTTAATAAACTAAATTAATTAAATATGAGTGAGAGTATGAATTAGTTGCCTTGGAAAAAAATTTTCAATGACTTACAGCTGTCTTCATCAGTCTTGTTTCAGTTTGTGTTGCATTGAATAGTCCAGTCAGAAGGGACCTATACCACCATCTTGCCCAGCTACTTCTGTTTTGTTTTGTTAAACAATTCTCAGAATAAGAGAACTTGTGAGAAGTCAGAGAGAATTATTTTCTTTGAAGATAATTAATGTGATACAACACATACACTCCTGCAGCTAGTGGTTATAAGAAAATACCCCAACACTGTTAACAGTGAATCATTTTCGTACTTAGTTACATGTCACAAACCACACCCAAATATAATTGCAGCCTTCCCACACCACTAAAGAACTTCTCATGCTGCTGGCAACCATCCCACAGTGGTAATCATCCTGTTGTATTTGATGAAGGGGCAGTGTGACCACGTGATCCTTTATGATCCCATTTTGGAATGTTAACTGCCAAATGAAATTCGGTCATGCATCTGCATTCCTTGAAGTGAATTAGCTCCAGTAAGTATTCAAGTAGAAATATCTTTGGAGACAGTAGAGTAAAAAGTTTTTCTAGTCAAATTCTGTGGATTTGTGTAGAACTGTAGCTTAGAGGTCTGCACTCTTTCTCCAAGAGCCATAGGCTTCCTCCCTCTCCCCCTTTATTTTTTAAAATTATTTGGTTGTTTAAACACAACCTTATCTGCTGAATTCTCAGGAAGAAATATGAATGTTTAATGTGAGAGTATGACACAGATTTTTCTACAAAGCTCATGTGTCTTCATAACTCTTCCATGTAAAATATAGTATCCTTGGATAAGCCATTGCAGAAAGGCATACAGATAGATACTGCAGCTCAGTTTTCCTTTGTTGGACTGATGAGAGGAGATTGAGAGCAGTACACTTAGTCCTCCTTGTCTGTAGCAAAGATAGAATGGAACATGTTCAGGCTAGGTCTTTCCTCGAGACATAATATTGTTTGTACAGTCAGATGAGTATTAGAATAGTTTGCTGAATAGAGCTTGCCAGGGATATCCATCATGCAGTGACAGACCTATCATCTGTTGCATTTCTGCATTCTCTTTCTCCCTCCCAAAGGTGGGAGAAGCAAGACTTGTTTGGCATTTATCTTGCAGTCTGGTGCCTTAACAGTTCTTAATATCTAAAATGAATTTTTTGTGCTAGCCTAGTGCTGTTTTCCCCCTACTTCTACAGAAAGGAGTTGCTAAAAGGAGGTCCTAGATAACATTCAGTGTGTGGATGATGTGGCAAGGTGTGAGGCCTTCCCATCTGGCTTGCCTATCACAGACAGAACATTTACATTTCAGGTAGATTTATAGATCTACTCTGTAAAAACTGGCAGTTCTGTACCTTTAGATAGAAAAAAAAAACCCCACAAACATGCTGGAATAATGGGGAGCACAGACTTGACATTTCACAAATCTTTATGTTTATTGTTATGTCCTAAGCATAAGTAGGAACAGCTACACTACCATGGTGTGTTTAGTAAATTTCTTGTTTACGTAACTTGGAGATTACTGCATAGACTAATGGAAGGATGCATGGGCTTCACCTCCTTATCACTAAGTGCCTGTGCTCAGTTACTGTAGGTTTTGCTATCAGAAAAAAGGGGCACCGAGGCAGTTAGTATATGCAATGTTTACTTCATAATTAAACTGATAATGAAAATTGTTTTAATGTCTGCTGGACTCCTGACAAACCTAGTTTTGAAAACATTTACCTAAAGATCCTGCTTGCTAGGAATATGCAACCAGAGGCTTTCAAAGCTTGCTCTATAGGGGAATGCTCAAGGAATGAGAGGTTTGGTTGGAAGTAGTTAACCTGCAAGCCTCTTCTCCCAAGCGACAGGACAAGAGGGAATGACCTCAAGCTCTGACAGGAGAGGTTCAGGCTGGACATCAGAAAAAGAAAAATCACAGAAAGGGTCATTGAGCACTGGAACAGGCTGCCCAGGGAGGTGGTTGACTCACCATTCATGGAGGTATTTAAAAGATGGGTGGATGAGGCATGTAGGGGCATGGCTTAGTGTTTGATAGGAATGGTTGGACTCTGATCCTGTGGGTCTTTTCCAACCCAGTGATTCTGTAATTTGTTCAAAAGCTGATGATATAACTTCTTTGTGATTCCATGTGCACCTTGCTATGGATGTTGGAGGGAGGTTAATTTAGCTTGTTCACTGCTTCTCCTGCTAGGCCTGGAATCTGGCAGCAGAAGAGCAATGTTTTGACAGGTGCCACAGAGTGGGGCAGAAGCACAATGTCATTATTACTAATGCAAGTTAAGAGATGATCTATTTGAACAGTTTTCTGGTTATAAATACATCAGTTATTTTCTAAAGAGTTTTACTGTATTTTTAAAATAATTGTGATAACATATGTCTCACCTGCAAACTTAAATTATAGTGTGATTTTTGAAGTGGGGGTGTTGGACTGTAAGATTTTACTAAATGCAAACTATTTCCTGTGAAATAACTTCAGAAGTTAGATGTCCCCATTGAGTGGTTTGGAGCAACCTGGATGGGGTGGTATTGCTGTGGCCTAGCCCAGCTCTTACAGCTTATAGTCTTGAAGGTACACCGACTGCTATTGCTTTTGTCATAGCACCTTGTTTGGCTGCAGAAGAGCAGCCAGTCTGTGTCATCAATACCCAGACACAAAAATATTATTCGAAAACTGAAGACAGGTTATCTTCTCATGCAAGAAGCAAAGAAGAAAGAGGATATTCTGCCAATAAATGTTAAAAAAAAGGGAGAAAGGGCAAAAACATTTAAATGCCAAATCTTTTCCACCAGATGCTTTATAACCTTTTCATCTTGTGTTTTCTTTACAGGGTAGTAACAAAATAACGTAACTGTGCTTTAGGGTACTCAGCTTTTTAAGTTCTTTTTCTGAAGCACCTAAATTTGTCATCCTAAACTTTGCCTTCATTTCAGTAGGGCTCTTCTTGTATTTCATTGTGAGGGATTCAGTGGAAGAAAACATGCTGAAAATTCAGAACAAGAAGAGGGAACTTGCAGCAGGAGCCTTTGCTATCAAGAAACCTTCATCAAGTGAAGTAAACCAAACAAAATGAATGAAATTAAGGCTGTAATTGATTTATAACTTGAAACTAATAGTAAATAATATAGTTAATATTTTAGTTACTATTGCTCTTCAAGTTATATGTCTTGCACTAACTTCTAGTTTTTCTGTCTTTGTGGTAAACACATGCATGCTTCAGGTATACTATAAAAACTAATTTGCTTCTAAATGTTAGTTTAGAAACACAAATTTGCTTTGCATGCCTGAAATCTTTCCACTGTTCATTTCTTTAAAATGTTGCTTATTTTGTACAATGATTAAGAACACAAAACTCTCTCAAAACAAACATACCCTCATGCATTCTGACTTACAAGAATTTCATTGTCTTTAAGAGATGAAACAAAGTAAATAATGTGTGTTTTGTCCTTCAGAAAAAATTAACTTAATGTTTCAATCTCACTGCTGCCTTAGAACCAAAGATATCACTTGGATTATTTGTTTCAGAAAACATGGTCAGTGATCACTTCATTAGAAATTCTTACTTCTGCAGACTGTGTTCAAAGATGGAATTTAACTCAAAATTGTAAATATTATTTTACTATTTCTCATTGACACCCAGGTACAGTAGAGAACTCCTTGGTTGACCACAGCCCAGGACCTAGTGAAAATAAAGTTATTAATTTGTAAAACACTTTCTCTTAGTATTTTACTTTTGTTAAGATTTCCACTGACTTTTGCAAAAGTAAAGGTTTTGTGATTTGAATAAAGTGCTAGAATTCTAGGCTTGTATCAGTAACATGTTTTCTAATGACTTCTGCACACACTTGGAACAACATGACTGTACTATATGCAAAGTAGAGTAATACCCACTTGCTTGTCAGTGAATCCCATGAAATCAGTTTAATAGCTGCCAGCTAACAGTCTTCTTATACTGTTAAGTGCTTTTCCAATCCTATGCTAGTCATAATGGAATGCTAATCAGCATGTGTTTGATTTACAAAGGAAGAGTTTGGTAAGCTACTCCTGTTCATGTAATGCAAAGTAATAGGCAGCAGTCAAGAATCTCAGTGGAATATTCTTGTCTGCTCCTTCACTCTCTTTCCATTCTAGTCTGACCTTTTGCTGTGTGTTTGGAACACTTCCCTGTTGGAACACTCAGACATGGAGGCCATGATTGCTATGCTTTAGGTCCTGTTCACATTCAAGAAGCATATTTGGCAGCAGAGAAACACAATCTGATTTGCTTCTAATGCTTTTCACCTTTTCTTAAGTCTTGAAATATCAGCAAGCTGACAAGATGAATGGCAGAGGGCTAAGGAATAAATGGAAGATGTCTGATATCAGGAGAAACAGTAAGCCAAGGGAAGGAGCGAGAAAGGAATGCAAAACACATAAGCTGATGCTGGTTTGGGGGAACAAGCATGTTGACTATGGTGAAAACTATTTCAAAATTAAATAAACAGCAATGACAGATGACAGCATGAATCCCAGTAACTGGGTTAGTGGGAAGTTCACATAACAAGAAGAAAACAAAGCTATACCTGATTAAAATAGGCTGTAAGTTAAACTTTCTTAGGGTTTTTGTGGTTCAGACTCTGATGTTTAGAGATAAGCTGCCAAAATAATTCCTGATTATCAATGTGATTTGGATTGGTGTCACTCTTTCTACTCTCCAAGTTAAAACTTCATGAGGAAGAGACCCATTTCAATGGCTACTCAAGCTACATCATTACTTGTGTTAAAATACACAAATATTTTGCAGATTGGCTGAGTTACAAGTATGAAAACAATTGCTAGTATCATTTTTCCTCTACTAGAGCATGGTTTCTCTGTTATAAAGCCAAATAAAAATTTACTGGAGTCTACTACTAAGCTGTACTTTCCCAAGAAAGCCATTTATGTAACTGAGAGAATAGTGCAAGGTCAAAGCTGAGACCAGAGAAGCCCTGTCTGATTTGATGGAGCTACTGAGGTGGTCCAGGTTGTTTTGGGGTTTCATTTTGCTTCTCATGACCTGGAAGTAGTCTTTGGCTCAGTATTCTCAGAATTCTAATAGTATTTTCTGTAGCAGATTCTACAAATGAGCTTTGGGACTTACAAACTTAACATTCTTAGTGACAAAGACCACATTGTCTGTTATTCTGTGTTTTTTGTTTTCTTTTTTACACCCTACATAAAACAAAGATATAAATGGAAAAAAAACCCCCCACACTCCACAAACTTTGATACCATTTAAGGGCTGATTGCTCTTGAGTTGTCACCATCTAAGGCCACCTTAGATCATATGCTTTTCAAAGGCAAATGGAGATTGAATATTTGAGTTGCAATCTACACAGGGACATGATTGGCCTTATTGGTTTGAATAAGAATGTTTTCAGTATAGTGGTTTAATTCAGTTAAATTCACTCAAAGCAGTTTAAGAGCAGAAAATTGTTTGGTTTATCAAGTGATGCTGTTACACAGGATAAATAGGGATCTCCATTTTCCTGAAAATGCTGCCTGCAATAATTATGAAGGAAATAGTGGTAGATAATGACATAAAGGTCATTTTATTGACAATACGTTGCATAGAGTTTGGTATATATGTCATACCTTTTACTTTCCTGAGGCTGTGGGTAAACACTTGACCATAGCATGAGTCACAGAGGCTAGGACAGAAAGATTTTATAGGTTCTTTCTTTACTAACTATATTTGTTAACCCAAAACATGCAGGTTTTCATCTTATTCAGCATCTTTCCTTATCTTCTTGTATTAATGTAAGAAAACTTGCACACTAAACCACATTTTCAGGTTGGTGGTCTCATGCTTTTACACTTTCAGTTCTCTCCAACTAAGCTTAAAAAGAAGTAAACTGCCTATTCTCTAGTACAAACAGATAAGGAGAACCAAACTACAACTGCTGCCTTCCAAAGTATTTTGCCATTTTCCATACAGTATTTTGTGAGCATGCAGAACTCCAATAGCTATACTTGTTGGATAAATACCTTTGACACTACTGACTGTAACTAGTAATCCCTCCTGCTTTCACACAACTTCAAATTCATCTGTTAAAACACCCAACACAGCAAAAAAAAAAAAAAACAAATAAACAAACACCCCTGCCCCCCAACACATGCAGAAAAGTACTAGTTACAACCAGGAGCTCAGATGCTACTTAAATAGCTACCAGCTACTTGGTTTGGACCTCATTTTTAGCTTCTTTGCTAAATGGTGACCAAGGAATCTTAGAGCAATTAAGAAGTGAACACAAGGTAAAAGAAACCCTCTCATTCCAAGATTAAGTCTTCTGCTTTACCAGCAAATGGCAAGAGCTTGTTGATTGTTTATCTCAAGGCTAAAAGTTTAGCACACTCACTATCTTCTTGCCAAAATCCTCTTCTATAGGGAAACACCAAAATAATATTTTTAGTGTTTCTGGACTAGTACAAAGCACAGCTGTCAAGCAGAACTTAGTAATCTGGTTCTGTTTAGACCTGTGTCTAAGGAAGGATCCAGAACTTAGTACAGATAACAGCCTTCATGCCTTCAGCATGCTCTTGTTATTGTGGTGGTTTTGCTGCTTTGCCAGGTGTCTTAAAATACAATGCATGGCCTGAGTGTGGCAAAAAAGACCCAAACCAACCTTTTTTTTTTTTACTCTTCACACATGGAAAGAGTAGTTTTCTTATCAGAGCAGGTACAGCCACTTCAGCAGTTATTTAATGTCTCTTAGCCAAAAGAGCATCACCAGTGTGTTTAAAAACAAGCTCACAGGGCATACACTAGGGATGATGTTTCTTTTGGTAACTACCAAAAAAAGTTCCCTTTTCCCAAGCTCCACATTGCTTATGTGAGTGGCTTCAGCAGGCCCTTCCTGCGCTGCCATGTCCCATATCTAGGGCAAGCCAATATGGGCCCCAAGCACCTCCCTGGACAACACCTGGATACTCTGTCCAGAATTAGAGCTTTGAGGACATTTGCCAACAGTAGCTGGAATGGTATTAGTAAAGTTTCAGGTTACTCCTGTTGAACAGTTTAGTTGGACTACTTTAGAGCTCCCTCTTTTTTTAATTACTCAAGAGTTTAGGGAAGCCAGAAATGCATGACAACTTTTTATTTTTGTATGAAGTGCAACATTGCAAGTAACAGATAATTCGGTTTACTAGTCCCATAGTATACAGAACTGAGAATGCATTCTGCCATGCTGTAGGCACTGTGCGTAAGGACCTGGTCAAAACCTCGGTGCAGCTGTGACTGGAAGAGCAAAGCAGTGCTGTTACTGTTACATCTGTACGTATCCCAGTGGCATCAATACATTTATGGTAAAGCAGAATGGCTACCACTCTAGTGTATGAGCAATCCCATGAATTAGATTTTACATCTAAAACAGCACACAAAGGAATCAATGCTAATCTCTCCTTAACGAGGTAAGGTAACAAACCCAGTTTCAGGGAATATGTTGAGCCAATTGATCACAACAGAAGAAAATTTAAGCTGAAAATACCTGGTTTTATCTAGTAGGGAGAATTGGAAATCAGGCAGTTATAGGTGGCCCAAGGAATTCTGCTTCCTAGCTGTTGCTCAGTCTTCATCTGTAGCACTGCAGAGGCCTTCAGCCAAGAAGTTTTTCATCAAGCTACTAGCAAGTGTAACTGACCACCATCTATACCTTCCTAGCTGTTAGTTCTGGAACAAGTCCTTGCATCGCCACTGTTTCAGATGGGCATTTCTACTGAAGGTAGGTATCAAGTTTCTTCTTGATGTTGTCAAAGGAATCCACTCCCATATAGTCAGCTTGGCCCTGTTCCCACCGTTCCTTGCGTTCTTCTGAAGATACAGTTGGTAATACTGGTGATGGTGCTGATACTGATATGTGGGACACTGCCTCTGTAACCTCTGCCTAAAAGGAAAGGCATAATGAAAATCAAGAAGTATTTTGCACAGCTGAAGTGAGCAGTAGGCCACAGAACAGGACAACGAAGTAGATGTTCTCATGCAGCAAGCATTGCTAATGGGCAGGGATTGTGTAGCCTTCCTAGCAAATTAACAAAGCAGAGTTACAGAGGTTAGCAGAGAAGGAAAAATAAAGAAGTTTAAGTTCTTCATACCTCTCTACAGAAGCCACAAGAGAAAGCCAGAGTATAGACCAAGCCCGAAAGCTGCAAGTAGTTCATTAAAAAGATAGAAAACGAACAAGAGAAAAGTACAACTTGAGATCAGAAACTTTGATCTTAGAAAGGCTGAGAACTTAAACTGGCCCACATACTAAATTAAGACGATAAAAAGTCTGCAGTCAGATGCAAGCTACAGGACTCCACAAATAAGAACCAGAATCAGAAGCGCTACTTTGTCTTTGATAAGAGCTGGAATTCATCTCTGCCAGTCTGCACAACTATTCATTCCCTAAGTATCCTAGGCTTACCTAGATTTGTTTTGCCATGTAACCCTGTGGGTACACACTGCATGCTGGACTGGGGTGGTTCTGCTTGAAAACCTTATTAGGTGCAAGACATTACTAGTTAGTTAGGGCCCTCCTCTGTACATATTGAAGAATTTACTACATTTTAATTTCTAGTGCACTATTAGCTACTTACATTATTTGTTTTAGACAAGCAGACAGC
Organism: Coccyzus lansbergi; assembly: GCA_033558105.1. NCBI lineage: Eukaryota > Metazoa > Chordata > Aves > Cuculiformes > Coccyzidae > Coccyzus > Coccyzus lansbergi. The sequence continues at coordinate 89,852 of JAUMJK010000892.1, forward strand.
TATGTTCAAGACTACTACAGCATGCTGCTCTTCTGTAGTATTATTTACTCCAAACTTAAAAGAATAGATCTAAAAAAAAAACCTGCATCCCACAAGCTAAACCACACCCATGCTTTTTGTTGGACAGAGGGAAGGGTAATCAGTGCAATGATGAAGAACCTGTCATCCATACTTAGGCAGTTTCCACAAGAACATGAAAGCACATACCATGTTCATGCCTGTAGTAGTTTCTTTTACAATTCCATGGTGTTCTAGTAATGGTAACACATCAGCTGTATAAGTATCCCACCACAGGTTGAGGAATTCTGGGTGAACTACTTTAGGGTCATCCATGTTGCCTTTTATGCTTTTTGTTCTGGAGTCATATGCGTAGTTCCATGGCTTTGTGCTTCCCAGGAAATGCACCACTTTAGTATTTGCACCAAATCTGTGGGACAGAAAAAGTTAGAACCTACCATTTGTGCAAGTATCTAGAAAACAGTTTTGAATGGCAGACAAATTGGTTTTGACCTGCAATTTCTGTAGTGTCCAGAAAACAGAAATATCAATATATTTAGGAGGCTAAACACTAAATTATCAAACTGCCAATGCCTGCTGGGACTGAAAGCATTGCTATACAACAGCAAAAAATGCAATTGTAATTTTCTAGATTACACTACTCAGAACACAGCCAAAACGTAATGGTCTGCGTTACTTAAGTACTTACAGTCAACTCAAATCTTTAGGCAGAGTGATGTCCAGAGCTCAGGAGAGAGCAGTCTTGAGCAGTCGTTGCAAACGGAACTGGTTTTAAAAGTGAAAAAGATTCTACTCCAAAGTCAATGATCCAGATAGTTAGGCATTACAAGCTCTGCGTAGTGAGTGCTCATTCCATTCTGCTATGCTTCCAGAACTAGAGATCAGCTTGAGTCAGCTTTATGAACAATTGATACCTGTCTGTCTAGTGACAGCAACTGTCTCACCTAGTTCAGTTTACATCACACTTTAGGATTTCTTCTTAACACAGATACTAAAGCAGAAAATAATGCCAAACTCATTTATCTAACAATGTTAAGCACACCCTGATCATCCTGATCAAGACTCAGATGTTTAAGAAATTTTACTTACTGAAACTATGCAGGTGCATTTTAAAAAAAACCAAACCAAAACAAAACAACCAACTTTAGACTATTCATAAGAAGGCAGCATGTATTTGAGTGGGGGAGGTTGTACTGAAAGATCTTTGACTATATTTCAATATCAGCATCCAGTGTCTTGAACACAACTGATCCTACTGCAGAATAAAAACTTAAACACACGTGAAAAACAAGGTCAAGTGTTTATGTCAATTGCAAGGAAAAAAGGAACCTCTCTGCAAGAGATCAGCTCCTGGGCTTTAACTTAAAATTCCACATGTTAAGATACAGCATGAGATGACCTTATATTTTATTAGCTCTCACAGTACTACTTGAAAGCTTAAGCTTTCTTCCTCTTAAGCTGTTGCTGTTCTGAGGAAATTTGTCACTGTTAAATTAAAGCTATTTAAGCTAGAGAAATCCAAAGAAGTGTTAGATTACACTTGCTGTCAATGGTGATATGCATTCTTAGAGTTCTGTCCACTGAAGACCTGTACAACAGTTGACTTCTGCATTGTTCTCATCATCTGCTTTCTAGATCTGCAATACTTTTTGACATTTAAACTAAACTGTTAGGAAGCTTTATGTCCACACTGGCCTCAGCAAACTAATCTCTCTTTCCCCATCTCCCAGTAAAGTCCTCCATCAATGTTTTGAAGTTAGAGAGCATTTGTCATGAATTGGCATTTTCTTTTGGAAAAAGGATTACTGAGACTGCTGTGAAATCTAGTCTCGCTGTACAAAGCTGCGAAAAACTTAGCTATTGATGGCAGTAGGTTTAAATTTCTTTATTTCAACTGCCTACTGTCAGGAGTTTACTTACTGATCTAATCAAGGGAAATTGTTCCACTTATTGAGCAAGGAATTCTACTTTTGAATGTCTGCTCATTTCATTCACACAATTGATTCAATCAATCAGTTAAAGGGAATTCATCAGGAGTCCCCAAATCCAATTAGACTTTTGTGGCAACAGGGACATTTGTAAACAAGGCCATGTGACTAATGACCAGCTATAGGAAGAGGAATAGGAAGAGGACAGTTTACAATAGACACTAGCTTATCCAACACTATCCAACTACTTAGTCATTCTTAGGCTTGCATATATTTCTTTAAATAAGTGTTCCACTTTTAGCATGACAGTATTTCAAATGGTAGTCTGATCACAAGACATAGTTTGGTCTTGAGCCAGCAGCTGTCCTGCTTATGCTAGCTGCTGCTTTAGACACTAGGAATCTGATACCATTCAGAGTTCAGATAGGTTTTATGCAACTGGTACTTACCCATCCCCCCCACCTCCCAACTTTTGTAGCTCTAAATAAGGGTTTGTGCAATATTTCAGCCTCCCATGCTTAACCTGCTTCCTCCTGGGTTTATTACAACAGTGAGCAACCCTGCCACTGACACATGGCCTACATGCACACCAAATCTAATACTGCTAGCTGGGGAGGGGACAGTAGCTTTCCTTACACAGGAAACATGCAATGGTACGGCGGTTGACAGTAGTCCTTTCCTTGTTCCATCTTGCTATTACTTAAGGATCTGTACAAGATCTAGAAAGACTGTTGGGAGACAATTCTAGCTTTATACAAGTCTTTGTTCACAGCATTTATTTGAAAGGCATAGTTTGATTAGATGGACTGTAACTACTGGCTGTAAAATACTCCAAGTAAATTGAGTGAGGAAAGGGCAAGTTTCAGTGGGAGCGATACCAACAGTGACATGGTGAAGTTCATCACAAGCTGGTTCACCAGCTACTGCCTTTGGTTAGAGCTGTAGCAGACAGTATCCACACTGGAGTAGCGGTTCTTCCTTCTGCAGGTAACCTGTCAAACACGCTTGCTCTAAATCAACTTCAGCATTACCAGCAGGGGTGAGTAGTTTAAGTTAAATACGTCTTTATCTCTACATTTATCATGACATGATTCATTTAACTAGAATTATATATTTTTTTTAAAAAAAGAAACCATTGTACCTTCTTTCACTGACAATAATGGTCTCTTTAGAAAAACTGTAAGTTAACATTGTACCTGTTCATTCTGTTACAAAAAAAAATAGTTTATAAGCTCTTAAAGTCTTCTCAGAATTTGGAACTTACGCTTTAAATGCTGGAAGATAGGAATATACAGAAGTGCTGCTCAAATTATAAATAAAAGGTAGATGTTTGCTCATGTCTGTTGTTGCCCAGTTGCTGAAGAAGGTGTTTAATAACCCCTGATCTGCACCTGAAAGAGAAAGCATTAATATGCTACAAGCCTCAGATAGCTGGTTTGGTACCTTTTTCAATTACTTCACTAATTAAGAGTTGGCAATGCAGCTGTCATGTCAAGGAGAAGTTTGGCACAGAGCACAGTTCTGTTTGTGAACAACACTAAACCTTGCAACTCTGGAAAATCCAAAAGAACGCAAAGAATCAAAAAAAATAGTATGCAAATAGCATGCATGGGGTTACTTTTTCAAAAAGCTAGCAAGCTGCTTGCAAACCTTGCCATTCATTTTCTTATACCGCTTGTACTTAAAACTGTTAAAGACTGCAAAAAACAAGACATGACAACCAAATACTGTTCAGGAAAGCTGTATTTTAGAAGATCAAGTGTAAACAGTTTTACTAGTTACACTTGCAAGACTAACATCTCGACATCAGAGTTAGGTTACCAGTGATCCATTAAAACTGCAGCCCTGGATGCACCTACCTACACTGTGATGCAATAAGGAAAGCACAATCTTGATAACTCTAGCAAAACTTCATCAAATCCCTTAACAGGCAATAGGCTTTCCAAATTCTGTACTGCTGACTAACCCTAAGGTTAGGGCAATCTAAGTTATGGTCAGACCTAACGTGTTCAGAAGGGTCATATCTTAGTAGAGGTTATAATGAGATGAAACGTGTCTGAAGTTGTTGGTATGTAGTGGAGTAGGTTAAAAAAATAGCCTCTGGCCCAAAGCAGATTAGTCTATAAGTAGCAACTGAGATGTAAAAAAAAAAATTATATCCATACATTCTTATTGAACTGAATATACCTAGTCTTAAAGGGTTAATAGTTCCTCTTAAGAAGACTGAAGGGAGTCCCTCCACATTTATTCAGTTTTCCCTTCAGCAGTAACTGCATTCACAAGCGGCACTGTTACAGTAGGCAAAGAGACAGCATAGTTAGAAAAGACAATGTTTTATTTTAGTGCTTTACAGCATTCAAGATTGAGTCTCTGCTGATCCAGGAAAGGTGTTTTTTATTGCCACACAATTAGATTTAGGGCAGAAAGGTTTACACCCTCACAGCTGTCTAAGCAGAATTTGCTTTTTGCAACTAAAATATCTGGACCCCAAGCATAAATACACAGACACTACACTGACAAATATAAATTCTGAGTGTCCTGTTACAGTTGTCAGTACACATGCAGACAGCAAAGTGAGGAACTGCTGAGACTCAGTCCCCATATTTCAGACCTCCAACTTGCCTCTCAATCCATAAAGGAAGCAACACTTTTTGAAGTTGTGCCTATCACTAGATAACCAAGTAAAAGAAACCAGACAAGTTTTATTGTCTTTAATACACTATGTTTCATTTTAGCTTCATGCTGCGCTAAGAATGCCTATTCTAACAGTAAGGTCATTTAAAAGAGAAGGAAGTCTGGGATCCCCTCTCAAAACAGACAGCTCATAAATGAAGGGGCAGCAACAAGGTATCCAACTTATTCTATAGGGCTTTAATTCACATTGTTTTAAGTATTCAGCTCTTTCAGATTGCACACATTTGTGCCAAAGCTACCACTGAAAACATTCGGCTGTCCTAGTTCAGACATTAACAGTAGTTTTATCATAACTGGACCTTAGACATAAGGTGAAGGAATTGGGCAGTAGTTAACTTCATAGTTACAGATACCATCTTGCTTTATATATGGAAGCAACCATTTTAGAACCCAGGCTAAAGAGCAAAACTGCTGAAACAAGATCAATACATCAACAGCAAAACACATCAATATACCAAATTTCTTTTAAAGCCAAACTTTTCTCCCCTTCCACTAAGTTTTAGATGGTATCTAGAATTATTGCATTGTCATAGTCCTTATTGAACTTCACCTTTCTGGGCAAAGAGACAAAGCATTTGTCTTTGTAAGTTGCCATTGCTCTACCATTCCTGGAGAACTGCATTACACAGGAGGCATTTTTCTGCTGTTATAAACATGAAGTACTGTAAAATCTTCCATTCCTAGTTACTGGTACTGCTGATGGAGTGCTTAGAGCTTAAGTTAGTTTGGTATCTTGCCAAGTTTGCATCCCTGTGTCCTGTTAAGAGCAGTGACCTTTTACAGGTACTTTCATTACAAAACCTTTCCTGGGAACTTTTACTACTGTCTCAATCAACTGAAGTTTAAATCCCCTTTCTCCCCACCAGGTTCATGAGCTCAGCAGCAGACTGTACATATCATAAGTCTCCATGGTCTCATTCCTCACATCACTGCTACCATCTCAAACAGAATAAATTTTAAAGATGATGTACAAATTACATTTCTAGAAATTATGTACCTAAACTATTAACCCACTATTTTTGCTGTCAAGAGCTGCAACAATTCCTATTTAGGACACCAAAGAACTTTCACTATTATGTAGTTTTAGTTTTCCAAGTCACAAAGTATATTGTGGAAGCAGTTTCATTCTTTTAAAGGGCAAGAGTCTCAGGCCTATACAATGGGGTCTGCTAGCAGTCAAGCACAAAGCTTAAGAGAGAACCACCAAGTCTCAGATGTTCCTACAGCTATTCAACAGTCACTTTTCAAAGATGTGAGTTTGGTTTGGTTTTCTGGTTGTTTTGGGTGGCTTTAAAAAAAAGGCACAATTTAGTACTTTGCTACAGCTTTAGCCATAGCTGGTGATCAATTTACACCCAGTATTAATGAACACTCACAAGACTACCAACTGCTACTTTGTCAGCAGTCAGGCAGGGACAGACACTTCAATATATTTCAGTATTTATTTTCACTGGAGTTTATCCATGTGGTAGCTTTAAGCATCTGTGACTAACATTCTTCAAGAGAACAAAAAGGAGTCTACACATTAGCACAGATTATGCTGCACACTAAGAGGTACATCAAGAATTTTTACTTGTTACAAAGTACTAAAAAGGAAGTCAACAGGCTGGCAAATTACATTGTACTGAGAGCTCCAATTTATAGTCTTATGTATTTTTCTATAACTTTTTCAGTTAGACTGTGTTGAACCACACTAATTACAGAACAATTTACTGATGTGATACAGCATTAATCATTCAAAAGCCTTTACCTCTAGCAGTCTTTAAGCAACATGTGCTTTACTATGTTAGTAATAGATTTAGGAGACATACAGGACAGCAAGACTTGGATTCTTAAGCTTAAGTGTGGCAAGTGTGGCCAATCCCAAGTGACCTATAGTGGGAAGCAGTCAAGACTACATGCACTTGATATAGGCAAACATTCACCGCACTATAATGACAGGAAGCTATCAGAGCATGTGAAGAGAACTCCACCTTCAAATGCTTCTCTGAAGCTGCACTCAAGCTGATCAGTATTATTTTTCTCCACAGCAACTTGAGTTAGCACTGAACAGGCACGCATAACATCACAGTTCCATTACCTAATCCATGCACTGTGCTTGCTACATCTTAAAATTCCTTGTTACATGATTCTATATTGCTAATGCATACAGCTACTAGTTTAGAGCCCATAGCCTTTCTGTCTCATGAAGAAGTAGTTTTAGTGCATACTGCAATAATGGCCTCTATTGTGAGAGGACAAAGTTTCTGTGTAGTTACACTGAATTCAGAACTCTATTATGCCGAGTCTCCATGACCTTTATGTAGAACTGAGACATCCAAGCAACTACTAGTATTTGGTCTAACATATTGAAATACAAATTAATACATACCATCAAAGCTGCCTTTCTCTGCAGCAAACTGTAACAGCTGATTGTATGTTTCAGTGGAAGGTCGGTAAACAAAAACTCCAGAATTAAAACAGTCAGGCCAGCCTGGATCTGGTGCTGCAGACAGCTCTTCTCTCTCAAAAAGCTCATCAATATTTGATAAAACCTAGTTGTAAACGCAGTAAAAGAACAATTTTCTGAGGTTTAGGTTAGGAATTGCAGTATTATATTTCCATGGATTAAGGTATGAAAGCTTTCATTTCAGTGCTCATCTTATAGTAGGCAATACTTTGAGATAGTCCCCACAGACTATGTTACAGTTAATTTAGATAAAAAGCACATACCCTGACTTATTAGTCCAAATAGTAAAAAGGCCTCTATGACCCCTCCTCTTAGAAAGAGCAACCCACCAATACCACCTGCCCTCCAGAAAAGAAAAAAAAACCACAACAAACCAAACATGAACTACAGGAAAAAAAAAACCTAACCACCTCATACCAGGTCACCTGGAGGCACCATAGGACATGACCACTAACCATTGTGTCTGCATCCATGAAAACACATTTTGAGAACTGTGTCAGTTCCCAGCAGTGAAGCTTTGTAAGTGTGACACCCAGCTCAGGTCTCTTCATTAACGCCAAATGTGCCGAGTCCCCACTATCCAAGACATTTACCAATACGACTTCATCAAAGACTTTTTCCAGTATTCTCCTGGGAAAAGAATCAATTGACAAGATTTAGTTCTGTTGTTATTCCAGCACCAGACAACATAACAGATTCCATAAGAAGCAGAATAACAGAAAACCTGGTAGGAATTTAGACCATCAGTAAGAGCTGGCTGTGTGCATCATAGTACACACATACATCTGAGTGCCTCAAGGTTTCTAGTTTATAATGAGCACAGGCTGGGGAACAGAAAAAGTTTAAGGGTTTTTTTTTTTGCTCGTTTTGTTTTTCCTTTCTGCAAGAAGTACTTTGGATAGCATTGCTACCAAGTGCAGTAGGCAACAGCTATGTAGCACAAACTCTCCACATATCTTTGTTTTTTCAGCCAGATTGTTAACTTGCCAAAAATCAATCTCCTTTGAGTGTGCAGTTAAGAACTGAAAAGAGTAGCTTAAGTAGAACAGCAGCTGAACCCTAAAGAGCTGAAACAAAAGTCTAATATTTATGACAGCACCATTCTGGCTTTGTGACCATTAGGGACACCTGACAGGACCCAACTGCTAACACTTCCTTTATTCCATAAAATTATAATGACTCACATAACCATGGCTGTGTACAGCAGTGTTGTGACCCAGTATCATCTAAGGGTCACATTTAAATTTTCAGACAGCATAGTGATATTTTCTGGCAGATATCCAACCTTTGCTTTACTATTAGCATAGCATTACCATTCAGTTCAAGAGAGGTTAAGGAGTTCATGCTGCTCAAAAAATGAGGCACCTGAAAAGTCTCAATTTTCAACAGCAAAATGCTCAGCAATTATGAGTACCATGTGAGCCACAGAGCTTGTAAACAGTTTTAGAACTCTGCCTTGCAAAGCTGTCTTTATGCTGGCAGCTTCGTATGGATAGTTGGTTCTGAACTTTGTTAGGGGATACAGTGATCAATGCAAGTTCCGGTTACACTAGTAGGTAGGTGGATATCACTGGTCTAAAAGCATAGCACTAACTGGTTTGCACTTAATACATAAGCATGTTTATGATTCATGTTAAAAGATCACATTCATCTAACGGGCCGGAATGGATATAATCATAGAATCACTTCTTTGGAAAAAGACCTTCGATAGAGATCAACAGTACCTGTCCACTACTAAACCATCCCCCTGAGCACCTCATCTACCAATCTCTTGAAGCCTTGAAGATATGGGGACTCAACCACCTCTCCCTGGGCAGCCTGTGCTAGTGCCTAAGAACGCTTTCAGTAATGAAGTTTTTCCTGATGGCTAACCTGAATCTCATCTGTCACAGCACAAGGCCATTCCCAGTCATCCTATCACTTGGGAGACAAAACCAACACCCAACTCAACACAATTTCCACTTAGGTAGTTACAGACAGTGATAAAAGCCACCCCTCAGCCTCCTCTTCCCCAGGCTTAGCAACTCCAGCTCCCTCAACTGCTCCTCACAAGACTTGTACTCCAGTCCCTTCTCCTGGCTCCACTGCTCTTCTCTGGACACACTCCAGTACCTCAATGTCCATCTAGTAGCAATGGGCCCAAAACTGAACACAGGATTCCAGGTGTGGCCCCACCAATGCCAAGTACGTGGGCACAATCACTTCCCTAGTCCTGCTGATACAGTATGGCCTTCTGAGCCACACTGCTGGCTCACATTGCTACATGTAACATCTTTATATTGATACAGCCATTTAACTACCAAGAGACTTCAGGGAGATTCATTTCATTGATTACTGAGCCACTTCTCTACTGTCTCTATAAACAGAGAAATGCTTTCAGAGCAACTTCCTCATGTACAGAATCATGCAGCTATCAGTGTTTTCATTTTTTTTACCCTCTTAGATATGGTAAGAGCACCAGCCTGCTCCACAGACAACTCTTGAGAGGTTGTAAGAAGCAGCTGCCTGATAATTTAATTTGTTGGTGCTACTTCAGTTTTGCTAATTTTCCTCTTTCATGAGGAAAGTGAGTTTGAAGTGGCCAGTAGATTCCAACAGATCTTGTGTTACATGACAAATACCAACCCCCTTCTACCACCTCCATTTGTATACACAGAGCACTAATGAACACACAGGCAATATCAGATTGTTGACTAAGTAGGACTATGAAAGAGCAAAGATCCATTTGAAGTAGCAGCATTAAGTCACAGCTTAGTGCTCTAACTACAGAGTATTTGCTAACTCACACGAGCAACAGGAAAAAAACTGCAGTAGTTTCATGTTGAAAGAACTTGCAGAATTCCAGACAGCATAAGCTGAATTTTGCTAATCTTAGCTTTTAAGCTTCCAGAGTTTTGGAAATTTACTATTACAGAATTTAGTTTCCCTTTTTAATCTTCACATCAGCAGCAACAGCAGCAGTTTGAAGTATGAGTGGTCTTACCTCATAATATCTGAGACCTGAGGAGTTATGAGTGCAGTCAGCTTCCTTGTCGTTCCGTGCTGTTGCAATGATGAACCAAGTACCAGTGCTCCTTTCACATAGGAGTCATTTGTGGCTAGAGTCACAAAAGACTGGTCTGAAAGAAATGAACTTGGTCAAGTTAGCACAACCCACTACTTCATTCTGAGATAGATGCTACTAGAAACCAAGTGTTGTTAGGTAATCATACAGTTACCCCTTAACTCTGTTTGCTGGGCTTACCTACATGGTTGAATGAAGCCGATTGTATTTGCATAGCAATACTTGCTATTAACTTGACACATGGCAAAATGCAGCAAAAGACTCAACCCAAAATCAAAGCTGTTGCAAGAAAAAAAAACATTCCAGTTTGTCCCAGGTTAAATAAGCTATGCCAACTATTAGAGACAATCCAAAAGGTCTGAAGAACCTTATTTTGGCCATTAATACACTATTATAAAGCTAAAAGTACTGGGAATCTGCTAGCTTGAATTCAGTCTAAAGTTCATAGCAACAGAGTTTTTTAGAGTTACTCTAGGTTAAGCTCTCAACCCTGAAGCTAGGGCAGTGTAAAAACTATGCTTCAGTTTCAAATGAAAGTAAGCACTGAGTTAGATCTTCAACACCCCTATCAAACTTTGCTAGGTCAGGATTTTGCAGATGAGTTGTTCTACAACCCGCAGTTGCAGCTCTATCACAAGAATGCAAGATTTAAATGGGAGTAATATGATAAGCAATTTAAGACTTGCAGCAACAGTTTTGCTCTTCAGGCAAAACCAGCTGAGGCCATATTATTACTATAAAGTATAATCATCTGCTCCAGCTGTATCTTAAAAATAGATTTAGCTGGATCATGTACTGTTCATTGAGGCCACGTAATACAAGCCTTGCATTCTTTCAGTTGTCATGTTATTTTAAACTGCTAGGATGGGACTGATAAAAGCAAACAATTAACTTCTAAACTTCTTCAGTTCACCATTAACTACAGACACATAGTACTCCACTCCATGCTACAGTGCTTTTCTCCAGACTAACGCACACTATTTTCTACCAAACCATTTTGTACCAAACCATCAACAAAATAGTTTCTTCCCAAGAATTTGAGGAGTAGACTTTCACATTAAAATTTATTTTAGCAAGTGATTTCTTTGATTTAAGGTTAACTATGTTAGATCATGATTGAGAGCAAGGTACTTAAAGGTCTACTATCAAGGATTAAGATTACAACTGTGACTACTCTATTTTCAGGGAGACTGTTGTTTGGTACAGCTCCCCAGCCCATGAGACAGGCAGCACCAATACCTTTTTAACTTAATACCATCTTAACTGTCAATAACAAAACAATGTACCATTGCTATCTGTAAACTCCACAAACCTGGTTTGCAAGCTGTACAGACCAGCTACAAAATCTTCTGTTTGGTTTTGCAGCAAAACCAACTACTCCCAAAGGATTTATATTATCGTGGTCAGTTACAAAGTCAAAAAAAGCTTCCGCAATGCCAGAAATAAAGGAATTTTTTCCAATTCACTTTAGCTACCAATTTATAAAAATTCAGCTAATCTACAGAACAATTTTGGGTTTCTTCAGAGTTTTGCAAAAGGCAAGCACGTAGCACGTTAAGTAGGATGAACATCCTCACAACAGGGCAGTATTTTTCATTACATAATTTGTACATTACTCAACTACTTGATAAATAGAAGTCTGCAATGCTGACAGCTGAATAAAAACACAGTGTAGACAATGTGGGACTGTGCCCAGCATTCATCAAAATGCCAGTGGTTTTTATTTCCAGCAGTATAAGACAAGTTCTTAAAACCGAGCTTGCAGTTGAATGAGTCTTTCATTTAGCTGTTAGCAGGTATGCTTCCGCTATGTCTCTTCATCCTACTGAGGCCAAGCATTCACACACAAAAGTCTTAGAGAACCAAAGTCAATTTGATGGAGTAAAGGCTAAGAAGCCCCATTACATCGCGACTGCAGCAGGACACTTTACAACTGCTTGCGTTTCATACCTTCTCTATAGTGCATCCACAAGTGCATTCTGACACACTACGTATTAGCCCAGACTACAATCATGCCAAGAACAGTAGCAACTTAAGGTGCAAGTTACATCTGCAAGCGTTTATTCCACCTAAATCACGAGTATTTCCATGGCGTGGGTCTCACTTGCCATTCCCTCTGACCGTTCCCTCGGCAGCAAGCTACGTTCACACAGCAGCCACCGTTATGCCTGGAACACCGATCCGCAGGTCACGCCGGGGCCGCAGAGACAGAGAATGCGATTCGGAAGCAAAGCTTGGTATCCGACAGACCCCGGTAAAGCCCAACCGCTTCCCGGCGCCCCAGCCAGCGAGGTCACTGCTCGAGCGCCAGCGCCTTCCAGACCCCGAGAGCATCCCCAAAGGCTGCGCCAGAAACGACGGTGAAAAGAAGGCACCCAAACCCTTCCCGGGGCTCGCCTACTGCCTGCTCTGCCCGCGCGGCTGGGTCCCACCCCGACGTCCCCGAATACGGGAGCGTTGGATCGGGGCGCGCGGAGCCGCCCCGGCCCGGCGGGCTCGAGCGAGACACGAAACGAGGAAAACAGGTCCGGAAGGTCAGAGTCGGTCGACCCTGGGTAGGCGGCGGGGGCTGCCGGCGCCGCCAGTGGCTCGGTTCGCTCCTCCGGGCCGCCCCTCTCAGCGCCGAGGCGCAGCATGCGGCTACCCGGGCTGCCCAGCACTGACCTGCCATGGCGTCGGGTCCGCAAAGCTGGGGCTGAGGCGGCGGCCGCGCTCTGGCTCTGCCCCCGCGCCGCCCTTATATAGGGGCGGAGCCACAAGCCCCCCGCGCCCCGCCCCAGGGAGCCCGCACGCCGCTGCGGGGCGGGGCCCCCGCCATACGCTACAGCGGCGCCCGCACGTCACCTCCTTCGCGCGCGGGCGGGGCCACCCGAGAGGCGGGGCGGGCTGGGGCGCGCAGGACCACCGGGGCGGGAGGTACTATACCACGCTAGAGTAGTTTTATTATAGCTCAATCCCAGTTCCGTAAGAAATTTACGTTGTATCTTTTTGGGAATATAGGAAGAGTGCTAACGCCTTTCAAGTGTTCTTTGTCAACCTTGCAAGCGTGATCGTAGAATCTCAGAATGGGTTGGTTTGGGAGGGACCTTAAAACCCATTCAGTTCCACCTCCTGCCATGGGTAGGAACACCTCCCACTGGATCAGGGGCTCAAAGCCCCATCGAACGTGGCGAAAAATATGCGTGCCAGCCTGTCATTCTGTTACCTATTTATCTATATAGTGATTATATATTCATAAACTATCAAATACATATTAAGTAGCTGTCTCGCTTCCTATGATATTTAGTCTCTTAGAAGCTTCTTCTTTTCATTGGGCATGTGCACAACCCTTGCGAGGGTCTCTGAGTGGTGGTTGTGGGATGAAGATCAGAGACACCTCCAGGTGTCCGATGGTTAATGTCCTTCTGGCAAATGCTCTGAAGGTGTCCTGGAGCTCACCCAAACTGCAGCTCTGTTTTTTGCTGATTGTTGGTAATATTAGGTTTGTGAGCTCTTCATTATTTCCTCTTATCAGCATCTTCATGCATCCCTACTTCTCTTTGATTAGCTAAAGTCAGCTAATTGTAAAGGTTTTGTAATGTATTACATCTGTCTTGTTTTGTTCTGCTCTAAAGTGTCTTACTGAATATCCTAGGATACATGTTTTCATAATTTATTACATCTGTATTGTCTTGTTCTATTCTATGTTACTGAACATCCTAGGCCTTAATACAAAGGGACCTCCAGAGGTCGTCATTTCCAGCCCTGGCTCAACCAGGAGCATGCTCAGCTGTCCTTACAATGAGAAAGTGTCTCTAGATGTTCACAGGAACCCTCCTGTGTGTTGGTTTGTGTATGTGGCCTCTTGTACTGTCACTGGGCTCCACTGGAAAGAGTCTGGTTCTGTTTTTCTTGCACCCTTCCTGCAGGTGTTTGTGTACACTGGTGAGGTGTGCCATACTGACAAACCCCAGCTCCCCAAGCCTTTCCTTGTAGACAAGATGCTTTCTCTTCCCTCATCATTCCTGTGGCCCTTTGTTGGACTCTCTGTGTTTCTTGTACTGGGGAGCCCAGCACTGGAAACAGCCCTCCAGGCACAGCCTCACCACTGGGTTGAGCATAATGCCACCCAAAATACCATTGACCTTTTTAGCAGCAAGGGTACAGTCTTGGCTCCTGTTCACCTTGTTGTTTACTAGGACCACCAGGTCCGTTTCTGCAAGACATTATCTTCCTCAAGACAATGACCTACACCTGCTTTTTCACCAGAATAATCTAAGGAAGGTCTGTTAGGAAGGGGATTCCTTTCTAACCTGAAATGGCAAATGGGTTTTATCATGAAAGGATTTAAAAACTAAACAAACACTCAAATGTGAAGCGATGAACAAAGAACGTTCCACCTCCAAATATCCCCAATATGTGGAACTGTGTTTGAGCTGAGACAATTTTTGTAGATCTGTTTTAGAATTAAGTTGCTTGCTTTTAAAAATTTCAAAATCAAAGAAGAATTCCTTGACTGTCAACAAGAAAAAGCTTTTAGAGCATACGAGTAATTTATAAAACATCACATGCACTAGAATGCATAAAGTGTAATTAGAGGCAGTGCTGTATGGGAGTGTGATTTACTAATATATTTTCTGATATGTAGCCCTTTTTCATGTATCTGACAAACTTTCTCTGTGATGGAGTTGGGTATGGTTCATGTCTGTCTCAGATGAGGGTTTTGAGCAGTTTTTAGCCAGAATATTTCAGCCACATCCAGCAGGTTGCTTTACCAAGTTTTTGTGAGAAAACAATAGAATAGCCATTGTTGATAACTGCCCTCCCGGCTCCTTTTTATTGTGTTAAAGCAGAGCAAAAGATTATCATTCCTTATGGTTTCCATGTTAAAAAGAAACAATCCAAGCAAAACCACAAGGTTTATCAGTGTGAAGTTTGAAAGTGTGACAGAAAACTATACTCCTCACCCATATGCAAACACATGAACAGATGTTCATGGCTGAATGGACTGTAGGTTCTGTGGTTTCTTTATGTGACTGGATTGCATGTAAATGCATACCCCTGTACTGACTATTTACATTTCTTTCCCTACAACCTATGGGAAGAAGTCATAGGAAGAACATGAGGGACAATTGGGTTATCAGTTGGCTTCCAGATCAAATGGAGGAAAAGATCTTGTGACATCAAAAGAGAAGAAAAATGCTGGGAGGCATGCCTGGGACTATTTCTTGTGAGATGAGGTTCTGAGAAGGGAGAGCATGTATGCCTAGCACAAGCTAAGCCAAAAAAAAAAAAAAAAAAAAGCTTTACCTAGATTTTGATAGAAGAGGATAAATTTGAGACTAGGTGAAAGATAAGTATGAGAGGATAGGAACTAGCCAGGGAAGCTGTGTACTTGGACTTAGTTTAATTTGTTGAGAAAGAGGAAGGAAGAGGTTTTGCTGGGTAAAGGGACAGTATTCAGAAAGAACAGACAAGTGCTGCACTTGTCTTACTAGGTGAACACTGGTGCACTAGTGCACCAAATGAGATGCAAACCAGAAAATTAGACTGTGATCATGCATTTAAAAAATTACATCATAACGCATGTCACAGAAGTCAAATTAGGCATCATCTTTGTTATGTACAGGGTTCTGTATGTTCTTGTAAGGGACATTCTGTATGTTGTAGATCACATAGGGAAGACTACCATGAAGTTTCTGGATTTTATTGCTGTATTTTCTGCAACAAGAGGCATAAAAATTGCACATTGTATAACTTCCTACTTGTAATGACTGAGTAATAGTGTTATTTTAATGGTAGCTTGTCTATAACTGAAGTAAAAAGAAATTTCAAAGCACCAAATATAAAGAAGTAGCTTTGAAATACAGTTAGGATTTACATAGCAGTAACATAAACTGCTACCCCTGTAACAGGAAAGGGAAAGGGAATGGAACGTGGGAAATCTTGGCTGGTCTGAGTAGTTAGAGTGTGTGAACTTAAACATTGGCGTTGAATAGATGCCCGAGTAAACAAGATGAGGAAACTGCTAGGCCCCAGGTGGGCCAAGTTACAGCTGAGAAGGAACATCCAGTTACAAATACACAGCTGGAAGGAGTCATCCAATTATGAACTATTGGTCTTTAGCCAGTTGTACATGGATGTGCAGCTGGGGAAGGGGTATAAAGGGTCTTTTGGCCCACAACTTCTATGTGTCGTGGATTGCCCTGACTGTGACAAGGGAAGTTGGAAGGGACCAATTAGGATCATCTGTTCAAACTGCCTGACCAATTCAGACCTGACCCAGCATTAAAGCTTGGTATTAAGGGCATTGTCCAAGTGTGTTTTAAACACTGGCAGGCACAGGGCATTCACCACCTCTCCACTCAGCCTGTTTAGTTTAAAATCATCACTCTTGTCCTATTGCTATGGTTTTGCTAAAACAGTTCCCCCCCCACTTTTCTTATCAGCCCTCTTTAAGTACTGGAAGGCTGCACTAAGGTCTCTTTGAGTCTTGTCTTCTCCAAGCTGAAAAACTGCAACTCTCTTAGCTTCTCTTTACAGGGGAGGTGTTCTGGGCCCTTGGTCATTTTTGTGGACTCCTCTGGCCCCACTCCAACAGGTCCATGTCTTTTCTGCGTGCCTTTTCCTATCCAGAGCTGGACACAATATTCCAGGTGTGGTCTCATCAGAGCAGAGTAAAGGGGCAGAATCACCTCCCTTGACCTGCTGGCAGCATTGGGCTGTTGGATGCAGTGCAGGATATGGTTGACCTTCAGGGGTGCAAGCATGAATTGCTGGCTCAAATCCAGTTTCTCACATGGAAGGACAGAGGTCTTGTCACAGTGCTGAAAAAGACTTAGGTTGGACGCAAACAGAAATGTATCTGGTGATCAGTTAAAGGAGTGCTAACAGAATCATCCTTACAAATTCCTTGCTTACAATGGTTGTGTGCCATAGTGCTCTAAATTCCACTTTGAGCGACTGTTTTCACGTTGAAAGTCTGCAAGAAAAAAGCATCTTGCTATACTGTGTTCACAGCATCCATGTTTGCTGTGCTGGGTGTGCTTGCTGTCTCAGGTAATCCCAAGTAAATACCCCCACGTTAAAAGGTTGATCCTTAAGTTTACTCCCTATCCTAGTTACAATAGCTGTCAGAAGTAGCTGCCTTGCAGTATATGCCATATGAAGTGGGTTTCTTAAAAATGTTTTGCACTACATTAGGAAGCTGTGCATAATTAGTTTGACAATGTGTTCTTTTGTGAGTCAGTCCCCATATATCAGGCGTGGCTCAATGATTTTCTAGCTGCATAGTTCACACAGAGCATAGCATTATTAACATGTGCAAATATTGAAACAACATCTCATGCTTTTCTCACTGTACAGTCTGGTTATTTTTTCATTGTCTTTTATCAGGATTTTCATCAATGTTTCCCCCTAGCTTCCAGATTGTTCACAATGCAGATGCAGCAATTCTGTTCACTGGGCTGGGCAACAGCAATCACGTTACCCATGCCCTGCATTCTTTACACTTGTTGTTCATAGGAAGACAAATTTAATCATAGCTAGTACTAACTGGGGGTGGACAGACATTTGCTTTTCTTTGTTTTAAAAGCCATGAATGATGTAATAAGAAGTTCTAAGCTCCATTTGCTTCTTTCTGAAACTTTTACTAGTGGCTTTTTATATTTTGATGCAAACTGTTGCCTGTGACAGTCAGTTTGTTATAGCAGTTTACACTGATATAGCTGTTGTGCCCAGCACTTAAGATCTGAAATAGGTGGGTTTGAGTGGGTTTTGGACCTTCAAGTTTTTTGGTACTACTTTTGTGGTTATATTTTCATTTTCATAAGTATATAAAACATTAGGAAGCCCTGCAATGCTTCTGACTATAATATGTTCTGAAATGAATTCCACTGATTATCTTAATGATTTTGTCAATACTAAACATAGGCTCTAGATCCTTCCCATTTTCCTTTAGAGAGTATCACTCCAATATGAGGAGAAGCCCTGCTTAAAGTGACAGTTTTAGTGTTTCAGAAAAGGTACAAGGCATCTTCTTTCTTATTTAAAAGGTTCCTGTGTTTTCTTGTAATAATCATAACTTATAAAGGATATTCTGAATATTTTAGATTACATAGGAATGACTTCTACAAAGTTCCTGGATTTTATTCCAGTGTTCTTTGCTACAAGAGAACATTTTGTTGGGTTTCCAAGCCACTATTTTTCATGTAAATGTATATTTTATAGCTTTAAAAAACCCTGTAGTACAGAATTATTTATGACATGATTCTTACTTTAAAACAAAACCAAACCTACCCCACTTGCACATGAGTTGGAAATTGTTTTATTTAAATGTTTAATGGGTATAATGGTCCAGCTGAGAGATCATAGGATTTAGCCTGTAGTTATTAATCACTTAACATTGATGTGGCTGATGGCCAGGAGGGCCATTTGGATAAAGCACAGTATCACTTGCATGAATATATGTAGAGAAAATGTGTTTCATTTAGGAAAAGGTACAGCAGAGTAAACCTCTCTTTATGAATCCAGTAACAATTATGAAATTCATAGTAGTATGTTTTTTGGTTCCAGCATCAGCCCTGGCACATTTAATGGCTATAGTTTCACTTAAATTAACATGCTTTTTCCTTTTAGCATTTTAGGTATATTTAGAGCCACTGGTAGGCTCCAAAAGTTATATGGAAATATTTAATAAGATGCTTTTGTGATTACTCACATTAGAGAGGACAGAGGTTTTTTTCTAGAGCAATAGAAAGGAGGATGAGAGCTCCATACTTTCTTAATGATTGGTATTTATACATTGTTTTTCTATTAATCTGGTATTACTTCTTAACTGAACCTGGAGAATTAAGACAGAACAAAGCTATGCATTGGTCAAAACAGAAGTCAAAAAAGATCAGGAAGTGAGATAGCAGCCAGAGTAGTGATTTGGACCATCTGTGATATGAGAATGGATTCGGAGATATCCGGTAACTGGTAGGAAAGCTTTTATGCATTGCAGACTCATGCTGGAGAATATCATTAAACTATAAAGTTGATAAATGGAGATGGGCAGAACCGGAAACTATAGATTACAGTATGCTTCTTTAAATTTTTAATCTGGCTTTTTAAAAGAAGAAAGCAAGCATTTGTATGTTTCTTTAGTCCCAAATAAAACCATGCACTCAACAGCCTTTGTGGTTTTGTGACTTATCATAATATGCCTCCTCATTAACTTCTCTGTTCTGCAGGAAACAAACTACCTGCTTCTTTTCCCCAACTTTTACCCTCTCTCATGCCCTTAAGAGCTTTACTTCAACACTGTAAACTAGCTTGTCTTTGAGAGAGAATCTAGCTGAGGTTCACCTAGCTAAACTCTGAGCAATTGCTTTCTGATTATATTTAACTTGGCTAACTTCATTTTGGTCTGCCTCATCTATTTGGACTTGGTGAAGACCTTTGAGTGTTCAACAGCTTGTCTGGGTTTTTTTACAGATATAGTAACTGGTTTAATGCAGAATGATGCCTCTGGCTGTAAATCTACTGACTAATTTTTGAGGGATGAGAAAATGGATGAAGAAAAACTTGAACACATACTGGACCCACCTGGCAGAAAAGAACAGTGACAGGAGTTTCAGTCGTTTAAGAACTTTTACATTTTACCTTTGTCTTCAAGCCTTGCAATTGTGCGGGTTACTATACAAGAAGTCCAGAAATGATGATTTTCATAGTCCCTAATATAGTTATCTCTGGTCAGGTAAGATTTGTGACAGATCTTGATATCCATTTCTGGTTTAAGTGCATTTCTCACCCTTATATTCATTGATAC
Organism: Coccyzus lansbergi; assembly: GCA_033558105.1. Lineage (NCBI taxonomy): Eukaryota > Metazoa > Chordata > Aves > Cuculiformes > Coccyzidae > Coccyzus > Coccyzus lansbergi. Next base: position 109,795 of record JAUMJK010000892.1, read on the forward strand.
TGAGATTGATACATTCCTTAGATAGGAATGGTTGGACTTGATCCGATGGGTCCCTTCCAACCTGGTTGTTCTGTGATTCTGTGATTTGGCTGCACTCTGGTGAGCTGAGTGGATCAGAAACTTGTATTAGTTGCCTTCTAGTCTTCTGAAATGTGCTGGGATGTAGTGCAACTTCTACAGCTTTGCCTTCTCTTTTTGCAACAAGGTTATTGACCATCCCAGTGTTTCTGCACCATTTATACACAATTTATAGGAGTAAACCTCCTGTAGAAGAACTAACTGTTATCCTGCCCAACCACACAGGCTGTCAGTATTTGTATAGTTCATCGGGTACCACCTCTTGGCACCAGTGGGTGACTCTAGTTCAGTTCTTGAATGGACTATGAATAAACCTGGTCAAGCAAACACACCTGCTCATGCGAGGGCTACCACTGAGGTTGTTCCTAGCCCTTCTTTCTTGCCAGATCTACATACTAAATACTGATACTAAAGTATCAGATCTAACCAGTAAGATGATATCTTTGCCCCTTGGGATGAATCTGTAAATTCATGCACATTTTCAGTATTGTTTTTCCTCTGTTTGCTTTTCCCAGCCTTCTATAATGGCTCCACTGCAGAATTTCTAGTTCTTTGAAAATACATTTCACGTGGCTGAGTTTGCTAAGAATACATTCAATGACAAACACTTAATGATAAATTTGTCCTTTGGAACATCAAAACAAAAGTGGTTTAGTATTTTGTGCCTTCTCAACATCTGTTATGCTGCTGTGTTGCAGTCTTTGAATGACCCACAATGTCAGGACATTGCAACAGGAATATTTTTATTAGTTTTCAATGTTGCCTCAGTTGAAAGGGCAAGTACAGAGAGACTTAAACCTCACTCTACCTTTTGCCCTCACAATACCAGATGAAACTCTCTGTTAGATTTCTCAGAGTTCCTTTTCAGCAAAGACAGAGCATACAGCAGGTAGTAGCTTCTGTACTCTGTGGCCTAGCTCCCTGACTTCTTTTATTACGGAATGGAAGAGAGTAGCCAGGCCAAACAATGATGGAGCTGAGCTGAACTGAATGGGCCTGAGACTCACTTAGTTGTTGGGCTTTTGCAGTGGGGTGAAAAACAATTTCTGTCCATCTGTATAGGGAGTGGGAATGCAGGAACAACTGTAAAGGGAAAGAAAATGGTTGAGAGAAAATAAAACATGTGGTAAGACTAGAAAAAGAGGAGGATTTATGGAAACTGAGGAGAGGCTGCAGGGGGCATAGTTTAAATGAGAACAGGTGAAATTGAAAGAGAAGAAAGACTGAGAAGAATTTCAGCTCTAAAGAGTTTTAAGAGTTGGAAGAGTAAGAATGAAAATGGATCTTTTGGGGTTCTTAGTGATGAGATGACAGTGATGTAATGAAGAGAGGAGAGACAAAATCAGGGACTTCAGCTGGGACACTGAGAGACATGAATTTTAAAAAGGCTTCAGTGCTGAGGCTAAGACAATGGAGAAACCAAAGAATTGTACATGAGAGAAGTCTGAAGATAGGCTGGAGTGCTTTGTTTAGGTAGGGACATTTGGCAGCATCTTTTGACATCATTGCCTAGGAAGACTTAGGGAAAATAAGAAGGGCAATGAAAAAACTTCTTTATAGCAAGACCTCCCTTGGAACCCAGACGACTGTGAGATACAGTCAGCAGTTTTATTGGGGATGGCATACAGCTATTGATTCTGCAGGATACTTTGCATCCCACTTTGCTTCAATTAGATATTTTCTGTTCCATCTTTCCTTAACAGAGATACAATGTTCACTTTCCAATAAAGGAATGAAGTTAGCTGGAACAATTCTTGATGGGTCTATATGCAGCACATGCATCACTGTCTTGCATTATACTTGAATTTAGTATGAAGATAAAACAAGTCAGTACTTAGATAACACTATCCTTCTTGTTACTAATGACTGAAATAGCAAGAAGCAAGTATGCATCTTACCTGGCTGCAACTAAATATTTTAAAATCTGAAAATTTTGCTTCAATTTTTCATAGGTGTTCATCTCAGCCAGGCTGTGGATCTGAAAACTGACATACACAGTCATAGTCACTTTTGAAACTGTACTTTTACTGCAGACTGAATCTTTCCTTTTTCCTTTTGATGGAGAGCCCACCCTGTATCAAAGACAGTCCTTCCTATGGAATGATAAGACTTCAGTAAAGATATACTTTCAGGCTACACTGTATTTAGTCATGTGGTATAAGATGTACCTTGTATGGAAGAGGAATTCCTGTTCATCAGTCTGGAGAAGGAGATCGAAACCTGGGCAACACATGTAACCACTCAGGGACGTCCTCAGCCATTGCTCCTTGTAGGAACTGAAACATTTGCTTTGAGAGATGTAGAATTTGGCTCTTCTCTTCTGTTTTAATCCATATGTCTTGGATTTGGTGTATAATGTTGACAAATTTCATTAGCTGCATTCAAATGACATGTGTGGTCAAAACTCCGTTCATATTGAAACCCATGTATGATGTGGTTCCTCCGCAGAAGCAGTGTGCGCAGCTGGCCCTGTGGACACAGAGAAAGCCAGGAGCTCTGGGGAGGAAAGCAGTCCTGGAGGAGGGTGGTAATGTGGTATGTGTGGGGCCTGGCTGAGCGTGCTGATAAGGGACAAGAGTTTAAAATCAGCTAACAGCTTTCAGTGGCACTGCTTCTGGGCATTGGACCATGGTGCTGAGGGGACCCAAACCATTATGTTAATTGTATCTGATATAGTATAGTTAGTGTTCTCAGTGATTCAGGCAAGAGCTGTGGTGATGCAGCTTACAGCAATTCTATGGATGGATTCTTTCATGTGATGGCTGAAGTCAGTTCTCTAAGGAGCATCCGTTCCTCGTGTGTATACTCCTGTTCTGCTACACTTCCAAAGAAAATGAAAACTTGGAAAGCTGTAGGCAAAAAGGTTGTTTAAGTTGCTTTCCTGCTTTAATGTACTGTGGGGTGTATTGCTTAAAACAGAGAGTTCAGTCACTCATGTCCCATCAGCTGCTCAGTGTTAATTGTTTGCAGGTTCTCATTCAGGGGTTAAAGTTTGACTTTATTAGGTGGGATGCTCTATCTGTCAATCTTATTTACAGATCAGGGCGCAGGATTTAAAATCTAACCTTATCCCTAAGTTGTAAAGTGCAAATGATCATTTGAGTACCAAGATATCTAGTTTAACATGTAAAGTTCAGGATTTACAGCTTACTGTAAAATGAAAAGGTCCAAATCCTTAGATAATAAATTGTAAGCCCTGAAAAGCGGTCTTATCAACTCCTCTGGAAGGTTTGTATCTCTCCCAAGGTGCCAGCCAGCCAGCTCTGTGGTCCAGCCAGAGGCAGTGCACAGAGAGTAACTGGGCTATGGAAAAAGCGGATCTTCTTGTCCATGCCTGAACTGGCAAAGGGCATGGCATGATCAGGCAGAAATGTGGACACAGGGCGTTGCCAAAAAGTTCCCCTGCATGGACCACTGAGTCCAATTTCTCTACTGCAGCAAAACAAATGTTGTGGCATCTTCAAAATGGGGTGGAGGGGTGTATTTTAGTGGCTTCCATGTTCTCCTTTACCCTGTTGGTGTGTTAGACTTGTGGTTCTGCTTGTACATTGAATTTGGCTTCTTGTTCTTTTCTGCAGTGCTTTCAGCTTTTGCGTTACTTTATACTTTCACAAGATGATGCCATTTATTGTGCCTGCTAGAAAGCAGCAGATCAAGGATAGCTGTCCCATGGGATCCCAGCAGCAGATCAAGGATAGCTGTCCCAGGGGGTCCTAGCAGCAGATCAAGGATCACTGTCCCAAGGGGCACCAGGAGCATATGAATGATCACTGTCTCAGGGGACACCATGGCAGCGGTGCTGAGGCATGCAGGAGGAAGGCTGCATGTGCTGAGCCCTGCATTGTGGTATGTCAGGCCAGATTGCAGAGGTCTGCTACACCTGTGGTTCTCCTTTATCCATCTTCAGCCCCCCTGTTTCCATCCCCCTGCTTCTTATTACCTCTACCTGCCTGCCCATTGCACTTGCTTGCTTCCTGCTCCTGCCCCTACTCTCCTTCCCACTCCCCATGCCCTATGCTGCCCTCATACCCATGAGAAGCCACCACCCTGCTCTGGCATTCAGGTGATCATAGCATGGTGCTGCAGCCTACCTGGTCACTGGTGATACTGAAATGTTGGCAAATTGGACTCTCTGAGACTAGTTTTAGAGTTTTAGAAAGCAAGCATCCTTTATCAGACCTGGCCAATGTGAGGAAGTGATCTCCATCAATCGTGTGCAATGAGATAAAAGCTACCTATAGAATGTATTTCACGCTTAAATGCCTAAGTATCAATTTCTCCAGAAATCTTAATCGTATACTATTGCCTTCCAAAGCCTAATTCTAATGATATGAATCTTTGCAACAGTCAGAACTCTTGTTAGTTTGGAGCTGGCTCCAGTTTTTTAGAAAAAAAATCTTGGATTTGAGGTAGAAAGAAAACTCCAAGCAGAGCTGGTAACAGAAGTTGACACATCTGTTCAGCATGGATCATACTTCACAGAAGATGTTAAGATCTTCAAAGAATGAACAGTGTCTGAAAACACTTCTACAAGAAAATATGCTCTCAGAGGGACATTCTGTCTAACTTTCAAAAACCCACAACTGCTTAGACAAAACTTAACTGTACTTTAGTTTAAATCAAAATATCCCACTTTTTGTAATAGCAACTACTTCTTGTATCAGAGGAGTGGCACCAGTAGCGCTCATCAACATCTCTGCCCTTCCTCCTCTTGCCTACAGCATTGGCAGCCAGTGCATGATATTGAGGGCTCAGTATTGCTCAGTGCTGGACGACTGTGGACAGCACTGAGATGAGTGAAGGATCTTGGGTGGACTATAGGAGGGAAGTGTGATCGTGTAGAGAAAAAATCAGAGGGGCTAAGGCTCAACTAGAAATCAGATTGGCTAAGTCTGCGAAAGATAACAAAAAATCTTTCTATAAATATATAAATAATAAAAGGAGGACTAGGGAGTCCCTATTGGATGCAGAAGGAACAACAGTGACAGGGGATGAGGAAAAGGCTGAGGTACTTAATGCCTTCTTTGCCTCAGTCTTTAATTGTAAAGAAAGTTGTTTCCTCTGTATACAAACAACAGAACTAGAGAAAAATGAGGCTGCCATGGTCCAAGAGGAGGTGGTTAGAGCCTTGCTAGCCCAACTAGACACCGATAAGTCTATGGGGCCGGACGGGATTCACCCAAGGGTATTGAGGGAGCTGGCAGATGTGCTGGCCAAACCCCTTTCCATCATCTTCCCACAGTCCCCGAAGACTGGGGAAGTTCCACTGGACTGGAAGCTGGCTGATGTTGTGCCCATGTACAAGAAGGGTTTCAGGGAGGATCCATGGAACTACAGGCCTGTCAGTCTGACCTCAGTGCCAGGGAAAGTCAGGGAACAGGTGATCTTGAGTGCTATCATGAAGCACTTGCAAGAGAACTGGGTGATCAGGCCCAGTCAACATGGGTTCATGAAAGGTAGGTCTTGCCAAACTAACCTGATCGCCTTCCATGACAAAGTGACTCAGCTGCTGGATGAGGGAAAGGCTGTGGATGTGATCTTCCTGGACTTCAACAAAGCCTTTGACACAGTTTCTCACAGCATTCTGCTTAGGAAACTGTCAGCCTCTGGCCTGGACAGGTGCACACTCTTCTGGGTGGAAAACTGGTTGGATGGCCGGGCCCAGAGAGTGGGGGTAAATGGAGTTTACTCCGGCTGGAGACCAGTTCCAAGTGGGGTTCAGTGCTCGTTCCAGTCCTGTTCAATGTCTTCATCAATGACCTGGATGAAGGCATTGAGTGCACCCTTAGCAAGTTTGTGGATAATACTGAGCTGTGTGGAAGTGTCGATCTGCTAGAGGGTAGGGAGGCTCTGCAAAGGGACCTAAACAGTCTGGACTGCTGGGCAGAGTCCAATGGCATGAGGTTTTTTTGGGAGCCATCACTTCCCACAGGCAGTACAGAGCAGCAGCAGTTCACCCCCGGCATGTGGCAGGCAGAGCCTGCCAGGAGCATGCTAAACCATCACCCTGGATTGAACCAGCATGATCTTCCATTCCCAGCTGGGGCCCTGCTACTCTCTCAAATAGGCTGCTGCCTATTTGTCCTGTGTCCTGTGGGCACTGGGTGCTGCTGCAGGGAGGCAGCAGGCCGTGGAGCAGGCCCTAGATCTGGTCTCCCTACAAGAGGAAGGGTGGCCCTGGAGCAGGACTTGGAGCTGTGTCCTGCCGTGGCATTTCTGCCCATCAAGTACTTGAGATCTTCTTTAAGTTGGTAACCTGAGAATTTGGGGAAGCAGGAATATATGCTGAAAGAAAGGTGTCCCCAGAAACCTGGATCTTACTTTGCTTTCTGGCACTAGGACTTTCTAGCAAGGACTGTTTGATTTGGGCGACCTGTGCTATCTCTTAAGCAGGGTGAAAATTGCTGTCAGACAACAGAGACAACAGAGGAAAAGACAACAGAGTCACGCAGAAAATAGACAAGACAAAACAGAAAACAATGGAGAGCACTGCAGGCCTTTACAGGGATTTTTAAACTCTCTGATTATGTGTGGGGGACAGGCTGAGTCTCTCCTCCCTAGACAAGTCCAGGCATGCTCTCCAGGACTTCTGGCCTTGCCACTGGGGCTGCATTGAGCCATTCAACTCATGTCAGGCTGGGTCCATACATAGTGTCTGTGCAGCAGTTGCCCTGAGGAATACCATCCACCATAGGCCAGATTTAACTGGGCTTCTGAGGAAGACTGACCGCTTGTGAGGACTGCTGTGGCATCTTGGTGATGAAGCAGAGCTAGAGAACATGGCTGAAGCAGCACAGAAGGCCTGTTGTAGATGTGGGAGCAATTATGGGCTTTGGATTTGCGATAGTTCTGGAAGTTCTGTGCAGTTGCTTGGCCTCTCAGTAACATCTGTTCTGGACTCAGGCAAGTGCTGAAACATAGTCTAGCAGTTGAACCATAGAATTATAGAATAGTTTGGTTGGAAAAGACCTTTGAGATTGTCAAGTCCATCCATATCTGTCCACTACTAAATCATATTCCTGACAACCTCATCTACTCATCTTTTAAATACTTCCAGAAACTGGGATTCAACCAGCTCCCTGTTTCAGTGCCTGATAACCCTGTTGGTGGGGAAATTTTCCCTGGTACCTGATCTGAACCTCTCCTGGTGCAACATGAAGCCACCTCCTTTCATCCTGTCACCTGTCACTTGGGAGAAGAGACCAATAACCACTTCTCTACAACCTCCTTTCAGGCAATGGTAGACAGTTGCAGACAGTGTAGGCAGGCTACAGTCTCCCATCAGCCTCCATTTTTTCAGGCTAAACAATGCCAGTTCCCTCAGCCACATCTCATGAAGGCTGATTCTCCAGCCCCTTCACCAGCTTTGTTGCCCTTCTCTGGATGTACTCCAGCATCTCAGTGTCTTTCTTATAATGAGGGGCCCTGAACCCTAAACAGTAAGCTGTGAACCTTTCTCTGGCATTTATAATCATCACGCACCAGGGCTAATGTTTGTTGTGATTCCACTACGAAAGTCATTCAGATTCTCTAAATTATCTATCAAAATGCCATTAATTGACAATAACACTAGCAGGAAAAAGAGCACAGCATAATCTTACACTCCTTCAGGTGCTGGGATCATTGTGTTGTGCAGAATGAGACAGACCTCCAGCTGATGCATTGGCCCACAGTCCGGTCTGTTGGAAGTGAAATGGTGATCTGTAAATGGTGGGATGGAACATCAACTGTAATGTTTTAGAAACAAGATTAACTGCTAAAATAGCTACAATGACCCTTATCCTTTGCCACCCAGAGTCGTTGAGATTGATCACTCAGATATGGCCACACCTTAACAACTCTGAGTTGATCTGATTGCATTCCCCATGGATATGCAATAAAGTTCCCAGAATAAAGTACAGTTGTCATTTCGGGGAAAATGTATGAATTTGAGAACAATTCTTGTATAAATGTTCTGTGAAATCACTGCTTGGCAGAAGCACTCTGAGGACAAATCCCAAGTCTTCTCCAGTGCTGAATAAAGTGTACCTGCCTAAATGGTTAAATTAAACTGTTAAGTGTAAGTTTCTTTGTTTCAGGAGGTTCAGTTGACATCTTGTTTTTTGGAGTTGTTACAGGATTTTCTTGTAAAAAAATAGTTCTATTCATTCTTTGACTGTCAAGACAGCATTCACTTGAGAACCTACTGTGTTAGTGTAAGACAAAGACAAATATGTGCAATCACCAGTCCCTGGCTGGAAGTGCCCACAACCTCCTTTGTCATGGTCAGCCAAGTTTATACTGTGACCCAGGTGTATGTGCACTACCACATATCACTGAAGTCCAAGGTGACACAGCGGGGCCATGTAGCATGACAGCAGTGCTGTGTTCTTCCTCAGGTTAATGGTTATTTTGATTACTAACTCCTCAGCTGTACTGGTTAGAATTACTAAACTATCTCTTCCCATGCCCACCGATGTCTCTCTCTGTTCTTACACCTGCAGTCTCAGTTTGATATGGAAGAGGTGGGTGAGGTGGGAGCTGTTGGTCTCTTGCAGGGTACTAGTCCAGGTGCAGGGCAGAAGCACAGAGAGGGTTTTTCCTTCAATAATAGAACTGAATCCTATCCTTGAAGAAAAAAGTTACATCTGTTGTTGAACTTTATGAGGTTCCTGTCAGCCTGTTCAGGTTTGTTGGGATGGTGGATCAGCTGCTCCTCCTCTTCTCGGTTCACCTGCAGACTTGCCGAGGGCACTCTACCTCATCACCACTGCCTTTTGCTCTGCTTCAGGGTCACAGATTTCCCTTCCCGTGCGCACTAGCACCTTCCCCTCGCCTCGTGCTCCCGTCTCCCTGTGTTTGCTTCCTGCCTCTTGCACCCTGGGACGCGTGCGATGCGCTCGCTGCTGTCGCCCAGCGGCCAGAGTCGGTACTGCACGCGCCGCATTCCTGGGAAATGCGGGCGTTTGGGCTTGGCTTCCACCTCATCCACACTGTGTCTGTTTCATTTTAGGGAAAGAGTATTTTCCTTGTGTGGAATGTAGATTGGTCATTTAGTGGGGCTCCCAGCACTTCCTGACATTCCCAGGTGTAATCTGAGGCTCTGTTTGATCGCTACTGTGATGCCTCACTGCACCAGAAAGAAGGTGTTGTATTTTCTCATGAAAGGCTTCCTATGGTCATATAAAGAAATCATTTCTTTCCAAAGGAGTGGTTCTTCTCTGATGGTCCACAGCTGGCTTTTGTCTCGACAGCATTCATTTTGTCTTCTGTCAGGCTTCCTTCCTGCTGTAAAACATTGGAATGCTTTCCCCTCCTTGCTCCACAGCTCCCCTTTAAGCCCCCAAACTGGGGAGTCTTTCTCTGGGCACCCCTTACATTATCACCAAGTTGTTCCAGCTCTCACCCTGTCTGTAGCCAGTTGAGGTCATTGTTCAGCACAGGGGTTTTTTATTTCTGATGCGCATTTAATTGCCGGAGAAGGGAGAATGCAGCCACTTGGTCATCAGCATTACTCGTTTATTAATTGTTGGTTACAAGCTTTATAGTGCTATTAATTAGCTTATACATATTACAAAACCTGAGCTCATGATTGGATATTTGCTATTGCCGTTAAACTATCTGATTACATTCTTGTGGTGAATCTTGCGACGCTGCCTCCTTGCGATACTCCCTTCTTTCACATCCTGCGTGTCCTTGCAGGTGCACACACTCCCTTCTTTCCCATCCTGTGCGTTCTTGAAGTTGCACTTTGTTTCACATTTCTTCCAACTCCAGCAAGTTACCCTCACTGTGGCCTCTCTGTTTTAGCCACGTCTGCACAATCTCCTCCACATTTCCCCCGTTTTCTTTTTGTACAACAAAATTGACTTGCCATACCTTTTCAATCATGTTTTGCACCATCTTTTGTAGACAAGAAAGAACACAAGGTACAAGCAATACTATACATAGTAAAATTATACCAATCCACAAACCATACATTACCAATGTTTTAATCCATCCGCTGAGGCCTAATCCTTTTAGCCAACTATCTATCCCCCAGTCATCAGATTCTTGCAAATGCTTCGTTAACTCTCGTAGCTTTTTTATCTGGGAATAAATGGATTCTGAATGATCACAAATTCATACAACACTTTCCTTCAAATTCCTCACACCCATGGCCTTGTGCTAATAATAAAAAATCAATGGCAGCTCTATTCTGTAGCGTGGCATGCCTAACAGAGTCAACGTCTAGAAGCAAGTCAGAAAGCGCTAGTGATGTGGCATTCGTTTGTTTAGCAAGCCAACATCCTAACTTTGTCAGGGTAGTTAAAGCTTGAGCTGCGCCTACACTCGGTACTAAAGAAGCAAAAAAGATTTCAGCTGGATTCCAAAATTCAACATTGTCTTTACAATCACTAGTAAACGCGTGTGTAGTTCGCTTGACACGAGTGTGAGTTTTATGTATCTGTAAAATCATAGATGTGTTGGGGGTTAACAATGTCAACCTCCCTAGAGTACATGGTCCACCTTCTATCTTTGAGGGGACGCCAGGCCACGCGCAATCACCACAAATTAAAAACACTCCTGGTGGAAGCTGGATGGGAGTGTTGGAAGAAATAGATTTGTCACCTGTTGTATAGTTACACCACATTGACTCATTCTTATAAAAGCTTAGCGTGGCATCGACAGAAGTTGGAAGAGATTGGTTTTTGCCTTTTCCCCTATAAACGCTTGTCCAATTAAATCTAAGACATGCATCTGCTTTAACTGACCCTAAAATTTCCAATTCCTGTGGTTCTAAGGGTGCTCTAGGAAAGTGTGGGACAAAGTTATCCCACTGATCTACATATTCTTTGGGGGTGGTGCCTGCATTACAGCTGAGAATCCCTTTTGGGCATGGCCAGTTGTCTACGGGTATTCCCACTAAACATGTGGAAAATGGATTACCTGGAGAGCTTAGAGCCAAACATATGGCCTCTTGCCCAGTTTTATTTGCTAGTGTCACCCAAATGTTCTCCTTAGGCTGAGCAGGGATATACCCCAAACTGAAAGACAATGTCCCGCATAACATAACGATAGTCATTCCTCCATTGCTTAAATTCTTCATTTTCTGTCTTGATTTTCTAACGCTTCAGTCTGTTGAGTTTGATGTTGGGATTCTGACGACTCCGCCCAGGCTGGCTTTACCCACTTAGCTGGAATCCATAGTGATCCTTCTCCTAGTCCGACATCCCATTTGTGGCTTCTAATGTGGATCACACAATAAGGCTCCTTTCTACTAACAATAGCTTTCTTTAGTTGTATCATTAATTGATATAATCTTTTGTTTTGCACCTCTTTCACTCCTGCATCTTCTATTCTTTGTGCTATTCAATGTCCTGATCCACTGTCCGTCGGGACACAAAACCCTTTTGGACGTGATCGATGATTTGTTGTAGCACCGTATGTTGCTCTGCTGTCATTGAAACTGCTGTGGTAGGGTCCGTGCCCTTTAATACTGGCCGAAGTTGGTCCATAAGGTCGTTGGGTATTCCTACTATAGGTTTCAGCCATTGTAGATCACCAAAGAGTTTCTGGGAGTCATGGAGGGTAGAAATTTGTGTTTGTAATTCCAACTTCTGCGGCCGAATCTCTGACTCTGTAATAATCCACCCTAAATATTTCCATGGCATGTCATGCTGCACCTTCTCTGGGGCAATATACAGCGATGCTATGGCCAGCGTGTCTCTGATTTTGCGCACTTGTTGCGCTGTAAATGGTTGTGGTTGTGCAAACAAAATGTCATCCATATAATGATAAATGATTACATTATCCCATTTTTGTCTAAGAGGCTGCAAAGCAGCATCAACATATAGCTGACACAAAGTAGGTGAATTTTTCATCCCTTGGGGTAAAACAGTCCATTCAAAACGTTTATCTGGTTCCCCACGATTAATAGCAGGTAAAGTAAAAGCAAAACGTTTTGTATCCTTAGGGTGCAGTCGAATGTTGAAAAAACAGTCTCTCAAATCAATGATCAAAATGGGCCAATCGAGGGGTAGCATGGCAGGATTTGGCAGTCCAGGTTGCAATGCTCCCATTGCTTCCATCTGGTTATTGACTGCTCTTAAGTCATGTAAAAGACGAAACTTGCCAGACTTCTTCTTTACTACAAAAATTGGAGTATTCCAAGGCTTGTTGATAATTTTAAATGACCTTGTTGAAATTGTTCAGTAACAAGCTGGTGTGCTTGAATAAGACTTTCCCGTTTTAAAGGCCATTGCTTAACCATTACTGGATTGTCACTGGTCCAAGTAATTGGGATTGGGAAAGTCCAAGCAATGGCAGCTATACTAAAGGGCGCTCATCCGAAAGCACGACACCCATTTGTGCTAATATGTCTCGGCCAATGAGACATTGAACTCCTTCGGGTAGCTCCACTATACACAAAAATGTTAACAGCTGATGCCGACCAATTTCTACTGTAACTAAGGGTGATCGTCGAGCCAAAGTGAAGCCTCCTACCCCAGCTATCGTATCCGTCGTTGGGCGGGTAACCCACTCAGAAGGCCAACAGTGTGGGGCTATAACACTAGCATCAGCTCCCGTATCCAAAAGCCCCCATACTTTAAGGCTTTTGCCTTTATATATAATGGTAATCTTTTGTTTTGGTCTTGTATGTAAATCCAACGTAATCATAGCTATACCTGAAGACCCAAAACCTTTATCTTCTCTGGGGCTAGACTCTCGTGGACGTAAGTCTTTCGTATATTGAGGCAATGGCACCAGCTGTGCAATTCTCTGACTTTTCTTAATTATCAGTGGAGGAAATGGGGTATGGGCCATCACTTGAATTTCTCCATTAAAATCCGCATCAACAACTCCTGGCAACACAAATAGTCCTATGAGAGAACACGATGATCGGCCAATTACCAAGGCACCATATATCTGTCCTTGAATAGTGAGAGGTCCATAAACTCCAGTTGGGATTTTCGTCGGTCGATTCGTGGCCAAGGTAACATCTATTGCTGCTGCCAGGTCAAGTCCCAAACTCCCTGTGGTGGCGGGTTGCAAGCTCCCTGTGGTCCCTGCATTGGTAGGTTGCCGGCAGGAGGTGGCGCTGATGTCGCAGCAGCTACTTGTGTCGGGGCGCGGCTGCAATTCGCGCTGCGCTGGGCGTTTCCCTGGCGCCGGCGACAAACAGACGTATTATGAGTGTCTGTCTGACAGATTTGGCACCAAACGCCAGGGGTCCGGCAGGTACTTCTTATGTGTCCACCTCGTCCACACCGATAACAGCGGAATGATGGCGGTCGAAATCCGTTACCGATGGTGCTGGCTTGGCTTCTTGGAGCTCGGAGAGGCGCAAGGGCGGCCAATACTTGACCCTGAGTTGCCTCTGCCTGCTTCTTCAGCCCTGCACCTAGTTCCCTAATAGCTTCAACCAAAAATGCCTGTGGCCCCGTGGGTTGCATTGCCATCCTCTCTAAGGCATCCGCTATAGTCCAATCAGCCCCTAATGTAGACAATACTCTCCGTGTGGACTCATTAGAATTCCGTAAAGCACACTGTTTCAGCAGCGCTCCCTTCATATAGTCTGAAACTCCAACTCGCTCTATTGCACTGGCTACTCTATCAATAAAGGCACCAAATGTTTCCTCCCGTCCTTGCTTGATACTCATATACATAGGTACACCCCCACTATCTTTAACACGGTCCATTGCTGCTCTTATGAGCCGCATTGCTTCCCTAACTCTATCTGGTCCTATTAACATTTGCGCTTCTGACCTTAGATATGCTCCCAAGCCCATTAATTCATCTACAGTAACTCCACGTAACGGGTCTCCCTGCCCTCTCTGTGTTGCTACTGATTCATTAACTACAGCTTGCCAGTGCACATTAAATAATAATTGCTGATGCTGCGTATAAATTAACTTTATAATTCCCCTTAAGTCATTAGGCAGCAACAACATTGTATCAAATATATAATCAATAATTTGTTTAGCTGGCTCACTTTTAACTCCAAACTCGCTAACTGTCTGTCTCAGTTGAGCTAATAACTTCCAATCTAGCGGTGTATAGGCACCCACATGGTGTTGAATAACACCTTGGTGGTCTACGACAGGCGTATGAACAACCGGAAGAGCCATATACCTTACTGCATCAATCAGTTCTGTGTCCCCGCTCTTTGCCCCCTCCCGAGCCAAAGCAGCCCACGCCTCACGCCTTTGTCGAACCAGCTCCTCCCACGAATTAGAACATAACTCAGGGACAGGGTCCGGCTCCTGGCAGGCTTTCTGAGCGCTATCAGGCAGCATTCGGGGAGGTGGCGGGGGTGGGGACTCCTCAACAGACGCAGTCGTACTAGCAGCATGGCTCTCACTACATTCCTCCCACGGAGGGGCAGTTGGTTCACAAGCCTCTGTCGTAGCCCCACCTGCCGCCGGTATTATAACCTTATTAACTCCCGGGTCTAACGGCTCCCCTTCCTGACCATAAGTAGTATTTTTCTTGTGGGCTTCTATCGCCTTTTCCGCTGCCCTTTTTTCTGCAACATGCTGTAGCATGGCATTATGGATGACTCGCCAAAGCTTACTCAACTTTTTAGCCGTCTTATCATCCTCTAAAGTAGCCTCCCATAGCTTATCCCCTAGCTTCCTCCATTCCGTTCTCATGTACCGTATGCGGGTTCAGAAAAACCCCCTTCGAATACCCCCATGCTAATAAATCTAAAATATCTTTCTTATCAACTCCTGTAATTCCTTTCCTCTCCAGCTGCGTAATAAATAGGTTATATGCCACTTGCCTGTCCATATTAAAACGTCAGCGCTGTTGCGCCTCTCCGGCTTCGGTGGCACGTATGGCCCAAATCACCGATGTGATCTTGGGGGTGTCTTCCCTACGTTGGACACCACTCCGGCCGCTTCGGAGTCCAACACTACTTCAACCGGCCGATGGCACGTTTCTGCCCTTTCTTCCAGCTTTTAGCCAAGAGCAGGCGTCGAGATCACGTCGGGGTCACCATTTTGCCGGAGAAGGGAGAATGCAGCCACTTGGTCATCAGCATTACTCGTTTATTAATTGTTGGTTACAAGCTTTATAGTGCTATTAATTAGCTTATACATATTACAAAACCTGAGCTCATGATTGGATATTTGCTATTGCCGTTAAACTATCTGATTACATTCTTGTGGTGAATCTTGCGACGCTGCCTCCTTGCGATACTCCCTTCTTTCACATCCTGTGTGTCCTTGCAGGTGCACACACTCCCTTCTTTCCCATCCTGTGCGTTCTTGAAGCTGCACTTTGTTTCACATTTCTTCCAACTCCAGCAAGTTACCCTCACTGTGGCCTCTCTGTTTTAGCCACGTCTGCACAATCTCCTCCACATTTAATTATTAAACATTTACATTGCTAGCACCTCTGTCTCGTTATTTTTGGGATGCCCAACCCCAACAGTCATCTCTGTCCCATGGGAGACACACAGAAACTACTCCTGTGGTATGCCGGTCCCCTACCACTTGGAAATTTCTGCAACATGGGCTTGTTTTGTGGAATCAAACTCTATAACTCAGTTAAGGGTTATATATTAGGCATGTGTTTATTTGCTGGCAGGTGCGAGGGGATCATTCACCTAACTCGCACACTGTGTTGTCTAACAAGCAGATAGTTAAAATATAAATACATACATATTCATAAACACCTAATACATATTCATAATCTTTCCTTGCTTCCTATTATAATTATTAGGATCTTTTCAGGCTTGCACCTGCACAGTGCTTCTTGGTGGTCACGGGCTGAGGTCTCAGGAGTGAAGTAACTTCTTCCTCTTGGTGAACTTTTTCTGACCTTAATCTGTGTGTAGGTGCAGTCCCTTTCTGGTTATACTTCAAACCACAAAGCAGAGTAAAGCGGGTTTTCTGCTTAAGGCTGCTGATATTTGCAAACCAGTTTCTATCAGCACCATGTTTTCAAGGCCTTTTTTGATGGGGTGGATTGTAAGGCCTTTGTTAACAGTGTGGATTGCATAATGAACTACGTTTCTTCCCTCATATTAAATGTTTGTTTATCAGGCTAAGTTAAAACGTGTCAGCAGGAGATGCAGAATGCACAAATAAAGTAGTTACTGGCTCCTGAGTACTAGCTCAATATAAACACACTTATTCTTATGCAGTACTGAAGGGCACCTTGGCCCGCTGACCCCAGGGATTACCAGACTCAAGGAAGAGACTCTGCTGTAAGACAACACAGGAAGCCCTGCCTCCACATGCACAGTTCATGCAGACAGAGATGCTGCCTTTTCTGCCTTGTATTTGTGTAAGGCATAGTGCACAAGGCAGCTCATAGGAGAAGGATGCGGTGCTCTTTTGAGGGGATTAATCGCACAGACTTCAATCTGGTGGATCGAAGACATTTTATTGAGCTTAGTTGTTTCTTTATATACCCTTTTTAGTTACATAACTGGGTGCCCACGTGGGTATCTACAGTGTATTATTGACTAAAGACAGGTGTCCATAAAGCTATTACTAACATATTACTGGCTAAACTACCATACATGCTTGAAAACCAAGTTACACTAAAATTAACTACATTGACAGTTCTCTTCCATTATTTTCTTTTCAGTTGGCACTCATTCCCACCGAACTGTCTCTTGTATTCCTTGCAGCTGGCCTTTGTTTATCTTTCAGTTCTCTGTTTCAAGGCCTTGGTAGAATTGCTTGGTATCAATCAGTTCCACAGCATCCAGGCCTTCTTCTCTGTAAAATGTCTCCACGCTCCTTGACTTTTCTTTTTATTTCCTGTTAAGATGATTTTCCATGCTTCTGCCCTGGAGTCTTGAGGGAACCATATGTTCTGAATCATCAGTGTTCACTTTCCTTTGCATGAGGCTTGTGGGAGATTTCCTGCAGTTTTTAAAACCTGTATCAAAGGTGGCAAACTCAAATAACGTGAGGGTTTAACTTTATGATCACTATCCTGACAAAAGCATTGTTTTGGTGTCAGTTGCTTGACTTTCTCCTTTTCCAACTGTGTCCCAGTGGTGAGATCTCACTGGAGAGAGATTTCCCTCAAGTACGTGGCTGCAGTGCCCCAAGGCCTGTGAAGTAGCTGTTAACTGTGTGCAGCTCTAGAGTGTCAGTTGTTTACAAAGTAACTGTACACCTTTAACTCACAGGTAAAACAAATAAACTTCCAGTACAGCACATGCACTTTGTACGATTATGTTCCATACAGCAGTCCAGATTCTTTGCCCCGCATTGCACTTCTGGCCCCCATGATTCTGGTGGGACTAAAACAGAAGAGGCCATCCTGGAGACAGAGCCTCTTTCTTGCAGCTGAGTCACTTGCCCAGATGCCCCATAGGCAAACTCTTTCCCCACTGAGCCTTTTCTAAGATATTTTCCTGTTTCTGCAGGCTCCACATACTATGGTTCACTTTATTTCTATATACAGAACCAATGCTTTCCAGAAATAGTAGCAGAAGTGACCACCTTGAAACAAGAGAAGAATCACAGAATCATAGAATTACAAGGTTGGAAAAGACCTTTGAGATCATCAGACCAAATTGTACCTGTCCACTTCTAAATCATATCCCTGAGCACCTCACCTACCTCTCTTTTAAATCCCTCCAGGGATAGGGACTCAACTACCTCCTTAGTTAGCCTGTTCCAGTCCTTGTTAACCCTTTTGGTGAAGAAATTTTTCCTTATGTCCAGTTTGAACCTACCATGGTGCAGCTTGAGGCCATTCCCTCTTGCCCTATCACCTATATAGGGGAAGAATGGCTAGAAAACTGCCTGGAGGAGAGGGACCTGGTGGTGTTGGTTGACAGCCAACTGAACATAAGCCAGCAGTGTGCCCGGATGGCCAAGAAGGCCAATGGTATCCTGGCTTGTATCAGAAATGGTGTGGCCAGCAGGTCCAGGAAGGTTATTCTCCCTCTGTACTCAGCACTGGTGAGACCTCACCTCGAATGCAGTGTTCAGTTCAGGGCCCCTTGCTGCAAGAAGGATGTTGAGGCTCTGGAGCATGTCCAGAGAAGAGCAACAAAGCTGGTGAAGGGGCTGGAGAACAAGTCTTAAGAGGGGTGGCTGAGAGAACTGGGGTTGTTTAGCCTGGAGAAGAGGAGTCTAAGGGGAGACCTTATTGCTCTCTACAACTACCTGAAAGGAGGTTTTGGAGAGGAGGGAGCTGGCCTCTTCTCCCAAGTGACAGGGGACAGAACAAGAGGAAATGGCCTCAAGCTCCGACAGGGGATGTTCAGACTGGATATAAGAAAAAAATTTTCATGGAAAGGGTGATTGGGCACTGGCAGAGGCTGCACAGGGAGGTGGTTGATTCACCTTCCCTGGAGGTGTTTGCAATACAGGTGGATGAGGTGCTGAGAGGCATGGTTTAGTAGGAATGATTGAACTCGATGATCCTGTGGGTCTTTTCCAACCTAGTGGTTCTGTGATTCTATCAGCACTCACATCTCCACAATATCTCCTTTCAGGTAGTTGCAGACAGTGATAAGGTCTCCCCTCAGCTTCCTATTCTCCAGCATGAGCAACACCAGTCCTCTCAGCCACTCCTCGTAAGACTTGTTCTCCAGCCCCTTCACCAGCTTTGTTGCCCTTCTCAGGGTGTGCTCCAGGACATTGATGTCTTTCTTGTATGGAGGGGACCAAAACTGAATGCAGTACTCAAGGTGTGGCCTCACCAGAGCTGAGTACAGAAGCAGAATCGCTTCCCTCATCCAGCTGGTCATGCTGTTCCTGATACAAGCCAAAATGCTGTTGGGTTTCTTGGTTACCTGGGCACACTGCTGGCTCATGCTTAGTCAGGTGTCAACCAACACTCCCAGGTCGTTCTCCACCAGGCAGCTTTCCAGCCACTCTTCCCCAAGCCTTTAGGGCTGTATGGGATTGTTCTGTCCCAAGTGCAGGACTCTGTACTTGGATTTGTTAAACCTCATTCCACTGGCCTCAGCCCACTGACTGAGCCTGTTCAGGTCCATTTGCAGAGACTCTCTACCCTCAAACAGCTTCCTCCCAGCTTAGTGTCTTCCGCCAGTTTACTAAGGGTCATTCAATCCCTTCATTCAGTTCATTGATAAATATACTGAACAGGACTGGACCCAGCACTGAGCCCTGGAGACACCACTTGTGATCAGACTCCAGCCAAATTGAACACCATTTATCATGACCAGTTGGGCCCAGCAATCCAGACAACTTTTCCCAAGAGAGGGTGTGCCTATTGAGGCCAGTGGCAGCCAATTTCTCAAACAGGATACTGTGAGAAATGGTGTCAAAGGCTTTACTGAAGCCTAAGAAGACTGCATCCACAGCATTTCCCTCATCCAGTAAGCATGTCACTTTGTCATAGAAGGCAATCAGGTTAGTTTGGCAGGAACTGCCCTTCATAAACCCATACTGACTGTGCCTGATCACCTGATTGTCTTGTGTGTGCTGTGTGATAGCACTCAAGATGACCTTCCCTGGCACCAAGGTCGACTGACAGGCCTGTTGTTTCCAAGATCCTCCCTCTGGACCTTCTTGTGAATGAGTGTAACATCTGCCAGCCTCCAGTTAAGTGGAACTTCCCCAGTTAGCCAGGACTGCTCGTAGATGATAAAAAGAGGTTTGGCAAGCACCTCTGCCAGCAGCCTTAATATCCTTGGGTGGATCCCATCTGTGCCCATAGACTTGTGGATGTCTAATTTGCCAATCAGATCTCTAACCATTTCCTCTTGGATCAAGGGAGCTTTGTTCTGCTTTCCCTCCCTGTCTGCTGGCTCAGGAGGCTGAGTACCCAGAGAACATCTTAATATTAAAGACTGAGGAAAAGAAGGCATTAATTACTGTCATTACTGTCATAAAAGGGGAAAACAAGGCATTCATGTTGAGGTACTTGAACAGCACACTGCAGGTGGTGTGAAGTTGGAAGTTGGAAAGAAACAGTTAAGATGCTTCGAATGTGCTTAGTGTTTCAAATTGTGTCATTATTTTTAATTTTAAGGTCAGAACAGATTCTGACATTGATGTATGGTGTGCTGTGTGAGTTGTCTCCTCACTATACCTATGCACTGTCAAACCTTTTTGTCCTGTCAGTTTTGCTTTTGAATTACAGCTCTCTGAAAAATCTAGTTCTAGTTGCACTCCACTCCCAATCCTCATTGCTCTTTTACAAATCTGGCTCTAACTTATGCCTATCAATTTATTTATTTATTTAGGGTTCAATTATTTCATGTGTGTGCACATGCAGGGAAAAGCCAAGGGAGGCAGGAGAGATGGCAATGCATCCTGACGGAGGACAGAGCTGAGAAGCAGTCTACCTGGGCTGGCTGGCTGGCAGCACCTTCAGTCAACTCCCACACCAGAGCAGAGATGCAGCTGAGCAGTGAGGAGAGACAAGTGGACAGGAGCAGCAGCAGAGTGAGAGAGGAAATTCCCAACTGGATGCTGTTCACATCTAGTTTTTAGTGCAAAGGATGGATTTTCACTGCATAATTGCAGTTGC
Source organism: Coccyzus lansbergi (assembly GCA_033558105.1). Lineage (NCBI taxonomy): Eukaryota > Metazoa > Chordata > Aves > Cuculiformes > Coccyzidae > Coccyzus > Coccyzus lansbergi. Next base: position 130,315 of record JAUMJK010000892.1, read on the forward strand.
CCCTTTGGGACTCATGGAGAAAGGGGAGGCTGCTAAATGTCACCTCAGATATACATGGTAAAGTCATGCAAGTAATCCAGCATAGGCCCCCTTATTTCCACTTTTTTCATTTTTTGACATGAATAGGGGACTAAGGAAAAAGCTTCTCTGCCTAGGGCCCTCCTGCATTTTTTCTATTCTTTCTCAAAACTAGATCATATTTTTGGTAAAAGAAGCTGGTTTGATATGAAGCTCACCATTCTCTAGGAATTGCTGACCATGGAAACACCTGGACTGTCTTTGATAGACAAAAGAAATAACGGCACAGGGACTTTCTTTTCTATGGGGCTCACTAAGGACTCAGTAACTGGAAAACAAAGTAGGTACATTGATGAGAGTAAAAATACTTATATTATAAATAATAATAATGTTTTATTGTTTTAAATAATATTTTAATATATTTTTTGTATAATATTTATATTATAAATAATAATAATATTTTATGCAAACCAGTGACATATGGCATCAGATATCAATGCTAGAATCACCTGTTAATCAGAATCATCTGCCAATAATAGTGGGGGAAAGTAACCTTAGTGCCCCAAAGGTTTGAATCCCCACATACAGGGCTACAGATGTTTTAAGTCACAGGGCCTGATCATCAGGCCTGAAATTATATGGATTGTTTATATTTCATTTGCTATGTGCACCGTTCAGTCTGTAACTTTTCACATTGCTATTATCAGTAGAATTGTACTGTGCTAGTCTTAATACTTGAGTGTGAGAAAGTGTTTTATTAACAGCGTGATCGTGTTATGCTATTCTTGGCACAAGAAAGCATGAGAAAGAGAAGCAGTGAGCAGCTGGGGCCAGAGACTCCGAGTTTTTGGGAGTATGTAAGTTGTTTGTTGAATGGTATAAAAGCTAGGCCCCTCACAGCAATGGTTGTGAGACCTCACCCACAGGTAGACGCATCGTGTGGCTTTCCAAGTTCCTCTCCAAATCCTTCCTGTGTAGAAGAAAGGGCGCCCTCCAGCGACTGTGGATCTGGGTGGTGGTAAAGCAGTTGGAAATGTATCTTCCTTAATCACAGTACTTATTCACTTATTGTAATGATTAGACACATTGCCTTTACAAGATGTTAATATTAACTTGTGGTTGATCACTACTAATAATTTGCTTACTTTCTTGCTCTAATAACTTGATTTCACTGAGTATTTGAGGATCTGAGTCTTTATGATGACTGTTTGCTAAAGGTTCCTGAGTATTTGATAAACTGGGTCCTCATGATGATTTTTACTGAAGGCCCCCCCCATTTGTGGTAAACCAATATTATAACATGCACACCTATAATTTTTTTTTGTACGGAATAAGAAGGAACAGATGTCCTGGCACACAGACACTCTGGGATGGCAGGCTGGTTGGGTTCAGCCAGATGTAGTTGGGGTGTTTCTCTGTCCTCAGGGTCTGTCTCCCTCCCCAGGATAATAGCTTCTCTCATGAAATCCTGAGCCTCTTCTGGGCATTGTTGGCAGATTATTGACAGAAAAGGTCTAATTTGCAATGAAATGCAGCAGAGATCCTTTTCTCCTCCTGCTATGCAACAAGCTCTTTCCAAATAGACACAGCTTTCCCCTGCTGTGGTCTCCAAGGACTTTGCAGATCTGTTGAGGTGAAAGACTAAGGAAAGTGGATTTGCACTACATTAAGATTTTTGGTGCAGTTTGAGGGAGAGAGGGGAGGCAGTGCTGAAGAGAGAATGAAAGAATTTCATGGAATGAAATAATTTCACCTAAAGGTGGAAAGCAAGGAAGAGGTTGTGCAGAAAGGAGATATGAAGTTGTGAAATAAAATTATAAAAATAATTGAGATTGTGAAAAGCTTTTTTTTAATTATTATTTTTAAAAAGGAGATTCTAAATTAGATCCAGCTCTCTGCTCATTGTGATATTTCAAAAATCCCCTGGAAATCTAGGTAACCTGGAGATTGCTAAAAAGTCTCACTTAAGAGAATGGGATTCTGTGGTGTGTGTTGCAGGAAGGGAATCTAAAAGTGAAACAGGAAACTGAAAGGACAGTGCATCTTTACATACAGACCTCCTGAAAATTCCATGAGGAAACTAAAAATGTTGGGGGGTTGTGTGTGCAAGCTTCCTACATCAAAGTCCTATGCATATAGTGGTTTCTTCACTTGGGGCAAGATCTAAATTCCAGCTTTCTGGGGAAAGACTGTTCCTCTCAGTGTCACCATCACTATTAATATTCACTCATACTGTCAAGGATGGAATGCACCAGAGGCTCAAAAGATGGATTCAGACTATACCTTTGTACAGCTTTGAGCCTCTCATCTCAAAGTCATCGGAAATTATTTTCTACTGCTTCAATAGTCAAAAGTTCCTATTTCTATTAAACAAGGCAAAAATACTATGTGACTCACACCTTGGGTGGGATACTTCAAACAGATGAGCAACAAGTGCAAGACCAGTCAGCATGAATAAGGCCGGTAGAGTCCAGCCCAACAATAACTAAAATGAACATATATCCCCCTGAGCTCTATCTCACTGAGAAACCCCATAGGGTATTCTGAATGCTAAACCAGATCAGATATATTCAAATAATATGAAACAGTATGAACAACGTACTCCATTGCATGTTTTATCCCACAGAATGAACACTATTGTCCTCTTTCTCCCTCTCTCAGGCTCCAGGAGTCCAGTCCTGCGGTCAGGGGCAAGTGCCCCCTTTCCAGGGAATGTTCCACTGCACACTCCTCATTTATGCCTCCTTTTTGGCCCAAAGAGCAGAATTGCACTGGAAGTATATCACAGCTTTGACACTATTTGTATGCACATGCACCTAGCTCATTGCTATATATATACAGCAATCATGGGAGGCAGCTGTGGGATGTCACATGCACAGGAAGGACCTGCACTCCAGCTCCGTCTTTCCTGGGCGCTGAGCACAGTGCTGGACAGGAGCAGAGCCACAGGTGCTGGGGCAGAGTAGTCATCACAACACTGCATGCGCACAGTCTGACAAGTAGGGAAATTGGGGACACCAAGAACATGGTCCACAGCACACCTTGAGGGGTCTTACTTAGGTGAAGGTGCCACAGGGAATATGCTGAAAGTTGAGGTTAAAATGCTAGGGACAGTATAAAAATGAAACCAAAACCAATCAATGAAACTCAGGTCCAACCAGGTTTTGAGCAGGTACAACACCATCACTATTTCAGCAGTACTTATACTCTACCTCTTGCCTGGTTAGGGATCCCCGTCTGCATCCTCTTTCCATTGCCTCTAGAACCATTCTGTTCTAGGTCCTCTGTGTAGCATAAAGGAGACCTCATCATCAAGGACCAAGACAGAGAATGTTCAAGAATGTCTCACTTGCTATACCCACCATCACTACAAACCCCCTCCCTGATTTCACAGCTGGCCCCACATTGTCCTTATGGAATCTTGTGCTGTTTATGGATTTGTGGAAGAGCTTCTTCTCAGCCTAGATAATCTTTGCTTTTACAAATACCATCCATATACACAACCAGGCAAGGCTTCCCTAGTCTGTAATCCTCTGTTTTTCTGTTGCAGCCTCTTCCTGCACACTATCTTTCTACTGTGACACTCAGCCATGAGCTCTCTGCTCTGCAGAACAAGCCAGTTTCCCCAAGATGTATTTTACCAAATGTTTCAGCAGGTTGCCTTCATGATTGAAAGGGGGTACTATAGTTTTTTCCTATTCAAGAAGGAACCAGGCAGACGTGATATATTCTGTGCAGACATCAATCATTTTCATGGCAACAAGAGGGCAGAAAACCTGTTTACCAGATCCCTTGCTCCTCCTGTTTGTGCTCTATCGGCCCTTACAGGAATGCAGTGCTGAGCAGTGACTTACCCCAGCCTACTGGGGGTCAGGATCTCAAGCATTCAGGCAGCATCCATGAATCACACACAGGCATCACTGCAGGAAAGCAACAACCCAACAGACCCCAGACTAAGATTAATAGCCCAGGGCTGAGCTTAAATGGGCTCCAGAGTCCAAGAGAAGAGGTGTGGGTAAAGTCTGCAAGTGAAGCTTCTCAGGGCTACTAGGGTCTATTAGCATCCTAAAAGACCTGACAGTATATCTTTCTATCAACTGGAAAAGTAGCAGACTACTGAAGTTTTTCTGAAGGAGGCAATGGGCATGTTGGGAGAGGCAGGGTGAAGTTGATCTCTAGCAAAGCCCTAAAGAATCCCTTGGTAAATGCACATGCACCTCCTGGCATTGCTAATGCCTTTCCATGTGATGTTAGTACATCGTGAAAGTGCTTACATGTCTATGGCTATATTTAATCTAAAATCATGCCTCGTACCTGCCTTCAACCCCTCTAAAACCTGCTGAACCCTTGATTCATGGCTCTTCTACTCCTGATAGGAGCTCAGGACAGCAATGAAGACTGAATATGAGGTCTGGGGGCTTGGGCTTAATCAAGGCAATTTCTTCTTGTGGCTCAAGCTTTGTGTGCTTGTGTTCCAAGATGTAGGCTTTCCCAGGCTTGTGAACTGCACTAGAAGGTAAATGGTACAAAATGCTGATAGGCAGTACTGTCCACCTGACCTTAGCACTTCACATTCAGCATCAGCCTTGTGGGACCATTAGTGGTGCTGGACCAGGTCCCATGGATGCAAGCAAGTCAGAGCTTGTCTCACCCAGTGCTAGAGCTGTGCAGAGGCTGGGCCAGCACTTTCAGAAGTTATTGGGAGAAAAGTGCAAGAGTTTACCTTCAGCTGCTGAATTCTTGACAGCACTTTGATTTTCCTGGTCTGGGTGACACATGACATGACAATGCATCCCAAATCTCCCTTCCCAAAGGCACAGTCTTCTCCTAATTTGTGCATGGCAGTTGATATTTGAGTGCTCTGCTCCTGCTTTCCATCAGTAAAGGATGAGCCTTGATAAAGGTGACTCCTGTATGAGCACAGTGCTTTTGAGTATTTGCAGCTTAGTCAAACAATCACTTCAGGCGTGAGCATATGCACTGCCCCCCATAGTCCAGATACAGCTTCCCTCTAAGCAGGGCTTCACCTGCTTTGTGGTGTCACCTGCTTCCACATATCAATGCCCTCCCAGCACCTCCTTCGTGGCCTGTCCTGCACTGTGGCCACCACCCACAACCCACGTGAGCACAGCCCTGGCCTCAGTTTGGGGGAGTGGACACACAGTGACACTCTGGTGTTCCCCCGAGCTCCACCCTAAAACAGGGACTGGTAACAAGTGGTGTTTACTTGTTTTTGCAGACTAGTCATGCTCAAGATCCAGCAGAGACAGTTTTGGATTTGTTTTTCCCAAGCAAAAAAAACCGGTATGGAGGAACCCATTCCTCTCCATACTTCTTAATAAATTGGGGCAAGATCTCTTACGAGTTAGGCTTGTTTCCTCATTTATAGCCCAAGGTGTGGGCTCTGTAAATTCTGTGTATCCTGGTGTTTATATGCCTTATGTGTGGGCATAATAGTCAGTTAGAAAAACTGCAGAGACGTTAGGAAAACTTCAACAGCTTAGCTTACTGAAATACTCGCTGTCTGCTAGTAAAGGCCTTGAAGACCCTGGATGTTGATAAGAGAGAAGCTCATTCACAGCCATTCACTGATAAGGGAAAAGCTGGAATACAGAAAGCTAACTCCAGCTCAACCAGGATGAGACTGCGCCTGCGCAGTTTGAATTCAGGGACAGTTCATGAGGAAGGTGAAGGTGACTTCAGCCCTGAGCCCCAGACCACAAAACCACACCTGCACAAGTGTAGAAGAAGCTTCTCGAATCTAATTATGATAAGAAGCAGAGAAAGGTAATGAATATGTAATAGGCACTTATGAATAAGCATGTCTTCACACTATAACTATCTGCTTGTTAGACTGTTCGGTGTGTGAGTTAGGAGGATTAGCCCCTTGCACGTGCCGGCGGATAAATGCATTCCTGCTTTATAACCCTTAATGGAGTTAGAGAGTTTGATTCGGCAAAACACACCCTTGCCAGTGTCTTTGCTCCTTTCACCACTTCCAGCCTTAGGGGAAGCTGACCACCAGCAGGTATTGCAAGGATTACCCTAAACCACAAAACTCTCTTTTTCAGATAAGCCAACCTGCTCTGTTTGTTTCTGACTCCCACTGAACAACCTGCCAGAACACCCCTCATCCTTTGTATAAAATGTCCCTGCTCACTATACAGCTTTCCTTTTGTTTAGCCTAGGGGCAAAGATTTTGTGTTTTCCTTTCCAGTTTTTTTACTCCCCTCACTATTGAAAACGCAATACAAGAGATACCAGAGTCCCCTCACCTCCTTCTTTGTTGACAGAGCCAATATAATTCTTAATCATTCTGAAGCTGCTGTGGAGGTTGGAGCCTGATACACTTAATCTGCCCTGGTCTTCCCAAATCACTGCAAACATGATTAAATATTTTCACCATGCACCCCTCCCTTCTCTACCACTCCCTTCAATCAGAGCCCACAATACTGCTCCACAAATTACTCCCATTTCTGTACTTTTGCCATCATCTTGTTAATGCGAGCTCACCCTTGCATCACTGCCTTTTCTCTTTGATTTGAGTTAGTCCCACCTCTGTCCCTTTTTCTTGTTCTTACATGCTCGTTAATGTTTTTATCTTCATGCTTATGATAAAATGCTCATTTTTTATAGAATGATAGAATCATCAGTTTGGAAAAGACCTCTTGGATCATCGAGTCAAACCATTCCTGTCTGCCACTAAACCATGTCCCTGAGCACTTCGTCTACCCATCTTTTAAATACCTCCAGGGCTCATGACTCAACCTCCTCCCTGGGCAGCCTGTTCAAGTGCCCAATCACCCTTTCTGTGAAAATTTTTTTAGTTATATACAGTCTGAACCTTCCCTGGTGCAGCTTGAGGCCATTCCCCCTTGTCCTGTCCCCTGTCACTTGGGAGAAGAGGCCAGCTCCCTCCTCTCTACAACCTCCTTTCAAGTAGTTGTAGACAGCAATGAGGTCACCCCTCAACCTCCTCTTCTCTAGGCTAAACAACCCCAATTCCCTCAGTCATTCCTCATAAGGCCTGTTCTCTGTAGTATTGGCGATTGGAAGATCACGCGATGTACGGAAAGAATAGGGAACGTAGGCTGCCAACGTGGCTTTAAGGAGGTGTGGCAGTGGCGAGAACCCGGTTTGTGGGAAGGTACCAGGAGGCGTGGTTAGTTTTAAGAGACTATATAAGACTGTGTTGTTATTGAATAAACGCCCTTGTAGCATCCCCATATTGGTGTCTGTGTTACTTGGCCTGGAGGCGGGGGTGGTCTCCGTGCCGTTCTCCCCGGAACGGGTTGTTGTTGCGGAACGTACTGCAGCAGTTCTCCAGCTTTGTGGCTCTTCTCTGGACATGCTTCAGAGACTTAGCATCGCTCTTGTTGTAGCCAGGCCCCCAGAACTGAACACAGTATTTGAGGTGTGGTCTCACCAGTGCTGAGTACAGGGGAAGAATAACCTCCCTGGACCTGCTGGTCACACCATTTCTGATACAAGCCATTGGCCTTCTTGACCACCCGGGCACACTGCTGGTTCATGTTCAGACAGCTGGTAATCAACACCCCAAGATCCTTCTCCTCCAGGCAGCTTTCTAACTACTCTTTCCCTAGTCTGTAGTACTGCACAGAGTTGTTATGCCTCAAGTGCAGGACCCAGCACATGGCCCTGTTAAACCTCATGCCATTGGACACTGCCCAGCAGTCCAAACTGTGCAGACCCCTTTGCAGATCCTCCCTACCTTCCACAGATCAACACTTCCACCCAGTTTAGTGTCATATGAAAACTTGCTTAGGATGTACTCAATGCCTTCATCCAGGTCATTGATGAAGATATTGAACAGCACTGAGGCCTGGGGAATCCCACTTGGAACTGGTCTCCAGCTGTAGTAAACTCCATTTACCACCACTCCCTGGGCCTGGTCATTCAACCAGTTTTCTACTCAGGAGAGTGTGTGCCTGTCCAGGCCAGAGGCTGACAGTTTCTGAAGCAGGATGCTATGAGAGACAGTGTCAAAGACTTTACTGAAATCCAGGAAGACCACATCCACAGCCTTTCCCTCATCCAGTAGTCAAGTTACTTTGTCATAGAATGCGATCAGGTTTGTTTGGCAAGACCTGCTTTAAATAAAAGAAAAGAAAAAAAAAATCTTGTTTAAAGCTTTAAAATAGAAATTATTTAAATGTACTTTCCCTTTTTCCATTTCCTACCTTCCCTTTGTCTTTAACAAAAGATTAAATCTGAGACTGTAAGAGTAAACAACACCACAGTGGTCCAAAGTCAGGCTGAAGGTGTGTGGAGGATTGAGCTTTAAGTAACAGGGAAACCAACAGCTGTTTATGACAACACTGCAGAGAATGTAAGTTAAACACAGATTCACATGTCTTATTGACCAAGGACGGAATAAGTTGGATGTTTCGTTAAGTTCATGCTTTAATGTCCACTGAATCATGGCTTCTTCTAGGACTTAATTCAGAAAAGACTACAGTCTCTGGATTTCTACCGTCTTCACCCTGCATGACATCAGGTAACTTACATGGGCAGTTGATTTTAAGACTTAAAACAACCATTCATTTCAGTTGCATTTCTTCTGTGCGCCAGCTCCTTGCAGTCAGCTGTGCCAAGTTTCAGCTAAGGAGGCTGGTAAAGATGGCACTAAGAAGTAAAAAAATAAAATTCAAATGAGACTCAGGAAAGCTAGGCTGTATTTAGAGCTCGGCAACCACTTTCTTAAGTAACCACAAGCAATTCATGCTTTTGCTCTAGGCATTAGATCTGCATCAGTGTTAGTGCAGCAAGATGATGAGCACAGCAGGAGAGCAAAGAATTTTTATAATAATACTAAGAATTTTTATAATAGAATTTGGGACATGTGCACTCAGGACCTAGCACTTTAATATTTTTGTTACTACCTCCTATCTCAATCTCTGTAAAGATAGACAGAAAGCTTGATCATACTGCAGTCAAAAGGAGATTTAACATTAATGTTGCCAAGACCAGGATTTCATCTTCTGTATAGGTCCAGTGCTTAGTTCTACATCTATGCAACCTGGCTAATGTTCCAAGGCACGCTTTTATTGACAGAAGCACCACAATTCCTGAAGTAATTGTAATTAACTCCATAATGCAAGTCAGAGTGGGACAGGTAAATACAGGTTTAAAGTTGAAGCAACTTCATTCAACTTAGCTACAAAAATAATGTATTGGCCCATCTGACTTAGATGAAAAGTGCAGTTCCTTGTGTATTACACTCAAACAGACTCACGAGCTGGCTGGCTACAGTGTCAGCGTGGATAAACAAGCATGGGAAAAATCATTCTGATCACCTTTCAGAAAGCATTTGTTAAATATTTGTAAATATTAAGGGTGGGAAAAACCTCAAAAGTCTCTGACCCTTATTCCCAAGATCCGGGATCTTACAAGATTTGGTTACATGGTGATAAATTTGGAACTTTGACAACTTGGCTTCAAAAGTACTTCTCATTTACATAATTTTCCTGTTACTAAGCAGAAGAGAGACAAGCCTCTTCTCCAAAGCACAAAGCGGGATAAAAAAGCACTTCTTTCTGACCATGGGAAATTGCAGACCAAAATGCTGCTTTGATTTAAATAGTGATAACTGTAATATTAAAAGATGGAATAGTCATTTCTATCTTTAGTCATCTCCATAGATGTAGGATGGGGCTTATTCCTGTCATTGTATTTAAGCAGAAATTAGGCTGATTTCCCTGTTTTGACCTAAATTGCGGTGTTCTGCTTCTCTTTATATCTTTATGCTTTTTGTTCTTGTTCAGCTGCTTGGGGATGTAAGAAATATATATCTCTGATTACAAATCAAATCTTTCATAGTTTTGATTCTGCTTAGACAAAAGAAATTGAAAGCAGCAGAAAGTTACAAATTTCATCATCAACTGGCCATTTGCCCCAGACCTCATCCAGTCTGGAGCACGTGTCCATGTAGTAGGATGCTCCTAGAAAGGACTCTTGTCTGGGTTGTAGCAGAAGAAGCTTTGCTTCTTAGGAAAAGCACTTTTAAAAATCTGGCCTCTCATCAAAACAAGTGGGATTTTCCACAACTGTAGATCCCAATCTTGAGACACATTTTGAAAACTGTTAAAATTTGCTGCATTTTCTCCCTTTCCACTGACAATCCTGGCTGTCCTCTGCCTATGTGGAAGAACACTAGGCCTGAAGTTGTATCTGTAGGAAGTAATTTCCCATCATTTGGAATAATCTAATCTTGTGAAAGAAAGGCAGAAAGGAGGAAAAAAAGAAAGAAGAAAACATAGATATTTACACACTTCAAAAACAAATTCATAGGAGTATTCACAATGAATAAATCTTTGCAAAATTGAGACCATTTTAGGAGATGCGCTTTTGAGCATTACTTTTGATCTGCTGAGGTTTTTGGCATGATATTGAGCAGTGATTTAGAGACTCCTCCAGATGGCTTAAGATTGTTCACTGAAGAAGAGGAGAGATAACATATAAATACATACCTATAGGCCTCTCCAGCTTCCAAATCTACTGAACTCATATGGGATGAGCTATTGAGCGAAGTGGCAGCTCTGTAGCAGCATAATGCTAAACAGTTGTGACCAGAGCCTGTAACTATTAAAATATGTTGAGAAAAGACTCAGGTACTGTCTACCACCTAAACTCCTGCTCAGAAATATTTTCTAGATATTCAGGAAAAAATTGAGCCCAGATGGGAGAACAGACATGCACATTAAAGCCACACCAGGTGTTGCAGCAAGCAGGATGGATGCTGCCACCCAGACAGAACCGCAGTTGGTGCACGCAGCTACCCAGACCCTGGGCTGCAATCAGTGCCCCCCTCCCACACCAGCTCATGCCTTTGGTACTGGTTACACTTGTGAAAGCTGTGCTTGAATGGGGGAACTCCTTCATCTGGTGGAGGAGCTAAGGGAGGAGGTAAAGAGACTGAGGGCTGTCAGGGAATGTGAGAAGGAGATAGACCAGTGGAGTAGTGCCCTCTCACTAAGGCAGGAGGCTGATAGAGCTGGGGCATCTGAACCTCACCCCCCTGCAAATTGCAAAGTTGAGTCAATAAGAGATGGGGAATGGCAGAAAGTTCCTACCTGATGAAGGAAACCCGCTCCCCCCACCCAGACAACAAAATCCCAGATCCCCCTGATGAACAAATATGAAGTGCTCCAGGTGGAATCCAACCCTGGGGATGAGGATGATGGCTCCCACAGCCTAGAATCTTTCCCTAGGCTGCACCATCCTCAGGAAAAGATAAAAAAAGAGGAAGAGGAAAAAGAAGAGGAAAGTCATTGTTGTAGGAGACTCCCTCCTAAAATGAACGGAGGGACCCATCTGCAGACCAGACCCATTCCACAGAGAAGTCTGCTGCTTACCAGGGGCATCAATGAAGGCGGTAGCTAGAAAACTTCTTTCCCTGGTCCAAGAGATGGACTACTATCCTCTGATAGTATTCCAAGTTGGTAGCGATGATATAGAGAATAGAAAGCCCAAAACCATCAAGAGACACTTCAGGGTCCTTGGGAAAATGATGGAGGGCTCTAGGGCTCAAATAGTATTTTGCTCCATTCTGAGGCTAAATACGTAGGAGCAGGAAGCCAAGAAGAATTCAATTAATGCCTAGCTCTAAGCCTGGTGTGAGGAGAAGGGCTTTGGCTTCTTTGATCATGGGGTGGCTCACGCCTCCCCCCCAAGCTTTGTTACTAAGAATGGGACACATGTCTTCTAGGGAGGCTAAAGCCCTTGCTAAAAACCTAGCTAAACTCATTAACTGAGCTTTAAACTAGCTGTGAAAGGGGAGGGGGATGAGACCGGGCTAGATAGGAGTGAGCCTGGACCTGGGGCACTGATGGCTTGGAGGTGGTGTGCTGCTGAGGACCACCAGTACATCACCACACAGCAAGTGGGGGTGATTACACCTGGGGATAGTAAGGAAGATACGGGTACTCTGGTACTAGCTACTCCAGTGACCAGGCAATTGGGAATAAACTCTATTCCCTCTATGAGGGCTGAAGGCTCGGCAGCCCAGTTGAAGTGCATTTACATCAATGCATACAGCATGGGTAATAAGAAGGAGAAATTGGAAGCTGTCGTAAGGCAAGGAGGCTATGATGTCGTTGCCATCATAGAAGTGTGGTGGAATGACTCATATAACTGGAGTGCAGCTATGGTGGGGTACGAACTCTTCCAGGTGGGACAGGAAGGGTTGGAAAGCAGGCAGGGTAGCCCTCTAGGTAAGGGAGGACTTGGATACCATTGAGCTGGATTGTGACTGGAGGAGATCTAGTGCCTGTGGGTTAAAATCAGAGGAGCCCAAAAGAAGGTAGATTTTTGTGATGGGAGTCTGTTACAGACTATCCAGCCAAGAAGAAGCAGTTGATGAGGTCTTCTGTAAACAGCTGGGGTTAGTCTCTAGATCAATGCCTCTTGTTCTCGTGGGAGACTTCAATCTTCTGGATATCTGCTGAAAGTACAATACAGCAGAAAGGAAGCAGTCTAGGATGTTCCTGGAGTGCGTGGAAGACAACTTCCTTGCACAGATGGTGAGTGAACAGACAAGGGACAGTGCCCTCCTGGACCTGCTGTTTGTGAACAGAGAAGGCCTTATGGGGGATGTGGTAGTAGGAGAATGCCAAGGACAAAGTGATCATGAAATTATAGGGTTTTCAATTCTAGGTGAGGTGAAGAGGGTGCTTAGCAGGTCAGTAGCACTAAACTTCCAGAGGACAGACTTAGGAATGTTCAGAAGGCTGGTTGGCAAAGTCACATGGGAGACAGTACTTAAGGGTAACGGACCCCATGAGAGCTGGAAGCTCTTCAAAAAGGAAATCCTAGCAGCTCAGGAGAAAGCCATCCCCATGTTCCAGAAAAAGAGCTGTCAGGGGAAAAAAACCATCTTGGTTGAACAGAGAGGTCTTGAGGGATATCAGAAAGAGAAATGTTTATGAGCTTTGGAATAGGGGAGAGGTGTCTTGGGTGGACTACAGGAGGGAAGTAAGATCATGCAGAGAAAAAACCAGGAAGGCTAAGGCCTAACTAGAAATCAGGTTGACAAAGTCTGTAAAAGATAACAAATTTTTTTTCTATAAATATATTAACAATAAAAGGAGGACTAGGGAGACCATACAGTCCCTATTGGACGCAGATGAAAGAACAGTGACAGGGGATGAGGAAAAGGCTGAGGTACTTAATGCCTTCTTTGACTCGGTCTTTAATTGTAAAGAAAGTTGTTCCCTCTGGATACAAACCCAGGAGTTTGAGGAGCAAAATGAGGCTCCCATGATCCAAGAGGAGGTGGTTAGAGCCTTGCTTGCCCAACTAGACACCGATAAGTCTATGGGGCCAGACGGGATTCACCCAAGGGTATTGAGGGAGGTGGCGGATGTGCTGGCCAAACCCCTTTCCATCATCTTCCCACAGTCCCCGAAGACTGGGGAAGTTCCACTGGACTGGAGGCTGGCTGATGTTGTGCCCATGTACAAGAAGGGTTTCAGGGAGGATCCATGGAACTACAGGCCTGTCAGTCTGACCTCAGTGCCAGGGAAAGTCATGGAACAGGTGATCTTGAGTGCTATCATGAAGCACTTGCAAGAGAACTGGGTGATCAGGCCCAGTCAACGTGGGTTCATGAAAGGCAGGTCTTGCCAAACTAACCTGATCGCCTTCCATGACAAAGTGACTCAGCTGCTGGATGAGGGAAAAGCTGTGGATGTGATCTCCCTGGACTTCAGCAAAGCCTTTGACACAGTTTCTCACTCTTCTCCCAAGTGGCAGGGGACAGGACAAGAGGAAATGGTCTCAAGCTCTGCCAGGGGAAGTTTAGGCTGAACATCTGGGAAAATTTTTTCACAGAAAGGGTTATTGGGCACTGGCAGAGGCTGCGCAGGGAGGTGGTTGATTCACCTTCCCTGGAGGTGTTTAAGGCATGGGTGGATGAGGTGCTGATGGGCATGGTTTAGTTATTGATAGGAATGGTTGGACTCGATGATCCGGTGGGTCTCTTCCAACATGGTGATTCCATGATTCTCTTAGGTGCATGTGAGCCACAGAAAATATCAATTCTCCAAAGCAATATGTGGTGGCCAAGGCATGTGTAGCCAGAGGCACACAGTAGCATGCCAGAGCAGACACTTGGGGTTTCCGTTCCGCTTGAGGGAAACAAGCACAGGGATGGATTTGGGTTAAACTTGCTGCTCTGCTGTTGGGAAAGGAGCAGTACACAGCAAAGCCCCTTGTGAGCTGCTCCCCTTGATTGTCACCCCAGGAAGGACTGATATTTCCACCTTCTGCAGATTTACTCTGCAGAAACATCTGCAGCCCTGGTGCCTGCCAGATGTGCTCTGCAGTGAGGATGCTTTTAAAGGGTCATAATTTCTCCTGTCTGTTCACTTGCCTTTTCAGAATGTGGTAGGTGTCTAGAACACCCTTACTGGGTTCATGCCTAGCATTTGCTCCTGTTTGAACTCAAGCTTGGAATGAAATATTTTTCCCTTCCGCTTTCAGGCAAGACACTTTCCCTGTCTTGGAAAGGGAGATAACAAGTGTTCTGTTTGTCAGTAGAGACAGCAAATAGCCTTTTGAACAGGAACTGTGTCTTACAGCCAGAAAGGCTGTGACTGACAAAACAAGATCCAGGCCTTGGCTGTAATATATCTCCCCAATCAAATTCAGAGGCTGGATGAATGCAGATAAAGAACTGAATTATGATTTGGGCTCTGTTGACATGGTAAGAATATCAGATCATCTGAAATCTTAATTTTGCATAATCTGGATGTGACTTTTCTATGTACAGGTATCTCATGAACACAAGTTTTTGCAGGAAAGTGGCTCAGCATTTCTTCCCCCTGCTCTGTTAATCACTACAGACTGCTAGTATCTAAATAATACAGCAAGTCTCCCACAGGATAAAAGTGACCTATGAGAATTTGAATTTGGCGGACCTGGAAGTATCTCAGTCATGGTTTTCACAAGCTGCACTGTCAGAATAGGGCAGACATAATTGCAGCTTGGGCTAAAGGGCAAAGGGGACGGGAAACCATGAGGTGGTGAGCATGAAAATAAATGGCCCTCTGTCATAAGAACAAACCCATTGAGGGATGCTGATTTTGAGCAGGAGAAAGAAAACGGTTTGGAAAGAGCCTGGATACATGTCAGTTCTCCTCTTCTCATGACCTCCAGAGCTGTTTGCTAGGAAACCTCCTGCTCTCCAGTCATCCACAGCTGGGCTTTCAGAAACCCTGAAGGCAACCCTTTGCTGCCCTTGAGTAGAGCAAAGCCCATGGCACATCCCTCCAGCCTCTGTCTCTGGCATTGGAGCTTGTATGTGGAAGGCACATGGCTGGGGGCTGGGTACCCTCAGAGAGGATGGGAAGTATGTAACTGTGTGAGCTGGTCTGTGGCTGGCTCTAGTGTCAGTGGGTTGCCAGGACACTGATGCTGTGCCTCAGCCATCCACAGCATGGTATTGGCAAGAACACTGAGGTTATTTTGGTGGTCTAGTCTTGTCTGCTTCCCCTGTAGCAGGCTGAGAGCTGAGGTGTATGGTAACCATGGCTGTCAAGCCTCTCGATCATGCTGAGCCATAGCTCATGAGCTCTTGCTGAGCTCAAAGCAATGGACACCCCTCCCTGGTCCTCATTTTGGGACTGTTAATATCTTTGCTTTTTTTCACTTACTAAGTCCTTACTAGGACACTGGTTAAGGGGCAAGTGTTGCTTCAGGTGCATCTATCTTAAGTGTCTCCATTTCTCCACTGATTGCCTTCTGAGGGCTGATGGGAACACAAGATCTTAAAGCAAGAGAAGGAGAAAAAGTTTCTCTTTTTACTCCTGGGGAATTCATCTATGCTGTGGGGTTACTGAAGGATTGTTTTGGTTTGGGTTTTTTTTTTTTTCCAGAAAGATAAGGCCTTTGATTCCTGAAGGGCCAAAAGCTTTGACTATTCCCTTCTTTTGGCTTTGGTCCTTGGATGTGGGCCGTACAGGTTGGTATCTTCCAAGTGCTGGTTTTAGTGGAGTGAACAGAAGAAAAAGAGGGATTTGCCTGTTATTTGAGAGAGTCTTAGAGTGGAAGTTTTATGGATGTGATATTTTTCAGAGTTTCCTGTTGAATCCTTGGGTGTTCTTTGTAATAGTAATTGCTTTTTGTATCTTGTGCTAAGTTCTGCCTCTAATTTCATGTGACCTTGAAGAGCACTAGTCAGCATGATTATATTGAAGAGGTGGTTACCTTCAATACTTTCAGGGCAATTGGCTTCAGTTCCTTCTGGAGAAAGCTGGCTAAGAGAAGCTGGAGTTAGAGAGGTCAGAAGGATACTCAAGAAGACATTTACCATAGGTGTACGTACAATCCTGGAGTCCTTGTGCAACACTTTGTTTTAAGCAGATGGCCACAACAGACTGTTCCCCAGAGCTATCTGACTGACGCTTCCAGTTTAAAATTCTGTGCTTAAATTAATTTAATGTAAGTTGCTTGTGGAAATTTACTTTCTCTAAGAAGTGGACAAAGTAGTCCTTTTGACATCCTTTGCCTTCAACCAGAAACAAAAGAGAAGTGTGCACTAAAACTTTTAGATGAAGAAAGGAAGATGAGGATGCAGAAACTTTAATTAGGCAGTGACCTTGTCTGAGACAAGCATTTTTGAGGATGCATTATGTTCATTGTGAACTGTGTCCTAAAATGATTTCTGTGTATTTTAGAGGTCTCAGGGTACATGCATGTATTCTTTTCCTTACTAAGTCCTATTGATCCAACAGACAACGTGGTTCTAAAGTCGGGCATCTCTGTAACTGTTAGCAGAACTGTGTGAGCAAAGTCAGGGTTGTTATTTGGGAGAGTTGGTAAATCTGGGTCCCCTTAGAAGTACTACATCTGAGTATGTGCAAATGCACTGTTGCTTAAAGCATTTCTAGTGAAAGGCAATGAACGTGTTTGCAATTAAAGTGTATTTGTAAGAATCTCTTTAGTTAATGACTTTCAATGCTTGACACCGTGCTTAGACATATCAGAGTTAATAAAAACCCCGTGTACCACCAACTTGCATTCCAGCTTGGCTTGGTTTTCAGGGTGTGAGAGGGTTCCCTCGGATGTTGTTAAGTTGAGGGACCTAAGTATACAGATAGGAGTATTTTCTAGTGGA
Source organism: Coccyzus lansbergi (assembly GCA_033558105.1). NCBI lineage: Eukaryota > Metazoa > Chordata > Aves > Cuculiformes > Coccyzidae > Coccyzus > Coccyzus lansbergi. The sequence continues at coordinate 147,470 of JAUMJK010000892.1, forward strand.
GCTAATGGATTAACTCTTATTGCAGAATTCTGTGGAAAAAACATGGGAGGTCTGGCATTTTGCTTCCCTAGATTGTGACAGTAACCCTCATTCAAATATTTTAACCTTTCATCAAGATGCAGCTTCCTGCAACTTCCCATGTTTGTTAAATATACTTTAATAAGTATCTCTGGTTGTATTTATCCAGCAGATTGGTCCTAAAGCACCCAGTGATGGCTAATTTCTAAAACAAGAAGGAGGAAGTATTGTCCTCTATCAGACTCTCTGAAACTGTGGACCCACCTGCCAAGGCAGGCTCACAATCCAGCTGCCCGTTTTGTTGGAGTTGTTGCTGCTTCCAGTTGTATCCCTTCAGCAGAGCTGTTCCTTGCCTATCCATTTTCCATCTCATCAAAGTGTGGCTTTCATTTTTATGCTTATAATTTTGTTAATTTCCCGTGGTGAGCTGAAGGGAGCAAGGAGCAGACTAGGGGCTTAGCAGACTTCAGTCATATGTCACTTAATGACGATTCAGATATTTAAGCCTTCTCAAGATCTGTCATGTAAAAGCAATTCCTCCTTGAGGAAAGGAGGTGCTAAGCTGCCTATTGGACTCTGGGGCCACCATATTCCTGTCAGTGGAATTTTCAGGACTAGGGTTTGGAGAGAGTCTCTCAGCCTGAGCTCTGTATTTGAATGCACTGAGGCTTTCTCTCTCTCTCTTTTTTTTTTTTTACTAATGAATATATTCTGTCTTAAAGAGATGGGATTTAGAAGAAGACGGTTCCAGGCCAGGGTATCTCTGGCCCAGGGTGGAGGGTTAGGCTTCTGCTCCTTGGGAGGGTTAGGCTTCTACTCCTTGTGCTCCACAGAGTTCAGCTCTGTAAAATGAGGAGCCTGTTAATGCTGCCACTGCTTTGTAGCTTTCTGTTTCCCAACCCAGCATTTCATTCAGATGTGGGATAGGAGGAAAGGCAGCTCTTCTGGCCAAAATGAATGTATAAGAGAGGCAGGTATGACTGGGAGTGAAGGCTCGGGGCTATAACTGTGTTAACCCCCATTTCATTACTGCCTGTTCAGGTGTTTCTGACTGAGGAAATGAAAAATAAATAAATACAACAAGGGACTGCTTAGTGTAAAAAGCACCTAGGACTGATCCTGCATTATATAAAATACAAGTTACAAATGGCGAGCCCCCTAAAAGCTTGTCCTGTGTGCAGTTTCCCATTGCACCAGAACCCTGGTGCAGGCTTCTTGGTACCAGGGCCTGTTTTCCCTGAAACTTACTGGCAGAATGAGGTAACCTTTTGGGGGCCAAGGCTGTAAGGCTGGGCCTGAGGAGAAGGTGGGTTTGGAAAGAGAAATGCTGCTAAGCAATTCAGTGAGAACATGATGGGGTGGTCAGGATCTAATATTTTAGGCTCCCCTTTTCACTACCTGCCATCTTCTGTTTGTATATCCCTTGCCTGGAGGGATCCCAGGCTAAGGAGATAATGGCAAGGTGTGGAGTTGCAGTTAAACTTGGAACAAGAATTTCTCTTTTAAAACTTGCTCTATAACTCTCAGACAGACCTGAAAAATCAGTCTGGGGCGATCTATGTGGGTGTTAATCCCACTGGTGACTCATCTCAGTGGAGCTCTCAGCTGTGACATCCAGCTCAGCCAGCTGAACACATTCCTTGAAGTACAATTTTGCTAAAACTGAATGCGCAATATTTCACCTTGTGACTTTTCATTCATGAATACATTTGAAGAAAATTTTGTGCTAGTGAACTAGATTAACAATCCTTTTTTCCCCAACAGCTATGCCAGAGAGATCTCAAAATTCTGACTTGAAATTACTTGTGTAGTTGTGGATATAAGATGAAGAATATTCACCTAGGGGACAACTGTGTAATTAATAGCCATGTAATTGATACAGAAGAGACTAATAAGCAGGCCAATTCTAGAATTCTGCTAGCTTAAAAATAAAAGACCAGAGGTACGTGGATCTGTTTTAAATAGCCTTTCCTTTATAGACAAGAGGCAATATGCTGTGGCGCCAACACTGATAGGTATCTGCGAACTCCTGTGTCTTTCAGACCAGGACTTTGCCAGCATTGATCAGCTGGTCATGCATAAATATACAGTGAAATCACAATACTGTATATAATAATCTTCTGTACAGGCCAGAGAATGATTCTTTGTGGGGTAAAGTGCAAGTTTTCTGTGTTTATAGATCTTATGACTTGCTTTCTGTCATAAAAATATTTAGCTAGTTCAGAGGTTTAACTCCCACTTCTGGGGAAAATTATCCACCTGAATCTTCTCTCACTTTTAAGGTAGGTTCAGAGAAAACGTTATGGTAATTAGGGAATTTATTCATGTGATTTTCTGGTTGAGAAGTTCTAAAACATTTTTTTCTAATCAGAAGTATTTCAATTTCCTTTTTAAAGAAGAAAAAGTTCATAAAGAGAATTAAACTGTCCATTCTTCTGGGGGGCAGGAAGCTTTTAATTTCCCCAAAATGCTAATTTGTAAAATCTTCACCAAGAAAAGAATAAAAAGCACTTAATCTATCAGTACTTCTTGCTCATTTGATGTAAAAGTTGTTTTCTGGTGTATGATTTAACCAGTTTCCACCCAGTCCTGAGAACAATCTCTGAACTAAAGTACCTTGTTTGTCCTTATCTAGCCAAGATTTCCCATGTCGAGTCAGTGCTGGTGCCAGGAGAGGGCACCAGACAGCGAGTGACTGTACATGTGTCAGAAAATATTTGTGTTTAGGCATTGTTTAATTTACAGTCCCTGGAGACTGGATAATCTGATAGACTTTAGGAATCTGTATTTGAGCATGAGGGAATAATACAAGTGCTGGAGTACTTAAATCCGAGGCTTCCAAAGAAATGTTAAGAGACCTGGAGCTAACCTGTGCCTCCAGAGGAGATCTATGTCCCCTAGGCCCCTGTGGAACTACCAGGCTGAGATGCAGTTATGTGTCAGTATAGTGATGATCAAGTGAAACTTCATCCATATATAGAGCCAACACCAGGGCAGAAAGTAGGGGAATCCCCTGAGGAGAGGTAAAGTTGACCAGGGATGCATATCTACTAAGTTAGACCTTGGGAACTAACCCTGCCAGGAGAAGGGGGTTCGTTGCCACCGGTGGTGCTCTTCTGCTTGCCTTTCCCAGCTCTATCCTGAGCCTGCCCTTCATGTCGCTTGCTTTGCCCTATTAAGATATATTGCAGCTTGATGGACTTCTCCTGCAATACAGTCAATGACATTTTGGATAAAATAGATTATTTCTTTAGAACTCCATGAATAATTAAACTATAATTCTGATTGTCTATTAATGGAAAATAAATGCTTACAGAGATGTGTCACAACAGAGACGTAATTATTCTATCACTACCTATTTAGATATACATTAACAATATTTCATAGAATCATAGAACAATCAGGTTGGAAGGGACCCATAGGATCTTCTAGTCCAACCATTCCTATCTAACACTAAACCAAGTCCCTCAAGACCTCATCCACCCGTGCCTTAAACACCTCCAGGGAAGGTGAATCAACCACCTCCCTGGGCAGCCTATTCCAATGCCCAATGATCCTTTCTGTGAAAAACCTCCTCCTAATCTCCAGCCTAAATCTCCCCTGGTGGAGCTTGAGGTCATTCCCATAAAACCTGTCCCCTGTCACTTGGGAGAAGAGGCCAGCTCCCTCCTCTCTACAACCTCCTTTCAGGTAGTTGTAGAGAGTAATGAGGTCTCCTCTCGGCCTCCTCTTCTCCAGGTTAAACAACCCCAGCTCTCTCAGCCGCTCCTCGTAGGATCTGTTCTCCAGGCCTTGTCGCTCTTCTCTGGACTTGCTCCAGAGCCTCAACATCCTTCTTGTGTTGAGGGGCCCAGAACTCGACACAATATTCAAGGAGCGGCCTCACCAGTACTGAGTACAGAGGGAGAATCACCTCCCTGGACCTGCTGGTCACACCATTTCTGATACAAGCCAGGATGCCATTGGCCTTCTTGGCCACATGGGCACTCTGCTGGCTCATGTTCAGGCGGCTGTCGACCAACACCCCCTGGTCCCTCTCCTCCTGGCAGTTTTCCAGCCAGACTTCTCCCAGTCTGTAGCTTTGCATAGGGTTGTTGTGCCCCAAGTGCAGGACCCGGCATTTGGCTGTGTTAAACCTCATGCCATTGGACTCTGCCCAGTGGTCCAGACTGTTCAGATCCCTTTGCAGAGCCTCCCTACCCTCCAGCAGATCGACACTTCCACACAGCTTTGTGTCATCTGCAAACTTGCTAAGGGTACCCTCAATGCCCTCATCCAGATCATTGATGAAGACATTGAACAGGACTGGACCTAGCACTGAGCCCTAGGGGACACCACTTGTCACTGGCCTCCAGCTGGACTTAACACCATTTACCACCACTCTCTGGTCCCAGCCATCCAGCCAGTTTTCTACCCAGGAGAGTGTGCGTCTGTCCAGGCCAGAGGCTGACAGTTTCTGCAACAGAATGCTGTGAGAAACTGTGTCAAAGGCTTTACTGAAGTCCAGAAAAACACATCCACAGCCTTTCCTTCATCCAGCAGCCGAGTGACTTTGTCATAGAAGGCGATCAGGTTGGTTTGGCAGGACCTGCCTTTCATGAACCCATGTTGACTGGGCCTGATTACCTGGTTGTCCTGCAAGTGCTTTATGATAGCACTCAGGATCACCAGTTCCCTGACTTTCCCTGGCACCGAGGCCTGTAGTTCCTGGAACCTCCCTACGACCCTTGGGTGGCCTCTGTCCTGTGGGAAAGAGCCATATAGACCTGACCAAGTGAGAGGTATTTACAGACTGCTCTTCAGTCTTGCAGACTCTGAAATTATTTGGTTTGGTAGCTACTTCCCAGTTCATCCTGGGGTACAACAGCATTTCCACCAAAATCTGCTGAAAAGGTATTGTAGAAGGAGGGCTTGAACCTTGCCTTTCACACGTTTCTGTGTTGGCTGTGTGTTCCTGTGGAAATTCGTCTTTCATCAATGTCTACTATCAGTATGTTCATTACTTTGAAGAAAATTTTGCTCAGTGCCAGAGTGTCCCTAAAAGCTTCTTAAGCCATTTTTGGGCATGCTAAGAACCAAATATAATGTCAAGAGTTTTGAAAATTGTTCTTGCTGGCTGAGATTAAGGAATGGAGTGTGTTATCTTCACTGTGAAAAGATATTAATTGATGTTTGAAATGCTTGGATGCAAGAGTAAGCACTGGAAGAGGCCATAAAGAAATGTTTTTCTTTAGTGCACATTTGGAGCACTGTGCAGTAAATAAGACCATGGGGTAAATACTGTTCACAGATGTCATTTATTCTTGAATAAGATGGGGATTTTCCGGAGAAAAATAAGATATGATCATGTAATTAGACTGAATCATAATACAGGCTTTTCAGGAAGAAACAAAGGCTCAACAAATCTCTCTGAATGATTGAACACCTGGCTTAGCAACCTTGGTAAATTTCTTTTAATGCAGATGGACATAGTATAATACCTTATACTGAAAAAGCTCTAGTTGTTATGTTTGACCTTTACCTTACATGTTCAGCAGCTCTGGGCCAGTTAAATGTTACTTCTATAGAAAGATTAAAATTCAGTAAAGAAGCAATTTTCAGAATTATTTTAAGGACTTTTTATAGGGACTGTCAAACTTCCAGTGTTTCTGAAAAATCTTACTCTAAATACTTTGTTTCTCATTTGCAAACACCATGAAGTTTTGGCATTACAAGGCAATTGCAGCAACCCACACAGCAATAATTTAAGACCTTGGTGCAGAAGGAGGAGTGGTCTGAGTTGAGAACAGGATCACAGGAATGTGTAATGTATGATGTATAGCAGTGGATGCCTCCTTGGGAAAGAAGGTGCAGTCAATTAGTTGAGGACTGCAACCCTCCAGCAGCACCTCTAAGGGAAGGAAACATTTGATTCTTTGTGTCCTTGCTTGAATAGTCACTACAGTTTTGAGGTATGAAAACACTGAAGCATGCTTTAAGAAAGATTGTTGCAATTGGTCAGGGAAGTGACATCAGTCACGTTTTTCGTGCTTGTTTTCTTTGTTGCTACTAATATTGAAGTTCTGGAATTCAAAACTAAATCATTCCTTGCTATGAAATTGTCTAGGTGGTGTGAAGAAATCCAATGCATCAACAGAAAGAGGGGTTTCTTTTTTAGTGTAATGAATATATACTAGTCAGCCTATCTTACAGGCTTTTAGCAGTAAATATCACTTGAAACCTACTGCTGGAATCCTTGATTGTAATAACAGAAAGGAACGGAAAAGGGAATTCACATTCCAAAACCTTTCAGAATAAGTTATTAAAATTACAGAGATGGAATAGGGCTGGGAACAGGCCTATCAACATTTGGAGAATGATGAATTTCATGACTGCTAAAAGCTGTTCTTGCTGATGTAATTAAGGTCAATATCTGGCACATGCTGACCTTGTGAGTGGACAATGGTCCCAATAAATAATTATTGGGACGAAGCTAACTTAGTTCCTTGATGTGTAAACATGAGTACCTCAGCTCTGACCAGTTTTGACAGCTGTCATATGCTACCTACTCTGACTTTACTCCCCACTGGTTTTTTTTCCCCCTTCCTTCTACTGTCAGCCTCATGTGGAAACTTACGTGCACAAATGGTAACAGATAGTTTCTATGGTTTTTCTATGGAAAAATCATGGATACAATTAGAGAGGAGAAAGGCTCAACTGGAGGACTGGCAGAACTTGAGTTCAGCCCTGGGCTCAGCTAAGGGTATTTTTTAATAGTCTAGAGGTAAACTGTTTCATATGCCTGTTCCCCACCTATACCCTCAGGGTAAGTAGAGGTACTTCCTCTAGACATGGAATTGAAGGGAGTTTTGATGGACTAAAGAGGTGCTGCTGAGATAGCCAAGGGGATGTTCCTTATGCAAAAACAATTAGAAAATCTGAAGCAGGCAAAAAGTCTGTGTGGGAACTTGGGAAGAGCACTGACAGGAATTGAGGATGGAGATTGGTATACTAGGGATGCTGTGACTTGAGCTTTCCTTGAGTGGGGAGTCACTGTCAGTTTTGAACATGGACAAAACTGTCCAGTGGCTTTCCTGAGGGAAACCAGATCCTCTTAATACTTCCTTGAAAACATGTGGGAAATCAGGTAATGCTACCAAGTAAGTTTTTCAGAGATGTTCTTCTTTGTGGAATTTAATAGTAAGACTCCTCCTAGTGAAGGTAAAAGTGAGTGTCTGGGAGAACCACTTTAATCCACACATCCCTTAGTTCTCAGATTGTCTGTGGTTCCTTTGTGGTAAAGACACTCATTATACCACAAGTGCAAATTGCCACAGCATGTTTGCTTTTTAAAATTTGATGTAATGTGAAAAGAATCAGGATAGCATCAATACCTCAACTTTCTTCACTGATTGTTAGAGGGAACCAATAAAACCAGATAGAGCCTTTCTTTATTAAGTGTACTAACAATCCATGAGATCAAAACTGTTGACTTCAGTTGTGCCAGATTTTCATAATTAAGTCCATGTTTGTAGAACAGAAGGCAAATGCAGCTGAGAATCTTGGACAGCCCCCTCTTCTAAAGGGAAATTGCTGCAGTGCATGATCAAAGATTGACCCTGAATGGAGTGGGACCATGCTGGTTTGGAAATGCTTGTGTTGTGGTGCACGCTGCCATGATGAGCCCCCTATATTAAACCATTCTTTCTCCATGTTTGAGTTGTTCTACTGTTTTGCCAACCTGTTTTACAGGGAGTTGTGTAATAGGAATTTGAATTATAGAATCACAGAATCACAGAATCACCATGTTGGAAGAGCCCCACCGGATCATTGAGTTCAACCATTCCTATGAAACACTAAACTATGCCCATCAGCACCTCATCCACTCATGCCTTAAACACCTCCAGGGAAGGTGAATCAACCACCTCCCTGCGCAGCCTCTGCCAGTGCCCAATAACCCTTTCTGTGAAAAAATTTTCCCAGATGTTCAGCCTAAACTTCCCCTGGCAGAGCTTGAGACCATTTCCTCTTGTCCTGTCCCCTGCCACTTGGGAGAGGAGGACAACTTCCTCCTCTCCACAACCTCCTTTCACGTAGTTATAGAGAGCAATGAGGTCTCCCCTCAGCCTCCTCTTCTCGAGGCTAAACAACCCCAGCTCTCTCAGCCGTTCCTCATAAGGCCTGTTCTCCAGCCACTTCTCCAGATTTTTTCCTCTTCTCTGGACATGCTCCAGAGCCTCAACATTCTTCTTGTGGTAATGGACTCAGAACTGAACACAGTATTCAAGGTGCGGTCTCACCAGTGCTGAGTAGAGACGGAGAATAACCTCCTGGGACTTGCTGGTCATCTTGTTTTTTATACAAGCCCAGATCCCATTGGCCTTCTTGGACACCTGGACACACTGCTGGTTCATGTTGAGTCGGCTGTCAACCAACACTCCCAGGTCTTTCTCCTCCAGGCAGCTCTCAAGCCAGACTTCTCCTAGTTTGTAGCAGTGCACAGGGTTGTTGTGCCCCAAGTGCAGGACCCGGCATTTGGCTTTGTTAAACTTCGTGCCATTCGAATCAGCCTAGAGGTCCAGCCTGTTCAGATCCCTTTGCAGAGCCTCCCTACCCTTCAGCAGATCGACACTTCCACCCAGCTTAGTGTTATCTGCAAACTTGCTAAGGGTGCTCTCAATGCTTTCATCCAGGTCATTGATAAAGACATTGAACAGGGCTGGACCCAGCACTGAGCCCTGGGGAACCCCACTTGTAACTGGCCTCCAGCTGGAGTAAACTCCAGCAGTGGGCCTGAGCTCTGCAGGGACTCTGTGACTTCTTGGGGATCACTTCTGTGGGGATCTCCTGCTAGCAGTTTTCCTTTTGTTAACCTGATATCTTGATGCTAAATATGTATTTGATCTGTCATGAAAAGTGTATGAGAAAACCCTTAGAGTCTTACAAGATGTTGCTTAGTTTAAAAAACTAAAATAGAAACTAAACATTTATTCAAATAAGTCCTCTGTAGTACTAGCATGAGTGACGAAATGGGGCTATTTTAGCTAAATCTTCCCCAAGTCTGCACTGTCTGTGAGGGTAGTGAGTTAGATGGGAAATCCCTGTCCATGTGAAGATGTGCTTGGCTTGAAGGGGAGCCCAATACCACTGGGGAGGTATGGGGAGTGGGGTGACAGTGTCTTGGCAATCCTTTGTTTGTTTGTGAAGATACATTACTCCTCAAGGCTTTCCATGATCTGAAACTCCAAAACCATATATGTGAGCCAGAGGTAGTTTTTCTTCCCTTTGTATGCGATCTTGCAAATGTGCCTTTTAATCATTATCCCTGCGCGTAGGACAGATGAATGTTTCTAGAAGAAGTATTGCATCTTATTTGGTAGAGATTTGTTTCCTTGGTGCCAAGAAAAGGGTTAAGATTACACTCCGTTTGGCAATCAAAATCTTTAAACAGTCATATCTTCTCTTTAAAACTTATAAAATGTGGCTTTAAAAAAATCCTGTTTCTTCTACACTGCATGTTACTAGACACAATCAAGCAGAACTTTCTCCCCAGATATTGTGTGCCTCTAAAAAAGGCAGAACTAAGAGATTTCTTTGGCCTGAAACATCTAATTTAGGACTGTGGACTCTGCCATTCCTTAAGCTCTTTGCTCCAGAGCTCAAAAATTTTTTTTTGAAATTGCATTAAAATAGCATATGTTAAAAACATACAGCTTGGGAGACAGAGAGCTCCCCTCCCCCTTCCCAAAGGCACAGAATAATGTATAACACTAATACAACATCTGAGTCTGCGACTTTGTGCAGCTGAACATTTCATGGTATCTGGACTAAGTGATAACAAAGAAATCAAATTCAATGTGGCTTGGCAGATTTTGTCTGCATCTGTAATTCATCGTTGGTTTTCTTTTTTACTGTAAGGGAAGAAGAGCAATGAGTGTAGTAACAAAAATACCTGATGCTGCAGGCTGGATTTAGCCCTAGTGTAAGATAGCATGGATCCTTTGAGGTCAGAGGAGTTGTGGTGTTGCATGCCTGCTGAGAATGTGTCCCAGATAACAGTCATTTGTGCTAATTGTGTTCCCAGCTGAACTATAGTATCATCCAATGCTGTTGTAACTGGTAGAATATCAGCTTATTGAAACACAAGAAATGTGTGGTATCTGTGAGGCATGCACAGAGATTTTTAGAGGGTGCTTGTAAATTGCTAATACTTGATGCACCCTGGTCTTTGCTTTGCAGAATTCCTTGTACAACGAAAGAGCTAACAGAGCTTACTGCAGGCTTGATGCCTAGGAATAGTAGATGCCAAGATTCTAGTAGAGATGGTGTGTGTTTTTTTATATATGTATGTCAATAATTCCTCTAATCTATGGTGCTTCATTAACCTTATAATTTTGGGCTGTCTTGAAGTCTAGTAATTAATCCATATGAGCTGGGCATCCACAATTCGTCCTCTTTGTATAAAAAACAGAAGAGGAGGACAAAGTTATCTCTAAAACCTTTAGAATGTAAAATAGTATATAGACCAGAGGTCTGGGTGAGAGGGAATACAGGATTGAGGCAGGAGGAGAATGTGGAAACTGGATAACTTGTTGTCATGGCTAATAGCTTGGGACATGGGAATTCCAGGCTGCTGTCATGGGCATTAGTCATACTGAAGTACGTGTAGTTACAACAGAAAAAAAGATGCAGACAGCTGCAGAAAATAATATTTATGCAACACTCAATTAGAAATATATTCTTTCCAATTGTTAAATTCCTTGAAGCATGTAGGACTGAGGCACCTGTATGTTCTTCAGAGTTTCTCTACAAATATGTTTTGATGGCTCAAGATAAACTCAAGGGCTGATGGCTTTTTCAGTTTGCTGCTCTGATGGGAAGCTTGATTGATGTGTTTCTGAGGAAAAGACCACAGGGAAGAAAAAAATTCCCTCTGCTATGCCAGTCCAGTCCCACTGAAGCCAGTATAGTCATGCCAGTGTAAATAAAGGAAGAATTTAGCCCGTGGTTCTTTGTAATGCATCTGAGGACACAGTACGTGCAAAATAGGGGTGTGCTGTATGAATGTGTGTTTGAATATGCCAGTTGTATGCCAGTATCCAGTGTACTTCTCTGGGTTTGAGTTGTAGCACCTAGTAGATGCTTGAAATACATTACTTAACATGTTTGGTATAGCAGTTTGGTTAACCCCAGTAACTCAGATTTCTCCTTGTACTGATCTAATTTTCCTCTTAAAATATTAGTAAATTGAATGTTGTGTTTGTACAACATGATAGCACTAGGTGTTTTCTGAAGTTTCCCTCTGACTCTAATTGCACTGCCAGAGGTAAAATAGTGTTTTCATTCAAATTTTCAGAAGAAGCCTATTTTAATCTTTCTTCAAGTACAAGCACTTTTATCCACAATAGCTTCTAAATGAACGGAAAACTGACCCATTCGTGCCAGAAATCTGGGCTGCCCTAGGGTGCCCACTAAGGATAAGAAGTTTCTTTTTCAGAAGTGGCTTCTGATTGAAGTAGTGTATAGTTCATCTTTTAGTGTCAACTTTTCAAGGGCAGGTTAATGTCTTGCATTGCAGTAAGAAATTTAACCCCTGCACTGAGGGAAGATCAAGGTAGGAATAAAAGCAGTGTTGGTGACTCAAAGCAAAACTTGCTGTCTGCACATGTGAAGTGGCTGCTTGCTGTGGTTCACAGTAAGTAAACACTATCATCTGCATGTAGGTTGTGTAGTCATAAAATCAACAACCTCCCTGGGCAGACTGTCCAGTTGCCCAATGACCCTTTCTGTGAGAATTTTTTCCTAACATCCAGCCTAAATCTCCCCTGGTAGAGCTTCAGGCCATTTCCTCTTGTCCTGTCCCCTGCCACTTGGGAGGAGAGGCCAGCTCCCTCCTCTCTACAACCTCCCCTCTGCTAGTTATAGAGAGCAATGAGGTCTCCTCTCAGCCTCCTCTTCTCCAGGCTAAACAACCCCAGCTCTCTCAGTCACTCCTCATATGACATGTTCTCCAGCCCCTTCACCAGATTTGTTGCTGTTCTCTGCACTCACTCCAGAGCCTCAACATCCTTCTTGTGGTGAGGGGCCCAGAAATGAACACTGTATTCAAGGTGTGGTCTCACCAGTGCTGAGTACAGACGGAGAATAACCTCCCTGGTCCTGCTGGCCACATCTTTTCTGATACAAGCCAAGATGCCATTGCCCTTCTTGGACACCTGGGCACACTGCTGGCTCATATTGAGTCATCTATCAACCAACACTCCCAGGTCCTTCTCCTCCAGGCAGCTCTCAAACCAGACTTCTTCTAGTCTGTAGCAGTGCACAGGGTTGTTGTGCCCCAAGTGCAGGACCTGGCATTTGGCCGCGTTAAACCTCATGCCATTGGACTCTGCCCAGCGGTTCAGACTGTTTAGGTCCCTTTGCAGAGCCTCCCTACCCTCCAGCAGATCGACACTTCCACACAGCTTAGTATTATCCACAAACTTGCTAAGGGTACACTCAATGCCTTCATCCAGGTCATTGATAAAGACATTGAACAGGGCTGGACCCAGCACTGAGCCCTGGGGAACCCCACTTGGAACTGGTCTCCAGCTGGAGTAAACTCCATTTACCACCACTCCCTGGGCCTGGTCATTAAATCAGTTTTCTACCCAGAAGAGTGTGCGCCTGTCCAGGACAGAGGCTGACAGTTTCCTAAGCAGAATGCTATGAGAAACTGTGTCAAAGGCTTTGCTGAAGTCCAGGGAGATCACATCCACAGCTTTTCCCTCATCCAGCAGCTGAGTCACTTTGTCATGGAAGGCGATCAGGTTAGTTTGGCAAGACCTGCCTTTCATGAACCCATGTTGACTGGGCCTGATCACCCAGTTCTCTTGCATGTGCTTCATGATAGCACTCAAGATCACCTGCTCCATGACTTTCCCTGTTACTGAGGTCAGACTGACAGTTCCCCGGATGTGCCTTGTGTCCCTTCTCCCCTTCTTGTAGATGGGCACAACATCAGCCAGCCTCCAGTCCAGTGGTACCTCCCCAGTCATCCAGGACCACTAGAAGATGATGGAAAGTTTGACAAGCACATCTGCCAGTTCCTCAAAACTCTTGGGTGGACTCCATCTGGCCCCATAGACTTGTGGATGTCTAGCCAGGCAAGCAAGCCTCTAACCACCTCCTCTTGGATCATGGGAACCTCGTTCTGCTCCTCCAACCCCTGGGATTGTGCACAGAGAGAACAACTTTCTTTACGGAAGCAAAGTAGGCATTGAGTACTTCAGCCTTGTCTTCATCCCGTGTTACTATTGTTCCCTCTGCATCTAGTAGGGACTGGAGATTCTCCCTAGTCTTCCTTTTACTGCTGATATATTTGTAGAAAAGATTTTTTTATTGTCTTTCACAGACTTGGCCAATCCAATTTCTAGTTGGGCCTTACCCCTCCTGTTTGTTTCCCTGCATGTTCTCGCTTCCTCCCTATACTCCACCCAGGATGCCTGTCCCTTCCTTCAAAGCTCGTAGAACTTCCTCTCTCAGGAAGAAGAGCTTCCTTTCTCTCAGGACCTCCCTAACTCAACCATGCTGGCTTCTTATGCCGCCAGCTACTTTTCCAGAACATGGGGATGGCTTTCTCCCGAGCTGCTAGGAGTTTCTTTTTGAAGACTGCCCAGCCCTTGTGCACTCCCTTTCCCTTAAGAAGCGCCTCCCATGGGACTTTTCTGACCAGCCTTCTGAACAGTCCAAAATCTGCTCTCTGAAAGTTGAGCGCAACTGTTCTGTGACCTCCTTCTTCATCTCACTTTGCACTGAGAACTCTATCATCTCATGACCTGCTTTGCCCCAGATGTCCTCCAACCCTCACATCCCCTACAAGGCCTTCTCTGTTCACAAACAGTAGGTCCAGGAGGGCGCCATCCCTTGTCGGATCGCTCACCAGCTGTGTGAGGAAGCTATCTTCCACACATTCCAGGAACCTCTGGGACTGCTTCCTTTCTGCTGTTATACTTCCAGCTGATATCCTGGAAACTGAAGTCTCCCACAAGCACAAGAGGTAGCGATCTTGAGACTACTCTCAGTTGTTTGTAGAAGAGCTCATCAGCTGCTTCTTCTTGACTGGGTGTTCTATAGCAGACTCCCATCACAATACCTGCCTGCCTGTTGGCTCCTCTGATTTTTACCCACAGGTACTCAGTCCCTTCCTGACTGTAACCCAGCTCAAGGGTATCAAAGCCCTCTCTAACATAGAGGGCTACCCCACCTCCTCTTCTGCCCTTCCTGTCCTTTCTGAAGAGTTTATACCCCACCATGGGTACACTCCAGTTATACGAGTCGTCCCACCACATCTCCGCAATGGCAACAACATCATGGTCTCCTTGCCCTACCACAGCTTCCAACTCCTCCTTCTTGTTTCCCAAGCTGCGTGCATTGGTGTAGATGCACTTCAGCTGGGCTGATGAACCTACAGCCCTCATAATAATAATAATTTCTTCCCAACTGAGTGGTTCTTGGGTTAACTAAGGCCACAGTGCCAGTTTCCTGCTTACCATCCCAGGTGCACTCACCCCCTAATGCTTAGTGGTGATATACTGGCAACCCTCACCAGCACACCACCCCTTTGACACTGAAGTCCCACTTCCAGGCTCACTCCCATCTGGCCTGGCCTCCATCCCCTCCCAGCTCACTTCTAGTTTAAAACTTGATTTATGAGCTTAACTAGAGTTTTGGAGAGGACTTTAGTCCCCTGAGGAGACAGGTGTGTCCCATCCCTAGTAAGAAAGCCTGGGGGTACATGGGCCTCCCTACTATCAAAGAACCCAAAGCCCCTCTTTTCACACCAGTCTCTGAGCCAGTCATTAATCAATTTCTTCTTCCTCACTTCCTGCTCCTCATTCCTTAGTATTGGAATGGAGCTAACTACTACCTGTGCCCCAGAGCCCTCGATCATTCTCCCTAGAGCCCTGAAGTCCCTCTTAACAGTTTTGGGCTTTCTATGCTCTATGTCTTCATTGCCAACTTGAAATACTAAAAGCAGGTAGTAATCTGTGTCCTTGATCTGGGACAGAAGTTTTCTAGTAACATCCCTTACTTATGCTTCTGGCAAGCAGCAGACCTCCCTTTGGAGTGGGTCTGGTCTGCAGATGGGACCCTCCATTCCTTTAAGAAGGGAATTCCCCAAGACTATCACCCCTCTCTTCTTTTTTCCAGAGGATGTTTTTATGGCAGTCTCAGGATGGCAGAGCTTTGGAAATATTTCCAGGTTGTGGGTGCAGTCCTCTTCATCCTTAGGGGTGGGGTGAACCTGCAGCACCTCATATTTGTTCCCCAGGGGGATCTTTTTTTTTTTGTTTTCTGGGATTGGGGAGGGGATTTCCTTCTCCAGACAGTAACCTGCTGCTATTCCCCATCTTTCTCTCTCTCCCAGCCTTGCAGGTTACTGGTGGGTGGTGCTCGGCCTCACAAGCTCTGGCAGCCTGTGAGAGGGCCCTGCTCCACTGATCTATCTCCCTCTAACATTCCCTGATGGTCCTCAGCCTTTCCACTTCTTTCCTCAGTCCTACCACCAAATGAAGGAGTTCCTCCACCTGAGCACAGCTTCCGCAGGTGGAGCCTGCGCCAAAGGCGTGAGCTGCTGTTTATAGTGCTTATAAAATAATTGGCAAATGATGTTCAATAAAACATTAACTATCTTACTGGTTGCTGATTTCTAATATAGTGAACATGGGAATTATTCATGGAGACCTAGCTTAACCTGGTACAAAATACTGCATCTCATCACAGAGAAAAATTCTGCTACTTGCAGAATAAAGATTTAAAATTGCATAAAATTGCATAAAATTGCATAAAATTGCTTATAGTAGTTATATATAAACTGTAAGCTGAGATTTCAGCCCTTTAGGACTCTGAATGGAAAGCTATAGTTATGTAGTGAATCAAATGCAAAAAAGATCCTGCGAATGTGACAGTAAAATGACAGTTCTTGAGCATTCAGGGCAAGAAACAAGAAGATTCAGGTTTTCATAGTGGCAGCTTATGCATGGCTGCTTATATATCAAGGCTGCCCCCAAGACAGGTCTGCCATGCTGTAATTAGGATTGTAACAGAAGAGCTGCTCAATAAAGAACATAAATTAGGCAGCATCTACAAAAGGTAGGAGGAAGGAAGCATAACCTTGTTTGGCAGATAATCTCTCAGCAAGGATATCTGTGCATAATAAAAAGGGTCTGAGGTATTAGATGTTCCTTTCTTACCAAGGTAGAAATACTGGAGCCAGATTTCAAGTGCTCATTTCTTAGGGACATTTTAAGATCAACTTTTTGAGGTAAGTTCTCACTGGAACTTCTGCTAAAAATAAGATGAAATCTGGTGAATGACAACGAGTTAAGTTTCTTAACTTGAGAAGGAGCGTAGCTTCTATTCCTGTAAGCTCTTTCCTGACAGACTGTAAGGAGCGATTCAGATGCTGGACCACCACTTCTATATCAAATACAATATATCTCAGCTATAGCTTCCAAAATATACCTCTAAGGGCAATAAAACAATCCTGATGATAAAGGAAGCCACATCACTCCAGTGTGACCAGGACAGATTACAGGCCAAGAAGGAATTGTTTCAAAGTCACCGATTTGTCCAGTTTACTCTGGAGAGAAGCTAAATATCACAGAGGCTCAGCAGGAAAAGGTTTATTGTACAGTTCTGTCACCTTTTTAGGGGACTGAAGTTGTCAGGACCTACGTGTTAGGCTTTGCTTCTGATACTCAGCGTCTTTGAATGCTTAATCTGTTTTCTATTGCCAGAGCCTTTTTTAATGAAGAGCAGTGAGACTGAAGTGCCCAAATCTTTACAGTTTTACTTTATCAGCCTCCACATGCATAATACGCAATATAGCACTATAGGAGCACTGAGGATAAGCCCAGCTCCTGTTTGTAAAGCTGCAAGCAAAGAATTAGTAATAAGAGTTAATTATGGGAAAAAAATCTAAGCAGATATGTTCAAATTTGATATCTATTACCTATGAATGTTACATTCTTTTGTTTTATTGTAGACTCACTGTCAGCTGGTGGAATGAGAAGGGTAAGATATAAACAAATAGCTACACCAGGCTTCCAGAAAGAATAAGATGGCTGAAGTAGATATTTTTTTCCACTCAAGTCTTATTAGTCTCTAATTAGTACTGTTCAGGCTAAATTTTCTGAAGTTTTTATTGTCAATTATTTAAGTAGAACACAATGGTTTTGGGAAGCTATCATCTGTCCTCTCTGCAGGCTTACATCTTGCCTCTTAACTATTTTTTTTCTTCTTACTCCTAGAAACTGGAGGCATTTTGAGGCATCTAGCTCAAGTTGTAGAAAGTGAAGCCAGACTCCCCTAAGGGAAATTCCCACGCAGAATTAGTTCAGCTGTACTTGCATTAGAAACCTGTCAGGACACTCTTTTTCTTAGGAAGGCAGGACAATATAGCCACAGAAATTTTCAGTCCTTAAGAGTTTTACTGTGGCTCCAGTAAGCAAACACATGCTTACAGCATACTTACATTTGCCTTAAAGCAAATCTAAGTAGAAGGAACTCTGCAAGCATAAAACCAAGAAATAAAAAACTTGTTTCTAAGAATGAGTGGTTTATGATTATGATTAACTCATAATTTACCAGACATAGAATGGCTTAAAAATTCCAAAGAATCTCGAAAGAACAGAAAGCTATAGTAGGAATTTGTCTTTATATCAAATTATTGTGCACTTCATATCACAGACACCAAACGGCGCTTTAAGGATGTTAGGTGGGAGTTTTAAATTATCAGGAATGTCTTCTGTAAAAGGGCTATTATCTTTCACAAGTAGATACTTTGGCATCCCCACAGAATATTGGCAACCCACAAAATGTCACTTTAGAAATGCTTCCATTTGTTGTTGCTTTAGCAGTTTTGTCAGGTCAACTAAAGGGCTTACAGCACAAACAACCTTCAAAATGGTCATTAATATTCCATTTCAGGGAACAACTTTTCTTCCCATTTCCTTGCTTGTATGCAAGTATCTGTGCTACTTCGGCACCTGTACTGTTACATTTCTGGCACTTGAGAACCTGCTGCTGCCAGGTGGTTAACAAATGCAGTTATCTGAATAATTTTTGCAGTGAAGGAGATTTTTCATTAATATGTTCATTTTTATTCAGTCTTCAAGTGTTAGACACAGAAGCTTATGTGGTACCTACAGCAGTCTCAACGCTGGTGGTTGTGGTCTCCTGGAGAGCCACCGAAGCCTATAGTTCGAAAGCAATATCATGCATAATTCCTGCACTCTAACTGCAAATCCTCAGAAGCCAGGGGTGTAACGTCTTAAGAGACACTGTAGTCATGCACTAGGGCATAAACACACTGAAGAAAGTGGATTTACATAGAGTAAGTGAATAGATTTGTCCTTTGTGGCTTGATGAAGTCAACATCAGCTTCTACATTACACTGAAGTCTTTAACAAAGAACAGCCATCTGGGATAGATGTGAAGCTTTACTGTTAACCAACGTTTCTACGTAGTTAGCACAGCAG
Organism: Coccyzus lansbergi; assembly: GCA_033558105.1. Classification (NCBI taxonomy): domain Eukaryota; kingdom Metazoa; phylum Chordata; class Aves; order Cuculiformes; family Coccyzidae; genus Coccyzus; species Coccyzus lansbergi. The sequence continues at coordinate 165,991 of JAUMJK010000892.1, forward strand.
ATAAACACCGAGCTGCACCAGAAGCTGAGTGCTTTACAAATAAATATATTTATCAAGAAAGGCTGAAGGGACCACTTCCCACTTTTGACTTGCTCTCCTTAGCCCTTTACTATTGTTTGCATGGGATTTTTTTGTTATTATTCTGTGGAAGATTGCGTATTTGGATATCCTTAATGCCACATGCCTATTACCTGTTATCCAACCTATCCTACTACTCGTGTAGTACTGAGGATGCTGTTGATAACCATATGTTAGAGGTCTGATATACCATTAGAAGAATACAAGGATCTTAGATTCAGATGGCAGAGGAAAAATGTTTTCTGTCCTGAAATGATAAACAAGGATTCTGTGGTTCCTTAGCTTAAAGATCTGACTTTCAGACTTGGAGCTTTCTCCATATAACCACATCCTAAATCAGAGTCCCGCCCGCTTAATTTGTCTCTGTAAGCGAGATTTGTTCTGGCTCTTCTGATTTAACTGATAAAGCTACAAGCTCTTAATATTTGAGAAGTTTTCAAAATTCAGCTTTAACATGCCCCTTTGAGTTGTTTTGTTTGGTTTTTTGGTTTGTGGGTTTTTTTAATAGTATGGCTTTTACTGGCCATTCTTCTGAGATTACGATACTTGGAGTGGTTTGCTTGGGGGTGGGGGTGGCAAGGGAAGGAGTACATGTTTAAAATTAGTGAGCAATTTGCTATCAATACACCTTTCAAAACAATGTTATCTATTATCTGCTTGAATGTGTAGTAAGTGTCCTAGACCTGTTACAAGACCAGGCTTATGCATTTATTTTCAGGAATATTGTCGTCATTAGATGACACATTAGAAACACCCTGTTCTTCATAAACTTTGTGTAAGTTCAATTACACTTCACAATGAATTGAAAAATACTGTATGAAGTCTGCTTTTGAAGGAAGCCTGAAGGGTTTTGAGTGTTCCATAGAGAATACCACTAACTTTCAGTTTGATATGTTTGCTTTAAGCCAATCTGGATGATACAAGGGAAACGGACTTGTACAAATACCTTAACAACTGTCCTGAACCCCTCTTGAAGTGGAAATAGAAACAAGATGGCTTGTGTACAGGCTGAGAAGTGAGACTATGACAAATCCAAAGCCAAACCCTTAGAAGCCTACCAGCTCTTTGAGACTGCATCTCGAATACTGTGTTCAAGTTGCAGCCCCTCACTACAAGAAAGATGTTGAGGCTCTGGAACGTGTCCAGAGACGAACAATAGAGCTGATGAAGGGGCTGGATCTGCTGCCAGATCTCTGTTTTGGCTTCATGGTCTCCTGGGTGTCATCTCATCACTTTGACCAAGCCCCTTGCAATGACAAATTCTCGGGTTATTCTAGACTTGTGCTAGACAATCCTCTTTAAAGTCTTTGTGTTTAATCTGTATACACACAGGTGTGTAAGTGTGGATTCCAGACTACACATACATTAAGTCTGTTGCTGTAAGCTATTAACCCTTCATGTGTGCATACATGCAGATTCTAGCTATTGGGTTTTATACAAACAAAAAAGCATGTCTGTATATATATCCATACAGAAAGCCTTACCTTTAGATTACAGCTGTGGCAAGCCAAGTTTGACCATGACTTGGAGCAAAGGAGAGATTCTGGAAGTTTTGCATATAAACATCATTGTGTCCTTGATGCATGTGAAATATAGATGTTGATAAATATAAGTTCAGTTGTGGCATTTCAAAGATTATATGTTTTTGTTCTTTGGCAAATATGTAATTTTATTTTTTACATGTTAAAAACAGCTTTTCTATCCATGGCCCATGTAACCTTAACCTTACCTGAGATACAAAGAAATTACTGAATTTTTCCGTCTGGTGGCTCCATTGGTTGTATTAGAATACCACTCAAGATTAATGTCTGAAGTTTTGGAAGTGTGTTTTCTCAAATTGGACCACTGAACTTCCGGAAAATTTAAATCCCTTCCTGTGTGGGAGCCAGCAAAACTATTAACCCATATGGTAACCATCAGATTGAGATCACTGACATATTCTCATCCTGCATGTAACTTCTGATGTTTTCACGTCAGCAAGAAAGCTGAAGAGTAAAATAAATTGTGCATCAGAAAAGTTACTTTTTATCATGTTGAGAGTTTCTACTCTGTGAAGAATCCTTCAACTCCTTCATTTCCCAGTAAAAGACATGCACCTCAAAAACTAAATGCGAGTAAAGAAAGGCCTATTTTGAAGCCACCAGCTCATCCTGATGTCACTTGACATAGCTGGTGCCTGACTATCTGCATAAGACTCATCAGGCCCAGCATCTAGCTCTAAGAGTGTGTTTGTTCTGTATGATTACTCACAAGGAAGGGAATTTGTGAGTACAAGACAAAGAACAAATTGGACTGCATAATTTTTCTGCTCATATTCAGTCTTACAGATATGATCAAGCCTGCTTTTAAGATCTGTTTGAAGACCTCAGCTTGGTAGCATGCTTTGCATTCAGAGACGAGCCTTATTTTTTGGAAGTCGTAAATTAGCCAGGACTGAGAAACAATTCAGACAAAATCTTTCTTGCCAACTGGATGGCATTTTACTGCCTCCTATATATTCCTCCCCTCATTTTGGATCTTTATTGATGGTTCGTTGCCTCTTCTCTCATTTTTCAGCCACTTCTCTAAGCTATTGCTGGGGTCATGTTAGTCCCAAGTGTTTTTCCTTGTTAGTCATCCCATGGATTTATGTCATGATTGCTCTGCACGGAGAGCATATGCAGATACCTTACTATGTGTTAGCTGCCCATTGCTGCAGTTGGAGTCTGAGCAGTTGCCTGTTGCTTGCTTGGTTTTAATTCTAGTTTTGTGAACTTCAGAAATGTAAGAATTGGGTGGTGTTTCTGTCTGATTCCAGACTGATTCCAGGTCTTGGGCTGCACGGTGTGCCATCAGCTTGCACTGGAAATGGAGAGCATGAAGGGCAATGGCTGCATAAGATGTGAGCAGGTGGACTACCTGCAGATGGCAGAGTTGAAGGAGGTGGTAGAGAGGCTAAGGAACATCAGGGAGAGGAAGCTAGAGATTGACTGGGGGGATCACACCCTGAGCTCCTAAGCACAAGAGAAGACACAGACACAGGTAAGAGCCCAGGATCAAAAGGATCTGCCATCTTCCCTGCCTAAAGTTGCAGGCAAGGGCTCAAAAGGAGGTAGTGAGTGGAAGCCTGTCCATCAACAAGGCAGAAAACCAACCCTCTCCTTGCCCATGCCACCTCGGGTGTTTCTCCACAACAGATCTGGGGCTCTTCATGTGGAGGATGAACCAGAGGAAAATGTGGAGGAAGATGCACTCACATCAGAGCAGGGTCAGAAATTGAAACAGCGTAACCACTACATTATCACAACTGCCACAGGGACCAATAGAAGAGTTGTAGTTATAGGAGATTCACTGCTGAGGAGGACAAGGGTCTGGTAGGTTGAGCAGGCCTCACTCACAGGGATGTCTGCTGCCTCCCAGGAGCTTGGATAAAGGATGTGGTCAGGAAACTTCCCAGCCTGGTGAGGGCTACAGACTATTGGCCATTACTAATGCTCCATATGAAAGGGCATGAAGCAGCAATAAGAAACACAAAGGGGATTACAAAAGATGCTAGGGCCTTGGGATGGATATTGAGGGAATCAGGGTCCCAGGTGATTTTTCCTTCTCTGTTGCCTGTCGTGGGTGGCAACACAGCACAGCTCAGACTGATCCAATCAATTAATACATGGCTCCATGGTTGGTGTCACCACAATAACTGTTTCTTTTTGATAATTGGATGGCCAACATGGAACCAGGACTACAGGCTTCAGATGGGATACACCTTTCTCAGATGGGGAGGTCTTTGTCCTAGAACTTGCAGCACTTGTAAATAGCGCTTTAAACTAGATATGAAGGGGAAGGGGGGGGCAACTTTAAGCTAGCCTGTAACAAGCAGTGGGAAAATGGGTGTCAGGGGTCAGGTGTTAGGGAGGACACTTTCCTAAAATGCCTTGTAGGCTATAAAGGGTCCACTGGGAAGGAGATGGAACTGGTAAACCAGCTGAAGTGCCTTTACACTAACGCACAAATGAGCAATGTAATGAGCAGGGGTAGCTGGAGTATACCGTGCTACTGGAAAGCTATGATCTAGTTTACATCACAGAAATGTAGTGGAACAAATCCCAAGACTGGAATGAGGCTATCGATGGCTACAGTCTGTTCAGAAGGACAGACTTGGAAGGAGAGGTGGAGACTTTGCCTTCTATCTCAGGGAGGGGATAGAATGTGAAGAGCTATTCTTGAAGAGTAGCCATGAACAAGTTGAGAGCTTGTGGGTCAAAATTAAGAGCCACCTGATCAAGGGGAACTGAATGATGAAAACATCTTTCTCTAGCTACAGGAAGCTTCATGATCACAAACTTTCATCCTACTCAGGGACTTCAACCACACTGATATATGCTGGAAAAGGACCACAGCAAGCTGTAGGTAATCCAGGAGACTCCCGGAGTGCATTGAAGATAACTTCTTAGTCCAACTGAGGAGATGCAATACTGGACCTGATGGTCACCAATATAAGTGAACTCATCAGTGACATTGGGATCAAAGGCAGTCTGGGATGCAGTGATCATGCACTGGTAGAGTTCCAGGTCTAGAGAGATATGAGACAGGTGAGGAGGCACTAAATTTCAGGAAAGCAGATTTCCAGATCTTCAACAAATTACTCAGCAGGATCCCCTAGGACATGGTCCTTGGGGACAAGGGAGCAGAACAGAGTTGGAAAATATTCAAGGATGCTTTCCATAAAGCGCAAGAGTTCTCAGTCCCTGTATGGAGGAAATTGGGCAGGAAAGGGAAGAGACTGGCATGGCTGAGCAGAGTCCTGCTGGTTAAACTTCAGAAGAAGAGGGAACTGCACAGGTAGTGCAAGCAGGGACTGTTAGTCTCGGATGTATATAGGAATGCTGCCTGGTTGTATAGAGGTGAGATCAGGAAGGCCAAGGCACAGCTGGAGCTGAACTTGGCAAGGGAAGTGAAAGACAAACAATAAGGTCTTCTACAGCCATGTCAACCCAAAGAGGAAGGTCAAAGAGAACACACCCCCACTGATGGCTGAAAATGGTGATCACATATCAACAGATAGGGAGAAAGCTGAGGTACTTAAAAACTTTTTTGCCTCAGTCTTCACTGATAACTGCTCTCCTCACCCCTCCTGGGTTATGGGTCAACAAGATGGTGACCAGGGGGATAAAGCTCCTCCCACTGTAAAGGAGGATCAGGTTCATGACCACCTGAAGAACCCGAGCATATGGGACCTGATGACATGCAATTCAGAGTCCTGAGGGAATTGGCAGATGTGGGTGCCAAGCCACTCTCCATGATATTTGAAAAGTCACGACAAGTGGTATTCCACAGGGGTCTGTACTGGGAGCGGTGCTGTTTAACATCTCCATCAATGATATTGACAGCAAGATTGAGTGCACCCTCAGCAAGTCTGAAGATGACACCAAGTTGAGTGGTGTAGTTGCCACACTGGAAGGATGGGATGTCATCCAGATGGACCTGGACAGGCTGGAGGAGTGAGACTGTGAGAACCTCATGAAGTTAAATAGGGCCAAGTGCAAAGTCCTACATCTGGGTAGGAGCAATCTCTGTTTTCACTACTTGATGAGGGATGGGGAAGAGGGGGAGTGCCATGATTGAGAGCTGCCCTGTGGATGAGTACTTGGGGGTGCTGGTTGATGAGAAGCTTGAAATGAGCCAGCAGTTTGTGCTTGCTGCCCAGAAGGCCAACTGGATCTTGGGTTGCTTCAAAAGAAGCGTGGCCAGCAGGTCGAGGGAAGTGATTCTGCCCCTCTATTCCTCTCTTGTGAGACTTCATATGGAGTACTCTATCCAGTTTTGGAATCCTCAATGTAAGCATGTGGAGCTGTTGGAACAGGTCCAGAGGAGGGCTACAAATATGATCAGAGGGCTGGAGCACCTTCCCTGTGAGGACAGGCTGAGAGAGTTGGCTTTGTTCAGCCTGAAGAAAAGAAGGCTATGAGGTGATTTTATAGCAACCTTCCAGTACCTGAAAGGAGCCTACAGGAAAGCTGGAGACGGACTATTCACAAATGCTTATGGTAACAGGACGAAAGGGAATAGGTACAAACTCGAGAGGGACAGATTTCGATTAGGCCTTAGGAAGAATTTCTTCACCATGAGAGTAGTGAGATACTGGAATAGATTACCAAGGGAGGTTGTGGCTGCTCCATCCCTGGAGGTGTTCAAGGCCAGGTTGGATGGGGCCTTGGGCATCCTAATCTAGTGGGATGTCCCTGCCCATGGCAGGGAGGTTGGTATTAGATGGTCTTCAAGGTCCCTAACAATTCTATGATCCTATGATTCTATGATTCATTACGGGAAGGCACAAGATTCTTTTCTGTGGGTTTTTCTTGACAGTGACGAAACTAGCACTTCACCTAACTAAATGCTCTCTAGGTGTTAAGGGCCTATTTAATGTCCTTGAGGCAGTCTGTCATCTCATAGAATCACAGAATGACTTGAGTTGGAAGGGTCAAAGTTCATCAACTCCAACTTCCAACGCTGTGTATGACAATCTCAACAATTATACCATGTGTTTGAGTGCATTGTCCAAATGCTTCTGAAATATTGTCAGGCTTAGTGCCATGACTACTTCCCTGGGGAGCTGTTCCAGTGCTCCACCACTCTCTGAGTGAAGGAAGTTTTCCTAATGCCCAACCCAAACTTACCCTGGCACATCTTTCTGTCATTCCCTCAGGTACTATCATTGATCACCAGAGAGGGGAGATCAGCTCCTGTTCCTTCTCCTCCCCTTGTGAGGAAGCAGTATACTGTGATTGTCTCCCCTCCATCTCCTCCAAGCTGAACAGACCAAGTGGCTTCAGCTGCTCCTCATATTACTTTGCCGCTAGACTTTTCACTGAATTTGTAGCCCTCTTCTGGACACTCTCCAGATCCTTTTTATACTGTGTCATGCTCACTGTATCTGAGGTGAGCAGCACCAGTGTGGAGAGAGCGGGATAGTTGGCAACCAGCTGGCAGTGCCGTGCTTGACGCTCCCCAGGACAATGTTGGCTCTCTTGGATGCCAGGGCACACTGTTAGCCCATGTTCAACTTGCCATCAACTAGAACCCCGACATTCCTTTTTGAAGGGCTGCTCCCTGGCCTCTCACTCCCCAGTCTGTATGGATATCCAGGGCTGCTGTTTCCCAGGTGTAAAACCCTTGTCAAACTTCATGTGTTTGGCAATTGCCCACGTCTCCAATTTGTTGAAGTCCTGCTGTAGGGCCTCTTTGCCCTCAGGCGTCTCATTCTTTCTGGGTGGATGGTTTCCATCACTTGTGGAAGAGATGAAATGAGATACCCTGTCTTCACAGGAGATTCTGCCAGAACTATGCTGGTTTTCAGCTGAGTTGTGTCTGTATTTTAGAGAGGTCTCTGGTGCTTGGAGATCTTCATATGACACTCAGTAAAGATCCACTGCTTAGGCTGAGGAAATATGCCTTGCTTTTACCATCTACTGATCTGCTAGAGCTTAGTTTGTAGCTCTTAGAGATTAATCCCTCTCACTTTTTCTTTAGTTGTTAGATTTTATTTACATTAGTCCTACAGGAACAGTGATGAGACCAAGTTCATGGCTTATCAGCATCTTTTACCTTTGAAATCTTTTCCGCTGAAAATCATATTCATTTGTTGTCTTCTCCACACCCCAAGATTATACAATTTAAAGCAAGTTTGTGCCATCAGCAGCTAAGTTATGGTATTTTTCACTGAGACTAGCAACAATCCATCTGGGTGGTGGGCCATGTAACCCTGTAGCTGAAGTACTGGGAAATTTCAAAGACAGATTTACAAATGTGCTTTCTAGGTATTTGGTAGAGAAATGGATAGTATTAGTGTGGCCAGGAAGAGGTTTCATTGTAATACATTTAAACTTCATTGAGTAGCAAAAAAACATGTTTTGAGTGAGCGGTAGCAGTCCTTGACAGGTGGTTCTTGGGGTGAATGAAGTTTGTAAATGTACCCCCAAATTAGCCCAGCTGCTTCCTTCACAGTCAAACCTTCAGCAGAAGGTTACTGAGCAGCTTTTGAAGTTCAGGGTCTTGACACCAAGCTCCTGAAGGCAGCACAAAGTGTTTCTGAATCTATATTTCAACCTGGCATGCTTGTATGAACTGGGAGCCTGAAACAGTTACTGAGCTGTGCCCTTGCTGCTTTTTGAGATGGGAATTCCTCTGTGTCATTGAGTACAACCCTGCTGCTGTTGTGTCTGTATCACAATTACATGCTCCCAATATAGTTCTAAAACCAGATTGGTTAGATCAGCTGTGATGCTGAAAGCTCAGAGGAGACTAACCATGCAGGCTTTTCCCAGATTCTTTGATGGCGTGCACTCAAATGATTGTGCCAAAGACTTTTGTATTGCTACTACGTGCCACATCCAGTCCAGATGTTACAGAAAGCTCAACCTGCCTTTGTAGTTTTGTGAGCTCTATCTCAGCAGCAGGCATAGCAGACTTAGACACTAAATTCTATTTCCTTGTGTTCTCAGTGATGTGCTATAACCAAGACCCTTAGACACGCATCAGATACCATAACATTCAGGTTCTCAGAATATGAGTGCAGCAGGGTATCACTATTTGAACTGGTGGATCAAATGGTCTGGATTGTGCCCATCTGTAGGCCATATCTGTGTGGTATAAACACATGTTGCCTTTATCCTTTCTCTTGCATAAAAAGGGGAAGTCATGTGGAGGAACCACTAAAACGAAAATTCTGTGATGCTGGGTGCTGAATTATTAGAGAGCTACAGCTTTCAGCACAACTTCTCACTATGAGAAACACTCATTCACTGCTAAAATATCAAAAAGGACAAAGAAGGAAAGATAATAATATTTTTATTTTACAATTCAGCACTGAATTGGATGCCCTTCTAAAAAGGCATACTGCAAAGACTGGTTACAGGAGTTTTATACTGATTGAACATTTATATTCATGCAGATTTTGAGAAACACTAGTTACATATTTGCGGAATATTGGTTAACCATACACAGAACTCATATCCCACTCTTAAATGTAAATCACAGTTCCTTTGTGTTGATAATCCTCTGATGCTCTTTATCTTATATTCTTCCTCATTGTCTCCTCTTGATGAGTTCAGGTCTGCCTTGTTTTGACTAGTAAACAAGCTAAACTCCTGTTACAATCACATCCTTCCTTACTGCAAGCTGGTCAGGATTTGCCTTCAGTATACATACTAGTTTTCTACAAAAAATGGTGTAAGTTCTCAAAGAATATTTATTTAAGTTATCCAATTATGTCTGAAGATTGTCCACACAACATCTCCCGATGTGAGAGAGATTCACATCACAAAAGCATATAAACCAGCTGCAGCAAAACCCATCAACCAGTTCTCACATCACTATGTGTGGTATTTCACCAAAATGCTTTAAATTGATCTGATCACGTGACAGAGCAGATTTACGAGGCTGAGTTTTACAACTGTCTGAACTGATAAAAAAAAAATACTGAAGAAAATGCACCTTTTCTCACAGAGTTCTTCAGGTGTCATTAAGGATGTTTTTGTGAGATTCAGTTTCTTTAAACTGTTCCCTACCACAGGTTTTTGGGTACAGGGTTATCTGTACTGATAATGCACATGGAGGTCTTGATGCTTTCCATTGGAAGCTGCTTCAGTTCTGGTAGGGAAGCCACAAGAGAGCTGCACACCTAACAGGAAAGTGAAAACCACCGGCACTGCTGCTCTGGGCATCACAAGGGCCTGTTTGGAAACATCTCTAAGTGGAATTAGGACCTATGGAAAGGCCACTCTCTTGATCAAAGGGGCAAGAAATAAATAGGATATTATATGGAGGTCATATAAAGGAGCTATTGTCTCAATACTTTCAGACAACCTCATAGAAATCCAGTGCCCAATTTCTAGATAAAGGAACCTTTTCTTTCCTTTTTCACCTGTGTTTCTGTGTTCTGATGTAAAGCACTAATCTGAAAAGAAAATTACTCTCTAGTCAGCCATTAAAAGGGACTAGACATCTCAAGAAATACAGAATTTCACTTTTTCATTTGCATTGGAATACTGTGGTGAAGCATCTTTCTCATACTAGATGCTATACAGTAAGTCAGACCCTTAACACAGAGAATGTGTGAGCTAAACATAATAGGTGAACAGGGACTTGTAAAAAGAGATACTTTTATTCCTATTTTATAGATAACCATAAAGGCCAAGAGAGATCTTCAGGTCAGGTGGACAGTCTGCAGCAGGACTCAAAAGCAGGAGGAACTTCAACCTGACCCTAGTTCTCAAGGTTTCAAATACTTTATACTTAATATTAGATACATATAGGAGATATGTAGATCTGAGAGTCTGTCCTTGCAGTTGCTGTTACCGTGAAACATGCCGTGAGCTCTCCAGGTACAGGTCAATCCTGACAGAGTGGAAGCAGTTCAACTCTAGAAGAAAGTTTGTAGTCAGGTTGCTGATACAATATTTTTTCTTATGATAGGACAGGAGAACACAATTCCCCAGGGCACAGTGTCCAATACACTTTATTATGAAAGCTAATTATTAGGACCAAAAATCCCATTAGAGTGACTAAACAATTCTCTTTGTATTCTGGGAGTAGGGAAGGTTGGTTTTAGTCTTTCTTGTACAGATACAGACTTTTTTTAGAGGCTGCTTGTATAGGCTGTGCTACTGCTGCTTGTCTTGTGAACATTGCTGATGACTTCAGGTGAGTTCAGAGCCCCTTTGTGTTAGGCATTGTACTCCTAGGAATACTCTAGAAATAGAGCTTGTGCTGCAAATCATGGTGAGAAAAGAGCAGAGCGATAGGAACTGTTACTTGTCAATGCCATTTCACAAACAGATAAGAAATCCTGAATGACTGAAGGTCATGATGACTTACAATGACACAAGCAGAAAAAGAGCACTTTTTCTAAAGTGACTGAAATTCCCATTAAGCTCTGTATAGATTCAAATTAAAAGATATAAACTTCAAAGATTTATTTTAATTTGTTATATCATAACTGAAGATACTCTTCCCTCCTTATTATTCCCTCCTTTATTACTTCTATCAAATAGGCCTGCAAGTCTGTTGCTGTGTCACAAACTGAACGCAGATCTTGTGTCCCATGCTCAGGTAATAGGTTTTATGTCTGGGCAGATAAGGCTGTAATGCTCTTCTATTGAAATAATTGGCAGTGACTGCTAATGGTGACAAGTTCTACTGAGGAATTAGAGAACTTTCTACCAAATCACATTTTTCTCCAGGTTATTATAAGGCTTTTGTTTAGGCCATTTTGTAAAATTTCTCATTCATTTAGGATCTTCCTAGGATAAATTTCTGGATTGGTTTTATCTTTTGTGAGCCACAGTTGGATTATACTGATGCTGCCTCTCCAAATACCCCTCACTTAGACAAATGTATTTCTTTGTTTTGGTCTCAAGCTTTTGTCTGCCTTCCCTTGTGCCATCATTCTACTGGAGGAAACACTCAAACTAATGAGACTTGATTTTTTTATTATGCATCTACAGCATTTTTTTGTACCCACTACTTTTAACTATGGACCAACATGAGGAAAAGCTTGGAATCTTAATTTCTTACTTTATAGTACAAGCTATATTTATTCATTCCTTTCTTCTAGCTTCAGGTTCTTACCTTGCACTGCATTTTTTTAACACATCAACCAAGTAGCCATTTTAAGGAACTTTCAGTTACCACAGATATAATCCATCTCTCTCTGCTAGCTCTGCTCTTTCATACTGCAACTTGTCATACGTTCATTCTAATCTTTATTGCAGAAGGCAGTAACATAAGCGTGCTGAGAACTATACTTGTCATTCTTATAACTCTCCTTTGCTCTGCCCTCTCCTGTGCTCCTTGACAAGCCAAGTGCTTGAAATAAAGATCAAGATATCTTGCTAATTCTTCCCTATTTGCTTGTATGGCAGTGGGGAGATTTCTCCAAGGGTTTTTACTTTGCTTCCCTTGTGGTTTTTTTTTCCCCATAGTGAGTCTTTGACTGATGGGTGGTTACAGATCAGAGGTCACTTAATGAACACCCCAAGCACTGAGCAGCTTATGCTAAATGAAATAAAGGTGCCTTAACATAGGGCCTCACAGCTTTGCAGGTACACCACGAATACACAGGCTCAAGTTTTCTTTTTGTAACATTAGGGAGTTGTTGTTAATACTCCATTCATTTCTCAGGGATAACTTTCCTCTGTAGTCCTTGATTTGTTACTTTGTAGTCTACCAATTCCTAAGCCAGAATACTCACATAGCTGTTTCTCATGGGAAAGTAATATAATGTATGTAACTAATGATTGCTTGTTGGTAAAGGAAAATTGTCATATCAGTTTGCTAAATAGCCTGTATTAACTGAGTTAGGTATAAAAATGTGTTATGGACTTTGAATAAATGGCTCATGATCATTGTGTGATGACCCATTTCCTCCGTCATTCAACGAGCTGATCACAGGTGACTTTCACCCCATAAAAACACAGCCTTTTGAGCTGAATGTACCCCCTTTGACTTTCAGCTCATATTTTTGCCCTCCCTGCCGTAACATATGCATCTTCTTCTTTGCCAAGCAAAGAACAGTTTGCATTTAAGATGAAAATAAGTGAAATAGCAATGGAAGAATGCCAAAACTTGCTGTTCCTGCTTTTTGTGCAGTAACAGTGCATAGTTGTGTTCTGGAGTCTCATGGGAACAATAATATAGGTCTGTGCAGGAGAAATGCATATTGCTAAGTAACCAGAGAGGGGAAAGGAAGTGATTATGTAAACCTGGAACAAAAATAAAGGGCATGCTTTTTAATATAAGGTCAAAAACAATTAAATGCTCAGTTAGAATAGACGTTTGTCATTCGCTTGAGTAAAGAGTTACTCTCACTGATTCATCTTTATTGTCCTCTCTGCTTACTACTTTAAGGTAACTTATAAGCCATGAGGCTTCTTTATTTCAAACATTTTTTGAAAAGTGATTGTCACCAAGTCTTTTGCCCTCAGGTACTTCTAGCAGCACTTTGGTAACCTCATCCCTGAAAGGCAGAAAACTATGGGGTTAGAAGCACTGGTGTTGTCCCCATTCACAAATAAGGGCATGCAGGAGTCCTTGTCATTCATTCTGGAAGTCTAACCTTGGAAAAATGGGGAAGCACAGACTATAAACCAAAATACTGTCCTTACATTCAGAGTGCCGTGGAGAGTTGTCATAGGGATGTAGTGCCGTAGTAAGCCATCAGCTTAGCATGGCAGGCTTAGTGCAGTAGCATTACTTCTAGCACTCCTCTAGACAGCTGCTGCCTACCTCATGAGAGATGGGCTTTTCTCTCTGGCTGAGCCCTAACAAGGACAATGTCCAGTCCTGAGGCAGGGAGTGGATTCAATTGTGAGGAATATTGCTGGAAATGGGTGCTACACTTGCATTTTAATCCTGTACCGTGTGCATGTGTAGATATGTAGGTGGTCTTTGTCTACCACTGCTGTGTGAAACTGAATTTGTCTGGGGATGATGTAAAACTATCCATCCTTCTCTCCAAAAGCATCTTCAGTTATTAATTCTGATTGTACAGGAAAGAAGAGATTATTTTCTTATCCTTCCTAGAGAACTGGCATGAGCTTGTTAAATGTAAGGGAATGATTTTCAGTTTTTCAGGGACTGGTCTCTAAGCTTAAAACTGAATGGTATAGAGATGGGACCTTCAAATCTCTCTGAATAACTGAGACCTGGACTCACAGAACAACTTAAACAAAGGGACCTCAGGAGACTGTCTGGTCTGAACTTGGGTGTAAAACACACTGGTTCAAGTTATTCAGGGGTATCTGTTCTGCAGTCTTTCTGGGATGTAGTATGATCGTATCTTTGGTTCAGTTTATTTCTATGAATGGTTTTGGTGATTCAAAAATTAAGTACAATGAACTCCAAGTGCAGCCCCATTTTCAAGGTTAAAAATTTTAAAAAATCAACACAAAACTTTGAAAATAATTTCTGAGAAGCTTTTAAATGAAGATTGAATTATTTCAGGAATAATACAAAAAATAGGTGGGTTTGAACTGAAGAAGCTTAAGGTCCCATGGTCCCAGATTTGTTCTGCAGCCAAAATGACCTGCTAAGATTAGCAAAAGGCTTTGACCAAACCAAATTGGCAATTTTCAGCAGAAATTTAGTAATTCAAAAGAAAAAGAATAAAACCCCTTATTTGACTGTAATCTTCTTCAGTGTTTATCTTGAACTTCATGAGAATCTTGCTACAAAGAAATAGCAGTAATCTGAGTTGCCCATTATCTTGTATTACAAAACTAAACCACTATCTTAAAACTCTACTGCAGTGTTCTATCTTTCAGCAGCTCTCTGTTCAAAAGGATATGCTCAGGAAGACGGTGCTTTAGGGCCTCTAGCAATCCTATGTGTCGATTTACTTGAGTTTGATCTCTAGCTTATTTATCTTTGAATCTACACTTTTGATTTTTTAATTTTTTTTCTCTCAAGTGTGATCACATTCCCATTACTTAGAACTTCAGACACACTTTCACGATATTTCTACTCTTGCTGACAAAGAGGGAGCTGTCTAAACTTCAGAAATATGACTCTGGGAAATTTGGGTTTAGTGAAGTTCTTAAATTTGTCTGCTATCCTAATGTTTCTTGACAGAATACCTCTGGCTTTGTACATTAAAACTTTTGGTGCTAACACTGATAAAGAAGGGGTTTATCCCTTTTGCAGAGATGAACGGAACTGAGCTTTCCTGGCAAGCTCTTATTCTCCCAAGAGCATTACTGTAATCCTCACATTAGTCACTTGTTTGTATTATAGTAGCCTCCTTGGGGGACCATGGTTCCATTATGCAGAGTGGTTTTCATGCAGAGGTAATGAATAGGTGGCTATTCAGTCAGTGATCAGAGTGAGCAGGAGACATAACAGGTGGCCCAGAGTTTGATATAAGTATGATGCAGGTGGTAAAGAGCAGCATTTTCAGACCACCTTCAGTGTAGCTGATGAAAACTATCTTGATGTGCAAAAAAGAAGTGGTCTCAAGAGATGTGCTCTGATCTAAATCTTGCTCAGTGGAGAAGTTTTCTGATTACACTGGGTTATAGGTGGTGTTAGTCTATACAAGCAGACATAGAGAGCATGTTCAGGGCTGTCCTGATCTCTCTGCTTTCCTTTAGTTACATTAGGACAGAGAATGTAAGAGATATTAATTACCTGCACTTTCTTGCTTTTTGGTAATCCTATAGTCTCTGAGAAAATCCTACATATGTTTGCTGGTTGAATGCTGTCTGCATCTCTG
Organism: Coccyzus lansbergi; assembly: GCA_033558105.1. Classification (NCBI taxonomy): domain Eukaryota; kingdom Metazoa; phylum Chordata; class Aves; order Cuculiformes; family Coccyzidae; genus Coccyzus; species Coccyzus lansbergi. The sequence continues at coordinate 181,313 of JAUMJK010000892.1, forward strand.
CTGCACAGTGCTCTCTGATTATCCACGTTGGAGTAATGCATGGTCCCAGGTTTGTGACCTGAGCTGAGCTGACAAGGAAGACCAGATACGGGAGGTGTTTTGTCTGCTCCCATCTTTATTTCTTTGACCAGGAGATGTTGCAGGCAGCAGCACTATGATTGATTGGTGGTCCTACTGAAGACTAGCTTAGTCTGGCCCCAAGATCTCAGAGGTCTGTACTTGACAAAGTAACTCAAACCAAAACAAATAGAAAAACAAACAAACCCCTCAAAACATTGGGATGCCTGCAGTTTATTATCTGCACCATGCCCTGAAAGAAAACCTTGCTCAAATCACAGGTGAGGTGGATTCCTGAAATTCGCTGGACAGAATGCATCTGTCCTTCCATACAATGACCTCTGGTCTGGACCCACTTTGAGGCTGAGAGAGCGTTTTCTCCCAGCAAAAGCTGTTTAGCCCTTGGCAGTGGGGGAGGTAGGTGAGGAGCTCCTATGTATAGGAGGGCAGGGGCCTGCTTCAGTAGAACAGGAGCAGCAGTGATGAGATGCATGAAAGCCAGGTTGTACTGAGAGAGAGAGATGTGGGATATCTCCACTTCCCCTCACTTTGCACCACTCTGCAGTGATGAGGACAAGGGGTACCCCAATGTATCCCAACTATGATGCTGTTATGTTATAACTTTATGTTATGTAATAACTTTAATGTTAAAAGTTAATTGCTTGAATGTGTATGCCAAATTTTAGCCTGAAGCTCATTTTTTACAGCCAAGTTATAAATCTTGAAAGTAAAGTTTTGTGATAAAAACAGTGCTACTATCTTGAAGAAAAACAATGCTAGTGGCAATTGCTGCTTGATGTATTTTGAAAAAATAGTAGTGTGCAAAATAGCTTGTACTAATTTCTCTTAAACCTGTTAGAGTGTTATGCCTGGCAAACACTGAGAGGCTCAGCTTTCTGTGACAGAGTAATGTTGTTTAGCTGGGAGTTTACTTTTTTTATAAAATTCAAACAAAGAAAAGATTAGACACTATAATGATTCCTGAGTTTAAAATCTCTGTGCTAGAAATAACCTAATTAAATTCCCGACTTCATGAGTTTTTTTGGTAAATAGTAACCATGGATGCAGAAGAGTCTCGCATCTCATTACATTCAGCATAGAGTTTCAATACAAGAGCCATTAGCTGTGATGTAGAAGTATACAAACAAAGGGAAAGTATGGGACACTTTCTCTCATTGATCCAGAACGCAGTCCTAAAAGAATATCTGTAATTAATCAGCAGGGCTTTTATGTAGGGCAGCAGGCCATCGGTTTTCTTCACTGAATTTAGTAAACGATAGCACATTGCATTAAGACAGAGGAGGCAGAACGTATAAAAGTCAAAGTCCAGGAAATAAGTAATTGAACACTGTAATTAAAAAAGCAAGGACATATTTTATGCTCACTCATGCGGTTGTTTATGTGCATCTACTTCTTTTTCAAGAACAACGTCATCCAAATGCAGAAATCATTTACTACACCTCTCTTAATGTAGCAGCATGGCATGTTTAAGCAAGTGTGAATTAGCATGCAGACAGCAAATATGGGCAGAAGGGGAACAAACTTTCTCATAAAGGAGCTGATTAGAATTACTCAATGCCATTCTGTCTTTAACAAGAAGCGTACTGGTTAGCACTTCCTTTCAACAAAAACAACAAACAAATAATGTCCATTTACCAGAGTTTGACATAAAACTGGTGTCTTCAAAGGAAGTAAGGCTAATTCAATGCATTTAGAATGGATTTTGCTTTGGGCTTGTGAATAAATTGGTACAAAGTTTCTGAAAGCCACTACACGGTATGTTCATCCACTCCGTAGGCTCCAGTTCTGCAGCTAAGAGGATTTATGCTCAGCTTTGCAAGCAGTGATAGTGGTTTCAGAGCCAGTAACAGGGTCCTCAATGAGCACATATTCAGGTGTCTGACAGATTTAAATTTTTGCCTTAATAAATTAACCCACATTATAACTAAAGGTACATTACAGATTGATTTTAGCAAAGCTCCAAATATGTGACAATCACATGAGAAACTAACAATACAAACCTCACAAAAAATCCCCATTCAGACAATGATGGCTTACTGTGTGTCAGCAGTTTCAAAAGGGAGCTTTGCTTTAAAAACAGAGGCACAGTGCTGATCATCTGTTTCTTGCCATTATTCCTATTGGATTTGTGGGAACATGGCTCTCTTAGAAACTCAGGAAAGGTTCAGCCAGAGCTGCAGCGGACATATCCTTCAGCCTTAAGAAAAGATGAATGGTAGGCAACTTTCTGCTAAGTGGCAATCCCCCAGTGCCTGCCTTTTAAAGAAAATTGGATGATCTGGAGACTGTGGAGCTTCAGTGAAAAAATTTCCATGACTTTTAATGAGTTGGATCAGAGGCTGTTCTGTGATTCCTTGCATACAATCTAGTTTTCAAAAAACAGCGTTAAGGTTTCTCCCTCTTTGTGGGATTCCTTTACTGGTGTAGGGAGTTGCAGTACACTTCATGAGCAAGTTTTTCTTAGAAATCTATAGAAGTACAACCTTTATAATGTTTTAAAGGATTTTCAGAATCCTCCTGTCATTGTTTAAAAATGTTTTTAACTGACAGTGAATGGAAGAAAAAGGAAAACAAATTGTTTGTAGCTTTGACAGTGAAATATGCTAGGGGACGAAGGGGCCTCTACTTGAAATGGCTATCAATCAGACTATACCTAGCCTATAATACCACTCTGGAGACCTCTTAAATGTGGAACTTTGTGCAATAAATCCAGTCCTGCAATATGTATATGTCTTTGTTACATTTATGTGAAGCAGAGATTTAATTGCATATTCTGTATAGAGATGCATAGAATATTTATAATGCTGCTGTATGTATTCCATGTTTGATCAACAGTATGGATGCTGTAACACTATAATTATATGGATTTGTTCTTTGCAACCAGACCCCCTTAGAATGAGAAATTTAAGTGTCCTTGGAGAAATTATGTCAGTAAGTATTTGGTAATTCTTGGTTTTTTCTGATTTCTTTGTATAGCACATGCATTATGTTACCTTCGTGCCCACAAAAGGACTCACAAGACCTCATAGGGAAATGAAATTGCTATGCTGCTAACCCAAACCATTGTTAAGCTGATCTTGTTCTGAAATTAATGGTCATTAGTCAAAGTGTTTTTTATTAGCAGAAACTCTCTCCTAATTCTAACACAAAACTTAACTATATCAGAATGCCTTTCATCAATCAATTAGTATAATTCTTCAGAATGGAGGCAGCTTTTCCTATATTTAGTTCTCCATCATTACCTACAACTTTTTGTCATCTAGAGAGAAGGTTTGGCTTTTGAAAGGAAAGGTTTATTTTGTTGTAACTACAATAAAGGGGAAAAATAAACAGAAATCAGTGGTGTTCTCTGCGTGTGAGATGATAAAAAATTCCTGCAAAGCATCAAATTAGATACTGATGATCTGTATTTAAAACTGAAAAAAAAATCTATTTTCTTGTAAAATGATTAAATAGCAATAAAATACCATGTTAAAAATGAAATTTGTAGTACCAAGAGCCTTGACTCTGTTCTGTTTCTGCTTCTGTTGATAAAGACTGTTATTCAGCTGGCAGTGGATTGAAAGCTGAGGCCATAATGGTTACTGCATGGAGCAACTGCCCTACAAAAAAAAAAGTGATTCAAATAATATTTGAATTATTTGTCAAACACTGAGGGGTAAATGCATCCTTCTCCAGTTGCTGCCATAACTGAAAGAGAATTGTGGTCCTTAGAATATCCAAGTGGTTTACAGTTTGAATTTTTCTGCCTATGAAATACTTTGAGCTGGTTTTGCCTTTTTATAGCAAGCTTTAGGTTTCAATTTTAACTTTTACCTTTTCCTGAAGCTGTTTGTCCCAATTTGCTTAAATCCTACATTTCATGTGTAATTCCTACACTTTTTTAGGTGGAATTCTAAATTAGCAGACATGTCTTCTTCTGGAGAATGCATCCCAAAAGAGAGGTCCCCTCTGAAGAGGGCACTTACCTGAAAACAGGAAGCAGACCTTGTGTGCTGATTTCTGACAGCTAATTGCAATTCCACAGTTGCCTGGCTCTATACAATAACACCTACAAACCTTCTGTGCTCTAATAAAGCAGCTTTCTCTTCTTGCAGTTGAACTGCAATAAAGACAAGAGCTGATTCTATTTGCTCTAGCAGTTTCAGTAAACTCCTCCATCCTTGCACCAGGGGAAGTGGGAATGCAGATCTATGTATAACAAGAGACACAGGAAGGAGTAATTTGTGTGATTTCGCTGCTGCAGTGAACAGCTGTGGAAGTCCTGATTGCAAATTTCTGTATACTTTGATCTTTTTCTTGTAATGAAATAAGTACTGGGAGGAAAAACTGTGGAAAAATTATTCAGTCATTCAAAATCATTGAATCAATCATTCAATTCAATCATTCAAAATGATTCAGCTTGACATAAAGAATACTCTCATGCTGTTTCATGCCTGTTTTCTTATGTGAACTGAGATATCAATAGAACTGACTTCTCATATTAAAATAAATTCTTCCATTCTACAGGAGTTCCTAGAAAGGGGCTTAGTAGCCTGAACTGTCCAGGGATCAGGAGGACCTTAAATGCGCCTAGAAAGAGCATGTCTGTCATGAACATGGGTTAGCAAGGTGGTTATATCCCATTCCTCCTTCCAGCAAGAAGCTACCCTTAAGTACTTTTCCTAGATAGTTTTTTTGGGCTGTTTTGATGCTTTCTCTCTCCTATTTCCTGTCACTCTCCTTTCTTCAAAACCACTAGTACTGAGGGGAAAAAAACCTAACCAAACATGTGCTACCTATAAGGAACAGAAAGGAGGATCTCTTTTGGCCATAAGCTTGGCATGATATTGAAGAGAGCAGGAAAAGTAGAAAGAAAAGGAATTTAAGTTCTTGTAGCCATTGTGGGAATGGTTTCTGTGGAAGATTGTTGCATTAGGAAGAGAATATCTTTAAGTCATAACAATCACTGATGTGCTGATGCTACCAGATGCTCTTAGACACTGCCAACTTGGGCAAGCTTCCCTCCTCTGTCACCTCTGTGCAAGCATCTGTTCTCAGCTTTTCTGAATGAATTTATTGAATGAAGAAATAAGTCCACAGGAAAATTCCTGGTGGTGGAGTACATTGTAATGTGAAATAAAGCTGCCCCTGGTAATTATATGTCAACAGTAATAGGAAAAAAAAAGTGGATTCCTTTCTCCTGTTTGGAGCTCATTCGTAAGGTTAGATTGGATATTTTTGGAGGTGGGGCTGTCTGGACTTCTGTGCTGAGCTATAAGAGGCCATATCAGGCTTGCCAAAGAAGAGATTTGCATTCATCTGTAGACCTCTGCATGCACAATGACAGTGATTCACATCAACTAATTTGATAATGATTTACAGCTTTCTTAAGCAGCCCACACCCACTGTATAGCCACCTCATGCTTTTGAGGGACAGCTCTTTGCATTTACATTCAGTTTGGAAGAGGGTTTGCCACCTGGCTCAGAGAGAAATCTCTGCTTACTCAGGGCTGTAGATGTCAAAAATAGATTATCCTAATTGTTGGCCCTAAGACAAAGACAATTGCAGTAATCTTTACTAAGGAGGAAATGAAATATAGCAGCCTGCGCAAATCATGCATTTTTCAGACATTAGCGTTCACTCTATTGCCAGAAAATTTACTAACTACATAGGAATTAGTCCGTCTTAAGCACAGATATATTTGAAAGCTCTCGCAATGCAAGGGCTAATGTACTGGACTGTAGATGCTATTGTTCTGTCTAAGAACCTCACAATTTTTACTTTATTCTTCCTTGCGTCTTTTTCGTACATTTCAAAAAAGCCCCTGAACATCAGAAAATAGATGCAATCCTGAATATGTCAAAATGAGACAGCTGTCCATTTTCAGTGGTTTAGATCTGATGTCCCCATCTCATTCACTTTTAAAAGGGTGTTCCTTCTGGGCTTATCCAGATCTAAATGGTGCTCTGTACAAAATGTCTGGCTACTTGCAACTCACACAAGCATTTTCCCCACAAACCATTTTCTGTGGAGCTTCTGTACCATATTCATGAATACTGACAGTCTGTACCTTCAAAGTAGCTAAGATCTCATTCTGTGATACAGTTTCCAGATAAAAATGTTCTGAGTATTTATGTGAGTTAGTGAGTATGTAATGGATAATTGAGAAAGGAGAGAACTGATTGTATCAAACTACTTTTAGTGAAATGAAAACAAGAGGAGAGATTCTTTTTGGGTAGGAAAAGAAATTCCTAGTTTAAACTTGGATCCAGCTTTTTTGAGTAGTAACTTTTGTTATTAACTTTGTACCACTTTAAATCTAAGCTTCCCTCCTGCATTAGATGATACCAAGGAAATTATGAAAGATTGATTTCACACTGCAAACATGATGCTTTTTTTAAACATGATCCATGCAGAGTCATAGCTAGATGATCAGGTTGTTTCAAAGAATATTGCAAAACCAAGAGATCCTGCTGAATCATTGTAACTAATTCTGATATTAAAAGTTCTGCACACACAATGATGGTATGCTTCATAAAAATGATCATATATCAGAAGGAGTATTGAGGAAGATTTTTTCAAAGCCACATTAGTCAACTTAAGGCAACTTTCTTGTTTATTCCCACTTTGTGCTTCTGAAAATATCCCTACGGTGTTATTCTTTCTGAAGTACAGTGGTATTAGGTTAAATATTTCCTTGCAAGAGGCAAGTTAAGGTGGACATTGATGCAAATCAGCTGTCTGTACATCTTTAACATGATGTATTTTGACTGGAACAGCTAGGTCATACACTTATCAAAAAGAACTACATGAGCAATAAGCTCAGAATGTTCTTTTTCTTTGGTAGAAATGGTATATAACACTTAATTAAGAGTTGTTCTGTACAGACTTATGCTTCTTGCATCTAGTGCAGACATTAGTGTGTAAAATCTGACAGAGAGGGACATTAGATGGATTTGTAATGGTATCTGAAGGATCTTCGGCTCTGTAACCCAGTTAATGGATTGCACATAGCCATATGCAGTACTTCCATTTCTTACAGCTACAATGGAATAATAGTTTTCATTTAATTACTAACCCAAGTGTAACTCAATGCAAAGACATATTGTGTTCCATTTTAGTGAATGATGCATGCCACAGCTTAAGTGGCATATTAGATCTAAAAAAAATATATCTCTCTCTACCTTTTCCCTCACAAAGGCACTTGCCACATAACAAGATCTTTCAGTGCAGATTCATTTACCATAAAATCCACAGTGGAAAGTGTAACAAAGTGACAGGCATGACAAAAAGCACCACATTTCACTAATGTGAGTATATATTGGGTCCTAATGCCTAGTTTGTTATGACTTTTATACCTCTGTTTTGGATAGATGATCTATCTCTTTAACACCTAATTTGAAGGGCTAAATTCTTGTATGCTGACTTCTTGAACAGTGTCACTGAAGACTATGAGGAGAGCTGTGGCTAATACGTTGGCTGGTGGAAGTGTATAAACTCTGTAATAAAAATTCCACCACTCCCAGCTTCAGGCTGAGGTCCCCCTAGTGAGCTGGAACTGCTACCTTGGAGGCCAAAGTTTCCTGTCTGAAAACATAACAAAGTGGGTGTCATCCTTGTGAGTTACAGCATGCATGAGCCCTTGTCTCTGTATGGTCAGAGAAGAGACATGAAACTCACAGAGCTGACTGTGATCACAGAAGTTTTGCTTTGCTTATGAGGAACCTTGGATCAGGCACATAGTTGCCACTAGATAGACAAATCCTGACTCAGCTCTCTGTGTGAAGAACTTGAGGAGGACAGATATCACATCTTTGGGCCCACATCTGTTCCAGGTTTACTGTGCTGAGCAGAAAGCCACAAGCCCTGGATTTGGTCTTGAAGAAAATGAACGAGCTGTGTGTAACAGGTAGTGCTATCACCACTGAGTAATCTGTACATCCAAGTCAAAAAAAGCTTGCCTGTAACATTGTGAAATACCAGTGGGATTTATCCTCGGTTTTGTCACTAAAAATTGCCTGTAAGAAATCCTAGCAGTGAGAATCCAGCTATGGCCCCATGGACCTGGAGTCCTCTGGGGACAATAACAAATCTCATGTCTCCCAAGTGCTTGATTTGTGTTGATGATGCTCTGATTTATCAGAAAGATGCACATAAACTCATGTTGCCATCATCCAGCAATTGTTCCAGCAAACGTCAGAATTAATTTATACTTGTTCAGGGCTCGTCTACTTTTCCCCACAGTTTTTCTTGGAAAAGAGACTTGTATGAAAATTTCAGCATCTAAGCAGATGAAGCCAGAACCTCCTCAGAATCCTGGATAGGAGTATTGGCTGTGGAAGGAGAGGCAGCATACCAGCCTCCACACAGAAGTGTTTGTTACTGCTTATTACACCCACTAATAATGGAAGCACCATGAAATTTGTGTCACTAAGAAGCTGCAGAGTTGCCTCCCTAAATGTGTTGCAATTTAAACTGCTGAAACACTCGCAAGAATCAGGAAGCTTTTCACAGTTTCCCTGAAGTGCAGATTTTTTCTCCAGAATTCTTCTATTTGAAATGTTTATCATAGGATTTTAAGCACTAAGATCTTTATCAAGGGTGTTTGTTGGACAGACAACATTGAATGTCAATTAGCAAAAGCTCTTTTCAACATGTATTTTTTATGAATTGCATATTTTAAACAAATGTGTTTCAAACAGCACAGATGAACTTTCCAGGCATATATCAGTAGTGACTCATTTCTGTTCTGCTAGTGCTCTTGCAGACTCCAGGCTATCAAGCTGTTGTTACCCTTCATTATGACATGGACTAGGAGCACAGTATCAACTTAACATCTGGAAGTTTGACTTAGTGAAATGTGGTGCTTTTTACTCTTTTCACTGTGGATTTTATGGTAAATGATGGTCTACCTCCATGCCAGCATTTTTTAACATAGTCCTCTCCTACAGCAGCTCATATACCCATTGGGTCTCTATGCAAGTCTTGGATGACTTGTGCTAAGTAGCTTAGTAGAGGCTCTTACCCAAAAATGCAAGGCAAGCTGACAGCTGTATACAGAGTGAGTTTCCTGTCTCATTTGACCACCAATCTGTGGGGTTGAGCTTGAATAGGATTCTTGGCACTTGAGATGGGTTTGTACAGGGTTTCACTGGGAATCAGGAAAATTTGTGTGTGTTAAGTAAGTTTGAAGTATATTCTTAAGTTAGAAAATGTAATCATAGAGCAGCTGGACCCTGTAGCAAACAAAATAATCTTCAGGACCTATTTGGATCCCCTACTGATAGATGGTGCTAGTGATGCTCTGTGTGCTGATGGGAGATTGCTTTGATCTAGGGCAGGTGCTGCATGTTGGCTGTTTAGTAAACTTCACACAGATGTATTGTTGCATCCCCTATTGCAACCTCTGCAACCAAACTGTAGTGGTTGTTCTGTGAAAGGAGTGATGAACATGCTGAGGCAAGGGCTTCCCATGGGAGCCTGTGTTGCAACCAGCACGAAGATTTGCAAGTGGTATACCATCAGTCTGGCAGCAGTCTTAAAAAATTTGTTCCTAGCACTCTTTGCAGGCCAGATGAGAAGTGAGGTGAGCTGAAGGCACATGTACTAATCCATAAGCTAATGGCAGCAGGTGATGTGAACCTGCCATGCCATGCACCAATGTGGTGGCAAACAGTTTTTGACATAGTTTCAGGAAGGGTAATGCTTTTTCACTAGAATCAACCTGTGTTGTGCTGGAAATCCAGACCCCAGTCCTCCTGCCTGACACAGTCCCCACCTGCTGCTGCAGTCCTCCAGGCCCTCTTGCTGGGTATGTTTGCCCTTGTTTAACGCTGTATTTGCATCCTTCATTCCCTCCTCATGAAAGGAGAAGGCAGTCTGGACACACAAAGTTGAAAGGTCTGCAAATACGCTACTCATATGTGGGAGTAGCAGTAATAGTTTGCAAATAGTTTTGCTATGTTTATTCTTATGAAAGAGATTTACTTCACACAGATATGGTAAAGATAATGAATGCTGCTGTACCAAGTGAATAGTACAGTGATTCTGAGCTATAAAGCTTTCCTACAAAGCTGAACACATAAACAAGGAATCCAAGGACAGAAAATGGTGGGTTGTGGGAACAGTCATATGAGATGTCAGAGGGGTTCATTTACTATGATAAACTAGTTTATATTCTGGGATGTTATTTCTCATGTTGATAGTGTCAATGTTAGTTGTGAACTTTCCCATTTATTACTTTTAACATAGAAGCTGCAAAGCAGAAAAGAAAGATAAACAACCTGAATAACGGAATTAAAGCAAACCCAGTAATCACACAATGAGACATCAGTGTCAAGTAAATCATCCCATGGAAATAGAGCTACTTGAGAATGCAGTGGCATCACATACAGTACAGTGGGAAATTAGTTTTAATTAACTTCAAATTCTGACACATAGTCAAAAATCATCTTTTATAAGTACTTAGCTGGACAAATGAAAGTTGACCCATTTTGTTATGCTAGAAGCTATTACAAGCAGTACGATGATGGTATTCACACTTCAGTCATAAGGATTATCTTGTCTTTTACATTTTTTTAAATGAAATATTACTGTTGGAAGATGAACTTGTTCTGTACCATAAGCTTCTGAATAAAGGTACGATTTTTCAATAAAAACAGATGGAAGTTTTAGGAGCTGTTTTGAATTGATTTCAGTTAATGAAGTCCAACATGTGATTTTTTACCTGTCAGGGAGGAAACAGCTGGGAGTTCTTGTAAGGTCATCAGAAATTGCAGGAAGGTTTTGCTACATACATATGAGGTTGAATCTGGCACACCTGTGACCATGGGAGCCCCAAGCACAAAATTTGTGGGTGGTAAGGCAGTGGCTGCTTTGCATTACAACTGAGCAATAGCACATGTGCTATCACAATCTGCAGTAGAGTCCACACATCTCTCTGTCCTGTGCACTAAGGCTTCTGGTCCATTTTGGGGAGCAAAAAATGACTTTCTATAAATGGTCTCTTGGCAACATATTTTTTAAAAGTTTGGTGTTTTAAGAAGAATGTTGTACTCCAAGAAGTGGTCCAGCAAGAACTTAATGGCAACGATGTTCATCCTTACAATGTCAGTAGATTCCTCCTAATGAGGCAGCTGCCTGGTTGCCCCTCTGGGCCTGTCTACGTGCTGTGGGAAAGGCAAGACTCAACAGCAATCTCGAGCTATTGCTTGATCAGACTAAGACAGGCTGACCCAGGACAAGACAACCACAAGGCTTAGGACAGCAGCCCTCTTGTTAGCTGTGCTTTGTTGCTGTGCTGTGTTATTTTCAGACATGAATTGTTCTTTTAGAGAAAGATTGGGTGTCCCTATGTTATAATCCTTAGGACTGCAAGTTTCCCGGGGACTACTCGGGAAACAGAGGAGCAATATGAGGCTCCCATAGTCCAAGAGGAGGTGGTCAGAGCCCTGCTTGGCCAGCTGGACACCCACAAGTCCATGGGACCAGATGGGATACATCCTAGGGTTTTGAGGGAGCTGGCGGATGTATTGGCCAAACCCCTTTCCATCATCTTCCAGCAGTCCTGGAAGACTGGGGAGGTACCTCTGGACTGGAGACTGGCTGATGTAGTTTCCATTTACAAGAAGGGTAGCAGGGAGGATCCGGGGAACTCCAGGCCTGTCAGTCTGACCTCAGTGCCAGGGAAAGTCATGGAACAGGTGATCTTGAGTGCTATCATGAAGCACTTACAAGAGAATCGGGTGATGAGGCCCAGTCAACACGGGTTTACCAGAGGCAGGTCCTGCCAAACCAACCTGATCGCCTTCTATGACAAAGTCACTCGGCTGCTGGATGAAGGAAAGGCTGTGGATGTGGTCTTTCTGGACTTCAGTAAAGCCTTTGACACAGTTTCTCACAGCATTCTGTTGCAGAAACTGTCAGCCTCTGGCCTGGACAGACGCACACTCTCCTGGGTAGAAAACTGGCTGGATGGCCGGGCCCAGAGAGTGGTGGTAAATGGTGTTAAGTCCAGCTGGAGGTCAGTGACAAGTGGTGTTCCCCAGGGCTCAGTGCTAGGTCCAGTCCTGTTCAATGTCTTCATCAATGATCTGGATGAGGGCATTGAGGGTACCCTTAGCAAGTTTGCAGATGACACAAAGCTGTGTGCAAGTGTGGATCTGCTGGAGGGTAGGGAGGTTTTGCAAAGGGACCTGGACAGGCTGGACTGCTGGGCAGTGTCCAACGGCATGAGGTTTAACACGGCCAAATGTCCTGCACTTGGGGCACAACAACCCTATGCAAAGCTACAGACTGGGAGAAGCCTGGCTGGAAAACTGCCAGGAGGAGAGGGACCTGGGGGTGTTGGTCGACAGCCGCCTGAACATGAGCCAGCAGTATGCCCATGTGGCCAAGAAGGCCAATGGCATCCTGGCTTGTATCAGAAACAGTGTGACCAGCAGGTCCAGGGAGGTGATTCTCCCTCTGTATTCAGCACTGGTGAGGCCGCTCCTTGAATATTGTGTCCAGTTCTGGGCCCCTCACCACAAGAAGGATGTTGAGGCTCTGGAGCAAGTCCAGAGAAGAGTGACGAGGCTGGTGAAGGGGCTGGAGAACAGACCCTATAAGGAGCGGCTGAGAGAGCTGGGGTTGTTTAGCCTGGAGAAGAGGAGGCTGAGAGGAGACCTCATTACTCTCTACAAGTACCTGAAAGGTGGTTGTGGAGAGGAGGGAGCTGGCCTCTTCTCCCAAGTGACAGGGGACAGGACGAGAGGGAATGGCCTCAAGCTCCACCAGGGTAGGTTTAGGCTGGAGATTAGGAGGAGGTTTTTCATGCAGAGGGTCATTGGGCATTGGAACAGGCTGTCCAGGGAGGTGGTTGAGTCACCTTCCCTGGAGGTGTTTAAGGTATGGGTGGATGAGGTCTTGAGGGACTTGGTTTAGTGTTAGATAGGAATGGTTGGACTAGAAGATCCGATGGGTCCCTTCCAACCTGGTTGTTCTGTGATTCTGTGATTCTTGGTGTTTGCTGTGATATCACTCTCCTGTTGTTGGGAGGAGGAACTTCTGAAAGGTGCATAGTAAGTTACTATCTTGTTTCATATGAAGCCCATTTTCACTATTAGACTTTCAAAAAGTATGTAAAACAAGAGCTAGAGGTTTTTGCTTACATTATGCAACCCTTCCTACATGAATAATCTATTTGGTTACCCTGCGGCTATGTGACAGCTTCTCACATGAGTAAGTTCAGAACCTTCTTGCTTGTCCCAGTTAAATTAATCTATATGTTGAGCCATGCAGATAAGGGAGAAGATTTACATGAATCTTCTCAGCTGCTCAGTGACCCTCGCACTGTGTGGAGACCAGCTTGTTTACTTGTACTTCTCGCGTATCAAAAATTGAGTGCAGGGCTGCATGTGACTGAGGCGCTTTTCTGTGGCAGCTGGTTAACAATGAGAAGGGAAGGCGTAGAAGCAGGCACCTGCTAATAGGGCATGGACTTGTCCTATGAATGGTGCTCACCACCCCATGGAACATGTCAGAAGAAGAACTACTGGACCATGTGTTCCTGAAAAATTGCTAATGGCAGAATTGCTGCTGGATGCACCATGTTTTCCTGAGGAAATGCTGTCCCCCACTGGAGCGGTGATAATTTTTCCTTTTCCCCTGCTACTTCTTTCTCACTCCTTCTCTGACTTATCTTAACGCACCTTCTGTTTTCTCTTAACTACTTGCTGTCCTGACTTGCTGGGTTGTTGCACCAATTTCTTTCCCTTCCCAGATCTTCTGTTGGCTAGAGGTCTAATAAGATTTTAGAAAATGAATGCTATGGTAGCATTAACAGCTGTGCCTCTCAGGCAGGACTTTTTTCTTTCAGAGAAAAAGTACAACAGGCAATTTTAAACTGTACATTTGAATAGACCTGATAAAGTGAAAAATACCCATGAGCTAAGGAGGTAGCACAGCAATACTGCTTTCTGATTATCAAAAAGGACTGCACAGATTTTTTTTTGATGTGGAGTACATACAGCACAGAAAGCAATTCATGGTATGACAGCACTCAAAGCTCAATACTCTGAGTGAATGTGAAGACATGTAAATGGGATCTCTGAACAAAACCACCCAGAATTATAGGCTTATGCTGGTTAGTTTTCTGTTAGTTTCATACTGTTTCCCTCTTAAACAGGATTAGAAAATTTTGAGTAAAATTACCAGAACTAATTTTTTAGCTGTGCCTTTTAGTTTTGGCATAGTTATGAATATTTCATGCATTTTTTTTTTACTTTTAAAATCTATATTTAGAACTTCATAGTCAGCTTGAAAGTTTGCCCTCATTTGAAATACAGTTGTCTTCAGAAAATAGATCTTAATTTCTTAAGAGAAGAAATTGAAAATTTTAAAAATCAGATGAAAGAAACTTGTCTTAATCACTTTTTCTTCTGGACAGAGGATTTTGCATTTCTTTTGAGGCTGATTAAACTGTTTTTAAAATGAACATCAGTTTGGGGGAGTGGGCCCATTCCAGTAATTTAAACAGATCTCTTAATTTTCTGAGGAGTCAGCCAAGTTCCTCAGGTGCTTCAGTGAAACATGTGCCTTGGAAATTCAGATCTCAAAAGATGAAATAAAGCTTTTAAGAGTAGATTACTAGCTTTCCTGGAGTGGCTGAGATGCACACAGTAAGGCTGCACTCTGACAGATGAATTGGCAAGAGCAGACCTCATGCCCTTTAAGTCCCATTGGTGGAAACTCCAGTATTGGCGATAAACTCATCTTAAACAAAAGGGAATTAGTCCTGCTTCCATTTATATTACTGGCAAAGCTCCAGCTATATTCAAGAGTAGAAGAGCTGAGGCAACAGGCATACAAAACCCTGTTTCTAGGTCTGATCCCAGCTTTTCTTACACATTCAAAGCTCATACTGAGTATTGTGGTCACTTTAGCAGGATTAAGACTGAGTGGATTGTTTGGGCAGATTTATATTGCTATTCATTGTAAGAAGTACTGATACAGTTCTTAGTGATATATGGTTAATAAAAATTAATTTGTTAAGAAAAAAGTGACACATGTTGACAAGGTAAACTGTAATATTTCAAAGCAAATTGCTGAAGAGTGGTAGAATGTTGTGTTGGATAAATGGTTAAATGGCTCCTCTGCTATCTGTAGATCTAGGTTGTCCTAGGAGCACATTAGAAGCATCTGGAGGGTTGCAAGCAACCTTTAAGAAAACAGAAAAAGTGGCCTTAAAAACTGTAATTCTTTTAGCTTGTAAGGTGCTTCGTATGTATGAAAGGTACTTTGCAAATGGGGCTCTTTATGCAAGATTTTTGGGATTTGGCTTCTCTGGAAACTGAGTGTTTTTGTGAAATGGAAAATACTCATGGATGCTGAGCATAGATCTATGCTGAAATCCATGGTAAAGCCTGTGAAGCATGCTTAGGACAGTGGAAAGGCTGTAGAAGACACTGGCTGCTCTCAAAGGGGTCTGAGCCTCAGGAGGAGTCTACATCCCCTAAAACAGTAGAGGATGTAACTGCTGCTGGCTTTTGTACAGATCAACAACTTGTATAAGTAGCTGGTACATAAGGACATCTGGTGCAGAGTGTATTTCTAGTCTCTGCAGTGACTATTGTCTGGAGTCAACATTTGCCTAGTGGAGACTGCTCCATGGCCTCTGCATCATCTGCTAAGAATTTGAGAACTGAAGCAAACTGTGCATGGTTTTCCAGCCTGCCATGCTGGATGTTTTTATGTACACCACTGTATGCACTTTGTATCCGTTTGCCTTGGCGTCCCACGTTCCTCTCTTCTCCAAGGGAGTGCATCTCCCTTAGTACAGATCTCCCTTCAGCAGCTGACCTAGACCTACTGCCCTGGACTTGAGATGGGTGCTGGTCTCTTCTCCCAAGTGAAGTGATAGGATGAGAATAAATGGCCTGATGTCGCATCACGGGTGGTTTAAACTAGATGTCAGGAAAAATTTCTTCTCTGAAGGAGTGGCGAAGCCTAGGCAAGGCGGCAGTGGAGTTGCCACGCCCGTAAGTGTTCAAAAGACGCGCGGCCGTGGTGCTTTGGAACAAGGTTGAGCGGGCACGGTGGCGATAGCCTGACTCGGACCGGATGAGCTTAGAGGTCTTCTCCAGACTTAGCAATTCCGCAGCTCGCAGACTTCGCGCAGTCGCTCCACGCGAACGGCCGTCCCGGGGGCGTCTCGGGGGGCGGGGCGGCGTTCACGGGCTCCTGCGCCGGGCAGACGGTCCGGGCCGTGCTCCGGCCGCGCTGCCGGGGTCCGCGATGGCCGCGTCGGGCTGCTGCGATCTGCTGGCGCTGTGGCTGCTAGCGGCGGGTCTGTGCGGGGCGGCCGACGGAGCCCCCAGCTGCCACGAGGTGCGGACGGCGTTCCAGCTGCGGCAGATCGGGCCCCTCAAGCTCGTCCCCGACGTGCCCACGGCTGGTCAGTACCGACCCGCCCGCGGAGCCGGGGCGCCGCGCGGAAATCGGGATCCCCTCAGGGGGCGCCACTATCGGGGGATGAGCTTCCGCCCTGGGTCCCTCCGTCCGACGGCTGGGACCGAGCAGGGTAAAGTAAAATAATTAACCGCTTAGTAAAATAATTTTAGAAGACTCTTTAGGAGGAGTGACCGGAGCGACTCCTCGGTCCGTGTGTCGTGTGGGTGTTGGTTACTGATGGACACCGGCGGCACCGGACGCTCCTCCCCTACCGCGTTCGGTGCAATGCCGTTGCCGAGGGCTTTAGGCTGAGGTTCCTTCTGGAAAGGATGCGTTTCTTAGGAGGCAAATTAGTAACCGACTCATGAGGAAAGGCTTCTTCTCTGAGCAGCCGCAGGGCTCCTCGGGCGGGCTGGTGAATGTGCTGCAACGTCGGGGTTCTGGGGGTGGCGGGGCGGTGGTGATATGCGGAGGGGCTCGCGGCGGGGACGAGGCTGCGGGACCGAGCGGCACCTGATGGAGCTGCGAAGCCCGTGGTGCTTCAGACTTGTGAAAGTGGTTGCGTGGTGTCCGTTTGTCCTTTCCTTCAGTTCCTGAACAATGTGTAGCTGCAATTAAATGGAAAAGTAGCGCACAGAATAAGCCCCTTTCCCCCCCGTATTCTACAGTTACCCTGTAGAATGCATTGTAAGGGAATAACATCAAATGCAGTTCTTACAAGTGACCATGTATCTATCCAAACAATGAAGTTGCTTCCTTGACTATTACACGCTTTAAGAAAATGTTTATAAGAACTAGAATAACAAAGCAAAGACTATGAATCTCATAAACCAGTCTGTAGATGCCTCATGCTAACAGAATTGCCTGCAGGTGCTTACTGGTATAAATGTCACTTTGGGATGTTGCTGTATTTTTCCCCATCCTAAAAAAAAAAAAAAAAAAAACCAAAAAAAAAAGAAAAGAATAAAAAATTTCAAAACCTGCTGAATTTGATAGAAAGACTTCTCATCTTAAGTGAGTTTTGGATATATTTTCCAGTATGGGTTTCTGTCGTAGGGAATAAGCTTGATAGACCATTGGGTTGATCTCTTACGGCAACTCTTACAGCTGTAAATAATTGCACCATGCTGGTGATCTTCACCTTCACTTCGCATGATGTAGTTGAGATGACACATGGCAGCAAGATTGTCCATCGACATGGAACCATGAAGAGATTTGCAGGAATAGCATTTTGAAGCTTGAACTATGGTATCATTCTCTTGTGAAGATAGAGCATGAGATCAGACTTGTCTTTGAAAGCAAAATGTGAAGATATTAAAAAAAGAGGTAGAAGAAGGCTTTTCACTGATTTTGGTATACACTTAATGCTCCTCCTAGAAGTTCTTCGAACTGTAATTGTTTTACATTTGTTATAAGAATTCTAGTACTGTAGTACTTGGGGAAAACTGTGTGCATTCAGAAGGAAGCTGGGGTGCTTCAGAGAGGTTTCGTTACATTCTTGCATCATACTGAATATCCCTATTGAATAACAAGCTCTCAGAAAATAAATAACATGAGAGAAGGTGACGGAGGGCAATACACTTTTAAATTTTAGCTCACAAAGGCTGTTTTTGAAGAGGCTGATTAGAGCAGAAGAGAGCTGAGGAGTAGTAGTGCGTATGGCTCTTCCCTGTTAGTTGAGTATACTCAGCTGCACCAAAGCTTGTGTGTCTTTATGGTGTCTTTGTTATCTTGCCAGATAGTAATGCCTCCTGTCTTGTGCCCTTTTTAATTAAGAACTGAAGTGTTTTCCACTGTTTTCATCTGGCAGCTATTATAAGTGAATGTATCTTAATACAACCCTTCACATACACCCACTTTCTCTCTGTAGCATGTTGAGGCTCATGTGATGATGCATTTTAACAACACACAAATGTTGAAGCATCTCCCATGAAGTCCTCGGGCAATTGTCAGTTAAAGTGGAAGAGGGTAAGAGTGGTGGGTAGCCAGCAATGGCACTGGAAAGCAGCGTGCTTAGCTGAATCCAACACTGAATAAAGACTGTTGAGAGCTTCCCACTAACTTCTGCTTGTGTGAGTCAGACCTGTGCTGTGCACTGGGGTGCTCCTTGGTTGTCTGCACATTGCTTTTGGCTAGATTTTTCTAGAAAATTGAACTCTTGCAGTCCTGTTGTCTTTTTACTACATAGTTTCAATCACAGAAGTGTTGAAAGCCCTTGCCTAATCTCAAGCTGGTCAGTTCTACAGAGATTAAAGTCTTAATGGTTATTAAGTTCTTACAGCCTTCAGGAAAACCAGCAGTTCAGTTGAGTAAAACCAGTGCCAGGAGAGGGATTAGCAGGCAGACTGTCAAATGTAGAATCCTAGAAACACTAGCTTGGAAAAGACCTTTGAATTCATCAAGTGTAATTGTACCTGTCCACTACTAAATCATATCCCTAAGCACTTCATCTGCCCGTCTTTTAAACACCTCCAGAGATGGTAACTCAACTAGCTCCTTTAGTCAGCCTATTCCAGCATTTTTAACCTGTTCTGTGAAGAAGTTTTTCCTAATGTCCAATCTGAACCTCCCCTGGTGCAGCTTGAGGCCGGGTCCTGCACTTGGGGCACAACAACCCTAGGCAGAGCTACAGACTGGGAGAAGTCTGTCTAGAAAGCTGCCTGGAGGAGAGGGACCTCGGGTGTTGGTTGACAGCTGACTGAACATGAGCCAACAGTGTGCCCAGGTGGCCAAGAAGGCCAATGGCATCCTGGCTTGTATCAGAAATGGTGTGACCATCAGGTCCAGGGAGGTTATTCTCCCTCTGTACTCAGCACTGGTGAGACTGCATCTCGAATCCTGTGTTCATTTCTGGGCCCAAGAGGGACGTTGAGGCTCTGGAGCGAGTCCAGAGAGGAGCTGGTGAAGAACAAAGCTGGTGAAGGGCATTGGGCAATGGGATAGGCTGCCCAGGGAGGTGGTTGAGTCACCTTCCCTGGAGGTGTTTAAGGGATGGGTGGATGAGGTCTTGAGGGACTTGGTTTAGTGTTAGATAGGAATGGTTGTTTAGCCTGCAGAAGAGGAGGCTGAGAGGAGACCTCATTGCTCTCTACCACTACCTGAAAGGAGGTTGTAGAGAGAAGGGTGCTGGCCTCTTCTCCCAAGTGACAGGGGACAGGACAAGAGGGAATGGCCTCAAGCTCCCCAGAGGAGATTTAGTCGAGACATCAGGAGAAAGTTTTTCACAGAAAGGCTCATTGGGCTGCTGAACAGGCTGCTGAACCTCAGTTCCAGGGAAGGTCATGGAGCAGGTCATCTTGGATACCATCTGACAGCACATACAGGACAACCAAGTGATCAGGCCCACTCGGCATGTGTTTATGAAAGGCAGGTCCTGCCAAACTAACCTGATGACCTTCTATGACAAAGTGACCCACTTGATGGATGAGGGAAAAGCTGTGTGTATAGCGTATGTGGACTCACAGTACTTGCTCACAGGATCTCACAGAGTGGTGGTAAATGAAGTAAAATCCAGCTGGAGGCCAGTAACAAGTGGCGTTCTCCAGGGCTCAGTGCTGGGCCTCGTCCTGTTCAGTATCCTTATTAACTACTTGGATGAGAGGATTGAATGCACCCTTGGAAAGTTTGAGGAGGAAGTGTTGATCTTTTGGAGGGCTGGGAGGCTCTACAGAGGGATTGGAACATACTGGCTCAATGGACTAAGGACAGTAGGATGAGGTTTAACGAGGCCAAGTTCAGAGTTCTGCACTTGGGACAAAAACCTATGCACACTTGGGGAAGAATGGCTTGAAAGCTGCCTTTCAAGGCAGAGAAAGACCTGAGGGTGTCATTTGACAGCTGACTGAACATGAGTCAACAGTATTCTCAGGTGGCCAAGAAGGCCGAAAATATCTTGGCCTTTATGAAGAATGATGTGGCCAGCAGGACCAGGGAAGTGATTCTCCCCCTGTACTGGTGAGGCCGCACCTTGTGTACTGTGTTCACTTCTGGGCCCCTCAGTATAAGGGAGACATTGAGGTCCTGGAGTGTGTTCAGAGAAGAGCAACAAAGCTGGTGTAGGAACTCGAGAACAAGTCTTGTGAGAGGTGGCTGAAGGAACTGGTGTTAATCCTGGAGAAGAGAAGGCTGATGGGAGACCTCATTGCTCTCTATAACTACCTTAAAGGAGGTTGTAGAGAGGATAATGGCCTCTTCTCCCAAGTGACAGGGGACAGGACAAGAGGGAATGGCCTGAAGCTCCGGCAGGGGAGATTTAGACTGGACATCAGGAGGAAGTTTTTCACGGAAAGGGTTATTGGGCATTGGAACAGGCTGCCCAGGGAGGTGGTTGATTCACCTTCCCTGGAGGAGTTTAAGGCATGGGTGGATGAAGTTCTGAGGTACATGGTTTAGTGTTTGATAGGAATGGTTGGACTCGATCCGGTGGGTCTCTTCCGACCTGATGATTCTATGATTCTATTCTATGATTCTATCACCTGGAGGAAGAGACCAGCACTCACGTCTTCATAACCTCCTTTCAGATAGTTGCAGACAGTGATAAGATCTCCTCAGCCTCCTTTTATCTAGGCTAAACAACCCCAGTTCCCTCAGCCACTCTTTGTAAGACTTGTTCTCCAGCCCCTTCACCAGTTCTGTTGCTTTTCTCTGGATGTGCTGTAGGACTTCAGTGTCTATCTTGTAGTGAGGGGCCCAAAACAGAACACAAGATATGTTTGCTGTCTCTTGTTATGGACAGTGCTCATAATAAGGCTAAATACTTGTGAGAGTTTGTAGCCAGCAGTCTCCTGTGGTGTAAGTAATGGCTGCAGTGTTGAAGTTGCAAACTGATGGATCCAGGAGACAATGATGGGTCTCAGTTACAAGCTTCATAGGTACTGGTGGCTGCTTCCCTGTGTTACGTGTAGTCTGCAGACAGGTCACTGTGATAATAAAGTGGGTAGGTGAGTTCTTAGAGGTGCTTCGTAACTGCCTCTTAAATTTTGCTTCTGTAGTTTCTCCAAAAGATAATGGTTATTTTTCACAAATCTAGTCCATTAACAAGGTCAGCACTAAGAAAGAAGGTTTTGTTGTGGCATGGATAAGAGGCTCAAACAACAGGTGGTTTTGAGCAGCAAATCCCCTTGGCCTATTTGTAAAACTTTCTGTTCCACTAGTCCAGTCTGTGCTGCTAATTAGTACTCTGTTTTTCTGGAACAAACTATGTTTCAAGGGTAGTTTTCTACAAATGGCAAACAAAGTCAGGTAAAGGTACTGCTGCCTTGGCTGTGGGAAAGGGTTTTTTTGTGTCTTCCTGATGGAGAGTGAGATAATATGTTCCCAGTCTTGTACTTTGATTATCAGAGGTTGAGCAGAGGTGTTTTTAAAGGAGGTTTTTGACTAACATTTTGATGAAAAAGAATTGTAGGCTTCCTCCCGGAGTGAAGGGCTGTGTTAATCCTGCCGGAGGACTGAGGCATTGATTGCAAGGAGCCTAGGTATCTCAGATCTGAAGTGTACTGCTACATATGCTATTCCTCCCAGGCATGGGGCTGCTGTTAGTGATACTCTGTGAGCTCTGGTTTATATTACAGCATAACTGCACTCTGGCATGGACTGTTTAAAGTTCAACTTATTCACAGGCTTTATCTGTGACATGGAGCATGGGTGTGGCTGGCTGTCAGTTCTTTCCAAATTCACAAGAGAAAAATGGAATTAAGTGCAGTTTGTGACTTGGCTGCATTCAAGCAGTGAATTGTAGCACAACCAGAATAAGACTATCCCTGTTGATTCCTTTGGTAATCATGTAACCACTAGAATGTCCTTTCCCTTTATACAAGCTCAGTTCTGTCTCTTTTACTTGTTTTCAAGTGTATAATCATGTAAAACAAAACAAAAAAAAAGTCTGTAAACATTCACGTGTAGAGGTAATATTTGTAATTTGTGAGAGTTCTAGGAACTATCTTCTAAATAATCATCTTGTTGAGCACTCCCAAAAGGATGAATTTCTTATCTTGCTGCCCTACTGCTTTATGAAGAGCACAGAAGCTGCTGAGATTGTGCTCAGGGACTCACTTCTGAAGGGCAGATTTTGTCCTATTAAAAGCTTCTTTATTCCCTACTGCCATCCTGCACCTTCAGTCAGCAGAAGTGCTCATTACCATGTGTATGTACTGAATAGCAGAGCTGGACATGCGTTGTCTATTTATCCATTAGAACTATTTTACTTTCTGAATAGTGACAGGGAAGTCCTTGATTCCTACCAGAAGCTCCTTGCTGCATGTAATGCATGCACTAGACTGGATCTCATCCAATCTCAGCCTGCGGCAAAGCTCCCGTCATCTTGAGAAATGAGCATGAGCTAGATCCCTTTTGGATTCATCCAAGAGTATCTATTACACTAGCCATTTTATTAGGAAATGGCCCAGGCTACACTTTATTTTCTTGTATGTGTCTTTTATACCACTCAGCTCACTGTAATTCTCCTGGTAAAGGCACATTGCTGAAACACACTTTGTGCACAGCAGTGTTCTGTAAAAGTCACTCATAGGTCTGGTGTGTGCCAGATGTGAAATGTGCTTGCTTTATTTGCTCTGGAAAGTTTTTGCCCCATCAGAATGAGTGACTAAAATCCTGTGGTATGAATTGCAGTTCATGTGTGGGTTTACTGTTCACTTGTGTATATGGTTGTGTGGGACTATCTTCAGTAGCATGGATGAAGGGTACAACTAGGAGAAAAGGTTGCTGAATGAGCATAGTCATGGTAACGCTTAGAAACAGTGTAGGTTTGTTAAGATTTTAATAAGGGCCACAGAAAATAATCTTGTTTCTGTGAGGTTTCTTTGTCTTTTAGAAAATCCTTATAATTACAGCAAGTTTGTGAAATGTCCTTGACATTACTTGAGATTTGTTATAAAGCTTTCTTTATAAATAGGCTTTCTTCCTATTGCACTTAGTATTTGCTTATTTATGGACACACAGACTATTGACTTGTTGGGGGAGTGGACTGGTCTAGTGTGAGATGGATTCTTTTCCCACTTCGTCACTTTTTGAGTTGTGTAAAATAAGGCCAGTTATGCCTCCACTTCCTGTTCTGTGAGCTGCACCATAGTATGTTATTTTGAAGAGTATTGCTAAAAAGTGGCCATGAAAAGGAGGTAGACTGTAGCCTGTCTTATACCTTCATTTCTTCAGGCTGACTTCTGCTTACTTTCTTTATGTGAGGCAAAAGGCTAGAAATTAGCTTGGTTTCTGAAACTGAAAGCTATCTGAACTTCACGCCGCATCCAGTGGCAGTCCCAAGGGGGAAGCCAGATTTCCAGATTCCCTGAGCAGTTATGGGCTGTAGTCTACACTTGTTGCAATAGCGGTTCTTAGCAGAAGAGCTATGCTTTTGCAGCTTGCAGCTCCTCTGAGTAAGGATGCCTCCTTCATTCATGTCCTCTGGATTTTATAGCACTATATAGGCTCAGACTGTCACCAGAAATGTTAACCTCAAGCAAGTGATGACTGTGGATGCAAGTGAGACTTGTGTCTGTGATAATGTCTGTTTTCTCCCCTCTTTTCCCATGTCTTTAATTTCTGCTTCATGCAGGACCAGCTGCCCACTCTGTAATGCCCTCCTGGGAGTAATGTATACACACACACAATCTGTTTAAACTTACGTTATGCCTCATAAAGGTGGAATTGCTGTTTCACTGCCATATGGAAATCAGTAGTTCTCGTATCCATGAGCCTCAGAAAAAACAGTTGCCTCAGTGACTTGCATCAACTTTGGTCTAGGTGAGTAGAAGACTGGCTTAGTCATTCAGATCAGTCTGACCTGTAAATACCTTAGGAAGGAATCTAAAAGTCAGCAGAGAACCTTCTTTCCACCACCACCCAATCTTATTATCAAACTGAGTCAAGGGAAAGAGCCAAGTATTCCTACAGTTCACAAGGTCTATTCATTCTCTCAAAAATCTCTACTGAAAAGACTGTTTAGCCATTTATTTTTAATGGTCAGCTCTAGATCTGGTGATTCTGGTGTTAAAATGGATCTCAGGATGGAGAATAAGACCTATCCTTAGAAAACTGGTGGCTCCTTAGAGCTGCTTCTGTAGCACTTTTGGTGCCACTGAAGTTTTTTGTCATCAGACTGTAATTAGAAACTAATAGAAAAGTGTCCCTCCACCCTAGCATCACAGTGCTGAGCCGTCAGTCCTTAACCAAAGGACAAGATTAAGGAAAAGGCATTGATGTGGAAAGTGGAAACAAAGTTGACACGATAATAATTGCTATATGTATCAATAAAGTAAATACATCAAAATATGTAAAAGCTTTAATAAATGTTAATAATGAAAACTGGCATGAGCATGAGGATCTGTACAAACCCAGGAGATGTGTAAAATGCACCCTGGGCAGTAAAATGGGTATAATTTTAAAAATGGTTTTGCTTTTAGATAAGACAGATTTTGAGCTATGGTTCCGAGTATTGTGGAGCCTTTGTAGTTGAGTTTTTCTCCCATGAAAGCATTAAATGACATGGTTTAATAACACTTCAAATAAATACGCCATACTTGTCATTTTTAGAGCACAGCATCTGCTTCTAGGGGAAAATACTAATTGTGATGGTTCAGATTCAATTTCCATACAGCAACCAAGCCCGTGACACCATTTATACTTAGTCTCTCAATCTCTGTCAATTTGATTAGGTATCACTTTCTAATATGATAGAATCATCCTAGTATCTATAGAGAGATATTTACTGATACTTGTTTCTTTCACAGTAAAATAACTTCTGAGCAGCATCAGTGAATGAAACAAGGTACCTAGCTAGTATTTAATCATTTATATTTTCCTAAGGATAGAAAAAGTAGGGAAGCAAGTCTATCTCCACCAAGCACTCAAGATTTATTTTTTTGAAGGCAGTATATTGTTTGAGGGGAAAAATGCAAACTATTTCTTCATAATGTCTTGTTCTGTTTGAAACTACAGAGGTAACCCGAGCCCCAAGCTAAGAGCCGGATCTGCAGGATCTTGTAGTACAGACATAGGAGGGCGAGGATTTTCCCTTGTTTTGTGACCTAAGGTGGTTGTAGATTCAAGTGTGCTAGGAGACTGTATATGATACGGACTAGTTGCAACCTGGACAGGACACTGACTGGTGTGTGGAATATGGGCAGCTGTGTTAGGAACTCCGTTTTTTTTTTTCTTTTTTTTTTTTTTTCTGTTTTGAGAGCTAAATATTTTCTGTAGCAATACTGATACCTGGAATTAGTCCTTTGCATCTTTGCAACACTGGTCCTTCCTACTGCCCTGTGAAGAACATAAGGATAATATTTGTATCCCCATTCCAGGGTGTCAAATGAAATTCAGGTGGCTGAGAAGACTTTGATGATTCCAAATAGTTCTGTATTCTGGTGGCATCTGATGGCTGGTGAATCCTTGTATAGCATTGAAATGCAATGTAACCAATTCCACTGCTCTGTATCTTTTCTTTCAGCAGACAATTTGTCTGCCTCTGGTTAGTTTACTCTTGAGATAAAAGGTTTCTGCAGTTCTGTAGTAGTGTAGTGCCCAAAGGCTCAATGGGTTTGAAGATGATCTCCTTTGTGTAAGGTGCTGCACAGACATCCAAAGGGATTGCCCATGCAGTCTTACAGATCATAGAATCATTATGTTGGGAAAGACCTGTGAGATCATTAAGTCCAACCATACCTTTCCACTACTAAACCATATCCCAAAGCACTTCATCTACCCACTTTTTAAATTCCTCCAGTGATGGTGACTCAGCCGCCTCCCTGGGCAGCTTTTGCCAGCGCCTGAGAACCCTTTCCCTTTCCTGGGTTTCATAAGATGAATCTTACAGAGTGCTTCACTGTCCTGGACCTCCCTGGGGCTCTGAGTTCTTTAGTATATCACCAAGCACCTTAGCAGTATTCAGGAAATGATTTATGATGGAGCAACTAGAGCCTTGCCTCTTATTATAGATAAGAACTATGCATACACTTTCATGAGAACAAATCCATCTATTTTACTCTTTTCAGTACATCAGTTTTAAAGGATGGGTATTAATTACCTTCTTAGGGTATTCGTACTTGCATGATTAATATGTAAAATTTTAACTTGTGGTATTTCAAGGCACCAGTTCAAAGAATACAGAAAGAACTAAAACAACAGATGAACTTTAAATATCGTAGATGATACCATTAAATTTGCTACATTGTTGATTCAAAAGTCTCAAGAAGTATTATTAATACTTATAATATCCTCAGGATCTGTCTTGTATTTTGATAGCTAAAACAAAGGAA
The DNA here is from genome assembly GCA_033558105.1 of Coccyzus lansbergi. Taxonomy (NCBI): domain Eukaryota; kingdom Metazoa; phylum Chordata; class Aves; order Cuculiformes; family Coccyzidae; genus Coccyzus; species Coccyzus lansbergi. The sequence goes on from JAUMJK010000892.1 coordinate 208,073, forward strand.
TAAAGAGCAAGTGTAGCCAGGCAATTGCATAGGAACTTCAGGGCTGTAGAAGACAGAAAATTATTCCTGTAGAAGTTGTCTTTAATCGGTTCTTCCCCTCTTTTCTTTTGCTATGCATTTTTTAACCTGCTTTATGTGATTCTGTGCTGTATTCTGCCTTTCTGTGTTCTTACTGGGCTTCCATTAATACTGATGGTCAACATATATATGCATTTGAACTATATATATGTGGAATTTTTTTTTTTTTTTTTTGTATCCTGATGTCTCTACTTTAATTTCCTGGGGTCACAGTCTCTTCCTGTCCAGAATACTTCTATCACATGGTGGGTGTGGCAGCCGTTCTGGAGGGCCATTCCTCTCTGAGGAGCTTGTTCTGACAAAGAGCCCCTGCTCTGCTGTGCCAACTACTGTTATGGCCTTTAAAAACAAATGAGAAACACATTTTAGAGTGCTGTGTTTCAAACCTGACAATATCACATAGGTCATGGTAGCTTTGTTTGGCAGCTGGTTAAATTGGGTAGTTGGGCACATCCCTGGATGTTAATGGTTAAATGTATTCATTGTTCCAACAAGGGCCCTATTCATAAGGAGACTATTCTTTGCTCGTTATGCATACATAATTCCCATTAATGCTATGAGGGGTTAAGTGTATTGTGAGGGGGAGAATGAAGCTTATGTTTACACATACATGTTTGCACTCAGAAGAGATTTTTTAACACCTGAGAAATTGATTGTGTCTCAAACAGATCCCTTAACTTTGAGGAACTTTTAAATCTATGCTTCAAATGGAGAATAAGAATGGGGGTAAAAGTGATAGTTTTATAACTGCCACCTCACACACCATTCTTTCTCAATTAGAACTATTACTTCAGTGCTATTATTAGAGAAGCCTTTTGAAAGTTACTAAGTGCTTGGAAGTTCAGGATTCTTACTTGGATATCAAAATAATGACTCAGAATCTTTAAATTTAGGCACAAAGTTTTGTGAACTTTTGACTTGTGTTAATCAGGTTGATGAGATTTTGTGATTTATATACGATATGGGTATTTTCTATGGAAAACTTTCAGATTAAGATTCCTCACTCTTAGTGTACATCAAAGTTATGTAAAAGCCGTAAAGAAGCTAAGCATTGCTTAAGAAACCCTTTCAAGTTCCAGAAAGTGCTTGAACTGCTGAGGATTATGAAGTGTTCTAATCTCTGACATGGGTGACATGCTAGGCTAGCACTTTTTTGTTTTGTCACAAATCATCCATGCACAAAAGGACCCTGACAAAGTCATTTTGCTTTTGAAAAGGGCTGCTTTTTTTTTGTACTGTTATATCTCCCATTCACATCTACATGTTTGCTTCTACTTTGTTCAGGTCTAAGTAGCAGGTCATTTGCATAGTCTTCCTTTTGTTCTCAGTAAATATGGAGTAAAATGAGCAAGGTCTATGCTGTGAAATTAAAGCTTTACTCTTGAGAGATCTTAAGGGCCAAATCCTCACAAAAGGTACAGCAACATAGTGCCAAAGGAGACAGTGTCCAGAACAGCTTGCCCTAGGTGTTTGTGCTAGGAAAAGTGGATAAAGGGAGAGTAATCTAGTGAAAACGGGATGTAATTAGAAAAATACACTGCTGAGAGCTGCTGAAAGAATAGAATAATAACAAGTAGTGCTCAAATAGACCTGAAATGATCATCTGGTCCACTTCTGTTACATGCAGCCAGTGTAAGTTGCATTTAAATCGGTGATAGAAGATCACAGCCTCCTTAGGCCATTTATTCCAGTGCTTAATTACCTTACTGCTGTGTTCTTGGTTTTTTTTTTTTTTCTTCCCTGAATGCAAACCCTGACTTTCACTTGCTAAAATACAGACCTTGTGCTTCTTAGGCTTTTATTAATACCTTCCTTGTTGCCACAGCATTCATGTACATGAAAACTGCTCTGGCTTGTTTGGCTTTTAAACAGCACTCTCTGCATTTGCAGAAGTCATAGCTATAGCATTAAGGGTTTTTTTTGTGTAAGTCAGTCCAGCCTAAGTTTGAGACACATGCAGTCCAATGGGCTTTGCAACTAGTTGTGAGTGCTCGGAGTCTGAAATAAATTTGACATAAAGTGCACTACTTTAACCTGAAATGAATGAAGTTAATTCAGGATGTGGTGACTCATTATGCACTGTGACTTGATTTGGTGTTTGAGCCCAAAGAATACGTTTTTTCCTCCTTTGTAAATTTTAGAATATTGTGAAGAAGGAATTGTGTAGCAGATGCATAGTATGGGGATATCAAATTACATGCTCATTAAAGCAAAATAAATAATTCTCTTGATTTGCCATGTAATGGCAGAGCAGTGCATGCAGAGACCAAACTCTCAGCAGTAGTTGAGTTGTGAGGTTGCTAGGGGAAAACTGCAATGACGTAGCAGAGCATCATGGAGGCATGAGGCTTTTAGGAAGTCTCAGCTGCAGAGGGGCATTTGTTCTTAACTTAAAAAAAGTATATATTCACCCTAGACTTTGGCAGTAGTTCACTGTGTGTAGACTACAAGGTAGATATCAGGCTACCAAGAATAGAGGAAGATGGGCAAAGTTTTAGGTTTCTTGCAAATAGAAACAGGATGGTCCAGATCAAGTCTCCAGTTTTCTGGGTAGAGTAGCTCTGGCCCTTAACGCTGGGTTCTTCAATGTGTCACTGTTTTGGGGTGTTTGTTCTTACGCAGTGTTTTATTGTTAGTGATTTAGGAAATTATTTATGCTTTTTGGCTGAGAAAAAATCAAGGCTCAAGGTTGTTTGTGCTTATATCTCCAGGTGGATTTGTTCTAACTTAAATATGCTCCAGATAGCTGCAGTTCATTGCTGTGCTGCAAGCAGTGTAGCCATCCTTGGCATGGTGCTGTGTCTGAATTCAGATCATCCTGTTCTGATTGCAGATCAAAACTTGTGTCATGCTGCTCCAAAGCATGGATGTCTATTTGCAGAATAGTCTGTAGCTGTACTCGCTGTGACTTGTCTTTGGAGTCTATCAAGGGATGAAATCTCAAACCTGTGTTCCTGCCCCATTGCCCCTGCATAAAGAAACCAAAAAGTGGGAACCGGAAGCCTTGAGTCATGTTTTCAGAAGTCACAGTGGTGTGCTAAGTAATATTTGGGGAACAGCACCCAGGATGTTGTTTGGCTGTTGAAATATTCCCTGCTTGCAACACATAAGATCAGGTTTTCAGAAGTGCAGGATGGCATTTGCCTTTTAGTTACCTTCTGTTTTCACATGGGCGACTAAAAGGAGAGATGTAATCAGCCTGAAGGCAAGAGGATAGGAATGGTTGGACTCGATGATCTGATGGATCTCTTCCAACCTGGTTGTTCTATGATATGTAGAAATTCCACTCACTTCTCAAAACAGTACGACTTTTAAAAACAGGGATTGCAAACACTGCTCTTGGAGAAAGGTTTTCAAACTCCTGCTCAGGGAAGTCCTGATTTTAGCCTCCTAATCTTAGTTTTGAAATCTGGGAAAAGTAGCTCTCTTATAATTCAGACAGTCCAGACTTGCATTATATTTGGCTGAAGTATGACATTTTCAGTTTCAAGCAGTAATCAAATTTATTCTTTCTAGCCCAGTTTTCCATAGGTATGTCAGGAAATATAAATGTTTGTCTTCCTCAGAAAGTAGCCATGTTTTGGCTGTACCTGGTTATCATCTACAGCTAATAGGAGTATTCCCCCTTTGCTGGTTACCCACCTGCTGTACTTCGTGCCTCTTCTGATAGAAGTAAACCCCAGCTGTGATGAAAAGTGGTGATGTCATTTGTTGACAGGGCTGTTGGCTTAGATTTGGGAAGTATTCTAGAGTCAACATCGTAGGTGCCAAAACATAAGCTGAGTAGTAAGGACTGAACAAGGCCAGCTCATGTCAGTTTGGCTGCTGCTGTTTCTCTGATGGCTGCCATCCTCAACCCAGCTTCCTTTCTAACTGCCTGCTTCTGGCCCTTGCATATGTGATTTGAATGTAGCCAGGGGTACCTGCCAGTGTGTATAGCTGGCTTCAAAAAGCCATGAGAAATGATAGACTGCTCTGTCCATCTTGAATGATTAGCTCTGAAGCATCAGATATGCTATTAGTTATGAACAGACTAAGAGTTAAGCAAGAAGGGAACAGAGTCATTTCAGTGTATTGTGAATGATGCCTTGTTTTAGTTAAGGGTATGGGAGAAACAGAATTTCTTAATTTATGTAAGAGGTGAATAGGATCAAAATCAAAACCAGGCTCTCAGAACACTGAAAACACACATAGTTGAAGGTAGTCTCCACTAGGAATTGCTTGCAGTCTGAGTAAACCAATGAAAGGTAGGTATTCTCCTCTTTTACACAACAGAAACAGAGTGTGGAGACTAAGGGACTTGGACTTGACTAAGATCAAATGCATTTTAGTATTGCCAGACCTAGGATCCCATCAAAGGTTACCATACTGGTTTTCAAAAGTTGTTGGTCTGTGGTCCTAGCTTAAAAGGCTTTTGGATCATCTTCCAAAGAATAGTACCTACCCTCAGTTTTTGGGAAGCTGCATCTGTTTCAGAATCCATTATCTTGGCTCAAGGTGTCCCCACAAGACACAGGCCTTCTTTTATTGCTGGAGCCCAGGAGGGGATGCTGGGATGCATTATGTGGAGTGATCTCAGCTGCTTTCCAGCATGGGTGCATGGCTGGTACTCCTAAATAGGAGAATGATCCCTTCAGGTGGGATTTCATTGTGGACCTTCTTTAAAGTAGTTCTTCATTCTTCATTGGTGCTACCCTGGGGGAAACACCAGGTAGAATGTGCTCCTGGTACAACCAGAATGTTTTCTATGGTCTAAGTGGACAGAACAAAGCAAAGCAAAAACAAGTGAGGACGAGCAGAAGGCCATTCCCACTCCTGACTTCAGAAGAACCATGTATCTAAGTAGAAATACTATTGTGATCCTTAACTTCATGGGGGCTAGATTAGCTTCCTAGTGGGCCTTTGCTGCTTTTTGGACCACTTAATACTGTCACCAACTTCCTGATGTGTTTTGGAATTTTAACTCTTTGCCCTTCCATTGATTTTAATAGAATTTATATAGCTAAAAATCACAAGTACATGTCTGAAATCCAGTGCATGTCATGTCAATGTATTTGAAGTATTTCTAAGTTATAATTCTTTGTAGGTTCATTTTTCTGTTCATTTTGGCTTTTTTTTTTCTTTAAAGAATAGGAAGTTGCCTAGAGTTTCCTGGCTGTGCTCTTGGAACAGGATTCACTTAAGTGTTTGACCCAAAGTCTGCTGAGTTTGGAGCTGTGTTAATCTCATACTACTAAATCACCAGAGAAGCATGAAGCACAGCATAGTAGAACAAGCACTCAGCCATACCTGTAGGGGATGTGTGTGTGTACAGAAGAATGGATTAGCATGGAGATGTGGGACCAAGCTGCTGAGACAGCACTTGCAGATCTTCTTTATTCTCATGCTGAAAGAGTGTTCATCTCTAGTTATGTTGGGCTCTTTCCTCTTTTGCCTGCTGTGGGTTGCCTTACAATGCCTGTGGGTCCAGTTTGTGACAAGAAACTCTAGGTTTACATCAGCATCACTGCTCTTGACAGCAGTGGAATTACCTGCATAAGGAACGGAAGACAGGGAACAAGATGCAGAGACCTTTTGATACTGTAGCTGTTGCTGGAGTCAGACTCCCTAGCACTTACTGCTCAAGAGCAAGTGTGGCTTTATTATGGATCCAGGCACACAGAGGATACCTCCACCAAATCATGTGCACTGATAGGATGATGATTTCAGTTTCTTTTTCAGGTAACTGATATGTATTCATTAATATTTCTCATAAACTATTACATCTTGTAATTATTTTTTGGAAATTATTTACACTGAACTCTCCCAGTGCCGCATTGTTATTATCTATCTGTGCATGTGCAAAGTTCTCTCTATCAGTTTTTTGGTGGTCTCCATTGAAGTAATGAGTGTTCTCCACCTTATCCTTCTTCTGACTTATTAGTCTTTTCTGCTTATATGGTTTTATCATGGTTTTATCTTGTCCTGCAGCAGAGACCCTCAAGACCTTTTTGAACTCAACCTATGCTGGTCCGAAGTGTTCCAGGAAATGCTTACCGCGTTCACACAAGGTCCGCGCCATAACAGTGGCACCCATGGGCACTATACCATACGTTAGATTCCATTAATCACAAGATCAAGCTGACTGAGTAAAAAGCTTGCACAGGAAAGAAAAGAACAACAACAGTAACATTGCTGTTACTAGTTTTAATTACTATGTTATGGGTGATGAAATTGAAGAATTGGCCCTAGTGAGGGGTGTCTTGCCTAGTAATCAGTTGCTTAGGTCTGGTTCAGCTCTGTAAATGATTGCTATTCCTTTTGTATAGATGGTATCAAGAACTTTTTTTGCTTTTCTTCTAATTTTTGGATATTTAATCCAGGCTTTAAGAATTTTCCCCTTTCTTCTCTTGAAAATAAATAAATAAATAAAAAATGGGGAAATGGAATCCTAAAGAAACTAGTTCAAACACTGGTGAAAACTGATAGAAGCTGTCCAGTAAACCTGTGTATAACTGTTGACTTTCATGCATGAATTCAGAATGACAGATGGCCAAACTGGCCACAAGCATTTTCGACTTGGACTTGAAAATTAATATTTAAAGTAAGACTGATACATATATTTAGAGGAAAGAGAACAAGTCTTGACTTCATGTATGGCTTTCAAGTGAGATGGCAAAAATAGAAGTATACAGATCTTGGAGGGGAACAGTTTTTGCAGTTTCCTCTTCTAAGTCTGTGGCCCTGAGATCAAATAGGCCCTTGATTCCTTTTTATTGTTCTTTGCTTTTGTTTCTTCTTCCACTCTAACCTTGTTAGAGTTTATGTTAATAGATAAAATTAAAAAGAATAAGAAAATTGAACATGAATGTATCAATAACTTGGAGATTTTCTGTGCTGTGCCACCTCATGTGTACCTTAATTGCAGTGGGAAAAGCAGATTAGGAAGCAGTTCCTATAAAAAAAAAAGTCATCTGTCATTGGTAAAAGAGTCGGTGTTAACATCTGAGTTATCCTTAGGGTTCAAAGTTGAGATAAATGAGGCAATTCACACTTCTCAAAGTGTTGGGTTTTTTTTTTTTCCATCTCTGTAGAATTAGATAGACAGCCTTGTTGATTTGCATTCAGAAGTTTTCTTTATAACTGTGAAGGGCTAGAAATCGTTCACTTAAAAACAATTTCAGTTTTGCTCTAAACACTATAATCCATAGAGTGCTATATAGCTGTGTTTTCAGTTTAGGCTTACCACTATCTGCGGTTTCTGTGGTACTTTTCCTCAGGTGCTGTAAGGCAGAGTTCTCTGGTAGTGAAATACTTTCCTGACTGGGGAGCAGAAATGCCATTGTTAGTTTATAATTGTCCTTGGATGATATGGAACAGGAAGACTTACTAGACTCCCAGAAAATATTTTGTATATATTAATGACTCCTGGTGGAAAAAAATATATGGGATTTTCTTCTGTGATTGTGGTGAGACATAGTGACAGATGAGCCATAGTAGACTCTAACTAAATTAATGAATGTTCTTGTAATTTTTCTCTCACCCTTGTACTGCAATCAGACATATTGTCCCAGGAAAGCTGAGGAAAGAGCTGGCATTACAGTAAATAATGTAGAAACTCTTGATGTATACCTACTGGCCTCTATCAGCATAGATTATTTTAAAATGTATTTTATGTGCATTAGTCTAGTTTTCAGGCTGTTGTAACAGTTCTGGGGGGAAAGAGAAGAATGGATCCTTCAGAGTGCAAATCTTTTGAATTTGCAAGCACTGTGGAGTTCACAAGCCCTTTAGCATTCATAGTCTTACTTGTTAGTAAGTCTCCCAGGTGGGTCCACATTCAAAGGATTTGTCTCACTTAGCACTGGGCTGATGTGAAGTCATTTCATCTGGTCAACATTAAACAATTTATCACAGGAGTGCAAGATCTGGTGGTCTCCTGTGGGCATGGCAGCTAGTGCTTGCCCTGCTCAACACCTGGCACTTACCAAACTGAGTCTCTTCTCAGCTACTCTGTTTTAAACATCAACAATTTGGACTGAGATTCTGTAAGGTGGATTTTCATGCGTCTGCTACCAAAAAGATGATTCTGAGACCAGAGCTCATCCTTTCTTTGTTCCTTGAGGAGGGAGTACTTGGGAGCAGTAGTGCCATGGCCATTTGGCATTGGCACCAAAAATACATCCTCCAACTGCCTACTGAAAGCCAGGTTGGTTTGGGAACCATTGATAAGTCTCCAATTGTAGATGCCACATTACAGGCTTTTCCATTTCTATCCTTCTTCATCTCCTCTTGTTACTCCAGCATACCAAACTGAAGACAAGGTCCTTCCCTATAAGCCTACTGCATCAGTGAGTAAAGTTTTTATGTCCCCCAGCTTCTCAGCAACACCTACTGCTATGTCAGTATGTTGTGGGAGCTCTCTGCTTTGGTCCACACGTATTTTAGCCAGTTAAAGCAGGTCATCTGTTAAAAACAATCTGGTTGAAGGTGCCTGAAGGAGACTGGTGAATGCTCATGGTAACCATACCAGAAGTTTGTTAATAGGTGTGAGGCAAAGAATAGTCATTGCAACTAGCCTTCAGGCTCCCAGGTACAGCCAGAGTTTCCAAGGAACATCCAAGGAAGATGGGGGTGAGTGGCATGAGTAGATATCTTCCTGCAACAGCTACTCCTCCTTGCAGGGAAGCTGAGGGAGATGAACTAGAAGAGTCTCCAGCTGCTCTGGTTTTCCAGGACATCCCACAGGCAGAAAGGAAGGTGAATGACCTTGGGGAAGAACAGTAAGAGGACCTTGTTTGAAGAGTGTGAAAAACAGTTGGAACAGGGGGTCAAGGGAAGCAGATACTTAATGGTCGTATAGGTAGAGGAATATTGTTTAGGGAACAGTCAAACACACTCTGCTCCTGAGCATGAGCCAGGTTCTATGAAGTACAAGCCAAGGTGTAAAAGCTATTCAATACAGGCATGCAGTAACCTATGGTGTAGGGCAGAAGGTGGTTTGGAAACTAGGCCCAAAAATAGGGATACAAGAACACATGCAACAGAGGGAAGTGGGAAAAACTCAGGTGGATGGCTTTTAGTGTGTGTTGTCTGGCCTCCTGGTTTCAGGGTATAGCTTTTACAATGTGTACAACACTTCAAAGGCATTGCAGGTCAGTTGGCATCTTTGACATGTGTTAGAACTGTTAAGCTACATGGTCAGCTAACAAAACTATTATAGCTTTTGGAAGAAGTTTAATTTTATTTGCTAAAGAAGCCTCTCTCTGCTGTTAGGAACTTATACTGATTCATATAGCTTTAAGATACCCAAGCTCAGAATGGAGCCCCAAACCTCTGCTGAGTTGAAACAAACAAGTCCCCAAACAACATAAAAAAAATATTTCACAGTGGATTTCAGTATTTCTTGCCAGGTGGGCATGAAGTAAAGGTTTGTAGTTTTCCGTGCATTTGGCACCTTAAGAATTACAATTTGTAATTGTGACAGGGCGGTGTTTGTAGATGATGCCTTTGGCATGTGTTGTGTACTAGGATTGCAGAAGGGTTTATTGCTTTACAAAATACTCACACTTGAGACTCTAGCGTGGTATAATTTTTCTTACTGTTCTGAATGTGACTTTGTTTTTCAAAGTGGATCAAGATACTTTACTGCTTTTTGTAATAACAGTACAGTGAATTCTATAGCTTTCACACTTTAAAAAATAAAAGGCATAGCTAGAGTTTTAACCAATACTGGGGGGAGAAGCACACCTGAATGGAAAAATAATGTACGTACTCTTCAAAATAATCCCTCAATGTGATCTGAGGCAGAAGACTGACTTGATTAAGAACTGAAGCCCAGGCATGTGCAATGGAAGAAGGTGTTCTGCTCCATCAGTAAGTTTATGCATAAGAAAATGAAGTAAAAAGAGAGGTGTCTTGGGAGCACAGAGTTAGAGTCTAGCAGGAAGCTCCCATCCTGGTCATGGGACTGGAGCACTTATGGCAACAGAGACCTGTATTTGTTGCATTGCAGGAAGACAAGTTTAAGGGAGATGGTGCTGCTGCCTTCAACTATCTGTTGAGAGGAAATAAGAGAAAGAGAAACCAAATTCCTACAGACGTGGTGATATGCTGGGAAGCTGTAGATACATATTGGAACATAATGAGGAAATTCTCATTAGATACGATTTTTTTAATGTACTTACTTTTTACCACAAGGGTGACCAAATTTTAGAACAGGGGCCCTGAGAACACTGTAGGATCATCCATCCTTGGAGATGCTCAAAAGTTGGCTGGATGTAGCCCTAGAGTAGATTGACCTGCTTTAAAGGGAAGGTTGAACTAGAGGTTCCTTCCAAACTGAATTATTAGGAAGAATCTATCAGGATCACTTGCTGAAGTAATGATGTTGGTATGTTTTCTTTCCTGATTCACAAATGGTGCTTTTTCTCTAGTCTGTAGAATGGCTTTGTTCCTAAACTCCAGGAGAAATTTGCTCTTATAGTTGTTTCCCTGTTGCGGATCAGCAATGCCCATATCCAGTGGAAGGCATTGCTGTAGTACTGTGAGGTGCTGTTTGTCTCAGAGGTGAGCACTGTGGTGCTCAGCCTGTGTCTGGGTTGTATTCATGCAGTATGTGGCTCAGTTACCACTGGGTCAGTGTTCCTGCCTGCCCTCTTCTTTTTCTTTTGCAGAGAGAATTTTGCATTAACAGGAAGAGAGAAACTATTTTTGCTACGAGAGTTATTAAAGTCTTCAAGAAATTACTAATCATTTCTAATTTAATCTCAGCGTCCAGGTACATATAGTTCTGACAACTTTTATTAGACTTCTATAGTTGTGTTAAAAGTGATACCCTCAGGCTACTATTCATACAATCACCTGTCCAGTACTAAATCATAGAATAATAGCATAGTTGAAGGGGACTTAAAAGATTGAGTTCCAGCTTCCCTGTGATGGGCAGGTACACCTTCCACTAGATTAGGCTGCCCAAGGCCCCATCCAACCTGGCCTTGAACACCTCCAGGGATGGGGAATCCAGAACGTCCCTGGGCAACCTATTCCAGCGCCTCATCACTCTCATCGTGAATAAATTCCTCCTTTTGTCTAGTCTAAATCTGCCCCTCTCCAGTTTATACCCATCACCCCTAGTCCTATCACTATGGGCCTTTGTAAACAGTCCCTCTCCAGCTTTCTTGGAGACCCCCTTCAGGTACTGGCAGGTCGCTATAAGGTCTCAGCCTTCTCTTCTCCCCAACTCCCTCAGCCTGTCTTCATATGGGAGGTACTCTAGCCCTCTGATCATCCTTGTAGCCCTCCTCTGGACCTGTTCCAACAGCTCAATATCCTTACATTGAGGATTCCAGAACTCGACACAATCTTCCAGATAAGGTCTCACAAGGCTGTAATAAAGGGGAAGAATCACTTCCCTTGACCTGCTGGCCACGCTTCTTTTGATGCGGCCCAGGATTCAGTTGGCCTTCTGGGCTGTGAGCACACATTGCTGGATCATATCAAGCTTCTCATCAATCAGTACCCCCAAGTCCTTCTCTGCAGGATTGCTCTCAATCATGTTATCCCCCATCCTGTATTAAAACTGCAGATTGCCCCAACCCAGGTGTAGGAACTTGCACTTGGCCTTTTTGAACCTCATGATGTTCTCAGAAGCCCACTTCTCCCAGCCAGTCCAGATCTTTCTGGTTTACATCCCATCCTTCCAGTGTGGCAACTGTACCACTGAGCTTGGTGTCATCTGTAAACTTTCTGAGGGTGCACTCAATCTCACTGTCTATATCCTTGATGTTTAATAGCACCAGAAAGATGTGGTGGAGGACTATGTCAAAGGCTCTACAGAAGTCCAGACAGGTCACATCTGCTGGTTTTCCTATGTCCACTGTTGTGGTTACCCCATTATAGAAAGCCACTAAATTGGTCATACAGGACTTACCCCTGGTGAAGCCATACTGGCTGCCATTAATGACGTCCCCATCCTCTGTGTGCTGCAGCATAGCTTCTAGGAGGATATATTCCATGATCTTCCCAGGCACAGAGTTGAAGCTGACAGGTCAGTAGGTCCCAGAGTCATATTTTCTTCCCATTTTAAAAATGAGTACAACGTTACCCTTCTTTCAGGACTTCTCCTGGTTGCCATGACTTTTCAAAGATCATGGAGAGTAGCTTGGCAACTGCATCAGCCAATTCTCTCTGGACTCTGAGATGCATCTCATCAGGTCTCATAGACTTGAAAATGTTCAGGTTCTTCAGGTGGTCAAGAGCCTCATCCTCCTCTACAGTGGGAGGGGGTTTACTCTCTGGTCACCATCTTGTTGTCCCACAACAAAGGAGGGGTGAGGGGAGTGGTTGTTAGTGAAGAGGAAAAAAAAAGCCTTTTCTGTGTCTGTTGATATGAAGTTACCATTTTCAACCATCAGTGGCAGTATGTTCTCTTTAACCATGCTTTTCTGATTGATGTTCCTGTAGAAGCTGTTGTTGTTAGTCTTCATGTCCCTTGCCGAGTTTAACTCCAGCTGTGCCTTGGCCTTCCTGACAAAATCCCTACAAAACCAGGCAGCATCCCTATATACTTCTTGAGTCAGCCACACTGGTCTCTTCCCTTCCCTGATTTCCTGCATCTGAGGACTATGCACACTTGTGTTTTATGAAAAGCATCCTTAAATATTTGCCAGCTCTGTTCTGCTCCCTTGTCACCAAGGACCATGTCCCAGGGGGTCCTACTGAGTAACTCCTTGAAGAGCTGAAAGTCTGCTTTCCTGAAATTTCCCATAACCCTCAGGAACTTGAACTCCACCAGCGCATGATCACTGCAGCCCAGGCTGTCTCCGATCTTGATGTCACTGGTGAGCTCACTTGTATTCATGACCATCAGGTTCAGTATTGCATCTCCTTGTGTGGTGGTCTCTATTAGGTAGATTGAGAGATCATCTTCAATGCACTCCAGAAGCCTCCTGGATTGCCTACGGCTTGCTGTGCTACTTTTCCAGGCTATGTCAGGGTGGTTTAAGTTCCCCAGTGAGATGAGACCTTGTGAATGTTAATCTTGCTATAGCAGGTGGCCTCTAGTATACACCAATCACAAGGTTCCTGTTGGTTCATTGTTCTTTTATTCTGACCCACAAGCTTTCATCATATCCCTAAGTACTTCACCTACCTGTCTTTTAAACACCTCCAGGCAAGGGGACTCAACCACCTCCCCAAGCAGCCTGTTCCAGTGCCCACTTCATGTGAAAAAAAAAAATTCCTAATGTCCAATCTGAAACCCCCCTGATGCAGCTTGAGGTCATTCCCTCTCATTCTATCACGTGTCACTTGGGAGGAGAGACCAACACCCACCTCTCTACAACCTCCTTTCATGTAGTTGCAGACAGTGGTAAGGTCTCTCCCCAATCTCCACTTCTTATTCTCCAGCCCCTTCACCTAAGGGGGTTGCTAAGCTGTGTGCATGACAGTACTGACCTGGTTAGTACTGCTGGGGGAGCAGGATTTGCTCTTTGCTGAGGCTTTGATGCTTTGTGTTTTACATCAGGCTCTGTAAGTGTCACGGGCCCCGTGGCTGTTTCTATTTGAGTGCTCCGTGCGTCATTTTGGCTCTGGACCTACAAAAACTAATCTTCAGGCTTCTGGAGTATTCACCAGAGGAGAGAGCTGGTTGGGGAGTCCCAAGAATGCAGTTCCAACTGAGATATCATTCTTCTTAAAGCTTTCTGAAGGAGATATAGGGTTCTGTGGTGCCTCACTTCAGAAGGGAACACTAGCTGCCGCACTGAGAGCCATGCTTAGCTTCCTTGGTGTGACAGGCATGTCGTCATCACAGAGCAGTCTATATTCCAAACCTTTTTAATACAGGCCTGAGTTTTGCAAAAGCCTTTCAAACAAAAAATCAGAAGGCTGCTGCATGGTGAAATGCTCTGAGTAACAGCAGCCTGGCACTGCACGTGAAACATTTGCAACATTTGCTCAGACACTTACTTGCAAAAGAGACTTAGTTGCTCAGCAGTTTGCACTGTAGTTCCACGCATGCTTGGTGGTGCCAGCTCAGGGAAGTGGTCCTTCCCTGACCCTCAGTTTCTTGTGACAGAGCAAACATATGTTTACAGGGTGAACTGGATCAGATAATTGATTCAAGTTAAAATTAATCAAGTCAAGAGGCTAATTTCAACATGGGACAGCTTCTCTGGCAGACAAGAGCAGGTGAGCATGCACAGCCAGTGATGAGCCCTCCTGCTGCTGCTTTTAGCGGCCTGCTGGCTGATGTCATTGTGCAGTAGTCACATCTCAAGGACTTTTAGCAGGATTTAGGACTTAAGATTTGAGTGTGTGGAGTTGTATTTTTCATATTTTTGAGATTATATTGATGCGTGAAACAAATCCACCTCCAAAATGCTTTCCTGAGTCAGCCTGGTCTGTGATAACTTTGATGTTTGGTTGTGAAATGATATAAAAATGTTTGTAAATAGAAATATTTCGCTTTGGTTTTGATATTTTTGATGTAAAGTAGCTGTACTTTCAAATGAGAGTTACTGTAAACTGAAAGCAGTCTCACTCTAGTGAGATGTTTCATCCAGCTCAGTGTTTATACTTTTCCTGGAAAGGGAGATTTATTGACACGCCTCCTGGGAGATTTGGTCTCAATGAGCTGTTGAACTGAAGCCAGCCCTGAGCAGATCCTGCTTGTTTGGATGTTTCTCTACTGCTTTTTCAGTGTGCATCCTTTTACCCTCTTGCTGTTCGTTGTCAGCTGTATGTAGATTCTTGCTATATGTTACTCTGCAAGGCTCGATAGTGGGAATTAATGCAGTGTGATTGCTCATTGATCTTTCTGACTCAAGACCTGGGTGGTGTGCTGTTAGAAGCCCTCTGTGGGAATGCAGTCTTGTGGAGAATCAGGGCTGATTCCATCAGCTTGTACCTTCCAGTTCCATTGTCTATGTGTAGGGAGGGCAGTACTGATGGCTGTTTAAAGCCAGAGATCCCTTCAGGCCAGAGGGCTGGCAGCTCTCTGACTGGATTTTCACCGTATGCTCTCAGGCCTTGAAATCACCTTAGAACCATTGGTGGGGCAGGAAGGGGGAGCTTGGACCCCAGCATGGCACTAGCCTGCCCAGAAAAGAGTACCTCTTTCCCCGGAGAGCCAAGAGAGAAGGATGTAGGCAAGCACCTGCAGCCCCTTTTCCTCAGAGCCGTTGTTTCCACCGTGATGTGCAGAGAAGGTAATGCCTGTGACATGCTGGTATGAGGCTTCTTGTTGGGTGTTTGCAAGTGCTCTACTGAGAAATATCTGCTTTGTAATATTGTGTGACTGTTTTGGCTCTGGTATTTTTATATTCATGCCTCTTGTTGTGGATTTGATCTACTTAATGGTCCCTTGCTTTTTTTTTCCTCTCCTAAAATGTGTATTTGTGAAGCACCAGGATATATTCATCTGCAGTCAGTAACAGCTCCTTTCTGGAGTGTTCTAGCAGTTAAAAATCCCATGGTGTAGAGCAAATAGACCCCAAATGCCCATGCAATTACAAAGAGGGAATGATTAAAAAACCCCTCCAAATTATTCCACAAAAAATTAAGTTTTTAATCAGCTTTCAACTTCTTCTGTAGTTGTGAGGTAGGAGTGATCTCAGTGCTGTTCCATGACATGCAGGCGGGCTTCTTTGTTTTCAAGGATGTCAAGATCACTGTTAAGCAGATGATCAACTGAGTTTAAATCCAGGTGAATAGTTGTTGACTTCCACTATGAGTTAAGCCATTGAAATAGCAGTGTTGTGTTTTCCAATAGTTGTAGGCAGCTCTGAGTGGAGGCAGCTACACTCAGGCTGTGGCAGAAATCAGTTTTATTTTTGTGGCAACTATTGATGGTTGTTTAGTTTTGAAATCTGATTCAGAAAGGAACTTGTTAAAAAAAAAAAACCAAACAAACCCACTCCAACTACCATAGCTTTTGGAAAGCTCAAATGTCTTTTTATGGGGTGTGGGAGGCGTGAGCTGCTTTGGAGTTTGAAAACTTTTGAGAGGCTTCCTCAAGTGCAAAAGGTGAGTAGAAGGTTCCTTGAAGCACCTCACAGGTGAATATTGGGTCCTAATTTGAGGCATGGTTTTCACTCAGATTTTCAGTTGTGATGCCTTTAGTACAAGGTGTCCAGTGGAAATGTTGCCCCCTTGAATGTGAATCATGAGTGATTCTGCTCTGCCCTTGACTGTGTTTAGATGATTTGTGCCTGATGCTCTTAACAGTGTAAAATAAATTAGTTGCTGATAATATGATGTTTTCCAGGTTAAGGTGAGATTGTCCTTGAGACCATAACTGAGTTTCACAGTGTCATTCTTTATGGATCGTTTTTTTGACATTAAGATGGGTTATTTATTTTTATGATGTAAGTTGGAAAATTCTCTAATTGTTGTGTTTTTCTTGTTGGCTTTAAGAGTCAGACTTACAGATCTGTCAACAAAGAGCACCAACATGTTGCACCAAAAAAATGGAAGAAAGCTACCAGGCAGCTGTTCGAAGAGAGAGGACTCAAAGTATCCAAGCACTCAATTTTGAACTGAAGTACATGATTGTTGGTCATATCACAGCTTTTCAAGGTAGGAACTTTTGAAGCACTGCAATCCTATGAGTAATTTATAAAAGTATCCCCTGCAACCAAAAGGAAAAGATATATCCTTTGTTTTTCGTTTCCTTTGTACTGCACGCTGTAGTCACAGGCTTATGGTTTAATTCTCTCTTCTGCTTTTGGAAAAAGGTGATGGTACTTAATCTTGCCTGGCATTTTAAGCATCTAAATCAAATTAGGAATATATTTGAGTTTAGACCTTGTTTCTGGGATTATTTTAAAAGATTGGCATGGGTTTTTTTCAAAGCATTTTCAAATGTTATTTAGGTGCCTGATAGTTGTTTGTGCTTTTTGATATTCTTTCCTGTTGCCAAAACATTTACAGGTATAGAATGGTAAATGAAAAGGCATTTGTTTCTGGATGCTGAAGAAACAGTTCTCTAACTGATATCTCAAGTGAGAGCACAGCTTGTTCTTCACGTCAAAATGTTTGACCTGATAGGTCACATGAAGAGTGATCTGTTTTCAAGAATTGTAGAACTGAAGAACTGAAAGCTTGATATGATCCAGCAATGTGTGCTCACAGCCCAGAAGGCCAACTGAATCCTGGGCCGCATCAAAAGAAGCGTGGCCAGCAGGTCAAGGGAAGTGATTCTTCCCCTTTATTACAGCCTTGTGAGACCTTATCTGGAAGATTGTGTCGAGTTCTGGAATCCTCAATGTAAGGATATTGAGCTGTTGGAACAGGTCCAGAGGAGGGCTACAAGGATGATCAGAGGGCTAGAGTACCTCCCATATGAAGACAGGCTGAGGGAGTTGGGGAGAAGAGAAGGCTGAGACCTTATAGCGACCTGCCAGTACCTGAAGGGGGTCTCCAAGAAAGCTGGAGAGGGACTGTTTACAAAGGCCCGTAGTGATAGGACTAGGGGTGATGGGTATAAACTGGAGAGGGGCAGATTTAGACTAGACAAAAGGAGGAATTTATTCACGATGAGAGTGATGAGGCGCTGGAATAGGTTGCCCAGGGACGTTCTGGATTCCCCATCCCTGGAGGTGTTCAAGGCCAGGTTGGATGGGGCCTTGGGCAGCCTGATCTAGTGAGAGGTGTACCTGCACGTTGCAGAGGGTTGAAACTCGATGTTCTTTAAGGTCCATTACAACCCAAACTACTCTATAATTCTAATTACAGCCATGGAGTTAAATGTTAGTGTGTGAAAGAACCTGTGCTGAAAGCTTATTAACATAAGTCTTGCTGTTCTCAAAGCTACCTTGCTCTAGTTGGTTGGTATAAGCCTGTGTAAATCCTTCATACAGATGGTTATTGTGTTATTTAAGGGAAGGAGGAGGCTTGTGTAGGATTGTACAGTATACAATGTTGGGCACGGGGGAGTTTACCCCAGAGTGACACTTAAGCATTGTCTGTGAACTTAAATAAAAAAAAGAAGTTGAGTGATTCAAGCAATAGTTGTGTGACGAATCCTGCTTACTGATTTCTGTGGGCCAAATGACATGCTTAATTTTACCTCACTGCTTCACAATGTTTAGTGCTGAGCATGGTCATGGAGTTGGTTTTGAAAACCAAATATTAGTTTTCCCTATTAAAATGGAAGGTCTGTGTTATTAATTGTGTTATTATGATGCAGTTTTTAATCAGATTTTTTTGTTTTTTTCCATTTAAGTGAAAATACTGAAAATAAAAGATGTGATTGACAGTTAGTAAGAGATAGGATAGTATCAAAAGTTGACAGTGAGCAATGGTGGAAATCTAAAAGACATGCAAGGTCAAGATAAAGTTCTTCTGTTTTTGGTCATTTACCTTTTTCCTCAGTTCTGTACCAATGAGCACAAAATAGCATTTTGTTTATTTTATAACTAATTTTTGAAAATTTTTAATATCCCTCATGATTACAAAATTTGAATGGAGGGCACTTTGGAGGAGCATCATAGTAAAAGGGTGACTGCTGGCATTGTTCAGTGCTGCAAAATTAGTCAGACAATCTTTCAGTATCATGATTGAATGAAGATCAGGTCAGAATAGATTAACCTACCACCCCTTTTAGGTCAAGCCAGCAGTTTTATTGTCCATTGCTGATGAAGCCTTTTGGTGGAAGGAAAGAAGTAGTTAGGCATTTCACACCGTTTAAATTTACAAGCTTTTTCTTGAAGTAGGTAAATAGGTTGGTTAATCTAACTTGTTATGGCTGGCCCTCTGTCTGTGTTAGGTGAGAACGTTTGAAGAATGTAATTTTCCTCTCTTGCTTTGTGAGCCGCTTTTGTTATTTGGTTTGTCCCAGATGTCAGTGAAAAGCCTCTTACTTTATATTGTGCTGTATAAACTTTCTGTTGCCAAGAGTTGTACTGTGTGAGACATTTACCAAAAAGAAAGATCTTTTCATTGAATGAACTGTGTCCATTTTCCCTGTGTTTTTTTTGCTATTTTGTATGATAAAGTGTGAAAAGCCATTTAAAGTGTGAGAAAAGAAATATCTTTATTTTAGAAGCTTTCAGGTGTCTTTATGATTTTTTTTCTTGCAGCAGTGAGAACTGGCTTATACTTCCTAAAAAATACTGATTTATTCATTTGTGTGGTAGTGTTTACTTGTACAATTTTCATGCTGTTTACTTCCTTTGTATATACACATTTTTACTACTGTTAGTGAAGCCAAAGCAAAGCAGTAGCTAGCCTTGCTGCCTCCTGCAGAGCAAAAGAAATCTTAACTGATTTTATGCACTTTTTGCAAAAAATACAGATCATGTTATACATATACTGATGAAATGATTTTCATGACTAATACAGTATAAGAAATGGATTTTCAGGACTCCAGCCTTGAGAATATAGTAATGGGAGTTAAATGTCAGTGGGAAAATAGAGCAGCTTTTGTGGAGGGGTGGGTCAGAGAAGATGTGGTAGGTTTGGGGTGTTTTTTTGCTTGGATTTTGTTTTGTTTTGTTGGTTTGTTTTTTTTTCCATATCCTCATTTTCTCTCAAGGAAGTAAAAAGACAGTTCTGAGGACGTGCAATTAGATCCCACAAGTATTTGTAGGAAAGAGCTTTCTTTTATGAGCAGGAGTTTTGATGACCTCAGTTAAATATTCCTTCTCCACTGCCTCGATACTGTAGATGACTATGGGCATTTTGGACTTGAAGTGATTTTGGTTTGTTTTTTCTTTTGAAATTGAAAATATTGTTTAAGTAGCTTTGCCCACAACTGAAATAAGACAATTTTCACAGGTGCTGGATTTAGTTGTGCAAAATAATTAGTCTCCAAGACTTGATTAAATGTGCCACAGCTGCAGGCAGACTTATTACATTTGGGCTAATGCCCAATCTGTGGATCTGGATGGCTTTCAGCACCACAGTTCAATCCTGCTATTTGTCTCCCTGTAAGTTTTTCAGTATTAGCAACCCAGGCCTTGCTCAAACACTCAATAAATCAAGCTTCTGCATGGGTGTTTTTTGCTTGAACTCCTTTCAAGCAAAAAGATGAGATGCTCTACAGAGGGATTGGAACATGCTGGATCAATGGACTGAGGCCAGTGGGATGTGGTTAAGAGTTCTGCACTTGGGACACAAAACCTATGCACGCTTGGGGAAGAATGGCTTGAAAGCTGCCTTTCAAGGCAGAGAAAGACCTGAGGGTGTCATTTGACAACTGACTGAACATGAGTTAACAGTATTCTCAGGTGGCCAAGAAGGCTGACAATATCTTGGCCTTTATGAAGAATGATGTGGCCAGCAGGACCAGGGAAGTGATTCTCCCCCTGTACTCTGCACTGGTGAGGCCGCACCTTGTGTACTGTGTTCACTTCTGGGTCCCTCAGTATAAGGGAGACATTGAGATCCTGGAGTGTGTTCAGAGAAGAACAACAAAGCTGGTGAAGGGACTCGAGAACAAGTCTTGTGAGAGGTGGCTGAAGGAACTGGTGGTGTTAATCCTGGAGAAGAGAAGGCTGATGGGAGACCTCATTGCTCTCTATAACTACGTAAAAGGAGGTTGGAGAGAAGTGAGTGTTGGTCTCTTCTCCCAAGTAACAGGTGATAGGACAACAGGGAATGGCATCAAGCTGTGTCAGGGTAAGTTTGGTTTGGACATTAGGAAAAATTTCTTCAGAGAAAGGGTTATCAAGTACTGGAACAGGCTGCCCAGGGGGGTGGTTTAGTCTCCATGCCTGGAGGTGTTTAAATGGTGGGTAAATGAGGTGCTTGGGGACATGATTTAGTAGGAGACAGATATGGTTAGAGTTGATGATTGCTAAGATCTTTTCCAGCCTAATAATTCTATGATTCTGTGATCAAGTCTTTGGTGATAAGATTTCTCCTGGAATCAGGTACTACCTGACAGTTCCTAAATCCAGTGTGCTTAGCGTGCCATCAGTTCGGAGAAAGGAATTCACAGAATCACTAGGTTGGAAAAGACCTCCAGTATCATTGAGTCTAACCATTTCTATCAAACGCTAAACCATGCCCCTCAGCACTCATCCACCCATCTTTTAAATCCCTACAGGGGATTTAAATCCCTACTACCTCCCTGGGCAGCCTGTTCCAGTGCCCAATGACCCTTTCAGTGAAATTATTTTTTTCTGATGTCCAGCCTGAATCTCCTCGGCAGAGCTTGAGGCCATTCCTCCTTGTTCTGTTCCCTGTCACTTGGGAGAAGAGTCCAGCTTCCTCCTCTCTAGAACCTCCTTTCTGGTAGTTGTAGAGAGCAATAAGGTCTCCCCTCAGCCTTCTCTTTTCAAGGCTAAACAACCCCAGTTCCCTTAGATGCTCCTCGTAAGAGTGTAGTTTAAAAGAGAATGAAAGTATTTCTTACGTGGTATCTTGTATTGTTCCACTTACTATAGGAATTGTAATCAGCATGATGATCTGCTGTCCATAAATAATTTAAGGAATATACTTTATTTCAATATACATACAAGATGAAAATTAAATGTGGAAAAAACAAAGAAACCTTCGCCTTTTAAATTTTTCTGTACTGCATAGTAAACATAAAATGAGTGTGTACAGTTTACCCCGGTCTTTTATATCCTCAAGGCTCTCTGTGCCTCTTTGATTTTTCTTATGCTGTTTCATCTACCACAGAAGAAAATCAAGTATCCAATGAAAATCAAGTATCCAATAATATTTACTTTTTTCACTGTTTCTTCCAGATTACCTGAATCCTGCTGAAAAGATTATTTCCCTAGTCTCACTCCTGATCACATTGTTTCCATGATAGCATTAGCCTCTTGCATCTAAAACATGCCTATAATCTAGTGTTTTCCAGTGTATCCCATGCCACTAGTTGCCTGTTACTCACGATATAAATGTCAGTTACTGTCATAAGCTGGTAATAGCAGTCTTGTTGTTCACTTAATATAAAAATTCTATGCTGTCTTTTCTGAAACTGCTACCCATAACGGTTGACCATTTTGTTGTGCTCTTGCCCCTTTTTCTCCTTCCTCTCCTGTATAAGCACATTTATCAGCTGTTGTCTGCCTTTCCTGTCATTGGCAGCTCTGAGGTATACACCAAACTTTAACCTAGATCTCTACAGTACCTGTGATCCTGGTGTTTTGTTAGCATCCCTACCTGCTAGAGTAATGTAAATAACTGCTGTCCCTGGTAATTTTTGTGTGTTTCTGATTGCATTAATGTGTACCCCTGCTGCACCTTGTCATTTGGGCAACTTGTTAGAAGAAGAAATTTTTAGTCTTTAAAAGAACACAGTAAAAATAAAAGGGAGGAATGATGGAGGAAATCAGTCTTTCGTCAGAAATTTCCGATGACTCTAATTTCTGATGACATTAAAAATAGCAAATTCAAGTGAAAAAATGAATGAAAACCTAGAAAGAACAGTCAATTCTAGCTGTGGAATGTGAATCAGTGTCCTGCAAACCGTATCTAGTAATGAAGACCACATCCACAGAAATCTTTACTAAAGTTAATGATTATACTGTTAATAGTGGTTTTATCCTTAAACACAGGAAAACCTTACACCAATTCTTATTTATTACATTGAAATTACTGTCTATCAATTGGCAATCAACAGTGATACTGTTGTGTCACCAGCATTACAAGTAGCTCGCTGTTATAAGAGTTCCTGTATGTAGGTTTGATTCATGAAATATTGTTCAATTTTCTAGTTGTTTTTCAGTAATGCAATATGCAGAACTGTGTTTGTGGATATTATTAGTCTTGCCAGAAGCTTATATTGATAATCATGATATACTTATGAGTAGCAACGTTTTTGGTTATTATAATTACAGTGTTCTAACTGTTTAGCAGGAGTGCTACATTGTTTAGTTATCTTTGTTACTTTTAAAAGTGATTAAATAAAGATTTTACAGAATCTTTGGTGAAAGGATTGAATAATTCCATGTGAAGTTATAAGAGAAATATACATTAAATACATTTGGAAGGAAACAGCAAATCATCTAGGTAAGATATCATCTATTTAGCCTTTGTTCTCATCATGTAAACTTGCTTCCTGAGTTTGCCTGGCTTTGGCTGTCATTTGGAACCTAGAGTGTAAGCAATTTGGGGCAGGGAAAGTTTCTTCATTTTTCTATTTATAACTGTTGTACATTCAATGTGTATAGGATGTATTGGTGCCAGAACAAGAAATCTAGTGAACACTCACATTGTGTGTTTGGTCACTTTATTGCTCTGTTTTTGTATCACACCTGTCCTTGTAACTATATTTTTTTTCCTGTTCTTTCCAACACCTTGTCAGGCTGTTGACTTTATCTCTAGAGTAAAAAAGCATGCTGGAAGTGTAGCCCAATTAATCAATGATAAATTAGCCCAGATAGAAAGAAAGCACAAAGATAGCTGGAGAGAAAATGTTCATTCCTAAAAAAAAAAAAAAAAAAAAAAGAAAAAGGATATGAAGAAAAACATGCAAAAGCAGAGTGAATAAAGGAATCTGAGGTCTTGACTCTCTGAGGGAGGCTTTAACTGTTGCTGTTGTGAGGCAAGTGTTTTTGTGATCTCCTTTAGTGTCCTCTGTTTTCTGGAGTTACACACTGTTTTCCAGTCTTGTGAAATTTCAGTAAGGAGTGGTCTTCTTACTGTGGACTACAAGTTGGGTGGTTTTCTCCTGCTATTTCACCTTAGTTCTGATGTGGCATAGAATCATAGAATCACCAGGTTGGAAGAGACCCACTGGATCATCGAGTCCAACCATTCCCACCAATCTCTAAACCATGCCCCTCAGTGTCTCATCCACCCGCACCTTAAACACCTCCAGGGAAGGTGACTCAACCACCTCCCTGGGCAGCTTGTTCCATTGCCTAACGACCCTTTCAGTGAAGAGTTTTTTCCTTATGTTGAGCCTGAACCTCCCCTGGCAGAGCTTGAGGCCATTCCCTCTTGTCCTGTCCCCTGTCACTTGGGAGAAGAGGCCAGCTCCCTACCTTCAGGTGGCTGTAGGCATTTTCATACATGTAGCATTACTGCTTAGTCTTTAATTGCATGAAGTCCCCCATGCCAGTGACTGCTGTTGGCTTGAGTATATTTCAGTATACCTTATGAAATTGTACTCAGTGAGATCAAGTGTAAGTTCCTGCTTGCCTAAGTTAGTCTGAAGTTTTTTGGAAAAAAAATGGGTGAAAATCTGAGAAACAATGTATTCTGATGATTTTTTGAATAGGAGTTTAAGTGTATGAAGATAGTTCCTGCACAAAAACTTCCTGTGAATGAAAAAAGGGTCCATTGACTGTCCTTCTGTTTGGGGGTGGGGAGAGAGGCATTTCAGTGGAAATTTGGATTTTAATTACGCATTCTTTTCTTCTGAAGATGGTTGAATGTTTAAACTTGATTTTGTTGTTTTATTAGCATTTTTACTGTGAGATTGAAGACAGAAAAGGTATTCTAGGCTGTTTCTTGATGCAGATTTTTAGATGTTCTTTGAGCAATAGTGAGAGTGTAGCATTGAAACTGGAAAAAACATTGGAGATAATGAAATGAGTGCAAAAGGAATGACTTACAGGAAATCCTTAGTTCATTCTCACTGCTGCACTTTCAGACTTCAGAAAAGAGAATGATGACATTGACAAGGCTAAGAGCCTAAAAGCAAGTGATGAGAAACCAATAAACTCAAACCTCAGCTCCACGTCCCCGTAATAAGTGTGGAATTTCAGTCTGCAGTGTTCTTTTCTTCCAACTGTGGAATTTGTTGGTTGGATGAAACAAAGTTAATTCAGAAAATAAAATACTTTTCAGCTTATTTAGGAAATACACTTTCATTGTTTTCTTACCTCATTTTAAGCGGTGAATATGGAATATCTTAAATTGTTATGATTATTTTTGTGGAAAAATGAATTTACCACCTCTGTTATGCAGATGTATTTTGATTTTTACTTTTACAGCAAGATTGTATATATGCCTGTTAGTGATGGTGTGTAAGCTAGTGTCTTATGGACCTTAACTCTCAGTTGTGTGTAGTTAAAAGAGAGGATAAAATACTTTTTTTCCCTTCCAGTTATTAATAGACAATGACCTATTGCTGTTGTGGTGTTTTATTTGTGGGCTAGGTCTTCACTGTGCTGTAAGGTGTCAGTCTCAGGAAGACTGTAGTTACTGTAATGCAAGACAGTGGCATGTAGAGGGTGTTTAAAAACAATAGAATTTTGTTTATCAGTATAAGAGATAGCACCCTTAGCATTTACAAGTACATTAGTAATGTTGGGATTTTTAGATCAGAATTCACTGTGTCTGAATCTTAGTTCAAATTTGCTTGCAGAGGCTTTTATTTCTTTAGAGTGTCATGGCTTCTCAGATTGTCCATCAGTTGAGGGCGTTGTGGTTGAGGTGGATAGGCTTTAGAATATACCTGACTTTAAAAAGGGGTGCACTTGATTTGAAATGAGTTTGAATGTGAGTATTCACCTTCAACAAAAGGTTCTTCAAAATTTTTCAGAATTTTAGCAAACTGGTAGTAAGGAAAGGTGTTTGCATGTTTATTTTGTAATTGTATGCTCAGATATTTCAACAAGTCACAGCCTGAACGAACAAATAATAATTTTTCACCTCTTTGTTACTTCTGTATTTTGCCTTCGTCCTTTACACTTTTCCCTTAGGTGTCTCTCCTGAGGCAAAGAGGAGGAAGAACATATGTGCAAAGCAGGGAATACCTTGCTGAATGTTTGCCCTGTACTTACTGTCTGCACTACCACTTGTTTAGGATCACTGAATTGCAATTGTATAATTGTACATCAGAACAGCTGAGCCATCCCCTTCTGCTTTTTCCTCCCTATGGCATGGCAATCAAAGCTTCTTGTAAGCGGTACTTGAACCAATCCTGTGTACTCTGGTGTCATGAGAGAGACTGCATGGAATTCTTGCTTTTAGTGTGGATCTGAATGCTATGGCTGAAGGTAAGGTCTACTTACTTCTGTAGATTGCCTCTATCCTACTGGTGGCATTTCTATTGAAAGTAGGGATTTTTCTCTCTGCTTTTCACATTGCATTTACTAAGTGGAGGACTGAGTTGCTACCATAGCCACATTAGCTGCTTAATAGCATTTCATGTTTAACTTAGAACCAAATATAGGTGTTTCAGTAGTCACATTGAAAATATGTATGTGTATGACCATCTTAACATTTATTTATTACCTCTTCTGTTATTAGCAATGCTCTACCAGGCTGTGTTGACAGGAAATTGTTTGTGTCATGGGAGACTAGGCCCTAAGAGGAATTGGAGCTTGGCTGAAAAAGGGTGACTTGCAGTTTGGTTAGAGTAGGGAGTGTGTATATTCTGGGGTAAGAATGCTTTATTTTGTATTACTGGCAAGTGATAGTTTTGAACGAGATACTGTCCCAGTCACCTGTTATACCACTGCAGCACACATTTTTCACTGTCTCCAGAAATTGTTGATTCTGGAAGATTTGGGTTGGTTTTTATGGGTTGGGTTTTTTCCCCCCTCTTTGAGACAAGTGAAACAATGGTCACCTTGCAGTCACCAAAGATTTGGAATATCTGCAGACTTAAGCAACAATGTGAGAATAAGGCATTTATGTGTCATGTCTTTCCCACATCTCCCCAGATCTTTCCCTCAGTCTGCTAGACCTGTTCACAGCTACTTAAGGGGTGGGTTGCATCAGTTTTTAGAGGATCCAACAGCCTTGTTCTGCTGAGGGTAAATGTATCTGCTCTCTATCTTTAATCAGACGGGAAAAGGTTTGAGAGATGGCTCTTTTTCCTGCATTAAGACTTTTCTCTCTCATGTACAATGCTAAAATTAGACTCTCTGCAGATGTTGACATTTGGATTGGAAGTACTGAGCAAAATTTTGGTGGATTCTTGTTAGAAAGAAGAGCTTTAACAGGTAATTTTTTCCTGTACCTTTTGCCATAACTATTTTGCAATGTGTACTTTCTGATATGTGCTGTCAGTTTCTTGTGTAAGCTTCCTTTAATTTCTTTTAGATTGCTGTGGAAAACATAGGTTTGTAGGAGACAATTTCTTTAGTCTATTACTGCTTTTGGCAGGTTTCATCGTATACACTGTAAACAGAAGGTGATGAACAGGAATAGTGGCTTCCCATAAAAATTAATAGTATGTACCTGCTGTCAGGTTTTTAAAGGTGTACACGGAGCTTTTATATCTCCCTTTCTCCCCCTTTTAGTCTTTTTATTTAGACGGTATCTCTTTGTCTTATTTCTAGAATCTCCACTTTCCATGCATGACTTGTGATTCTTGGAATGCTTGAGGGCTTGTGCCCAACTGGCACCTTGTGTAGGAGTCACTGCTCTGGAAAGTGCTTCTCATTCCTGCTCTCTGTGGCCAGGCTCAGTGTTCCTAGCCCAGCTGCAGAGTTCTTGTTGACTCTGGATCCATACACAGCTTTCCTACAGCTGGGTAGGTAGGACAAGGAGGAGGACAAGGAGGAGGAAAATGGTTGGAGTCGATGATCTGGCAGGTCTCTTCCAACCTGGTTATTCTATGAATCTATGAAAAGGAGGAGGAGGAGGAGGTTGGGTGGATAAGGAGAAGGGTGTGTGGATAAGGAGAAGGGTGGGTGGATAAGGAGCATTCTGAGAATTACAGTTGTCCAGGAAACTGAAGCCAGTTATCTGAGGTAGAACTTCCTATCCATGTGGATTTAATAATTCTTCCTGTAGTGTCTTCTGTTTTATTCTCTTAGTAGTTTTGGCCAGGGTTGTTGTGTGAAAGTTGTAACAGAAAATATGGTCTAGCACCTGGAATGCTTTCCTTCTGTTTCTACCTATACAGAATACTCTGAGGAAATATTTTGGCATGTGGCAAAGAGCTACTATTTTTCCCCTCCCTGGACTGAATGAAAAGTTACAAATCAGGGCTGCCATTGTGCCTGACTCAACAGGGAATGATCCAGTTGCTTCTTAAGAATTGATTCTTAGGAAATGCAGGTTATTTCCTAAAAACAAGATGGCTATGTTTGTGTCATGGGACTGTGACGAAGTCATTTAAATGGAACAATGTACTTAACATTAAATACAAGAGTGATGTAGGTCAATTGCTGAAATATGCTCTTACAAATGCATGCTTTTTTAATGATGAAATGGGTGAAAGTATCTATTCGAGTTTAGCAGAACTCTCATCTCAGGGCATATAAAATCTTACTTAGTGGGAAAGAGGCATATGATACACTGTGGTAAACATGAAGTACAGAATGCTAACACCACAAACAAAGTAATGGCCCATAAAATTGGGAGTAGTTGTAAATGTACAAATATTAAAACATTTTTTGGTGTATTTTTAATTGTTTAATTCCTTAAACTTTATGCTCCAGAAAGACTAATTCCTCATCTGTAAACCAATGGTCAGAAAATGTAAAGATCCCCAAATTTATTGTCAACACAAGTTAAGTTTTAGGGGCAATAACAAGTGAACGTGAAAATAAAGATGGTCCACTGTTTCTACAGGAAAGTGGATCCTTTTAGCTCAGACTGCTTTACTAGTGAATTTTTGTAACTACTTATGGATAGATCAATTTATTCCTTTAAAAATCCTTTGTAAATAAAGAAAAAAACCCATACTTTAGTGCAAAACCAGCTTCCTAAACTGACTTAAGTTAAACTGATGTGATGCTGTGTGGGTGGCCTAGTATGTAGGATATATGCAAGAACAAAATAACATCCTATAGTCTTGTTTTGGTCCCATTAAGAAGGCATTGTTTTCAAGTGTGAGATTCAAATGGTGCTGGAGAAACACAGGGTGCTTTTTCAGTGCTGGCTCAACCCTGCTTTGTGTATAAACTACTTTCTACCTATGTCCCTGCTCTCAGAAAGGAAATAGGACTCCTCCAGAGAGATCTGTGTCTCTCACAAGACTTGATTTCTGCTCTTTCTGCAGTGATGACAATTGTAGAGTTGGTTTCTGCTTCCTAAAAATGTTTTTGTGAACTACCAAGGTGTTTGCAAGAAGTTGCATTTCAGAGCTTTTTTCATGGCTGGATTTTGCTCAAAATCTGCACACATGCTTTCTGTTAGTGTTAACAATCTTACAGTTGATCCGTTGTGGACAACCTGACAGGCACATCCTTCCTTTGATCCTGCTTTTTGTATTACTGTGAAGTCTTGTTTGTAGTTTCTAGAGCAAAAGTGCAGACATGAGGCAGAAAGCCATTAGAGAAAACAGCATAAAGTGATAACTCATTTTTCAGATATGTAATTCCTTTTAGATCTGTTTGTAATAATGAAAGAGTTGATATGTGCACTGGAAGTTAAATGAATTTTAGTGATTCGAAAGTGCTTGCTTGAGAAGTTTCTACTGAAGTCATTGCCATCCTGGAAGTATTGTAAGGATTTCTGTACCTATAAGATGCTAGTTTTTACCAGTGCAGACGATCCCCAGTATCAAGCTACTGAATAGCAATGGCAGATATTAGTAGGTAGATAAACTAACAGTTTGGGATGAAGTAGCTCTTACTCAGATTAATATCTTCACCTGAAATCACAGGAATGAGAAATGGGGTTTAATAAGGCCAAATGCCGGGTCCCGAACTTGTGGCACAACAACCCTACAGACAAGCTGCCTGGAGGAGAAAGACCTGTTTGACAGCAACTGAACATGAGCCAGCAATAGCCCAGGTGGCTAAGAAGGCCAATGGCATCCTGGCTTGTATCAGAAACGGTGTGAGCAGGTCCAGTGAGGTTATTCTCCCTCGGTACTTGGCACTGGTGAGGTCGCTCCTTGAATACTGTGTTCAGTTCTGGGTCCCTCACCACAAGAAGGAGAGGAGCAGAGAAGAGCAACAAAGCTGATGAAGGGGCTGGAAAACAGGCCTTATGAGGAATGGCTGAGAAAGCTGGGGGTGTTTAGCCTGGAGAAGAGGAGGCCGAGGGGTGACCTCATTGCTCTCTACAACTACCTGAAAGGAGGTTGTAGAGAGGAGGGAGCTGGCCTCTTCTTCCAAGTGACAGGGGACAGGACAAGAGGGAATGGCCTCAAGCTCTGCTAAGGGAGATTTAGGCTGGACATTAGGAAAAAAATTCTTCACAGAAAGGGTCATTGGACATTGGAACAGGCTACTCTGGGAAGTGGTTGATTCACCTTCCCTGGAGGTGTTTAAAGGATGGGTGGACAAGGTGCTGAGGGGCATGGTTTAGTGTTTGATAGGAATGGTTGGATTTGATGATCCAATGGGTCTCTTCCAACCTGGTTATTCTATGATTCTGTGATTCTCTGAACTGTTGATGGGAGATCACAGAATCAGATGCAGAGATCAATATGATCAGCAAGTGTTCAATTTATTGAGCTTAGCTGTTTCTTTATAAACCCTTTTTGGTTATGTTACTGTGGGCCCACGAAGGTATCTACTATGTATTATTGGTTAAAGGTAGCTGTCCATAAAGCTATTACTAGCATGTTATTGGCTGAACTACCGCGCATGCCAAGAAAATAAGTTACACTAAAATTAACTATATTGATAGTTCTTTTCCATTGTTTTCCTTTCAGTTGCAACTCATTCCCACCAAACCATCCTTGCAGCTGGCCTTTGCATATCAGAAGGCTGTCTTTTCTCCTAACTGAACTAGCCTTTGTTTATCTTTCAGTTCTCTGTCAGAACTGCCCAGCATCAATCAGTCCCAAAGCATCCAGGCCTTGTTCTCTGTAAAATGTTCCCACAATTCCCCCTTTTTCTTCCGATGACTAGAGCGTTCAGGTGAAACATATGATTGACTTGATGTTGTGTACACTGTAACACACAGAATAATTGTTAAAGCAATTTACACCATTAGAAACAACATTCCTTCTTGTTCTTGTCGACCACTTTCGTGGCTGGGGCTTAGCAGTTGTCAGACAGCAATATGGGCTTGATCCATCTTGCAGGTGCCCAAACTGGTACTGTATCTGTTAAAACACAAGCATAACCTCATCCCCATGTTAGTAGCTCATACACACCTGTCCATTGCCCATAATAACTGCTTTTGAATAGCACTTTCTCTAATTTTGATGACATGGTTTGTATATGCTTCAACATTGGCACAATTTGATCATCTCCTGCTAATTGCAAAAAATTCATCACATATTGCACCGTCATCAATCTGTTTTGTGGTGTCTCTCCTGATTCCCTGATTTCCCCCCCGCCCCCTTTTTTTTGCTAACAATCCATGTTTTTACTACTTGAGGGGTACATTCAATAATGATATGACTTGGTAAATGGATATCAATTCTTCCTGGATAATATGTTAGATCTACTTGTCATGCATCACTTAGCATATTCTTTTGTCATTAGGATATAAATAATTGTCGAGTCTTGACCTAATAACTGAACACTTCTTTTTCTTCCCTTGGAGATTATTATTGTAATAATTTCAGATCTAGTGGCTATGTTGTTTTGTTTGTTTGTTTGTTTGTTTGTTTGTTTGTTTTTAAGGTTTAGGTGGTAAAATATCCACTCAGTAATTTGTAATGAATCATTTGAATTTTCCTCTGTCATCGGCTCAATTATCCCTAAAGGTTGTGCAGTAGGAACCAGTAGCTGTTGACTGCTGGAATGCAGTGAACGCTCAAATTTGCATTCCCCTGGAGAGGTAACGCAGTTTATTCCTCTAGGTTCTTCAAAGCTGAAAGAAAAAAAAACTTAGAAAGGAGAAGGGTGGGTGGGAGCGGGGTGGGAGGGGGGCACTCACTCACATGCAGTTTCAAGGCTAGGCTTTATCCATTTTTTTTCCCCTCTCTCTCGCTCTTTCCTTCTTTTTATTTTTTAATTTTTTAAATTCTTTAATTTTTTTTTTATGTTTTGCTTAATATTTTCAAATTTCTCCTTCTGAAGCCTTTCATTCCAAAGATCCCCAGGTAAATCTACCTGTTTGCCAGCTTAGTGGACATTTGAGATTGAAAGGTCCCAGAGATATATTTTCAAGATTAATCAAAACCAATTTGTAATCTTACAAATGTTTGAAGTACTTCAAACACAATCACTTTACCACTCATTTCAAGGCTAGCCGAATACATTCATACAGTGTTGGTTATCGCTATTGGATCCACAATTTTTTGATGCTATGGATATTTAAACTACATACGGTACCGGGAACATAGAACACTTAAAGTATGTATGTGTACTATCTTATAAAGCTTATATCGATTGTCTAACAAATATTTCACTTATGGTAATACTTATGGTTTGGATTTTTTTTTTGTCGTTTTGGTTTGTTTTTTGTTTCTGTGTTGATAGAATCATGGACTGGTTTGGTTTGTTTTTTGTTTCTGTGTTGATAGAATCATGGACTGGTCAGTTGAAACATAGCTTCTGTCTCCCTGTATGCAGTTTCCTTCATGGGGTACAATTGCTGAAAAACAAATCAGTTGAGTAATTCTAGTGCCCTTTGATATGAAGTCAGGAGGCATAGGCATCCAAGCTGTTACTTGCATCACTCTCGTGAAGTTGGCATCAGTCAATTCTGGTAAAACAAACAATCTTTGTAACAGGTGATCATGCAATTAACAGTGCACTAAGTCCGTTTTTGCATTGTATAAGGCTAATTGTTTAAGCAACACTTACCAAGTGGCGATATTGTCTGCCTGCTTATTTAAGACCTCTTGTAGTTTGTCTAGAAATGTCATGTAAATGACGTCATTTTCCATGTTTCTTTTTTTTAATCACAGGTGTGTTCCAAGGACTATTAAATGGGACTATATGCCCGTGATCTATTTGCTTCTCCACTAAATTTTGCAGTGCACCAAATTTTTCACTTGTTCATAGTTCCAATGCCTATTCCCATTGCATTTAATATATCTCTCCCTCAGAAGATTAGTGGAACGTGCACAACTAAGGGTTACACTACAGCCATTTTAAGTTATTTGGGTTTTGTGTTTGTTTGTTTGTTAGTTTTGTTTGGTTTTTTTTTGTTATTGTTCACCTCAGCATAAGAGGCTGAGTTTGTAGGGACTAAGCCAAATGTATTTCAGGCATTCTTATGGACTCAAATCCTTATGAGCCATGCTGTACAGAGTCAGCTTGGAACACAGCTGCTTTGAACAAAATTAAATACACTATCTGGCTATCCTTTGGTATTAATACTAGTGGAAATGGTGTTCATAACATTAGTGGAGACAGCATCCATACCCTTGCTTGAATGATTCCAGTACAGCCTACATCAATGACCCCAGGTAAAACAAAGATTCTCAACTGAATTATTGATAATCATTCTAATTACAAGGCAGTAAAGCCTTGATAAGTGATTGATAGGAATGGTTGGACTCAGTGATCTGGTGGGTCTTTTCCAACCTGGTGATTCTAAGATTCTGTGATTCTAAGTTTATTTATATAGTCTTTACAAAACTGAATAAATCATTCACTTTGGCTTTGATCCAAAAGCAGCTAAAATCCCTCATAATATTTCCACTGATTTTATTGAGCTTGGACCCTGGCTCCAAAACCAGAATGAAACTGAAGTTTTTCAATTACAATGCCGAAGAAAAGGGAAGGCTTCTCTTTCCCAAGAGATTACCTTATTGTGATGTGCCATAGAACACAGTTGCTAAAGTGGCAAATAAGTGAATCACAATTGGTAGGAGTGAGATCAAACTCATTGCTTAAAAACCTCCTCCTGGCAACCTGCAGCATAGCTCCCAAAAAATGGATTCCTGCGAGAAGCATCATTCATCTGCTTCTGCTGGATGGTGGCAGGAAGCCAGAAAGTGCCAAAAGAACAGGCGAGGTATCAGTAATTAATTTTTTTATCTATACATATACACAGAGAGGCAAGGCACACACTCTTTTTCATTTGGATTAAATAATACACTTTATGAAGAGTGAGTCCAGCAGAGGAACTAAATTTCGTAAAGAACTAAAATCCACTATAGTCAAATTTTTGTTGAAAACTAAATATTGCTATAACATTTTAATGTTATAAACTTACATGCTAAATATAGCAAGGTAAGTACTCTTTTCACTACCACCCCACCCCGAATTCTGAAACTGTGATAATCATGCACCTACCTTATTCTTACTACATCTGTATTTGCTAGCAAAATTTGGAACAGTTGGAGGAAGAGGAGCAATACTGTGATTGTCAAATGCACACAGTAAATTCTGCAGTTGTCATGATAGGAGAGTTGAGATACTTTGCTTCACTAGGTTTTCTAGTATGGCTGGGAACTCCTTCAGACAATTTTTCTGGGCAATGTCCTTCAGAGTTCTGTGTCTGAAGAAGAGCTTTTGTTGTTCTCCTACCCAAACTGAATTAATTCATCTAATAACAGATGCCATCCTTCCTAGTTAACCAATAATTTTCCAGTATCCTCAGTCTGCCACCCTTAAAGCAAAGCTATTGCTGTACAATACCAAATCTATTTTGAGACATTTATGGCTGTTTTACAGTAATGCACCTGACATCAAATCCAGAAGACCATAAACGCTCAGCATGCTCTCTCTGAGTTCTGATGCTTCACTCAAGTCTGAGAGCTGTGAGCATAGGTTCAAGATGGAAACAGAATTAGCCTGTTTGTAAACTGCCCCACTGACAGGCAGCACAGAGTGAAGGTTAAGGTCTGCAAGGAGAATAACTGAAATGATGTCCCACAGAAATGGCATTTAGTAGCACAAAGCTACCATTTCTTCTGAGTGTGGTATTAACTTCAGGATGGAGTGGAGTTTTTTAACAAGTCAGGTACTTTTTCAGTTGGAGAATAGGAAATGTCATTGCAGTGGTTTAAATGAGATTTTAAAAATATATTTAATATATTTTGTTTCTAATAATAATTTTGTTTCGGCAGGAAGCGAAGGGGGGGACAGCGCCCCCCACCCCCCCCGCCCCCATCCGCCGGGCGGGCGGAGCCGCGCGGGTGAGCGGCTGCGCGGGGCGGGGAGCGCGCAGGCACCGCAGTCTCGGGGATGCTGCGCTCGCCGCATCCCTCCCCTCTACCCCCCACCCCCCCCGCACCCGCACGCGCCCCGCGAGATCGTTCTGTTTGTTTGTTTGTTTGTTTGCTCGTTTGTTTGTTTCAGCTGAAACGATAGCAAAATAGCAGCTGTTATTTGCAAACGGGGTAAGGGCGGCTCAGCCCGGCGCGACGGGGGCTTTGTGAGCGGCCACCGCCATCGGGGAGCGATGGGGGGCGGTGGGGAGGGCAGCTCGGGGTGGGAGGGGGAGGCAGAAAGATCGATGCGAGGTCGGAGTGAAAAGGCGAGCGGCGTTTCAAGTTCGTGCCGGTGGGAATCGGTGGGAGAAAGAGCTTCGCTCGTAGCCGGCAAATGGGAAAGTCCCAGATGGATTTGGAGCTCGCTGAGCGTGGGTGGCTGGACGAGGTACTGAGGGACATGGTTTAGTGTTTGATAGGAATGGTTGGACTCGATGATCCGATGGGTCCCTTCCAACCTGGTTGTTGTATGATTCTATGATAATGGGACATGAGGTCTATAATTTTATATATTTTTTTAGTATTTGCAAAGCTTCCATCCCTCTCATGCCCTTTCTTTTCCAAAGCAAGTTCAGTAGGTTTGAGAGACTAGGTTAGCCTCAACAATGATTTTGCTATTGCCAAAAGGAATACCTAAGAATTCAAGGACAAATAAGACATGTAGAAAAAACTGTGTGAAAAGAAACACTTAGCTACACATCTACCCACTGTATGCTTAAAATTAATGTTCTGCTGGATATAAAAGATTAAATAAGCCCAGGGATGGCCCAGCAATTTTCAAGGAAAATGCAAAGAACTAATGAAAATTTCTAAAACTTTAGTTATCTCTCTATCTGAAAACTCATTTTCGTCTTAGCTACCTGATGGACTAACTTGAGTGAAGATTTTCAAGTTATGCTGGGTATGACTGGTACAAATTACAGCAGCATGATATCCACAGCGATTTGATGGCAGAGACAAATCTTTTCTGGAGATTCGTGATTTTGTAGAGGATGAATTGTTCCTTTTCCTGTCATCACTCAAGGCAATAGATAGTTTTATCTAATTTTATAATCTGTCTTAACAGAGCAGTTTTGAGGCTATAAGCATTATTTAAGAATGTACTTTCTTGTATTTCCAAAGCCATCATCAAGGTCTTTTCCTCAAGCAGGCATTTTTCTTTAGGCTTGCTTTTGCTGCTCTTTTATGACTAATGGGTTTTTGGAAGTTTTTAGTGACTTATTATCTCGAGGTCTATTAAACTGAAAAACTAAAAGGAAACAGAAGGCTTGCAACCTCTTCCCCCTTCCCCTTTCCGTGACCCCCTCCCCCTTCCTGTCCACCCACTCTTCCCACTGCACACTTAGCAGCACACCCCTGGGAACTGCTGTTACATCAAGTGCCACCAGAACACTTAAGCACAGGTCAAAATAGTGCAATTATCGCCATAGCATGTTGCTAAGAGTCTGTGTAGTTAGATT
Organism: Coccyzus lansbergi; assembly: GCA_033558105.1. NCBI lineage: Eukaryota > Metazoa > Chordata > Aves > Cuculiformes > Coccyzidae > Coccyzus > Coccyzus lansbergi. Next base: position 244,472 of record JAUMJK010000892.1, read on the forward strand.
ACAAGTTTGACAGGTGGGAAACTCAATCAAGCATGAACATGTACTCATGTGCTTTCCATTTAAAAAAAAGGCACGTCATTCAGATCCTCAAAATTCTGAAGACTTGGATAAGGCTGCTAGGTGAGCAAGGGAGGGAGGTACTCCCCTCTGTTAGTGTAGTATCTAGGCACTTTGTGTGGAGTGTTGGTGAGCCACCATACAGCTACACTCAGGCCAAGGAAAAGACTGCATGCAGAATGATTGTTCCTTAATGTCCTTGCTTGAAAGAAAGGAATGGAAGTGATGTTGCTATTGCTGTTTTGTTCCTCATTAATGCACTAGGGAATTCAAAAGCTTAGGTGTTTGGATGTTTGTTTCAAACCCAACAAAAATGCAGCTCACAAGGGGAAGAGTTTGGAAACCACTACCTGACTCTAACAGAATCTAGCATTCTATCATATATTGTTGTGTGTCTGCTTTCCAACTTCCCTGCAGCTTTAGACTGCTGTTGGTGGAATGCTAGGTACCATTAAGACCACCCTTTTATGGAGAGACTGGAGGGGCACTCTGGCTTTATGCTGCTTTCAGGAGCATATGCTTAACTGAAACTTTTGCTTGGGCAGGAGAATAAAATTGTTGAAATACTGTATGCAGCATCACCAGTGTTATTGAGTTGCTTCCTTCTTGCCTAGACCAAAGACGACTATGTAATATCGAAACAAGGTGGCTTCCTGAATAGAATACTTCTCTTAATGGAGGCGCTGACTGGACTGACAGTACCCTGAAGTGTGTCTCAGAATACTTGAAGCTCTTCTAGAATATTAAAGCAACATTACTTCCTGGTGCTTGTGTAACCATCCTTCTGTGGAGGGTGGCAAATCTCCTTTTTGCCATATGCTGTGGGCTCGAAGCTGTGTTTTGCTTTCAGTTTCCTGAGAGTGTTTCCACTTAGATGTTCAGTTTCTGTGTAACCATTCACAGCTGTCATCACAGATCTAAGCTTTCTGGGCTGGGCCCAACTTCTCCGTGGGTGTAGTCTGCTTCGTTGAGTTTGTTTGCAGCAAGCAGATCAGCTTGAGACACTTAGGATCCTCCAGCTTAAGATGGCTGTGCTGTACTATATGACTTGTCTAAGGAATAATCTAAACACTGAATATATTCTTGTTCTGCCAACTAAATTTCTTGACGCTTATGGACAACAACTCATTCTCATGTACCTTCCACAGTAGTTCATGGCAAGTCACTGACTCCACAGGTTAGGTTTAGTGCTAGATTCATGTGCTTTAAAGAAAGACACATATTGAGGTTATTTGTTGGGACCAAAGAACTTGATATTCTGTAAATCAACCATTTTTATTTTGTACAGGTTTTAGTGGTGTGCCAGGAAAGGAATTTCAACAGCCTGAAGGCTCTTGAGCAAAATCTGTTTACATGCTAAACTTTGAATTTCTCAGGTTCGTATGTGTGATAACTTGTTTGAATAAAGATTTGGATATAAAAACAAAATTAAACCTTTACGATGACCTTTGAAATAATTTGGGCACATTCTGATCTTGGCTTGCAATTTAAAACTTATGCAGTCACTGATCCATGATAGGGGTGATGGAACTTTATCTGAAATTGTTTTAATATTTGTGCTGAGCAGTAAGTGTGAAGAGGCTGTTTTCTTGTTAGTATTTGGATGCTACTTCTGGAGGTTTTTTTTCAGCTAACTTATAAGCATAAAAAGCTGTGGATATGTTCATTCTTTTATTTTAGATTTGTCTTGATTTAGTTTCCATATTTGATTGTATCCCTAGTTGTTCTTCATCCAAGTGAGATGAGGAGTTCAGTTCTAGATATTAGAGGTTTACTATTAATTTTTAAAAAATAATTAATCTCCTGAATATTTTTCATTCCACGTAGTTCTTACAAAGCAAAACTAATTCTGCTATATGATATGTCATACTTTTTGTATTTGCATTGTGTTTATCCCCACTGATATTGAAGGCTACTTGATGTCTTGTTAAACCATATTAAGTAAAGCATGGATCTCTATGTGATGTTATAGAAGTGGCTATTTGAGATAAGTGTTGTGAATACCCTTTACAGTGGAAACCTATGTGATTGCTTCAGCTGTATCTTTTTTAAACCAGATTTTAATCAGGTTGGCCTCTTAATGTTTCTGTTTTGTGGTGTGTTGTTTGGTTTTTTCCTTAAAAAAACTTCCCAGAAGTCATTTAAAAAATATTCTGAGTTAGGATAGTATGAAAAACAGATTGTATTGAAATGTATTAATTACTTATGTACTATTTAAGATCTCTTTAGAAAATATAAATAAAAATTCTGATGTATACCAGCAACTTTGAACCAAAATAACCTGTAGGTCAAAAAGAAGTGACTTAATTTCATTTTTGCAAAGAGTTTTCCAATGTAATGGCTTTACTCTGAGGCCTGAATAAGAAGTCTGCATGATTTGTTGTGTAGTGGGAAAATCACAATGTGATAAGGCAGTATGGACACTGTAATGTATAAGTTGAAGAACAGAATTCATCAAAAGTGGATGGATATACCTTCAGTGCTAGGGAGAATAAAAAAAGCCCGCCTCCCATATTCTATAGAAAATGAAATCTTTCCGTCAGTATTCTTGAAGTGTGAAGGAAGCAGTCTAGGAGGTTCCTGGAGTGCGTGGAAGACAACTTCCTTGCACAGCTGGTGAATGAACCAACAAGGGAAGGTGCCCTCCTGGACTTGCTGTTTGTCAATAGAGAGGACCTTGTGGGGGATGTGACAGTAGGGGGTCGCCTAGGACTTAGTGATCATGAGATGATAGGGTTTTCTATTCTAGGTGAAGTGAAGAAGGTGGTAAGCAGGACAGTAGTATTAAATTTCCAGAGGGCAGACTTTGAACTCTTTAGAAGGCTGGTTGGCAAAGTCTCCTGGGAGACAGTACTTGAGGGCAAGGGAGCCCATGAGGGCTGGGAGCTCTTCAGAAAGGAGATCCTAGCAGCCCAGGAGAAAGCCATCCCCGTGTTCGGCAAAAAAGGCCGGCAGCGGACAAAAACAGCTTGGTTGAGTAGAGGAATCTTGAGTGACATTAGGGAAAAAAGGAATATTTATAGGCTCTGGAAGAAGGGACAGGTCTCTTAGGGGGACTACAAGAGGGAAGTGAGGCTCTGTAGGGAAAAAATCAGAGGGGCTAAGGCTCAACTAGAGATCAGATTGGCTAAGTCTGTAAAAGACAACAAAAAATCTTTCTATAAATATATAAACAATAAAAGGAGGACAAGGGAGACCATACAGTCCCTTTTAGACACAGAGGGAACAACGGTGACAGGGGGTAAGGAGAAGGCTGAGGTACTTAATGCCTTCTTTGCCTCAGTCTTTAATTGTGAAGAAAGCTGTTCCCTCGTTGTAGAAACCCCGGAAATAGAGGGGCAATACGAGGCTCCCATGATCCAAGAGGAGGTGGTGGCCTGCTTGGCCAACTGGACACCCACAGGTCTGTGGGGCCAGATGGGATTCATCCTAGGCTATTGAAGGAGCTGGCGGATGTATTGGCCAAACCCCTTTCCATTATCTTCCATTCCTCCTGATAATGTTAGATTGGATTGATATAGCTAAAAATCCCAGATAGATCAGTGCTAGCACTTGTGGTTCTTTGTGCTTTCAGATCAAAATGATGCTTTGTGTTGTTGTATCAAAAGACAGCCCTAACTTAGAATCATAAAATCATAGAATCACCAGGTTGGAAGAGACCCACCGGATCATCGAGTCCAACCAGTCCCACCAGTCTCTAAACCATGCCCCTCAGTACCTCATCCACCTGCACCTTAAACACCTCCAAGGAAGGAGAATGAACCACCTCCCTGGGCAGACCGTTCCATTGCCTAATAACCCTTTCAGTGAAGTATATTTTTGTCTCAAAACGTCTACATATGTCCACATGTGGGAGTTTACACACTCCTCGTGTCAAACCAGCATTGGATAGATTGACATTTTAGGCAGCAGAATTTCCTCATGAAAAATATTTGTTAAACACTTACCCAGGAATTTATTAAATTGATGTTGAATGTGTCTGCCTACAGCAACTGTATAGCATGAGTTATTCTAGTTTTTTTTTTAAAAAAGGCAAAAAAAAAAGGTTTCTTGTAATAAAAGAGGCCAGATGCTGGCTTTATAAATTTTGGGGAAAGGAAACCCATGTAAATCCAATGCTTTTCATTGGGTCCCCTTAGTGAAATTAGATCTACTGTTTTGCTCCAATGCAATTCATATTTGTAGTAACATCTTATGGCTTGAGAGGCTCCATACCCTTTTGAGACCAGTAAATCTCTAAGGCTGCTGCACTAGGTTGTTTTTAGTGGTTTTGGCAGTAGAGTAACTCATGTCTATTAATGATTTATGTGTGTGTTTCTAGTGCATTCTGATGAATTCTGCTCATTCAGCGAGCTTTTAATAAAGGAAAGTAATGCCTTTTTTTGTTTTCAGAAATACTGAAGCATATTCACTTTTAACCTTTTAGGACCCAGTGAAAGAGAATGTGATTCAAGCAGCAAGATAATTATTGCAATACTATTCAGTTACAGAGCTTTAAATAGGGACATGAAAAGTTAAGGCGTTGGTTTAAATCCATCAGCGTAGACCTTGTATTAGAGCTGTCTTTCTGCAAACAGAAAGTGCTCTTGAAGGCCAAGATAAGAACACACAGATAAGACCTCAGGAACAGGATTTTAGCAAAATATTTATTCTTACTATTGTCTACTCAGTTCCCAGTTTTCTGTTAAAATGTATTCTCCTCTTAACTAGATGAAGTTCCTGGTTGGCAGTGTGTCAGATTTCACACCCATTTTTCTATACATCTTGAAATAAAGGTGACCTAAGATCACCTATTGAATGATCAGAAGGACATATACTGGGAAGTACTGAGGGGAATGAGTTTTTTTAATGTGTTACCTCTTACAGGTTTTTCATGAGCCACATTGGTAGCATGCATCTTTGGTTTCGATCTTGCAAGTCAAATTCCATGGTAGTGAAAAGAAAAACCAGTTTTAGAGCAGCAGAGAAGTTTTTGGCTGTCTGTTTTCAATTGTTTGTGCAAAGGCTAGAGAGTGCCAGGAGTGCATTAGAATGACACGGAAGACCTCAGTTTTATTACATTTGCAAGTGTGCGTTCACAGCAACATACTGGATTAGTGGCTTCTGGAACAGAAGAAGGATTGCCTGACACTTTGGGCCTGCAAGCAAAAAAGGGAGGAAATCCAAAATCTCGCTGGTGTGATGCTTTGTATAAAATGAGTGAAATTTTATTTCTGAAGACAAATGGCACTGGGTGAGATCTTTTAAAAGCAGAAAAAAGTTGTTGAGAAAAGAGTGGCTTGGACTCTGTGACAGCTGAGGGTGCTACAGTTTTTGGAAGGTAGGAAAGACTTTTATATTGCAAATGTAGAGGATTGTGGAGGAAAAAAACATAAAAAAGAAAAGCTGGAAAGAATCAATTTGTGTTAATTATGTCCCTGAGGACGTAGTCAGCAGTAATCCCCTTCTCCTCATTCCAACTCTTGAGTAAGAAGTTTCTGAGCTTCCTGGCAAGGAGGCTGAGATTTTGGAAGGAGGATATTGGCTTCTGAAGCATGAAGTTTTGATAAGAGTGTAAAGAATTTAGGCTCTTCTCTTTTGATTGGAGCTGCCTAAGCAGTATTTTCATCTACACCTTGATTTCTAGTTCATATTCATCCTTAAAAGATGAGTTCTGTATGTGTGGAGGAGTCATAATTGTCAGAAGTTTGTGACTAACAATGCAACGTGGTCCAGAGATAACAGACAAGCTAATCTGTAAAGCCCAATATTTTCTCAAAAATCAGCCCTGATTTCCTAAGCCAGGATTTTCTAATGAATTTTTGTCACCAGAAAATTTCTGTTTGACTTTGATTTGCTTTCTAAAAATATCATAAGTCTTGTTTACTGTTCTTTGTGTAGTCACAACCCAATGTTTTTACAGTCTGGAGATATCGAATAGTTGGTCCTTGTGCAAGGTTTTTTCTTACTACAGCAAATGTTTAGAGAGCAGAGTGTCTTTGTGATTTGCAAAATTGGAATAGTTCTCTGAATTTGCCATTTCAAAGTGAATGATTGCTAGACTAGTGCGACTTCCTTTATTAGCAAAATGTTCCTGTAATAGAATGAGTAATCTGTTTTCCTGACTTGATAATCTGTGGGTTCAGTACAGACAGAGTCAACCTTCAGATACTTCATGAGAATAGAAAAAGCAGCTTGCCCATTAGTGCTATAGAACAAGAATTGATGCAGTCAAAGTCTTTGGTAGTTTTATTTATAATTTTCTCTTTATCTTGAAACTTACAGCTCCCATTTCACAGCCTCTTTGTTATTTATTTATATTTTATTTAAAAAATAATCTTTTTCTCTTCTTTGACAAATATACACTGGAGAAGTAGGGATAATCAAACTTTGTTCACTGTCTTCCTATGTGAATATTCAGAAGTGCTACAATAACAAGTATCAAGAAGCAGCATTTCTGGGACAACATTACAAGAGTGAACAAAGTTGCCATTTTTTAGTCATCATTTGGCCATATTCTGTGGAAATTATGATACCAGTCTTATCTTTTGTGTTCCTTCCCAGAGTTTGGACCTGCAATGACAGACCATTATCTCCCTGTGCGGCTCTAACATGTTGGCTGCCATCCAGCTCTTAGAATCATCATTGACATACATTCTGGGTCTTGCTTTCTAGCTTTCTTTTTAATGGGGCTGAGTGCTTGCTATGCACAGTAAGGAAATCAACTGCTTTTATTGATCTGATCTCATGACTCTAAAACAAGGGGCAATTCATATTGGAAAGGGGTGATTTTTTACATTCTTTTGTATAAAACACCATTATCTTGTGGTAATAAATGCTGCAAGGTATTAGTAAGGCTAAACACTTTTATTGATTCAGACAGAGGTTATGTGTGTTCTGTGTATCTTGCCGGGCCTGATTTTTAACGGACAATAGGTTTTTAGAGAGCATTTATTTTTCAGTGTAATTTTTCTTTTTTTCTGTAAAGAAACTTGGACACATGCAGTGGTTGTAAATGGACCAGCAGTCCACTGCAGTGTGACCATTTTCCTTCTATTTTAATAGACGAGAGAAATTGAACTGTTCCTAACTTTTCACGTTATTTACTTTATTCAGTGAAACTGAAAAGTAATGAGGCATTCAGATGATTTTTGCTAAAATTAAGACTTCAGTGCTGTGCTGCTTGGTTTAATGCAGAACATTAAAAGAAAAAGCTTAACATTTCAGGTGCACAGGTAGGTGCTAAAGCAGTGTATTTGCCCACCTAGCAAATGTGTCTGTCTTGCTTAAGGGCAAGGAGAGACCACCCTCAGAGTTGTGAAGGAGTGAGTTCTTCTCATCCATTCCCGTGTTCTGGAAAAACCATCCCCTTGTTCTGGAAAAAAGGCCGGCAGGGGAAAAAAACAGCTTGGTTGAGTAGAGAAGTCTTGATCGACATTAGGGAAAAAAGGAATATTTATAAGCTCTGGAAGAGGGGACAGGCCTCTTGGGGGGACTAAAGAAGGGAAGCGAGGCTATATAGGGAAAAAATCAGAGGGGCTAGGGCTGAACTAGAGATCAGATTGGCTGGGTCTGTAAAAGACAACAAAAAATCTTTCTATAAGTATATAAACAGTAAAAGGAGGACAAGGGAGACCATACAGTCCCTTTTGGACACAGAGGGAACAACAGTGACAGGGGACGAGGAGAAGGCTGAGGTACTTAATGCCTTCTTTGCCTCAGTCTTTAATTGTAAAGAAAGCTGCTCCCTCTGTGTAGAAACCCCGGAAACAGAGGAGCAATACGAGGCTCCCATGGTCCAAGAGGAGGTGGTCAGAGCCCTGCTTGGCCAACTGGACACCCACAAGTCCATGGGACCAGATGGGATACATCCTAGGCTATTGAAGGAGCTGGCGGACGTATTGGCCAAACCCCTTTCCATCATCTTCCAACAGTCCTGGAAGACTGGGGAGGTACCTCTGGACTGGAGGCTGGCTGATGTAGTTCCCATTTACAAGAAGGGTCGCAGGGAGGATCCGAGGAACTCCAGGCCAGTCAGTCTGACCTCAGTGCCAGGGAAAGTCATGGAACAGGTGATCTTGAGTGCTATCATGAAGCACTTGCAAGAGAACCGGGTGATCAGGCCCAGTCAACATGGGTTTACCAAAGGCAGGTCTTGCCAAACCAACCTGATCGCCTTCTATGACAAAGTGACTCGGCTGCTGGATGAAGGAAAGGCTGTGGATGTGGTCTTTCTGGACTTCAGTAAAGCCTTTGACACAGTTTCTCACAGCATTCTGTTGCAGAAACTGTCAGCCTCTGGCCTGGACAGACGCACACTCTCCTGGGTAGAAAACTGGCTGGATGGCTGGGACCAGAGAGTGGTGGTAAATGGTGTTAAGTCCAGCTGGAGGCCAGTGACAAGTGGTGTCCCCCAGGGCTCAGTGCTAGGTCCAGTCCTGTTCAATGTCTTCATCAATGATCTGGATGAGGGCATTGAGGGTACCCTTAGCAAGTTTGCAGATGACACAAAGCTGTGTGCAAGTGTCGATCTGCTGGAGGGTAGGGAGGCTCTGCAAAGGGACCTAAACAGGCTGGACTGCTGGGCAGTGTCCAATGGCATGAGGTTTAACACGGCCAAATGCCGGGTCCTGCACTTGGGGCACAGCAACCCTATGCAGAACTACAGACTGGGAGAAGTCTGGCTGGAAAACTGCCAGGAGGAGAGGGACCTGGGGGTGTTGGTCGACGGCCGCCTGAACATGAGCCAGCAGTGTGCCCAGGTGGCCAAGAAGGCCAATGGCATCCTGGCTTGTATCAGAAATGGTGTGACCAGCAGGTCCAGGGAGGTGATTCTCCCTCTGTACTCAGCACTGGTGAGGCCGCTCCTTGAATATTGTGTCCAGTTCTGGGCCCCTCACCACAAGAATGATGTTGAGGCTCTGGAGCAAGTCCAGAGAAGAGCGATGAGGCTGATGAAGGGGCTGGAGAACAGATCCTGTGAGGAGCGGCTGAGAGAGCTGGGGTTGTTTAGCCTGGAGAAGAGGAGGCTGAGAGGAGACCTCATTACTCTCTACAACTACCTGAAAGGAGGTTGTAGAGAGGAGGGAGCTGGCCTCTTCTCCCAAGTGACAGGGGACAGGACAAGAGGGAATGACCTCAAGCTCCACCAGGGGAGATTTAGGCTAGAGATTAGGAGGAGGTTTTTCACAGAAAGGGTGATTGGGCATTGGAATAGGCTGCCCAGGGAGGTGGTTGATTCACCTTCCCTGGAGGTGTTTAAGGCACGGGTGGATGAGGTCTTGAGGGACCTTGTTTAGTGTTAGATAGGAATGGTTGGACTAGAAGATCCAATAGGTCCCTTCCAACCTGTTTGTTCTGTGATTCTGTCATCATTAAGAGATCAGAGGACAGGTAATTTAATTGTTTATCACATGGACATGGTACTCTGAAATAAGTATGATATTAACCATCCCATAGTGATGCAAGTAATTGCAAACAAGCTTAGCATCACTAATCTTGGTGAATTCACTGGCATGTACTTACTCTTTGAGTATGTTTGGGGCATTTGGAACTTTTGATAGCTGTTAGAATATTAAACATTACTAGGGAAGCCTGACCATGTAATTTCTCTTCAGAAAGTTTGAAATTGGAGTAGCTGCTCTTATATTTTCCTGTAATTCGCACGTAATGTTAAGATGACCCTTTGATATTGTTAACTATGACCAAGTAACATTTTTAAAATTTTAATATAATATATTCGGAAAAAAAGTAGCTTTTCTTTTGTTATCTTACTAAGCTGGAGTCTGTTCCACTGATGAATGATATATGATTATGCATGTGTTTTGATAAATTTGTCAAAGCAATCTACTTTCTTTTATCTCAGATGTGACTGGAAACAAAAGCATAAACCAAATCTTAAGTGTTTTATTTATTATAAAAGCTTCCCTATTTTGCACAATCAGCTTTAATTAATGAGGTATAATGCAGGTCTTTGAGAATTTGCAATGGTCTTAATGTATTGATGTCATGTTGTAAAAGAGAACAGGAGGTGGCTAGCACTGCCCTGGCATAGGAGGCAAGTTATAGCAAGTTATTCTGTGTGCTTTCATGAAATAATCCCGGGTGGTTTTGTGATTGTTGAATAGCTATAATTAATAAAGTCTTCAAAATGATTTTACAGGATTTAGTCTTTCATGTGCAGAAAGACTAAAAATTTAGAAATGTCTGATTTTCTCTTGTTATAGTAACTTACATCCTGGTGTCTGCTCTTGCAGTGTATGATTATGCACACACTGTATGTAGATTTGTTGACCTCTGATGAGCTTCTTATAAAGAACGGGAATGAATCTTTTGAGAATCAGGTCTGTATTTACAAAGGCAATAAAAAGAATGAACTAGCACACAGGTTAAAGAAATTATAGTGAAATATGGGTAGAATGGCCAACACCTAGTTATTTTGTAATCTGAGTAACTCAGAGTTCTTGGAAATATTCAGGAGTTGGCTGGTGGCTAAAAGTCACATCTCTTTTAAGATAAATAACTTTTTTTAGGAAGTATTGGTGTTCAGCTAATAGCGTAAACATTAATAGAGCACTACACTTCATGGTACTTACGCATATTCACATGTATTTCCCACTTTGTGACACAGATACTCTGTTTTAAATTTAGGAGCTATGGATCTGTTTTATTTAGCAGAATAGGTTGCAGAAATCTGAGCAAGTTCAGCTTAAGATAAGATTTAGGGTGAGTAATTTGGAGCCAGTATTTATTAAAACAAGTCATAGAATCATAGAACAACCAGGCTGGAAGAGGCCCACTGGATCATCTAGTCCAACTGTTCCTATCAAACACTAAACCATGCCCCTCAGCACCTTGTCCACCCGCGCCTTATACACTTCCAGGGAAGGTGAATCAATGACCTCCCTGGGTAGCCTGTTCCAATGCCCAAGAACCCCTTCTGTGAAAATTTTTTTCCTAGTGCCTAGCCTAAATCTCCCCTGGCAGAGCTTGGGGCCATTCCCTCTTGTCCTGTCCCCTGTCACTTGGGAGAAGAGGCCAGCTCCTTCCTCTCTCTATAACCTCCTTTCAGGTAGTTGTAGAGAACAATGAGGTCTCCTCTCAGCCTCCTCTTCTGCAGGCTAAACAACCCCAGCTCTCTCAGCCGTTCCTCATAAGGCCTGTTCTCCAGCCCCTTCACCAGTCAGTGCATTTAAAATAAATGCATACCTGTATTAAATGTTTTTTGAAGTGATACAAGTACTGACCTAAACCATGGAAAAAATAAATAAATTCTGTGTCCTTGAAGAGATGATACAGTGCTTGGTTTATTAGTAGTGAAATATTTATTTTCTATTTTTTAATGATTTTACATATTTTTATTTCTGGCTGTTTAGCTGAGTGACGTAGAAGGATAAACACAGAAAGTGTGCATGTCAGCTGGAGAAATCAATGATTTAATGTGCTGAGCAAGATGAGACATTCAGTGTCACAAGTACTTCCCTATAACGTAAAGATGAAATCTGGTTTTCACATTCAAATACAGACCATATAAACAGGAATCTAAGTGTGCTAGCATGTTAAGATAATTTGGTAGGCTTTGTGAAATGGTGATGATTGAGTGCATTTCCTATTGGAAAATGTCTACAGCTCAGCAATCATTACTGTGGTAGAACTTTGTTATAACTCTTAAAAACATCCCCAAGCCAACCAAACAACAAACCAATAAACTGCTTTAAACCAAGAGGCTCTACTGACTTAGCCACTGCTCAGTGCTCTGTATCTGCCATGATGATGATGGTGATTATGATTGAACATGATGTGTTGAGCCAGGGTCTTGCAGTCTCTTCCACTGCAAAGGACAGAAGGGAGATTTTTTTTTGGCAGTTCCAGTGAAAGTTAGTGTGAAGAGCTATACAGTAGGTAAAGCAATAGCAAAGTGCCATTCCATTCATGTGTAGCCTCAGCTAATGTGCAGCAGAAGTTATTGTGTTTATGCCAGGTATGCAGGGTCAGGTCCATAGGAGAGGGGACAGAATCTAGGTACGATCACACTGAATCCTAGTGATGTCTGTGTTGTCATTTCTTCTGTGATTTCTGAATGATAACCACAGTCAGGACTGCAAAAGTGGGGTATAGCATATGGCAACAAGACCAGTTAGTACCTAATGCTAGGGAGGTGAGGACATGCAGGAAAGCAAACCATTACAGTAATAGGGATGAGTACCTCTGTGGTTTGAACCACTTATTCCTGGTGCTTCTTCTTCAGTATGGTCTGAAATCTACTACTCTCTATTACTCTGTTCAGAAACAGCGCATGAAGGAATCCTTCTACAGGTAATAAAGGCCTGCACACAACAGGTGTATAATGAATTAAATTAGCTTACATCAAAAAATGTGGCTGTGACTTAAACTCTAAAATGAATATGCAAAACTGACTTTAAGGAACCTGGCTGGAAAGAACTTGGGTTGTTGAGGCTGTAATAATAACACTTTACTTGCCACATGTCTCTCAAAGGATTTCATTCATGATAGAGTTCCCAGCTAGAGATCATGGGTTTATAAGCCCAGGATGCATTTCCCTTATGGAAATGGGGCATGGATGCAAATATGAAACAGGGACAGCTGTATATTTGCATTGGTGTAGGGAGATGGGAACTGATCCATGGGAAGCTTAAACTGGAGACAGTCTGCAGATGTAGAGTGATTCAGCAACAAACTTTGTCCTTTGTCCCTCATCTCTGCTGGTCATTGTCACACCTCTCACATCAGTCCCATTGTCCCTCCTGTCCATCCTGTGCCTCTCCTTCCTTTCCCCCCCAGCCCCGCTAAAATTTTAAAGAAATACCTTCATAGGAAGTAATTGAGGAACTAGGAGAGTAGGCATTCTCAATGAGACCAAAGAATTCCTTCAGGCAAGAAGCTATGGTAGGTACTTTTCTATTTCTTACATTTTTTTCTTAAAAATATTAGATGCTGTGGTCAAAATCATCTTTGTTGAATACTAGAAGGCTTGGCAATGACTATGAATTACAACTATGATTAAAATAGGTAACGTCAAAATTGATTCCTACTTTTGTAATGCAAAGGTTGCTTTAGAGGAAGCATGTCTATAGTAAACCTTCAATGTAATCTCTAGCGAATCTTTGAAGAACTGTTTTGTGTAAAACAATGTGTTGGGTAAGGTATCAAGACAATCCAATGTGGCATCAATTTGTACTTGAATTGTGTGCAGCAGTTTTGTGTAAAAATTGTGTATCATGAATGTCTGTCATGCATGTAGAAATGGCATGAGCTAATGCTAGTGGTAGAATATTCCAAACACTGTTCAACTCCAACATAATCCAGCACGTAATTAAATTGAAGTGTGAGTATTTTCATTGGTTTCCAAGAGATTATTGGCATTTGTATTAAATACAAGCTTAAGGAATTTAATGCAAGTTGAAGCTAAAATTAAGATAAATCAGTCTGTCCTGATACAGTTCATTACTCTATGAACTTGGCTTCTTTTTCCTTTAAATTTGCATTGCAAGTTTGTGCACACAGTGTATTTGTGAGGGGTCTCAGAAGCATTCCCTCAGATGACTGAGACAAAATGGCTGCTGTAGCTGGAGTTCTGCGCATTTTAGCATGCTGTGTGCTAACTGTTGTGTACAGACAAAGCCTTAAACTGATGAGTTGGAAAAGTTTAAACTTATTTCTCCAATTAGTTTTCCTAATATTTAGTTGATTTGACCTATGTGAATTTTTCTAAGAAGGTTTATATGCATAAAATCTTCATCTCTAATAAAAGATGACACAGAAGCCTCATTATCATTATTGCTATGATCACAAGGTGGATTTTCATTTAAAGCTGATATCCAACACTGTGTGCTTCATTTGGTGCCAGCATTCTTTTCTGAAACATTCAACATGATCAAGAAAGGCAGGATGCACCAGGGAGGCAGGTAGAATTTGCAGTCTCTGGTCTTCAGGAATTTCTTAAATCAATACAATGTATTTTCATTTCAATCATGACCGTTTACTCTGAAAATATGTTCAATGGCATTTCCCGTAGTGTTTAGAAAATACAATTTTTTCCAGGTAAGAGTGAAGTAATTATTTTTAAAGGCACAAGATTTGATGCTACTCTAATGCCTGTAATTTTATTCCAGTTACAGCTTATTCTTGTGAAACATACAAACTTGTGTGTGTGGATGTGAACGAAATACTTGCTTTTTAATGCCTTTAGGAGCAGGTCATCACTTCTAAATACTATTGGCCTTCACTATTTCCACTGGTAAATGGATAACATTATAACCTAGACGGAACAAATTATTTAAAACATATGTAGTTTAGGTTTTGAGAACATCCACTGAGGATGTAATGGAGAGAAGAAAAGTCAGTGACACCATTGCCTGCAGTTCAGAGATCTCTCAGCTTGTGCTGTCCTGATAGAGTGAGTCTGGCAGCACGGTGACAAAATAAATTCAGCCGTATTGCTTCCATACATTGCTTCCAACTGTCTCCTGCAGAGCAAACTTGGCTGTCATTGCAGTCCTGCGATGACAAAGCTGTGACCTTGAGAAGCCACAAAAGGATGATTGAAGGCAGAAGCTTAAAAGCTTAATGGAGGTAGCTCATCAACAGCAGCAGGATGAAATACAAGTTAGTTCTTTATAACAGTTAATTGTGATTTACCAGACCATCAGTTTTCTAATTAGTTTTTCCAGAACTTCAAAATTTTTTGAAGCAATAGTTTATGTTAAGTATCAGTTGATTGATTGAATTCAGCATTTTAAGTCACTCGATGTTTATTATTATTCTGTTTAAAGCAAGGCTTGCAGTCACTTGAACTGTGACATTTGGTTTGCAGTGTCATGGTTCCCATAGAACACGTGATGTCCTCCTTTATAGCCCCTCTGCAAAGCCAGGAGTATGTGCATCCAGGCAGTGTGGAATGGAAACCTGCAGTTGGTTTGCGGTGGGAATGTAGAACTATAGCTTCCAATATGTAATATCAACCGGAGTCATCAGCAAAACCATCACTACTTCTTTCAGGTAGAATATTTTTTAAGTCGTGACTTTTCAATACCTTTTCTGGGACAAACCCCCAATTTTTTTCCAACTTTATGGCCTTGCTAACAGAAGTTTAGTTAGCTTTCAGCCTTTGCTTTTTGTTGTGGGTTCTTTTTTTTGCCGAGGTGTTGTTGTGTATGCGTGAATTGAATTTATTACTGTCTTCCTTGTTACTCCCTAGTAAGAAAGCGTACTCTGGTTTTGGCAATTGTTACTCCTGTTCTGTATTTCTGTCTTCCTCTCCATTTCTGCTTCAATATCTCTCTGAATCTCCTTTGTTGTTTTTCGTATTATTTCTGTCCTTGTGACAATTCCAAATCTCACCCTATACAGCATTTGTCCACAGTCCTGTATGTTAGAAAGACAGGTGAGTACATTAGTGATATTGATACTTTGTCAAATGCTTCAGCACTACTGCTGCAACCTGTGGAAAGGCACATCATCTTTGAACCTTTATGTCAGATTGTGTGTAGATTTGGTAGCTGTGTGCTTTTGCAGCATCTGCTAGATTGTCTTTTGTGCCAGGAAGGCTGGAAATGATGTAGAAATGGTAAGATACTGAAAAACTGGAACTATGCCACACAAGCCATATTCATAGGAAGCATATTCAAATGGAAGTTAGAGTTTAGTAAACACAGATTTTGATGAATTGTTGAAGATCACACAACTGAGATCATTGTGGAATAATTGTCTTTAATCTATGCATGCCTCATTATTTATTTCTGTAAAAGATATTATTTGGTGTGAAGCCCTTGATGACCCTCAACCTACTTGGCATATCCTGTGAACTTGGTACATCCTTTGAGCCCCCTGTCCAGCACCAGTCTGCAGAGCTTCATGTCCTGGAAACTTTACTAGATAGAGAATGAACAGCATTTTGTCATTCTAATTTTCAGTTTGTTCTGGATAAATATTCAATATCAGCAATACCAATAAATGATACTGCAAAAGAATCTGTCTAGTATCATGTTGTCAAAGGTAATAATGTGAACAGTGTTGCAATGAGGAGTCTGAAATGAGCACTGTGTTACAATATGAAAACATCATGTTGCTCAAGGGCATGAGATCATAGAATCATAGAACAACCAGGCTGGAAGAGACCCATTGGATCATTGAGTCAAACCACTCCTATCAAACGCTAAAACATGTCCCTCAGGACCTCATCCACCCGTGCCTTAAACACCTCCAGGGAAGGTGAATCAACCACCTCCCTGGGCAGCCTATTCCAATGCCCAATCACCCTTTCTGTGAAAAACGTCCTCCTAATCTCTAGCCTAAGTCTCCCCTGGCGGAGCTTGAGGCCATTCCCTCTTGTCCTGTCCCCTGTCACTTGGGAGAAGAGGCCAGCTCCCTCCTCTCTACAACCTCCTTTCACGTAGTTATAGAAAGCAATGAGGTCTCCCCTCAGCCTCCTCTTCTCTAGGCTAAACAACCCCAGCTCTCTCAGCCGCTCCTCACAGGATCTGTTCTCCAGCCCCTTCACCAGCTTCGTGGCTCTTCTCTGGACTTGCTCCAGAGCCTCAACATCATTCTTGTGGTGAGGGGCCCAGAACTGGACACAGTATTCAAGGAGCGGCCTCACCAGTTGTTCCCTCTGTGTCCAAAAGGGACTGTATGGTCTTCCTAGTTCTCCTTTTGTTATTTATATATTTATAAAAAGATTTTTTATTATCCTTCGAGGACTTAGCTAACCTGATTTCTAATTCAGCCTTAGCCCCTCTGATTTTTTCCCTACACAACCTCACTTCCCTCTTGTAGTCCACCCAAGAGACCTCTCCCCTCTTCCAGAGCCTATAAACATTCCTTTTCTTCCTAATGTCACTTAAGATTTCTCTACTCAACCAAGCTGGTTTTTTCCCCTGCTGGCCTTTTTTGCCGAACACGGGGATGGCTTTCTCCTGAGCTGCTAGGATCTCCTTTTTGAAGAGCTCCCAGCCCTCGTGGGCTCCCTTGCCCTCAAGTACTGTCTCCCAGGAGACTTTGCCAACCAGCCTTCTAAAGAGTTCAAAGTCTGCCCTCTGGAAATTTAATGCTACTGTCCTGTCTTGCACCCTCTTCACTTCGCTTAGGACAGAAAACCCTATCATCTCGTGATCACTTACTCTTAGGCATACCCCTACTGCCACATCCCCCACAAGGCCTTCTCTGTTCACACACAGCAAGTCCAGGAGGGCACCTTCCCTTGTTGGTTCATTCACCAGCTGTGCAAGGAAATTGTCTTCCATGCACTCCAGGAACCTCCTAGACTGCTTCCTTTCTGCTCTATTTTACTCCCAGCAGATATCAGGGAGATTGAAGTCTCCCACAAGGACAAGAGGCATTGATTTGGAGATTAACCCCAGCTGTTTATAGAAGAGCTCATGAGCTGCTTCTCCTTGGCTGGGTGGCCTGTAACAGAATCCCATCACAAAATCTAGCTTCTTATGGGCTCCTCTGATTTTAACCCACAGGCACTCAATCTCCTCGTCACCACAATCCATCTCAGTGGTGTCCAAGTCCTCCCTTACAAAGAGGGCTACTCCACCTCCTCTCCTACCCTTTCTATCCCTCCTAAAGAGTTTATACCCCATCAAAGCTGTACTCCAGTTTTATGAGTCATCCCACCACGTTTCCGTGATGGCAACAACATCATAGGCTCCTTGCCCTACAACGGCTTCCATTTCTTCCATCTTATTCCCCGTGCTGCGTGCATTGGTGTAAATGCACTTCAACTGAGTAGCTGAGCCTTCAGCCCTCTTAGAGGGGACAGTGCTTGCTCCCAATTGCCTGTTAACTGGAGTAGCTGGCACCAGTATACCTGCATCTCTTTTGCTGCTCCAGGGTGCGTTCTCCCCAACTTCCTGTGTGGTGATGTGCTGGTGGTCCTCACCAGCACACCCTCTCCTAATCTGCAGTTCCCCACATCCAGGCACACACTTGCCTAGCCCTGACTCAAACTCCTCCCCCTTCACACCTAGTTAAAGCTCGATTTATGAACTTAGCTAAGATTTTAGCAAGGGCCTTAGCCCCGCTAGGAGACCCACGTGCCCCAACCTTTGCAACTGTGTCAGGGGGTGCATGAACCACCCTATGATCAAAGAATCCAAAGCCCCTTTCCTCACACCAGGTTCAGAGTCAGGCGTTAATCGAGGTCTTCTTAGTAATCTGCGGGTCCACTCCATTTAGCCTAGGGATGGAGCAGAACACCACCTGTGCCCCAGAGCCCTCCATCATCTTCCCAAGGGCCCTGAAGTCTTTTTTGATGTCCTTAGCTTTACTGTTTACTAGGCCATCATAACCAGTCTGGACTACTATCAGAGGGTAGTAGTCCATCTCATGGATCAGGGAAGGGAGTTTCCTAGCTACTTCCCTCCCTGATGCCCCTGGCAGGCAGCAGACCCCTCTGTGGAGCGGGTCAGGTCTGCAAATGGGTCCCTCTGTTCCTTTGAGGAGGGAGTCCCCTACAACAATCACCCTCCTCTTCTTCTTAGTGGAGGATGTTGTAATTATCTTCTGAGGATCGTGTGGCCTAGGAAAAGATTCTAGGCTATGGTGGCCACCATCCTCAGGACTAGATTCCTCTCGGAGCACCTGGTACTTGTTCGCCAGGGGTATCTTGGGTATTGTTGACTGCTTGAGGGGAGTAGGCTTCCTTCTTCTGGAAGGAACCTGCTCCCATTCCCCATCCCTTATAGCCCCAAGCTTGTAGTGTGCAGGTGGCTGGTTATCAGTCATACCAGGTGCAAGAGGTTGCTGAGGGAGTGAGAGGGAACTGCTCCACATGTCTATCTCCCTCTCACATTCCCTGATAGTCCTGAGTCTCCGAACCTCCTCCCTTAACTCCTCCACCATGCGAAGAAGTTCCTCCACTCAAAGGCAGCTTTCACAAGTGGAGCCTGTAACAGGAGCAGAGGCACGAGCTGGTTTGAGAGGGAGGCACTGCCTACAGCTCAGGGTCTGGGCAGCTGCATGTACCCACTGTGGCCGCATCTGGGTAGCAGCATCCTTCTTGCAGGCTGTAGCGCTCAGAGCAGCTTTAACCTTCTGATGTGTAGCCACCATGGTCTTTGCTGCCTCCTCTCTGCTCTTAGACGCCTTTCTGCGCCCTGCCTTCTCGCCCTGCCCGATCAAACTGCCACACCACTCTTTTTCCACGCCGGTCTTCACCACGCTCCCAGGAGGCCGTTTAAATCTCCTGCAGGAGCCGCTGGGACCGCCCCCTCCCCGTCAGGCGCCGCGCGGGATCAGCTGT
This sequence comes from Coccyzus lansbergi, assembly GCA_033558105.1. Taxonomy (NCBI): domain Eukaryota; kingdom Metazoa; phylum Chordata; class Aves; order Cuculiformes; family Coccyzidae; genus Coccyzus; species Coccyzus lansbergi. The sequence goes on from JAUMJK010000892.1 coordinate 263,775, forward strand.
CCGAGCCAGGTGCAGGGAGCCCTTCCCCCACCTGGGATTTTCTGGGATCTCGGCTCAGGGGGAAAACCGCAGAGCCTCAAAAGTCAGTCCTCTCCACAGTACTCACCATCCTATAGCTGGGTACCGCCGAAGAAGCGGTCAGTGCATGACACCTGTGTGTAGCCTGCAAAGACGTTCTTTCAAGCAGGCCATCTGCTGTATTTCCTAAACTGTGGATTCTGGCAATGCCTGGCATTTGGAGAACCCTCCCTCTTCCCCCAAACCGAAACACCCAGTGTAGTGAGTGAAATATGATTAAATTCAATAGAGGGAGATGGTGGGAAAAGGGACTACCAGAAGGGATGCTCCCACAAAATATCTAGCAGTTCTGTGGGAGCTTAATGGAGCTTCTGGCCAAAAGCCAGACCCTAAGCTGGTACAAATCAGCTTTGCACCGTGGAAATCAATGCTGCTGTGCAGCTTTGCTATCACGCTGCATCTGGACCCAAGCTCTAAAGATATGTTTAAATTTTGTCTTGTTTAATTATAGAGAGAACAGATGAGATTGATTCATAGAAAGGTGTTATCTTTGCCCAAGATGCAGCAAAATTGTGCATTATTGATGTAATCAGTTTAATTCAGAGAATTGATTTATTTAGGTTACATTTTAGAAACAGTAAGAATGAAAAATACTTCTAAATTGAGCATGTTTCCAGTACATTGTATGTAACAGTCTCATCTTTCAAAACCTCCCCTTTTTCAATCTAAGAACTACTAGTTCTCTATTTTTAAAACTTTTATTTACAGACTGCCTTAAATGTATTCTAAATTGGGGTCTTTATTACTATTTATGTTGATCTTTCAATGTAAACCCTTAGGAAATGCAAGGTTGTGTTTTTAACCCTCTTCCAAGGCTATCAACATATAGTTTTCTAGTCACTTGTAAACAAAACATTTTTATTAAGTAATGTATAACAAATGTAGAACTCTCTTGGTCATTTGTTAAAGATTTGCTGTGCTTTATTTTACTTTGTGCTTATGCTAGTGCTCGGAAAAGTGATATAATGCTGAGAAATGTTGGAAGAGGAAATGATAAGTTTATTGGTTTCTATGGTTCTCTTAGAAATGGGTCATGCTGAGTTCTAAGATGTACTAGAAATGACTTTGTGATGCACTCATATGAGGGTGACTTTCTTTTTATATATATAACAAACATGTCTTTCAGTAGTTTTTTTTCCTCATCGGAGTACATTATTTATAGTAGAGACAGACAAACTATTATTAACCCAGTAGTAAGGCTGCACAGATAAAATACAAAGACCAGTAGGTTCCCAGGAGACCATTAATTTGGCAGGGCTCAATGTCATCTGTGCTGTGTGGTATTACCTTTTGTAGTACATCACCAAAAGAACATTACACCTAACCTGAAGATGCCATCACAGACACAACTGCATGAGGACTGCAGCAATGAATGAGATGGTTTTGCACAGTCTACCCTGATAATGAATACAGCTGCCAGATGAAACAACTGACTGGAGCTGGATGTGCCTGAACAGGTGCATGTTTCTGATGGGAAAATAAAGGGCAGAGTTAATGGAATGAGCCTATTAGCAAGGCATGACCCTGAGCACGTAAATGGATGAAGCAAGGGTGAGGATTGGAGAACGTTCTCCTGCCAGACTGAGTATAGAACTGATGGGATGCCACAGTGCTGTATGGGTAGCCATCTTTACCTCTTCCTCTTTCTTCCTTTCCTTCTCTTTCCTCTTTCAATGCATGTCTCATCACCAAATAAACAGTTGCATGTGACCTCGTTTGAGTCTTAATACTATGTCTGAGTATTTCAGCTAAACATACTGATATCTTTATGGCACATATCGCCTTTACATTCCTGTTGCATATCTGGACCTGGATGGATCTACAGAGCCCTTATCTCAGTGCTGTTGAATATGCTTCTCTGACATAATCAAACTATTTAGGTACTTATTTTTTAAACTGATATAAGATTAATCCTTCGAGGCACCACTGGGAGATGACTGTGGGATACACTGTTGTAAAAGAAGGGAACTGCCCTCTCTAGCATAAGTTATTTCTTAAATGTAACTGCCCTAATAAAGCCAGCCCTCTGAAATTGTGTTTGCCTATGGTCCAGTCCGAAGGAGTGGTGGGAACTCATGGCAGCTCAGATAACTGGAAGGCAGTGCTTGCAGCGGCAGGGTATTTGCTGTGGGCTGACTGAATGACTGCCTCACCCAGTGCTGGGGAGTTTGGGATTGAACCATGTGCTGAAAGACTTATACAGTCCTCGAGTTTAGGTATGCCTTTGTGTTTCTGGATTACAGCCTCAGGAATTTAGGATAGTTAACCCTACTTTAATGATGCTACCAAAAAAGATGCACACAACCAAGCAGTTGTACTGAACCTGGCTCCTTTGTTAATTTACTGAGCGCAAGATTCTGTGAAAGGTAAAGGTGATATGAGATTAATTATCAAATATGAAGTTTCTTAAGAAGGTCTGGTTCTATTAGTCAACTTTAGTCCCAGCTGAAAAGCATAGATTATTCTCTTATTTTCTCTTGAAGACTTCTAATTCAATAGCAAGGTAGCATGTATTCAAAGGGTTTGGAGTCTCCTTTTGCTTGGCACTTGCCTACACAAAACGTAAGTCTTCAAGTTTGTTCTAATGAAACCAGTTTGATAGCAGTAAATCACCTTTGCTATCACATGCATTTGTACAACTGAAAGCAAGAGAAATGGGTGTTAGTTAATTGAAAAGTGGTGATGAGCCTCCTGGAAACAGGGAGAATGGAATGATAAGGTCAGGTGTAAATGTGCCATGATTTTTATTTCCTCACTGATAATACAAGATTAAAAAACCACAAACCATTAAATTCCTAGACTGAGAACACTAAAGTTGGAGGAGGGTTGGATTTGATTCACTTCATTAAGCGAGGGGAAGAGAATAAGATGCAAGTGTATGTAGTGCAATTCAAATTTATCAGATTTCTTAAGGTTTCCCACTAGCATCCCACTAGCCTGCGTTGCCAACAAACTTCTGCTTACAAGTTGCAGAAGCCATTTCAGTTACCATATCATTTGTGTTGGATGAGTGGATTTCAGTCACTAATGCTCTCTGTACTCCTTAGACTGGTTATCATGCTGTAGTGGACATCAAGGGAGTAGATAAGTCAATACAGGTAGCATGGCATTATCTTTTCAAGTTCAGTCAGACTAATCTTTACTATTTCCATCTCCAGATTTATTTTCTAAGAAGATAAATTAATTTTCTTCTCACCAGATGTGTCATGTATACCTTTTTGTGTATTTGTGACACACCTTCATCCAGCTTTTTAGTGAAAAAGATAAAATACGGTGGGGACTTGGTTGAAGGAATGTTGCTGGAGAGTCACCTAGAGTGTTTGCTACTTGTTTTAGATTGTTTTTTTCCTCCCGATACTAATAAGCAGATCAACTACAGATGGGAGGTCAGTCCAATTCTTCTACTTCATGGGGTTTTGGGGCTTAAAGACCTCCTGGAATCAGGGAAAACATATGGTCTGAAGACTTGCCCAGCTAATACCAATACATGATGTGAGTATGCCTACTATATAGTTTTAAAATCTATTGGTTGTAGTTGATCCACTTTTATTAGATACATTTTGATGCAAAATTAGAATAAACCTAGTTTTCCAGGTCTCTGTAACATGAGAATAATTTTTGATTTTATAGTGAAGTTTACCTCTCTTCAGTAAAGGAATAAAGGAGAAATGCTGTGCCAAAGAATTATTTTCTATGAAACACTTTGTTTAGTAGGTGCATTTACTGGTTTCATAATAAAATTCCAAAACTTTGGAATTACGTTTCTTAAAGTAATTTAATATGTATGGATTGTAAAGGAAAAAAAAGAACAGTGGTGTACTGGAAATAAATGTGGTGTAAGAACACGACATAATTCCAATTGGCTTAGACCAGTTAATCCAATAGTGATTAGAAAAGATTATACATTTGTTTGGAACCTTTCATGGATTAACATGTCCAGTCAAGGTTGATCAAATTAGACATAGTTCTTCAAATTGGACCTTTAGTTACATAACAGATGGCTAATATTCACAGAATCATAGAATCATAGAACAAACAGGTTGGAAGGGACCCATCGGATCTTCTAGTCCAACCATTCCTATCTAACACTAAACCAAGTCCCTCAAGACCTCATCCACCCCGTGCCTTAAACACCTCCAGGGAAGGTGAATCAACCACCTCTCTGGGCAGCCTGTGTCAGTGCCCAATGACCCTTTCTGTGAAAAACTTCCTCCTAATCTCTAGCCTAAATCTCCCCTGGTGGAGCTTGAGACCATTCCCTCTTGTCCTGTCCCTTGGGAGAAGAGGTCAACTCCCTCCTCTCTACAACCTCCTTTCAGGTAGTTGTAGAGAGTAATGAGGTCTCCCCTCAGCCTTCTCTTCTCTAGGCTAAACAACCCCAGCTCTCTCAGCTGCTCCTCATACGTTCTGTTCTCCAGCCCCTTCACCAACCTCGTTGCTCTTCTCTGAACTTGCTCTAGAGCCTCAACATCATTCTTGTGGTGAGGGGCCCAGAACTGGACACAGTATTCAAGGAGCGGCCTCACCAGTGCTGAATACAGAGGGAGAATCACCTCCCTGAACCTGCTGGTCACACCATTTCTGATACAAGCCAGGATGCCATTGGCCTTCTTGGCCACCTGGCCACTCTGCTGGCTCATGTTCAGGCGGCTGTCGACCAACACCCCCAGGTCCCTCTCCTCCTGGGAGTTTTCCAGCCAGGCTTCTCCCAGTCTGTAGCTCTGCATAGGGTTGTTGTGCCCCAAGTGCAGGACCCGGCATTTGGCCGTGTTAAACCTCATGCCGTTGGACACTGCCCAGCGGTACAGCATGTTTAGGTCCCTTTGCAGAGCCTCCCTACCCTCTAGCAGATCGACACTTGCACACAGCTTTGTGTCATCTGCAAATGACCCTCAATGCCCTCATCCAGGTCATTGATGAAGACATTGAACAGGACTGGACCTAGCACTGAGCCCTGGGGAACCCCACTTGTCACTGGCCTCCAGCTGGACTTAACACCATTTACCACCACTCTCTGGGCCCAGCCATCCAACCAGTTTTCTACCCAGGAGAGTGTGCGTCTGTCCAGGCCAGAGGCTGACAGTTTCTGCAACAGAATGCTGTGAGAAACTGTGTCAAAGGCTTTACTGAAGTCCAGAAAGAACACATCCACAGCCTTTCCCTCATCCAGCAGCTGAGTCACTTTGTCATAGAAGGCGATCAGGTTAGTTAGAATATAACTTTTTATTTACCATTTTGAAGTATAGCAAATAAACAGAAAACAATGAAAATTACAGGAAGTGAGCAGTTTTTATGTATTAGTGAAGTTTTATCGTAATTTCATAAGAATTAAAGTACTTTTCTGGGAGATACCTCAATATTATTTTGTTCCTCTTTCTCTCAAGGGACCTTGGAAGTGCCCTTATTTTCTTTAGTGTAGTTCTCTAGTGTGAAAAACATGTCAGTTAATAAAACAGTATCATTTCAGTTTAAAGTGTGTGTAAATCTCAGTTCTTCGTGGCATTTTCTCTAATCATTTGGGGAGGAAGAGTTATTTGTTAACCAGTCAAAATATTTGATTTCTCCTCAAACTCCAAGTACTTCTTCAAAATATAAATCTGTATGATTAAAACAGACTTAGCAACTTAAAAATAATGTTTTGTCTCTATTGCAAGCTGGTATCATAGATATGGGGAAAAGCCATGAATATCCATAAGGATCACCTGTAGAACTAAAATTGATGTCTTACTTGGGGTTAATGTTGTCACGTACTGTTAAATGATCTTGTGACAAATGTTATTCCTTGTAAAGTTACTATGTTAGAGCAGTCAAGTCTGGTTATCAGGCTGGTTTCTGTTTTTCTCAGGAGTTGCAGTTTGGTATCCTGTTCTTCCCTTCCCTGGACCTCTTGGATTCCATGCGGGTTCCTTCTGCCAGATTCTTGGCTTGGTAGAGCTGTGAGTTTCTCTGACTTCTCCCTCTTCTGCCCTACATGTGGCATCCAGGTCTTTGTTACTGGTTTTATCATTGCTCAAGATTTTGGGCATGGCATCCCAGGTAACAAAGTCACTTAGTGGCTATAATTCCTGGAAATGCTCTTCATGTTATGTCAGAAGCTGGGAAAGTTAACTGACCAAGTTATTTGAAATGGGCTTCCTTATTTGCAATTTATCACCCTAAACTTGTAAAGATTTGGTAGCTTGCTTTGATGTGTTGTCTGTTCTCTAATGGAATTTTCATCATAGCAGCCTATAGACAAGTCCAAAGTAAAAGGTATGCATTTATTTGCCTATTCAGCAGCAAGTAACTGCTAGTACAACCAATAAGCACTATGTGTATGCCCAATTTTTATTTTTATTGCAGTGAACTGACATCCTAGGGGCAATTCCTTAAGTCATAACTTGATTTTTACTCTGTTTTCTCTTTTATCCTACAGAGGGCTTCTAAGGTGCAGTTTGGTTTAAGCCCAGGCCATGGAAGACATTCCATGTTCATTGCTAGGTGTGATAGTCTTTCAGTAGGAGATCCTTCCTTTTCACAGTACAGTGTGGCAAGTCTTTATTAAGCACTGAAGAACTTTGTAAAGCTTCTGTTTAGCAGGGAACTAAACTGCTGTTTACAGTAGAAATTAAGCTGTAGAAAAAAATATTCTTTTCAGAGGTAGCTGGAAGTGGAGAGTAGGAAAACAGACAGAATTTCATGAGTTTGCATCTTTGTCTTTGATGTAACTATGCTGCCCTTCCCTCCTACATTATAATATATATAGAGGACTGAAATTTGTGGTACGTATCTTTTAATGTTTTTAGCAAGAACTGGAATTTTTTGTCTTTCTCCAAGAGTTAATAGCAAAATAAACCCCAAACCCCCAAACCCCCAAACCCCAAATACAGATAATCCTAATATAAAATAGGATTTTACTATTTCCTTGAAGACTTTTATTTCAAATATTTTTCATCAGTTAGTTATTTGATTTGCTGATCAGTATATTGCAAATTCATTTCAAAAACAAATGTACATTTAAAAGATAGCATGGTAAATTACCTTTATATTTAAAAGTTTCATACAATATTTTCAGTCCCTGTTTAGTGAATTTTAGTCTTTGCAGCTGTATAGTTTAGTAGGGTAAGAAGAATGAATTCAGTATTTAACTCTTCATTTTGTAACTTTTGCATTATTCAGTAGCTAAACACAAAGGCATGACACAAATGACAAAGTTTAAGGATGAATATTTCAAGGAAAAGTGAGAAAGGAATGGTGGTAAGATTTTTTTTTTCTGTTAGGAAAAGATTTGAGGTCATATGGTTGTAAGAAGAATGGCCTTGAGATAGGGATTAATAGAATTAAGAAAGCTGTTTCAAAATGTGACTGAAACAGAGATGAGAGTGTCTCTGGTACAAGGAGATAGGGAGTTAGAGCAGGAAGGAGCACAATGAATGGTCTGGAGGAACAGAGGAGATTAGTTCCTAGAGGCTGAAAGAAGCAAATTCCTGGAGGATACTAACGATGTAAGAGGGAAGATATATAGTGATTTACTTTTATCATTGGTCTGTGGATAATGTGTTTGTCACTTATATGCAGAACTCTAGGATCTTAATGGCAAACCTTGGTTAAAAATGTTAATAAGCAGTGTTTCCAAAGATGCTGCAGTTTTCTGAACCTAGAGTTCTTAGAACGCCTTGCTGTTGCACTCTTGCACACATATATGTATTTAAAACAACCCACTGCTTATCCATGTGATAGAGACAGACTTTGTACATGCCATTGTTATATTTGATTCTGTGATCCTAACATTACTTGTCTACCTTAATTGCTTCATTTAGCTGAAGACTGGGTCTGGTTGTTGTCATGTTGTATTTAAATGTGCAAGTTATCTCATACTGACAGTGTAGTTTTATGGTTGAAGTTCAGCCTATGTTATACAGAGACCGGAAAACATAATGACCAATATGTTTGGGATCCCTTCTTGATTAGTAGAACAATATAAAAACTGTTCAAATATATGCCTGTGATTAAATATAGAAATTAAAAAATCTAGTTTAGGCATAGCACCACAGCCTGTCACTACAAATAGAAATAGCACCTCATGAGAGAAGGAACAAAAAGACAAGTGAATCCATATGCTTAAACATAAAGTTCAGGAGGTTATTTGAACCAAAGAGAGAGCTGTCAGAAACTGGAAACCCAACACTAGGGAATCTTAAAGACAGAGGCACTGTCCAGATTGGGCAGTACAAGAAGGAAACTGAAGAGCCTGGAATGGAATCTGAAGAGCAAAGAGTCAAAGACATGAAAACAAACAAGAAATTCTTGTGGTATATTAAAGATAGCAAAGACTGTGAGAAACTGGGCAGGTCCCCTGGGTGGCATGTTACTCTATACCCTGGAGCTGTCAACTGCAGGGCTTTATGTAGCTTTGTATGAAGCACCTGGTGCTGTTTTGTGCTGTCAGGCCTGGAACTGGATTAATCTCTAGTTTTTGTGTGTGGCAGTTCCTTCATGATGACTGCTTTCTGTGCCAGCACACCATGCTATCTAATCCCAGTTAACCACAAGATCCAGAAATAAATTCTGAATGTTCCCTTGACATTCCTTTGATATTTTAGTTGCTCTCAGCAAACTCACATCATATTTGAGGACCAGTGGGTATACATTTGTGCATACCTCAGGATCCCATTGTAATATTGAGCCTTTTGTCTCTAGGAAGGTTTTAGATAGATGTTTATCTTGGGTAGCAAGACAAACTGCTTAGCTATTGCATTGTGTCTGGATAGTGTAACTAGGATTGACAAATTAATACTTAGATACTGTGGAGAAATTTATGACATTCCTGAAACTGCCCTAAGAACCAACATTACCTAAAGTACATTAAACAACTCCAAATTTCATAAGGCTTGTACATATTGATTAATTCTGTTCAGGATCAGATTAAGTTTATTAAGATAAACTTTGTGTATACCAAAAATGCTTTTGTGAACTAGGTCTAAAATGCAGCAAATATGTTTTCGTCAGGGCGGAGAATTTCTTACACTTCATCTGTTACTCTCTATTTTACAGTCTACCAGCAATTTCCTTATTTGGTTGGCTGGTTGTTCCTCTCTTGGTGTCTTTCAGTGCTTCTGAAAGGACTGATCCCATTACAGGGTTATACAGATGAAATTTCATACCAAATGGTCTTCCTTAAAATAAGTATTTAATTCTGAGGCTTCAGAGAATAGAAATTAAGTAGTGGTAGATGACTATTAAAATGAATTTAAAGATCCAGAAAAAGAAGTGGAGAATTTACTTTTTCATGAAAATAGCTGAATCTTGTAATTTCTTCTGGAACAAAACCAACAAAATTGCCATCAGAATGTTTCACAGTGGTGAGGTTTTCCCCTAACCTTTTAAAGACTTCATGTTTACTTTTTTTGGTTTGACTAGGCTAAAAATGTGATACCTAAACAAGTAGAGGGCAAAAAATGATTTATGGATTCCATTTGACCTTCAAATGAAGATAAGCATCTTAAGAAGGTAATTTCTTAATAGATTGTCTTTCAATTAAGCATCTGTTTGCTCCCCTTATGTTAAGCTTTTTTAATATAAGGAGTTCTACAAAGTTAGGACAGAACTGAGTGAATAAAATTGGCTGAGCTTGTAGGACTTGAGCTGTGGACCTCTCTGTACTTAGTGTTGAGAATTAAACTTTGTCTTATGAGAGAATAAGAGTAACTAGTGGCCTACAGTGTGTAAAAAAAAAAAAATGCACTATTGAAAAGCCAGCACTGTACTACAGTGAAGTGAATGGCTGTGTATTTGTAATAGTTTCACTATGCTCTTTCATATATAAGACATGTATGAGCTAGGATTCCTAGCTAGAGCTTTGAAGTCAAATTTTGGATTTCATGCCAGGGTAATTTTCAGACTGAAGAAAGCAAGCTTGTGGTAACATATATGCCATGAAGTTTTGAAGTACAGAGACAGTTACGCAAGGGTAATAGATGGCAAAGTAAAATGCTGTATAGCTGTACAGTCGTAGCCTACAGCTGCACAAAACTTCCATTGTAGACTGGTTCCTCTGCAGCAGGGATGCTTGTGTCTCAAATATATTCCACTTCTTTTCAGGTTTAGACAGCTACTAAAGTTCTTTGCAAACTAGAATGCTTAATAATACCAGACAGGTTATTCATGATGAGCATGGGATGGAAGCCAAATGTTTTTCTTAGACATGTCTAGTAGTTCCTCTAGTGTATACTGAACTTTACATATCAACCTCTTTTAATCTGTCAACCTCCTTATTTCTGATTATTTTCAATTTTCTAATTCATCGTCCCATTGTTCTGCAATGCTGCTTGCACTCATAATTCAGTACTGCCTTTCCTTAAAGGCAGTACTGGCTTAATTGGAACTTTTGAAGGCTTACAGTACCACTTACATAGGTCACTGTTTTGGTGCTTTAATTTTAAATACTTGTTTACTAAAGTCCTTGTAAAGCTACCTGGAAAGGAAAGCTCTGAATTGCAGTTAGGGAGTGTTATATTTCTGCAGTCAGTCTCAGTTTGTTAATTCATTTTGGAGCTCTGCACAATGGCTAATTTTCTTTCATTATACAATTGATTTATCTGCAGCTCTTATTTTTCTTTAAGTAGTTGAGTAAAAGTTTGCAAAACTTTAAATGGAAGTGTAAAACTGCATAAATGAGAGAGCTTCTAACAACTCCACTTATTAAAACTCCAATATGATGGATGGATTAGATAATTTGACCCTCAATTCAAAGTATACTAGTTCTGTAGCTGAATTTTCATCATTAATGACCCATGTTTAGCCAAAGCAAACTAAGTACACATTGCAATGTACCAAATACCTGTAAGCAGTGGAGGAAGCAATACAGCAATGACTTCAGTAATATGACATGAAAAAATAGTAGAAGAAAACTGTAATACATTCTCACAAAAATCTACCCTTTATCTCTGTTTGGGCCTGCACTCAGCAAGATGATAGAGAACATCAGTGCTCCTCAGCAGGTAAAACTTATACTTAGATACCTTTGTGAAACAGATGAAATTGTGAATTTAGGTGTAGAAATTGGGAATACTGCTCCTTCTTGTGAAGAGACATGGAGAGGAAGCAAGAAAGATCTGAAAGCATTTTAAAATGTGATTTGAGAGAGTTCTGACATACTAAGGGATAAAAGATACCAAGACAATGCACAAAATCAGTTGCGTGCACCTTTTTCACATAGGAAAAAGGAGATTGTGCAGAAAGTGGAGACCCTCCAAGTTCAGAGAATGATCCTTTTAGGGCATATAATGATGTCTGCCACATTTTGTGAGGGCACACTTAACTGAAGTGGGGATTTAGCATTGCATCTTGTTTGCCTTGGTGTGCTACCTCAGAAAGCCCCAGTTAACAAATAAACATCAACTCTTTAAGATATCCCATCAATCAAAATCACGAATAGACTTTTTGTAGCAGTCCTTCAAGGTCAGCAGGTCCCGAGAGGAAACATTTGCTTACTTTTAATAACCTTGCAATTCCCCAGAAATTCTATGTCCATGACTATTCCCCAGAGCTATGTAACTGATTGCATAAGTCACTCTTGAGTCAGCTTGCTTAGATCCAAGACATAAAGCTTTATACAGAGGAACTTGAAATGAACAAAACAGGTTTATGAACTCCTCAGCCCTTTTCTTTCAGCCTGTCATTGTTCTGTCTTGCAAAATTCCTCTGCTGCTGCTACTCAAATGAAAAAATGATGCACTTAATTGTGATCTGACCACCGATAGACTTAGAGGGTGAACGAGCAATGATGGTGTTGCAGCTGTGCAAAATCCATGATCTTGCCAAGTCCTACTCATCTTGGAAGGTGTCTGGATATGTGTGGCAATGTCAAAATATGGTGTCATGGTAACTTTATTTTGGATAGGGACAATTTTCTGCACATTAGAAGTCACATTGATTTGGTCTTTGGTGGTCTTTAGTGCAGATAGGACTTGCCCTGTAAAATTTCTGTAGTCAAGGTGATGGGAAAAAACTTACTTTCATCTATTTTCTTCTTTAAGGAAGAAATTACCGGAGAAAAATAAGTGCATTGGTTTATTTTATTTATGGTTGGACTTGATGATCCTGGAGGTTTTTTCAACCTAGTGATTCTGTGTGTGATTTTAGAGCTAATGGACTTTATGTGCTTTCCCTTACGAATAACCAGAGCTAGTTCCCCACAAACATCTGGTTAGCTATCAAATCACCAACATCTGTACTGCTGCTAGTGCTGGCCCATATGTTGAACAAATACCAGCCACATTACTTGAAGGAATTTGGATGATATATTGAAGAGAAGCTCCTCACCATGAAGATACATTTTGTGTTCTATTTTTATAGGTTCATTTTAAGTATTGATTCCCCTTTAATTCTCTCCTTGAGACTTTGTAAGCATGTGAAATTTTATAAATTAATGCTCAGGATATTTTCATAAATATATAGTGAATTGGATTCAGTGTCTGTCAAAATCAGTCATGGACGTCTCTTCTACTGAAATGAAATTCTTTGTTCTGGCTGTAACGGAAGTCAACTAACAAGGTCAGTTTCTTTAAGCAAACATGTTCTTTCAATTACTTTATAATTTTATAATATCAAATATGTTTGCAAAATAATCTATAAGAGGAGACAGACAAATTGTGTGTTGCGGGAAAGGTTGGGTCTGTATTTTTTATCCAAGGCCGATACCTTTGCCTTTAATCTAGATGACTCTCTGCTTTTCAGTGTGGTACTCATCCTGTGGACTGTACATGAGCAATTTAGTGGTTTGCAACTGGTTTGTGAAACAATACCAAAGAACGTTTTCTGCTGAAGTTTGGGTGAGGATACTTCAAGCAGGTATGAATGATAGTTGTCATTCAAGGATGTTAAAAACAGAGAAGCCACTGAATTAAACCCTTTGTAAAAGGTTAGTTGTATGAAGACCATTTCTGTACCTAAATTTGAGATATTGGACTGTTTAATGTTTTCCTTACTTTAGTTTGCAAAGGCTTTCCTATGTAGACTAGCTGGGGAAAGAAGACTGGGTAAAGTTAGCAGGTTCATAGTACTGGGGATTGAAGTTGATGTTACCTAATCCAGACTCAGTAGAAAAAGCTGAAAGTCATCCATGTTTTTGAACAAATTAGAAGTACACAGTGATTATGAAGATTACCATTCAGCGCCTGACTGCCCTCCTGAGTAATGATCCTTTTCCCTCTTGCAGCTGAGAGCTGGAGGTTCGGCATGTGGGCACACAGGGTTCTGTTCTCAAGCCACTTGGCAGTTCTGTTTTAGAGACTCTTCATTGTTGAACCCACAGGGTTGCATTACTACTGCTTGCTACATAAAGACCATTTTCTTTGTTTTAAAGTTGTTGATAAATACACATTTAATTTAGATTAAAAAGGAGGGGGGAGTTCTTAAGTCTTATTTGTGACCTTAGCTCTTTAATGAATCTCAGGCAAAATTTTTGTATATCTATGTTAGTACCTGAACAAGAAGAAAAACCCTGAAAAACAAATAATCTGTCCCCATTTCCTCCCCCAACCCCCAGTTTCATTTATGTTAATATGACCCTGTCTCTTGCAGATATTTTTCTCTTAGAATTTTAGAAATTGGTCATGAAGGACCACCTAACTAATTAAATTGAAAATGAATAGTTCATGACATTCTGAAACAAAAGTATTAGTTTTCCTACTGCCAGTTGAACTCCTTAATCAGAGGGTTGAGAAAGTTATCTCTAGAGACTCCTGTCTGATTGCTTTACTGTTAATGAAAGATTACCAGGAGGCTTTGTCTTGGCTTACTCAGAAGGGAGGAGAGATTTTTGGTGGTTCTTAATTAATGCAAATATTTAATTTTTTTTGTGTTATCCTTTCTTGGTAGTATTTAATATAACAGGGTTACAAAAATAAAATACCTCAATTTCTTCTGTGTCCCAAAGCTGCTGGCAACTTTGAAGTGTCCCCCTGTCAGGAAAGATGAACATGCAATGCAGTGTAGTAGTGTACCAGAGACAAGTTTTATATGTGATCATGTCTGGATTCTAAAGATATGTTTTATATTTTATACCATAAGTAACATCCCCATGCTCAATGTCTTATAGATCATCATCAGTGCCACTGTTTAAGGCAAGGAACAGAGAATCATAGAATCATAGAATCATAGAATCATAGAGTCATAGAACAACCAGGTTGGAAGGGACCCATCGGATCTTTTAGTCCAACCATTCCTATCAAACACTAAACCAAGTCCCTGAAGACCTCATCCACCCGTGCCTTAAACACCTCCAGGGAAGGTGAATCAACCACCTCCCTGGGCAGCCTGTGTCAGTGCCCAATGACCCTTTCTGTGAAAAACTTCCTCCTAATCTCTAGCCTAAATCTCCCCTGGTGGAGCTTGAGGCCATTCCCTCTTGTCCTGTCCCCTGTCACTTGGGAGAAGAGGCCAGCTCCCTCCTCTCTATAACCTCCCTTCAGGTAGTTGTAGAGAGTAATGAGGTCTCCTCTCAGCCTCCTCTTCTCAGCCTCAACACACATGGGAAAACAATGCTGCAATTCCCCAGAAAGAACAAGGCAATTATTTCCCAGCATTCGCAGCATTTGTGGTGTCCCTGTGATGTCCCCAGGAGCAGTGACCTCCATGGCTTCCTTCAGTTATAGGCACACAATAAGGGTATCTTGAGCTCCATCTTTCACTGTGTCCATTGATAACAACAATGTGAGTTTTGAGAAGCGTACAGTCACAGCCATAACTGAACTGTTGGGTATTGAAAATGAGTAGAAAAGTTTGCAAGACTTTGCCACTGGAGGTTCTCTTCATTCAAGGGAATTGCAGCCATATGTACCAAGTATCTGTTCTGAATAAACTAGACTGAGGGCAAGCTACCTTTTATATTCCAGCATAAATCCTGTCTAACACCATGTAAGTCTTGGATTGTTGGGCCAACATACCTTTTTAAGCTGTCTTTTTACAGCAGTACTCAAATCATAGAATCATAGAATCATAGAACAACCAGGTTGGAAGAGACCCACCGGATCATCGAGTCCAACCATTCCCATCAATCACTAACTCATGTCCCTCAAATATGAAAATAAAGCCCCCACCTCAAAGAAAAAATCTTGCTTGAAAAGATCCCTGAGGTTTACCTCATCCCATAGTGATTTGGGGTTGATTTTTAAGAAAATATTGTTCAAGCTGTTGTTTATTTTTACTAGAAAGCTTTTTTATTTTCTAGGGAGAAATGATTACTTCAATTCACTGTATATCTTTGCAACTGTGCACAGGGGTTTTAGCCTGAAAAAATACAAGTGGATGTTATTTTATATGACAAAATCTTTGCGCATTAGAATAGTTAGATCAGACCTAATTTAAGCAATGTATGCTGTTTCTGTGGATCTATCTTGACAGTAATGTCTATGGTTACAAAGTTGTCATTAAAAACTATTTTGCAAGTGCTTTGTGCTCTAATCCATCTTGGGAATGGTATGCTACTTGCTGTGGCTGTGGCTTCCAGTCATCCCTGTCTATGTTGATCAAATAAATCAGTTAACATTGTTTCTTCTTCTAGTCTGATGGATGTTAATCATCTTAAGATCTTCAAATATTGTTATAATTATGTGAAGAGCCCAGCTGCCTGCAGATGGATAACTGCTTGTGTTTTTTCCCCATTGTGGATTGAGATAACTACTTTTATAAATGAATTGTTCTTGGAAAGCAAATTAAAGGCTTAGCTAATATTGTTGAAGCATAGCCATATTACGTCCATCAGTTATTTTGGCCCAGCTCCTGTTAAAACTGTGATTTGATATTATTAAGCAATAGCTGACAAATTTGAACTTGGCAGCTGTGAATGATATGAATCATTATTTGGAATTTGGCTTTGATGGAGGAGAATAATACTGGTAGCCACAGCTTTATGAAAGGTCCAACCATCATCCTCAGGGCTTTTACTGCTCTTCTAGGTCATTTTACCATGGTGATGTGAGATGTCCATTAGCCTTCTACTGCACAAATATACCCAAAGAACTACTTGCTTTATTTATCTGTCAGCAGAAAGCCAGTGGTGTCACAAAAGGTTAATACCACATCTGATCTCCAGCTTTTTACTGGCCAATTGATCTAGTTTTACTCAAGACTGCTTGCTTGAAAAAGGAATTAGTAATTGCACCCTATAATTATCATGTATAAAATAAGCTACAATTGTACTGAAATGCGGTATACAGAAATATTAAACAGCTAAATTTAATTACCTGCTCACTATAAGTTTGCAAGTGAAAGAAATACTGAGCAGCTCAAAATCAAGTTGGCAAACTGTATCTGAACAAAATTTTGTAACAAAATCTTCTGAAGCACAACAATGTAGTTGTTTTCTGTAAACTCTTCTTTATAAAGTTTTTGGGTTTATTTTTAAAAGAAATTGTGGATATGGCTTGGTACAGAAGAGTGCAGAGACTTCCTTAGTCTGTCTTTGATAAATACTTCTGCAGCTGGATGCAACTTTGTTATACATTGTTATATATTGTTAACGATCAAGACAAGGCCATCAAGTCTGAAAAACTTGTAGGTCTGTGTGCCTACAGCAATTTGAATATACTTCCCAGCATGCAGTTTGCAGAAACCATTATCTGATTTCATGGCAAAATGACCAGGGCAGAACAAAAGATCACTATTTATGATTAGACTGTTTTGTTGTTGTTAAGGTATCTCCTAGGCTTGTGGTGCCTACTGCCTTTTCCTCCTTTGAAAAGACCAGCCTACAAAGCAATGAGCTTATTTTAAACTTAGTGTTGTTACTCATATTACTAATGCTTCCAGAATAAAATACTCAATAAATAACCCAAAATTCATGGTTTCAATGTTTATCAATCTCACCAAAAAGAGCTGTATATTTCCTCCATGTACAAGCTTGTACATTAAGAAGCTATTTAGTTTAAAAAAAAAAAGGTAGTAGAAGAGGAGGAAATAAGTGTACTGTAGGACTACTTCATTCTGAAAAGCATATTGGTTTACTGGCTGGGGCGGCAGTCTGAGGGGTGGCTCCTTCCTATGTGATTACACGGCTGTGCCAAGTCTGGAGGAATAGATTTCTGCATATGGAAACAACAAACAAAACTAATTTTCATGCCAGGATAGAAATTTTTCAGATGCTACTTAATGGCATTGGTTCTTATTGCTGTTACTGGAAATTGGTTTTAAGTGTCTCAGCTTCTCCCACATTGCCAAACTACAATAGTGGATCTGCTGCTCTGAAACTCAAATTGCGCCAGGCTTTTATGTCCCATGTTAAGGGTGGCAAACCACTGTCTGAGCTCCAAGTACAGCAAATATTACTAAGGGGGGGACCAGGTACTTTGATGCACTGCAGTTCTCCCTGTTAGATTTTTTTAAATCCCTTGCAAACTTCTGTAAGTTTTTTAAAGTTAAAAGCAGTCTTAGGTTACACTTGGAACTGAGCAGAGGATTTAAGGGTGATAGTAGTAGCTTGTAGATAATCCTGCCCATTCATTTCTAGTTAGTCACTTTGTCCATAGCTGTTAGGTATGGATAAAGGAGATGCAGATTTCTTAATTTTCAACTTGGGCAGAAGCGTCTATCAGCAGGCACATGAGAGGATATTTATCTGATGTTATCAACGTCTCATGGGGAGACTGTTAGGTAAAGACCTTGCTCCTATGTACTGTAATAGAAAGCTACTTTTTCTGTCTGATCTATATACTTGAAGAACTGAAGACATCATACACTCCCCTTGTTGTCAAGGTGAGCAAATTCAAACTTCCCTTTTGCCTTTTCCAAAACTGACTTTGTTTTCTTCCTTTTGAATCTCTTTCCACTCTGTCTTATTAAAAGTAGCTGCAGGTGGGGAGTAGAAAGCAGGAGATGCTTCTACTTGGCCCAGATTCTGAAATCCTCCAGGCTTTTCTCTGACTAAAATTGTTTTGGAGCAAGCTTGCAATGGTTCCTGCAAGTATTGATGTAGTGTTGCTACAGTGTGTTGAACATCATATTTTCTTAAGACAGCTGAGATGTCTGCTAATGTGTTATTTCTTGTCAGCTTCATTGAGACTGGCTGTGCTTATGTCTAGGAAGACTGCCACCAGTCAAACACATGAAAAGGAGGTTATTAATAAAGAGGTTTGGCCCTACATTCAGCAGTGATTCAGGATAAATCAGAAGGGAACTTCCAGTGCCTGAAATTATTTGCTACTAGCAAAATGTCGCAAAATAGAAATAAAGCTGAGACTTATAAGAAGTTGTTTTCAAAAGAAGCTTAGTGAATGAATGGATTTCAGGTTATGTCTTTATAAACATGACATAATTTGATTTTGCACTTGCAGTCTGTTCATCTTGTTTAGTGATACTTTTTTTGAGCACTTTTGGGTTTTATTATTTTAAATATATGTAGAGATCATGGCATATTCAGAAAAGTAGAACTCTGAATTTTATTGTTTGTCTCATGTAGATGTAGGTGTAAATTTTTTTCCCATGTACATTGTTCTCTGTGCAGCAAATTGCAAATAATCCAGAAGGATACAGAAGATTCAATGGATTTAAAAGCATTAGAAGAAAGCTATTGTTCGACAAACTGAAGCTTTCATTCATCTTATAACTCATAATAAATGCAAGATGTTAAAGGGAATGGAGCCGAATATTAGTGTGGTCCTGAGAGACCAAACAAGCAGTGGAGCTACATAAATTTGTCATTCTTCTTTCATGATCACACTCAGATCTAAAATATACACAGATGTTATTCCTGTATAGATAGTGTTAGTGTTTACTTCTACTTTTGATTTATTGAATGTTTTCAAATCTTTTCAGTAATGTTTGTAATACAACAGTTTCCTTTCTTTCTGTATTTATTAGAAATTTGTTGGATTTGTGAATTTAAGTTCAGCAACAATTTCATTATTGCTAAGTGTAGGGAATCATGAATGTAGCAGAGAGCTGTTGTGTTAGCACAGGGTGGTCTTACCTTGTCAGTTCTGTGGGCAAGGTGCCAGCTTTGCATCACACGTGTAGGTCTAGTGGCAATGACAGTAACTTTCTTTTCACATATGCCTGTCGTGGCTTGCACCTAGTTTTATGACTTTGGTTTTCGAAGACATGAGAGTTCCAGCAGAAGACCTGCTCTATCTCAGCCTCAGCTACTGTGTGTCAGCAGTGGTTCACTGTGCTCAGAGGTGCCTAGCGCTTAGATTGATTTTATTTTTGGGTAATGGTTCCCAGGCTAAAATTCCTGTGTTAAACCCGTGGAAAGAAAAGAACATGGATTTAGACTCTTTCATAATCCAGCAAGCTGGAAGTTGTTTAGCCTCTCCTAATGCTCCCCATCTGATCCCTATGACTGCTTACAGAATAAAAGGTTCTCAATATCTTGTGAAGGTCTGGTGTAACAGAGGGAAGCAAATGAACTTTCTTTATGTATGGCTATCGTATGTCAGTCCAACTCCTGTCTGTGTAGATTCCCTGAGTCCACATCTGCTCCTCTGCTGTGGTCTTCATACACTGTAAGAAATCTGGGCTTTATGAGACTCACTGCAGTGAGTCGCTGAGGTCTTTCCTGGAAGCTACATTACTGTGTGTCTGGGGGCCTGAAAAAGAAACAATTTCCTCAGAACACACTCAGAAAGATTTCTGTGGTAAATTGAGGCATGGCAGTTTTTTCATCTCTAATTCTTGTCCTAATGATAAAGCTGAAGGGATGGTGGCCTGGACACAGACTTGGAGAGCAGTTGCACCTAGCTGCACTAAAATAGAGGTAACAGCAATTTAGCATCATAGAATTACCAGATTGGAAGAGACCCACCGGATCATCAAGTCCAACCATTCCCACCAATCTCTAAACCATGCCCCTCAGTACCTCATCCACCTGCACCTTAAACACCTCCAGGAAAGGCGAGTTGACCACCTCCCTGGGCAGATCGTTCTATTGCTAATGACCCTTTCAGTGAAGAATTTTTTCCTCATGTCAAGCCTGAACCTCCCCTGGTGGAACTTGAGGTCATTCCCTCTTGTCCTGTCCCCTGTCACTTGGGAGAAGAGGCCAGCTCCCTCCTCTCCACAACCTCCCTTCAAGTAGTTGTAGAGAGCAATGAGGTCTCCCCTCAGCCTCCTCTTCTCCAGGCTAAACAACCCCAGCTCTCTCAGCTGCTCTTCGTAAGACTTGTTCTCCAGCCCCCTCACCAGTTTTGTTGCTCTTCACAAGAAGCTCTTCCTGATGAAGTGAGTTAGTGGAAGTTGTTGAATATGGTGCAAGTGCAAGCTGAAGTTACAGTATTAGATATTTTTCCTTTGTCTATACTGTTACGTAAAATATTATTTCCCTAAACAAACCTCTAGATGGTGAAAAAACAAGGGAACTGTGGAAAATGCTGGCATAACAGTACTGGACAGACTGATACAAACCTCCTAAATCTCTTTCTCCCTGTAGCACTGTCTTTTAGCAGAAATACTTACATTCTGAAGCTTCTGACTTACAATGGACTTAAATCAGAATTAAATCCCCCTGAAGAAGTCAGTAGTGTTAGACTGGTGCTAAAGGTGG
The DNA here is from genome assembly GCA_033558105.1 of Coccyzus lansbergi. Lineage (NCBI taxonomy): Eukaryota > Metazoa > Chordata > Aves > Cuculiformes > Coccyzidae > Coccyzus > Coccyzus lansbergi. Next base: position 284,371 of record JAUMJK010000892.1, read on the forward strand.
TATGAGATAAATCAGGAATGCTTTGTTATTTTTATTGCTTTTTTATTTTTATTATTATATAGGTGTATAAAATGTAGCTTCTGGCTGGTTTAAGAGAGGTAAAACATCCTCTGTGTCAGGATAGATATACTTCTGTCAGAAAAAGCTACCACTCAGAAACAAGCTGTGCTATGCTCATGATGGATAAGCATGGATACTGTACATGCAAAGCAATGTTTTTCCAGCTGTGTGTGTCAGACTGAGCATAATATAATTTTTAGTGTATGCAAATTCTAGGAACCAGGCTAGATGCCCAACACATAAACTGGTTAGCTGCTTGGCCTGACGAGCTCTGTGCTGCTGGTGGAATAGCAAACCCAGTGCGTCATCTTATCATAGCCTGGCTTGTCTCCAGCAGCTCATTTTCAAACATCAGCAATTTGTATTGGCAGTTTCCATAGGTGAGTTTTGTTAGATCAACTGCGTTTGACTGTGACAGATCACATCAGTAGGGGTGTCAAGTGTTTTGTGAGTGCATTTGAACTAAAGAGTTTGAACTAAATGCTCCCCATGAAAGGTGGTGTTGCCTGACTTACAGTAAGTAGTTACTGGTGTGTTAGTTCAAAACCTGAAGCTGGCTGTTGTTTTGCTTTACCTATAGTCTTAAATCAAAAAGGATTCCTCCTTTTAAGGAACACAAGAACAAACTTTCTTCTCCACTTTCCTATTTATTTCAATATTAAAGGAAGAAGAAATACATAAAGTCCTGGAATGCATTGAAGATAATTTCTTAATCCAGCTAATAGAGACCTCCCCCCCACCACCCACCCAAGGGGATGCAATACTGGACCATGAGCTCATCAGTGACATCAAGATCAGAGGCAGCCTGGGCTGCAGTGATCATGTGCTTATGGTGTTCAAGGTCCTGAGGGATATGGGATGAGTGAGGAGTACAGTCAAGACCCTAAATTTCAGGAAAACAGACTTCCAGCTCTTCAGTAGGACCTCCTGGGACATGATCCTTAGAGACAAGGGAGCAGAACAGAGCTGTCAAATATTTAAGGTTGCTTTCCATTAGACAGAAGAGCATTCAGACCCAGATGCAGGAAAACAGGTGGGAGAGGGACAAGACCAGCATGGCTGAGTCAAGACTGGCTGGTCAAACTGAAGAACAAGAGGGAACTGCACAACAGGGAACTCCCTCTGCAAGCAGGGACAGGTAACATGGGAAGAGTACAGGGATGCTGCCTGATTGTGTAGGGATGAGGTCAGGAAGGCCAAGGCTCAGCTGGAGCTGAACATGGCAAAGGAAGTGAAGACTAACAAGAAAGGCTTCTACAGGTACATCAGTCAGAAAAGGAATGTGTACCCCCACTGATGAATGAAGATGGTGACCTCGTAAGCAGAAGCGTGATGGTTCATTTCATTTATGATTTCAGAGTGCAAAATAATTCAAAGAGAGTCAAGGGAGTCAAATTTCGATGTAAACTGTCACTTTATTAATTATGCCCGTAAAGCGACTTACGATAGAAAGAGAGAGAGAACAAGGAAAATGATGGGGAGAAGAGGGAAGGAAAAGGGGTTCATAGCTACCACCACAGGTCCACAGATGTCCAGTGTCTCTGGGAGTTCCAGTCCAGAAGACGTTCCATTGTTTCGGTCTTTGCTGGAGGTGATCCCATGGTGGAGGGGGGGTCTTCTGTCTTGGTCTTCTGTTGCCCCTCTCTTCGCTGCTCCAGAGCTGTCTTTTATGCTAATCAATGCACCTGTAACCCACCTTTGCCTGTGGAGATGTGCCAATCTCCACCTAGCAGGCCACACATGCCAAGAGAGGAGTGTCTGCAGGTCTCGTCCCCTTGAGCATGTGCTCCTTCTGGCGGCGGTGGTCGACCTGAGGTCTCCCGATGAAGGCCAGTAGTCATCGTCACCTTGTGCGCATGCTCTGTTGGCTGTGGATCTGTGGTCATTAATGTTCCTGTCTTTTCCTCCTTGCTTCATGGATCTTTCACAATGGTAAGGAGCAAGAAGGCTTGAAGACAGGTAAAACATATTTTGAGATAAGGAAGCAAGTACAGGTAATTAGGTACAAAGCATTCATTCTGTACCAGCTCTGGCTGTTTTCTGAGGCCTGCTTTTCTGATTTATACAGTCAAGTTCTAAGGCTAAAAATGAGGAAAAATGAGACAGAAATCGATCCTTTGACCGTCTGTTACGGACCAGGAGAAGGCTGAAGTACTCAACCACTGTTTTTTTCTCAGTCTTCATTGACAATCACTCTACTCATCACTCCTAGGTCAATGGGCAACATGATGGTGAGCAGAGGGGTAAAACCCCTCCTACAGTAGAGGAGGATCAAGTTCATGACCACCCGAGGAACCTGAATATATGTAAATGTATGGGACCTGATGAGTTGCTAAGTCACTCCTCATAATATTTGAAAAGTCATGGCAACCAAGAGAAGTTCCTGGTGGCTGAAAGAAGGGTAACATTGTACCCATTTTTAAAAAAGAGTAGAAAGGACAACCCTGGAAACTACTGACCTGTCAGCCTTGCCTCTGTGCCTGGTAAGACAATGGAACGGCTCCTAGAAGCTATGCTAAAGCACATGGAGGATGGGGAGGTGATTTGTGGTGGCCAGCATGGCCTCACCAGGGGCAAGTCCTCTATGACCAGCTTAGTGACTTTCTATGATGGGATCACCACAACAGTGGGCACAGGAAAACTGATGTGTTTTCTCATGATCTGTCTATTCCTGTGTGATCTGTCTGAACTTCTGTAAAGCTTTTTACATTGTCCCCCACAACATCCTTCTCTATAAATTGGATAGATATGGATTTGATAGGTGGACTGTGCAGTGGATAAAAAATTAGTTAGATAGTCATATTCAGAGAGTAGTAGTCAATGGCTTGATATCCAGATGGAGATCCACGACAGGTGGAGTGCCTCAGGAGTCCATTGTGAGACCAGTGCTATTTAATATTTTCATCAATGATATTGACAGTGAGATTGAGTGCACCCTCAGCAAGTTTGCAGATGACACCAAGATGAGTGGTGCAGTTGCCACACTGGAAAGATGGGATATCATCCAGAGGAATCTGGACAAGCTGGAGAAGAGGGACTGTGTGAACCTCATGAACAAAGGAAAGAAATGGAACTGTTTGAATGGGTCCAGAGGAGGGCTACAAGGATGATCAGAGGGCTGGAGGGCATCCCATGTGAGGACAGGCCGAGAGAGCTGGGGTTGTTCAGCCTGGAGAAGAGAGGACTATGAGGAGACCTTTCCTCCCCTGAGCTGGGGAGGGACTGTTTACAAAGGTGTGTAGTGATAGGACGAGAGGGAATGGTTTTAAGTTGGAGAGAGATAGATTTAGACTAGACATAAGGAGGAATTTCTTCACAATTACAGTGGTGATGCTCTGGCACAGGTTGCCCAGAGAAGCCGTAGCTGCCCATCCCTGGAGATGTTCAAGGCCAGGCTGGATGAGCCTTGGGCAGCCTGATCCAGTGGGAAGTGTCCCTGCCCATGGCAGGGGTGTTGGAATGGGATGATCTTTAAGGTACCTTCCAACCCAAGCTATTCTATGACTGTATGATCAAATGCTTCTTCCAGTGTGTGCATAGCCTTAGAATTCAGCTTTTTGTGGGCTCATAAATGTCAAAAGTTTGCTATATTTGACTGCAACAAAATAAGCACCTGGTTTTTCAGGTAGGGGTAAATCTTCCTTGGGATTTAAACTTGTTATGAAGTATAATGCAAGGTGCATTAAAAGCATATAATTAATCACTTTCAAAAAAAGATGCTAAGGTTGCCCGCTCTGTACAACCAGAATGCAGGCTGTCCACTGTCGCAAAATCATTTGACTACGTGAAGCCATGTTTTTTCAAATTAAAAGTCTAAGAACACCGATCCAAACCAGTAATCTGTCTCAAACATCTCTTAATGCCTTTTAACAATGAAATAAGGCCTACCTCTTCCCATCTCAAACTAGAGTGACTGCAAACATGAGTCCTTTTTTCTGTCTGACCACTGTATATAAGGAAGCAAATTACACTTTATGGGTGTTTGCGTCATGTCTACAATCAGCACATGTATTTTCATGCCATACTTTCACTGTTAGAACTCTTTTCTAGGACGAAAGAAGCTATATACCACCCCAGTTTTTTCTTATATAGTGTTATATAAATGACACTATTAAATGTTTTTCTTTTATACTCGGCTCAGAATAGTGCAGAAATTTATTTGATTGAATGCAGAATTTTCACAGTTAAGATGTTTGAAAATAAAATGTTTTGTGGTTTCTAGATTGTGATCTAGTATCCCAGAAGGCTGCTGAAATCTGTTTCCTTGGAATTACTTTGATATTGCCTGTTTTGCTCTCATCTTTCTCTGGGGGCAATATGGATACTTGCATATTCATAAATGCATTTCATGTAGTTTTTGTATAAGGAGGGTGATGACCACAGTTCTGACTGCCTTTGTGGATGTGGTAGGTAAAGTAACAACGTTAAGACTGTTGGCATCATAGGAGCCCCTGCTTCCATAGTCTAATGACAAGTTGAATAACCATTGGAGAGTGTGTGCAGTGGAAGGAGGAAACTGTTTTCATGTTTTTCATATTTCCTTTACCTTTTTAGTATGATAAATAAAAATGGTGTGTAAGTTTCCTCTAGAAATAAAAATAAATACAATGGTGTTATGTGGCAATAAGAATCACTTTTTATGGCTCAGTTACAACCAGCCAAGTGTGCTACTGTTTAGGTTGCAGCATTATGTCCATCATAAATCCAATTTTCAGAAGTTTTTTGAGCTGTAAAAGTCTGCTTCAGCCTGAAACTTGGCATGTTGTTTCTCTGCCTGAGAATGAACTTCTTTCTCTCTACCAGTGCCCGATATCCCTTTCTGTGAAAAATTTTTCCTAATGACAAGCCTAAACCTCCCCTGGCAGAGCTTGAGGCCATTACCTCTTGTCCTGTCCCCTGTCACTTGGGAGAAGAGGCCAGCTCCCTCCTCTCCACAACCTCCTTTCAGGTAGTTGTAGAGAGCAATGAGGTCTCCCCTCAGCCTCCTCTTCTCCAGGCTAAACTACCCCAGCTGTCTCAGCTGTTCCTCATAAGATCTGTTCTCCAACTTGCTCATCAGCTTTGTTGCTCTTCTCTGGAGATGCTCCAGAGCCTCAACATCTTTCTTGCACCCCAATCAGTGGTATATCTGCCCCCTACAATTTGAAATGTGTTAACCATGACGCTCCTTAAATTTACTTTTTTAGGCTGCTCTGAAGTTGTCTAGTTAAAGGAGATGCTCTTGTCTTTATTTTATAACTTCATTTAGGTTTTGATTCATGATAGACTTGGTGTCAAGTCCTGCCCAACACTGGCTGATGTCCAGACCTAGCTGATGACATTGAGCTGCTGTCCAGCAGCTTACCTAATGTTATTTGTGTGTCAGCTTTTTCAAGTCCTTCCTTGTAGCATGTGTTTACTTTGCATGTCAGCTCTCCACATCATACAAGTCTTTTAGGAATCTAGACTGAGTGAAGGAGGACATAAATACCTTATGCTTTTTCCATTCTCAGTGCAGGACTTCATAGTAATAGTTCACGTGGGATGAAACGCTAATGTAACTTCAAGCTCTTATTAGGTTCTCCAGATACTGCTTGGGGTTATTAATACTTCAAACAGTTACATTTGAAAAGTACAGCTAATGAATGAGGATCTGTGTTTCTGTGTGCTGGTGAGATGTTATACTGACTTTAAGATCAATATGCAATGAAGTATTACATCTTTGCAAAGAAGTCTGAATATGAATTGTCACCCTTAAGTGTGGATATTTTACCATTATTTATTCTGTCCAGCAACAGTGATTGTGATTGATGTATTACAGACAGCTTCTGTTACCAGTTGCTCCTCTGTCTCACAAATCCAGAACTTGGATCAGAGTATTCAAGTATTCTTCTTTGGAGTTCTATAGGGACATTGGAAATGTTGCAGTCCACTCTATGTTCTGGAACTGATACCACATGTATATAGAGGGATGTTTTGGAAATGTGTCTAGTTGAACTGCCCCAATGCAGTACGAGTTGAAAAAAGCCTTCTTACAGAGATCCTGCCTATGCTTATTGAAGTCAGTGGGACTCCTTCGCTGACCTGAGGCAGAACTCAGCTACTGAGACTGCAGTCATATTTTCTTAGGAAAATACCTCTGTTATTATGTGTTGCCTTTATTACGCCCATGTGATATTTAGGAGTTTTTAAAATCGTATTACTGATGAAAACTGTGTTAACTATTAGTTTATGTTTCAAATTTCATGTAACTATTGTTGTTCTTGTTCAGGACAATATTAGACCTGTGGCTGAGATCTTGGGTGCTTGCTATTAATCTCTAGTTCTTTCTCTCCCCCTCCCCCCTTTTTAGAGGCCTTTGAGTCTTTGCTTCACTCTGCTGAAAACCGCACAAGTTCCCTGTTTGAGACAGCTTACAGACCTGTGGCAAAAGAAGCAGCAGCACCTGTTAAAGAACTTTTTACAGACATCTCTCTGTATATTCTGGGTGCAAAGACTACAGTGGAAAGTGCAGTATTACGGTTCTTTGACAGTCTCTTTCCTCTGGTGTATAGTCGGCTAATAAACCCAGGAATTGCAGAATTATCAGAGGACTATACAGAATGTCTACGGCTTATGAGGCAAGACATAAATCCTTTTGGACGCTATTCTAAAAACATGGATACAGAGCTGTCAAAATATCTTTGGGCAAGTAGGATGCTCAGCCAGGCCCTCAGTCTGGGCATTGAAGTGATAAATACTACTGAACATGCAGCTCTCTCAAAGGAATGTAGCAAAGCTCTAGTGAAGATGCAGTACTGCCCTCACTGCCAGGGCCTGACACTGATCAGACCCTGTGTTGGATATTGTCTAAATGTGATGAGGGGCTGTTTAGCCAGTGTTTCAGAACTGGATGCACATTGGAGGGAGTACATCTCCACACTGGAACATCTGACTAATGAAAAAGCTGCTTCACACGATCTGGAAATTGCAGTGATGGGAATCCAGAACTCCATCAATGAAGCCATCCTCTATGCACAGTTGAATGGACCACAGATCTCCGCTACAGTAAGTGCTGTCTACCTATTCACTACTCCCATTCATCACTTTTAATATTTGGTGAATTAATATTTGAACAAGTTGGTATTGTCTTTGCATTATTTTTTGTGTCTTCAACTAGATTTTGATCTGTGAAAGTATTACAGATAATTATGATGGGTTCAGTAGGGTCTGCTTTGGAATGGAAGGATTGGGAGGAATTTTATTCCTTGAGAAACAAGCCTGTAAATCATCTGTTCAGACTTGTCTGCAAAATCTTCTAAACAAAACACTGGGATAGATGCATCAACAATGTATTTTCACATTCTAAAATATCTGACTCTGTAGTTCTAGGAGCAGTGTTCCCCTGGCATGTGAGTATTTGTAGTGTGTAGGGACATTCCATAGCAATCAGTATGAGGAGTTAGAGGAGGTGGTTTCTAAGTAAAGAAAAAGATATTAACTGTTTCATCACTTTTCAGTCCCTTTACTTTTGTGTAGACTGAGGCATCAAGCTCCACCAGGGGAGATTTAGGCTGGACATTAGGAAAAAAAAATTCACAGAAAGGGTCATTGGGCACTGGAACAGGCTACCCCGGGAGGTGGTTGTTTCACCTTCCCTGGAGGTGTTTAAGGCATGGGTGGATGAGGCACTGAGGGGCATGGTTTAGTGTTTGATAGGAATGGTTGGACTCGATGATCCTGTGGGTCTCTTCCAACCTGGTGATTCTATGATTGTATGATCAGGAAGGTAGCACAGGTCTATAATGAGCACCTGTTGTACAACATTTGAGGAAAGAGTATGAAAAAGATCAAGCTTATGTGACAGCATTTATGTAAATAAAGGCTAAAAATACAGTTAAAGTGAATCCAGTTTTGTATGTGGTAGATTAAGGAGGAAAGAACTAGGATGGTAGAACTGACTCATAAATAGTAGCAGCATTTGACTGGCAGGTGCTCTCACAAGATATTGAAGGTTAGTTCGGAAGTTGTTGAAATGACTCATGATGCAGCTGACTACATCTATATGAAGTTCAATATGATTGTCAGTGGAAAGAAAAAAAGTAACACTGTGGCCTTAAGCAGAGTAAAGACTAGCCTACAAAATGCTGATAGCTTTGCCTGTCTTGAAAGTAAAGGAATTCTTGCGGGGAACAAACGAGAATGAAATACACAAACCTGAAAACTTAATTCCTACTAAGCCAGCACGTTATCTAAGAAAAAATGTGCTGCAAAGAGTCCACAGAAAGAAGCTGTGGCTTCTAGGGTATTCTAAACTAAGGACGTATTTTAGTAGGAGAAAAATACCTGTATGCTTGTAGCTTTCCAAGATAATCTATATCACAGATCTCTTCAATCTAGAACACCTGTCACAGCCAGGGACTTCCAGGCAGTATAATATGTAGATTATAAAAAACTCAACCGCTTCTAGTAATGTGATAAAGTTCTCACATCAATTCGTGTTCCCTTAGGTTCTCCTTTCCTTTTCATCAATGATGTGTGTCTGCTAGTTTATCTGACATATAAAAATAAAAATGAAAAATGAAGAAAAGATTTGTCCAAGTTCTTGGGTAGTACACAGTAGACACTGGAGCTCATCTGTGCTGCAGATGTATCCAATAAAGCAGTATTAAAACTAGAACATGCAATGAATGATGTTCTTGCGTGTGCTCTAATTTTTACACAGATGTTATTTTTATGGGCATCTAAGAGGAAAATCAAAGTATGTTATTATTATATATATTAGTTTTATCTCATATGGCTTCATTACTGATGACACAGTTATAGTTAGGAATAAAGGTAAGCTTTTTAACTAGTAGAACCAAAAAAGGTCTGATGGATATTTCTTGCCATATGTGCAACATGTTACAAAATGCTAAAACTGCATTTGTCATCTGTGTAATTAATATGTACTTTCTTGTTTACTGATGGGGTAAAAGTTGTAATCCAGGTGAATATCAGGAACTCAAGGAGTGTATTCCTTTTAGCTGATTTGGGAGTAGAATTCTCCTTAATGATCATCCAAACAATTTCATTAGGGTCTTTCTCAGTTCCCTAGCAGTAGACTTAAATGCTTTCCTTCTATTGAGAATGAATTCAGAAAGTGAGGTTGTGTTTGAAATTATATTAATTTACTTTTCCTCAAAGTAGTCTTTGTACATAGAAGGTTGTGTGTTTGTTTAGGAATGGCTCTCTAGGGTAGCAAAGGATGTTTTCTTTTTGAAAATTAAAAGTGTATGCTAATGCACGTTATCCTCAGTCTTCTAGCTTTTTCAGTTGTCAGCAGGATAAGATTATATTTTGAAGACAGAGCACATTCCAGTATTTGAACAAGCATTAATCTGATACTAATTTAAAACTTTACTGATTAGTTACAGAGGATAACCATTATTTAGAACATTGAGCCTAATTAAGCGGTATTTTCTTCTCTGAAGAAATGGAAAGGATTTCAGTCCTCTGCTTCAGAATTTTTGGCCGTGAGATGACTTCTCGGAATCCAGAGTCTGATTCTTAATTACACTAGGGCCCTTCTGAGCCATGCTAATGAGATTTGTACCCAGTGTATTTACTGTTTGGGTATTTTTTTTACCTAACGGGCATTTTTTTCTGAAAAGGTGATATCTTTTCTTTTCCCTTCATGCAAACATAGAGACTTCTTTCTGTTCATGCAGTATGCTCTTCAGATTCTGCAGAAGTAGAAATATTTAACTTACATAGTTTCCATTACAAATGCTATAATTGGTTTCATTCAATTATAAATAATCTATGGAAAACTCATTCAGGAAAGCAGAACACTCCTAGTTATTTTCATTTATCCTGAGGTAACCTGAATTAATGCACCTTCTCTCTTAGGCAACATTTGACATTTTTTATGGCTAAAAATTAGAGTTCTTTTTTATTTTACTGCCTGCCTGGGTGATAATGAATGATGGAAAGTTAGATAATTTTTTCTTTAGAACAGGGGGAAGGAGTGAAGTAAACCAATATGAGGTGCACTCAATTATTATAAATTTAAAAAAAAATCCTATTTGTATGAAGAGTGCACAGTGTCAAGAGACTGGCCCCTGCTGATCTCATCCATTATAGCCAAGAGATTTGCTGGGGTAGCATGTGTGAAAGGTAATCTTTAATATATTAGTAATCTCTCCTCAGATGTCTCCTGAATATGCCATTCCATTTGTTCAATAATACTGGCTTATATCCAGTTTACTTAACCTAATGTAGGCCAGCCCTGGTCTGCAGCATCAGCAATAATAGTCATTGTTTTCTGGTTTGTCTGCTGGAATCTAATTATCTTTCATTGTGGTAGGAGCCCTGACTGTTGCTCGGTGCCAGCTGTGAAGACCAAGTCTGTTCACCCTTCTTTACAATTTTTTTAAGACCTTTTTCTTTTTCTTTTTCTTTATTTTTGTGTCTTTGTTCTAAAGCCAGTCTAATTTTTCATGTGTTCAGGCTAGTTGATTGCTGTGTTTCAAACTCAGTAATTGTGCATAATTCCTGACCTCTTTAATTTTCTTTTTAATTTTTATTCAAAGTGAAAGTGAATTATTCCCAATTAAAGTGCAACCAGGAGGAGAGGCAGTTCTGAAGTGCATGGTGGCCACTGGCACTGCAGGGAAGGTGCTATCTACACCTATACAGCCTGGAGGTGGGTCCCAGTAAGGTGGTGATCAAATGCTTATTTAGGGCTAGTGAGGCCTGCTTGTAAGGCCATGGGCTGTGCATGGGGTTAGGTACAGGAGACACAATAACAGATCATAGAATCATATAGAATCATAGAATCATCAGGTTGGAAGAGACCTACCTTATGGAAGAGGAGTTTGTTTGGCAGAAAAACTGGGTGAACATTATGGGTATGAAAACACAGGGCTCAATTCTGCAAGAAACTGAATGTTTTGGCCTCAGCCTCATAAAGCACTCAAGCAAGTAGCAGATTGACTGACCCCTAGAAAGGCTGAACCCATAATCCTTGACACTAGATGTGGAGGAGAGTTTGGATTGCTTGTGCAGTTGTGCCACAGCCCAGGCTTGCTCTGTCAGCACTTTGGTGGGATGGCTGCGCCTGGGTCCCTGGTGGCAGCCCTAGGATATCTGAAAGTGGCAGACCCTGGCACTACCTGGGCACCTGCCAGGTTGTGTTGCCCATGCCAGGTGCCTCACAGGGGGACTGCAGGCCTGGAGAGTGTGGCAACCTCCCTTGCAGAGGGGAGGAAGGGGAATGTGTGCAAGTGCTCCCTTACACCAGAGAAGAAGTTTCCTCCACCCACCGAATTTCCAGCTGTCTGTGAAGGCTTTTCTACTCAGTCTGTCCGCTTTTTCCTGAGCTAAGCTCCTGTGTATAACCACTCTGCACATGAGTTGTTCTGTCCAGGAAGAGCAGATGATTCCTATCAAAGGGGCTTCTCACAGAGTGAGTGCAGGGCTGATCTGTCAATCAGCTGTCAGGCATCTGGTATTTGCATGATGAATTAGGCTCTGTAAATGCTTTGTGGCTTGGCTAACAAAGAGATTGATTTTTTTTTAATTCTTTACCAAAAACTCCCCAGTGAATAAAATAGGGAAACCATACACACATTTAAAGATGAATTTTATATAAATATATATATATATATTCCTTCGACTGAAGATTGTGATGAAGCTACATTCTTGATATGTCACCTTTGTTGGCTTAATAAGGTTTTCTGTTTTCACGTACTTGTTTCTCTACTTTCACTTAGGGTCCTATGGATTATTTGTATTTTGCATTGCAGTGTGCTTGCATGCAAGCTTTCTTGTTCTATATGCATTTATAATATTTAGCAAACAAACTCTGATTTTTATTTGTGTGGTATATGTTATAGATACTTATTCCCCAATAAATATTTCTTTTTCATTAAGTGAAATGAGTGCTGTGGTCATCAATCTTCCCTTGATCTCCTTAGTGTGTTTATACAGATCACCAGTGCTGATGGATACTGTTTTGGTTTTGTTTTTTGTTTTTTGTTTTTTTTTTTAACCTGAAGCTCATTTAGTCTCTGAATCATGCTGATCTGCTGGTATTTATAAGTGACAGAAATCGGTCCTTTGGTTTGTAATTTTGAACCCTAGCATAATTTAGTGTTACAGTATCTTAGATGACATTCCTTTTATTTTTACATTGCTCTTTGGAAAGCATTCACAAAGGTGACAAAGTTGAGGCTATATATTTCTGTCTTCTGCAAAAAACCCTGAATGACTTTCCATAAAATGATGAAAAAAAAAATCTTTCCGATTTTGAACCTGAGTGGAAGTGAATTATCTAAAAGACGTCAAGACTTCGAAAGTGTGGAGATATATATATATTTTTGGAGGTGGCTACTGATGGTAAAAAGTTTCAGAGAAAATAACTGGAAGAAAAGCTTAGTTCTGATTCAATAGACGTGGCTGGCATTGCAAACAGCTTTACCTCCCACACTGCATAGCAATGAGAAGAGAGGTTGGTGAGAAAGTTCAGACTGCTGAAGATTATCCTTTCACAAATATTCTTTTAACAGCCCCTTGTTGAAAAAGGTAAGATTATGCTTCTGAGGAGATCTACCTCTCTGAAGAAGTGCTTATGCCATTTGCAGTTTCTAGAAACTCCAAAATGATCTTGAATAAAAGTAACAAACTTTTCTTCCTTTTATATAGATATGCATTTTCTGTCAAGAACAGGTCTATTAACTGTAAATCATGTGGGGAGCTAATCCTCTTTAGAGGAAAAAAAATATTGAGGTTTGCTTAGCAAAATTTATTTTTATTCCTTTTGATTGCATTGCCTTTTAGGTGGCTGAAAGTTTCTTCAGCTTTCAAGTCATGGTATCTAACATATTTTTATATATCCATCTCATTCACCCATGAGTGTGCAGTTGTCATTCTTCTGACACATACAGTTTTGTTACAGTGCAATCCACATTCAAAATTATGAGCTGGGAATATCCACAACCAAGTTGTTGCAGTAACTTTAATTTGATAATCTAGTGTAAATTTAGAACCTCTCTAAACATAGTGAACATAGTTCTGTAAGACTGTATTCGTTGAGTTTACTATGAAGTTGAGTCGTAAAAAAATGAAATAAAATTATTATTTTTTAATTCTACAGTTTTGATCTGGTTCAAACACATCTTCTGAAGAAAGCGGTAGGTCTTATATCATCATCACTGTGGCATACCCAAAGTGTATGCATTTTAATAAAGTAGTAAATTGGAAATTGTTGCAATATTTTTTTTACAACTATTAAACTTAAATTAGATCTCAGCTCCAAAGAATGTATTGGGAGCTAGGTTTGATGTGACATCAAAAATAATTATTTTTGTGTGTAACTGATTAGTTTGATTTAAATATGACTCTTATGAATTCTCTTCTGCAAAAATAGGTATTGTGTCCATATACTTCAGAAGAGATGATTGAACTGTTTTGAATGACAAGATATTTTAAGTGAAAACAAATTCCTCTTGCATTTAAAAAGCAGAACTGATAGTGTTCATTTTCTGCAATTTTTCATCTTTTATTGTAAAGAAGAACATAAAATGTTAATAATAGACCATACTGAAATGATTGCACATTTTCTTACTGGAGACTGGCTTGCTTACTGCTTTAATAAATTTTGCAGTATCTCAGTTCCAATGTCAGATTCCTGACAAGCTTGACATTATTTGGAATTTATTTAGAAAACATATCCCATAGTGAAATGGGAGTAAAATGTTCATAGTAAACTACTGAAAATCTTAGAAGGGCAACAAAGAAGGTTACAAGAAGGGTAAGAGCTTTGTCAGATATGTCTACCTTCATGGAGAGCAAACTCAAATACTTGCTCTGTTGAAGTTATAGTGTATATTTAGCTGGCAAAGGTGGAAGACCACCTTAATATTGAAGTGGTCTGCTAAGGAAGATCAGGACTAATACCAGAGTTGCTATACACATGCATGCCTCCTACTACCAGTTCATTCTTCCATTTTATGACTTCTGAAAACTAGTTGCTCTCCAGCTTCTTCCTGCACCCCCAATTTGGTCTGTATTGGGAAGTGGAATTTTAAACAACGATTTTTTATCTCTTGCCTTGGGTTGTTTAAAAAGTGAAACTTGAAGAATGTTTCTCAGGAGATGTAAGTTCTACTTCATTTCATACAGAACAACGAAGAGTGGCAAGTCCTGAAGTATGGTGTTCTTGTGGAAATCTTTCTGGAAGAAGGATAAAATTTTTCCCATTATTAAAAAGGGTAGAAAAGATGACCCTGTGAACTACCAACCTCTGTGCCTGGGAAATGATGGAACAGATTCTCCTTAAAACTCTGCTAAAGCACATGGAGGACAGAGAGGTGATTAGTGGTGGCCAGTATTGCTTCACCAGGGGCAAGTCCTGTGTGACCAGCTTAGTGCCTTTCTGTGATGGGGTAGCCACAACAGTGTACACGGGAAAACCAACAGATGTGATCTATCTGGACTTCTGTAAAGCCTTTGACATAGTTCCCCACAACATCCTTCTCTATAAATTGAATAAATATTTATTTGATGGGTGGACTGTTCAGTGGATAAGAAATTGGTTGGCTAGTCATATTCAGAGAGTGATGATCAATGGCTCAATGTTCAGGTGGAGATCTGTAACAAGAGCTGTCCTTCAGGAATCTGTTGTGGGAACAGTGCTATTTAATATTTTCATCAATGATATTGACAGTGAGATTGAGTGCACCCTCAGCAAGTTTGCAGATGACACCAAGATGAGTGGTGCAGTTGCCACACTGGAAAGATGGGATATCATCCAGAGGAATCTGGACAAGCTGGAGAAGAGGGACTGTGTGAACCTCATGAACAAAGGAAAGATATGGAACTGTTTGAATGGGTCCAGAGGAGGGCTACAAGGATGATCAGAGGGCTGGAGAGCATCCCATGTGAGGACAGGCTGAGAGAGTTGGGGTTGTTCAGCCTGGGGAAGAGAAGGCTGTACCTGAAGGGGGTCTACAAGAAAACTGGGGAGGGACTGTTTACAAAGGTGTGTAGTGATAGGACGAGAGGGAATGGCTTTAAGTTGGAGAGAGATGGATTTAGACTAGACATAAGGAGGAATTTCTTCACAATGACAGTGGTGATGCACTAGAACTGGTAGCCTGGGAAAGCTGTGGCTACTCTGTCCCTGGAGGTGCTCAAGGTCAGGCTGGATGAGCCTTGGGCAGCCTGATCCAGTGGAGGTGTCCCTGCCCATGGCAGGGGTGTTGGAACTGGATGATCTTTAAGGTCCTTTCCAGTCCAAACTATTCTAGGATTCTATGACACTACAAGCTCAGTCTGATTCTTCAAAATTAAATTGTTATCCTGTTTATTTTTCAAATTAATTTGAAGTAAAATTCAATTCTGGAATTGCACTCCTGTGAAGAGAAATGTATGAGTTACAACAGAGCCCAACAGTGTATTTAACACTACAGATATATAAAATACAGGGGAAAATGATGCAAAATAAGAAACAGAGAAAACCTGTGACTTCACAAGGGGTGACACCACTGATCTTGAGTACTCGGTATCTGGCAAAAAATCCTTAGTCTCTGATGATTCAGGAAGGAGGCAGAGACTCCTACCAGAGAAACTCACTCTCATTGGAGTGGCATTCTTTTGGGAGGACTTGTGGACTGACATCAGTGTGGAATCATTTCACATGTGTATTCAAGGTTACCCTCTGTGCAAGTATTTAATGCAAAATGCTTTATCTCAGCAGCACATAAATATTCTGATCATATAGGGATATGATCAGCAGATAAAGTTCTGCATGTCATGTAACCTGTCCCCTGCCTATGGAAAGAATAATTATTTCTAAACTATTCCTAAATTATGTTCTTTAAACAATTCTTAAAAGACTTCTAATGATGGAGATTCTCTAATCTCCCCAGACAGTCTTTTTAATTTTTTCTGTTATTACTGTAAGATTTTCCCTTGATTTCTACCTTAAATATCCCTTGCAACCTGTTCTTAGTTATAAGAATATCTCTTGCAAGGATCTATAGAGTTGATTATTCTTATGTGCAGCATATTTTTACGCATTTGAAGATTCTGAGTGTATCTTCTTTTCATTATGCCATTTTTTTCTACCTTTATTTGTTAAATTCTTTGGATTTCTGACATTTTTCATTGCTTTCCTTTAGATTATTTCCAACTGTCTAATTAAGTGATTCCTCAAATAGCCTGATCCTTGGAGGGATGGGCCTGAGGCATGCAGTTTTAGGCCAGTGGGACCCTGCAGCTACTCAACGTGTCTTCGAGGGAAGAATTAGGGGTGAAATCAGTATTTCGTGGGTCAGGAAAGAGTAAATATGAAGTTCTGGACTTGTATCAATCCCGGCTTATCAAATTAGATGAAGACACTGGTATTTTGAGGCAACAGATACCTGTATTCACTCTTGAGGGTTATAAAAAATAAAGCTCTGTTTCTTCTCTTGTCCTTTATTAGGTGCCATGCCTGTCATGGGCAGCTTTATGCATAAATTGATTATGTGAAACTCTTGAGAATTTTGCCTGACAGAAAACAATAAAAGCTTACTTTTGTACTGAGAGGCTTTATTGATAGCGTAGCGTGTAGACTGGGTTGTTTTTTGCGTTGTTTCTTTTATCCAGGATGTGTAAAAACCTTCTCTGGAAACCTTTTATTTCTATCTGCATTTCACTACATTTCAGATTTATGGATAGCTTTAAAAACTTGTTTGTTATTTTCTGGTGTTTAGGTAGAGTTAATATTGCCTTTCATGGGCAATAGTTTTGGGCCTTTAATTTTTAGGCAATGAAAATAACTATTTTTTCTCTAAAGCATTTTTTTTGAGATCAACAGATGCTACAAGGAGATAAAAATATATTGGGAAATATTTTCACTAGGTTTTTAGGTCCTAGGATATTTTTAAAGACCTCCAGGTTTTACAGCTAGATGAATATGGGAAAGACAACTGTTTGTAGACTTGTTCCATGAAATGAATAGCTTAATTTTTTGCTGTTATCCCACCAGATGTAAAGGGAACTATTCATATATGTGGTTTACAGTGCACATAGTGTGCATCCATCTTGAGTTTCCACAGAATCTTGTAGAGCTGAGAATGGGAGGTCAGATTCCCGAATGAATGGTATTTCAAAGTTTATTTCGTTAGGGCATTTCCACTGTGACATGAATAACTTGTTTGGTAATTCTGTCACAAGTGGGAGTGGGTTCTATACATCTTGTTAAGTTTGGCCTGTGGCTTGCCATGATGAGATAGTCTTTTTCATGTGTATCAGCAATCCAAATAACTACTTCTCCTATGTCTTTCTCCTTTATTGTTACCCTAATTCTCAAGCAGACTAAATCCTTTTAAAAAGGAATAAGTATTTTTTGTGTAATAAAATTCCAGTTATGAACACATTTTGTTCTTAAAATTAAGTCTTTGAAAAATCAGTTTGCAACCTGTCTTTTGTTCTGTGTGATTACTTTCAGGATTGCCAGCAGAGTGGTAGCATGGACTTCATGAACCTTAATGATGACTGTATATCTTTTAGGTCCTAATGCAGACAGAATTGCAGTTAACACAGTGAATAAATTTATTTTGTGGTATAATCCTTCACTGATGGAAATAGTGGTGGTTCTGTGTTGTTCGACAAACATTTATAGAATTAGATTGGCTTAACTGGATGCCAACAGTATCTACTGTGTTCATACTGGAGTTGAATATACAGAATGCCAGTGAAGTTCTAGAATCTAAAAGAAAATAGCCCAAAGCAGCACATGTTCAGATGAAGAATTTGGTCATGAATGTTTTCTAGCAGCTGTTTTTATTTTAGATTTAATTTAAAATATATTCATCTTAATTCTGTGTTCGGAATCATCAAAGCCTACCAAAAATCCTCAGTTTTTCTTTCATGGAGGTCATTATCAAGTTCTGAGGAGCTGTATGTTTATTACTTACATATTTTGAATTTCTAGGGTTTTGTATACTTCCCAAGGGCACAGTTTAACTCAAAGAATGACAGGAATTGGCATGCTTTTAATTTACCCAATTTCAGTGTTACAAGCACAATGCATTCAGACCTGTTTCAGAAATAAGCCAGTTTTACTCTTAAAACTCCCATGTGTATTAGTTTTATTAGCTTGCAGAGGTTTAAATATTTTTTAAATGATCATGAAAATCAGGGATTTTGGTCCTGATTCCCATTCATGCCATGTCCTTCCAGAAAGTTTTGTTATATTAAAGTTGGATGTATGTCTTTTCAGAAGCTTATCAAACTAGCAGAAATAGCAGAGTATAAATGAGAGAAGTCCTTTATGTTTATTTTTCAATTGGGAAGTTGTTGTACCCTGTGGACCACTGCCATCTTCCTGTACTTTACCCACTTTGGCAAGCACTTAAGCCACATTCTGTTTCTCACCAAGTATTCTATGCCATAATGTAGTTCAGAGTAGCAGTGCTTGCAAAGACAACTTTAGGTAAATACAGTAAAAACTTTAGGCTACATA
Organism: Coccyzus lansbergi; assembly: GCA_033558105.1. NCBI lineage: Eukaryota > Metazoa > Chordata > Aves > Cuculiformes > Coccyzidae > Coccyzus > Coccyzus lansbergi. The sequence goes on from JAUMJK010000892.1 coordinate 302,885, forward strand.
ACACTGCCCTCCCATCCCAAGTTATATTTCTTACATTAAGGAATCTCAGTCGAAGACATCTAGGCTTTAGGCTTCAGGATTCACTTAAACATCTAGAATTCAGGAAAAAGTTTGCTTCCCCATGCTTCTTCCATCCTCTGTATGATCATGGTAACGGTTTTGTCACTTCAGTTCTTATGTATCAGAAAAAAAAAAAGGACTTGACTCTTTCTGCTTAGGCAAACAAACAGCAGTCTGCTATGATCACATTTTGCTAACTGCTGTTGATTGTTTATGTTGATTGCATAAACTGTGGCTGAAAGACTTTGAGTCAGCTGGTTCATATTGGCTAGTTTTTATTACACTTATTGTGTACATAAATTGAATAATGAAAATTATCATTTTCATGGAATACTCAAGATACTTTCCACGTATTTTAATATCTGGTTCTGATTGGCTTTAGACCTGGCCAAACTGTGCCCCAAGTAGGCAAACAAGCTGACAGATGACACCAATGAAACTATTGGTAAGTGTGAAATTCCATGCATGCTTTGGAGAAGGAAAAGACAAGTGGAAGGCAATAAGGAAATAAATGTTAGGATTTAAGAAGTGGGAAATATTTCTTTTAATTAATATTTTACTCCCTGTTATTTGTTGCCAAGATACTGTGACTTTACAAGTAAGCTGTTTGCTTGTACCTAGTCATGTTGCCTTTTCGAAGTCTGAAATTGAAGATTAAATTGCAATTAGAGTAGATTCTTCATGTGATAATGAACTGAACTCCTGATGTGTTTATGTTCATAAAATCACAGGATATTTGGGCTGGAAGGGACTTCAACTTAAAGAACACTGAGTTGCACACCCACTGGCATGGGCAGGGACACCTTCCACTGGATTAGGGTGCTCAAAGCTCCATCCAGCCTAGCCTTGAACACCTCCAGGGATGGGGCATCCACAACTTCTCTGGCTTTCGTGTGTCTTCTGCAACCAGATGATGATTCTCACCCTCACTGTTCTGCCAAACTCTTTCTTCAGGAACTTGCTCCTAAATGAGACCTTAGGTTCTGTCCCAGTAAGTGTTGAAAATTGAGCTTCTGGCTGATTTACTGGCTAAATCTGGGAGAATGTACTGTGGAATCTGCAAGATCAAGGCTTGCTGGATGCCTTTTAGGTCAACATTGTAGAAACCCTACTTAAATAAGGAAGACAAAGGAGGAAAGCTGAGCTGTGGACACCAAGATATCGTAATTAAATAACTGCACTGCCTCCTGGCTTGCAATAAACCTCAGCAAATGGCCGTTTAGTTGGATAGTCCACTGAAGATGCTGTGAAGATAAAGGCGGCAAATTAGAACTTCCCCCAAACTGTCTGTTCACAGGCAAGTAACTCATGGAATTCAATCCCCTGTTAAAGTTGTGTGAGCTGACTACTGCTGTAGAAGGTTGTGCATGAAGGACAAGGTCTGTTGTAGCATGGACACATCTGGAACTTCATCGGGTGGTGGAACGGGGTCACTGCTCAAAGGATATCTCTGGTAGGATCCTTTTGCAGCACAATAGCTGTGGTACATGTTGAGTGGCAGGGTCCAATGCTTCTGGCACAGGTGGTCATAGGAAATGGCAGCAATGTGCTGTGTATGTGTGGGATGCAGTTACTGCGTGGCAAAGACGTAAGGGGAGAGTGACTGAGCAGATCTCACACTCAGAGTGTGTGACCTGACAAGTCTACACTTACCACAGATGTTAGCCTGGTGCCATCTGACTGAGAGTGAGTTCATCAGCTTGGGTTGCAAAGCAGGGAGTAGAGGTTGGGATTCAACCTAAGCAACCTCAACAGTAACTTAATTTCCCCTTTTCCCTTGTTTTATGTTGTTGTGAGCCTGCTTCTTGAGGGCAGTGTCTCTTGGCACGTGTATCAAAAGGACCAGTAGCTTAGCTTAATTTAGCTTTGATTTGAGTCAGTGGTGCTTTCTTGTGGGTGGAGAAAAGGGGAAATCAAACTCTTCTCTAGTGAGCTGAAGAAAGTGAAGAAATGCAAGTAATTCATTAAAACTCTGGTACATGTTTTGTAAGGCTGATGAGCAAAGACCATACAGCTCAAATCAAAACTGTCCAGTTCCTATTTTAGACAAGTAAAACAAGTATTGAGCAAACAAGGTTTGTGTATTCAGGGCAGTTTAATTACGACTTTAAATAATGAGTTGGATTGCACTGATGATTGCCAGCTCCTGTTGCTATGCTGGACTGCTGGGTGGTATACAGCATGAACTGGGTGCATCATGCCTGGATTGTCTGCACATTTGGGTTTGCAGAGGCAGCCTTGGATCCACTAGGTTGTTGTGAGATCATGCTCTTGTGAGATTTGTAAACCAGTTCTACAAATCCACATGTTTTAGGTAGGCAAGGTAACTAATCATGCAGGCACTTTGCCAGAGCTTTTGAACTCAGAATGTGATTTACTTGTCAGAGAACTAAATTGGTTGTCAGGAGCTGGTCATTTCCAAGCCTGTCCTACATGTTTTTCTCAGATTTGTTAATCTCTCTGCCTTAGCCTGAAAAATGGGGATAAAAAGAGTTACCACCTACTGGGAGGTGGGGGCTGTAAGATGGGAAAGCTGCAGTGCTGGTTAATGCCACTGAAGGCTGTAACTATAAAAGAGCAGAATGCTTCCCTGGAGCACAGTAGTCTGCCTAAGCGCACAGCTGTGCAATGAAGGCTATACTATACTGATTGCAAATAGGTAGGCAAGTTTTGATGGGGAACTTTTGCTGTGCTTTTAGATAGCATGTTTTGTTTCATTTTATTTTTTTCAGTCATCGTTCATGATCTATCTGAATTTGAAAGTTAGTTTCACTACTAAAATTAAAATGTCTTCTTTTTTATTTTTAAGTTTTTAGAATATATATGGAGTGATAGCAATTTGACTTCACAAAAGTCCCATCAGTCTTGGTAGGTACCTTGCCTCCAACTTTTATTGGGTATTTTGGGATTGTAGAGAGCTTTCAGCACTCAGTGGCCTCTAAAGAAGGGAAGCCCTGTTTGCCTGAGGTCCTTTCTCTTCCATGTGGACATTTTACCTGTCCCTTCACCATCATGGGGCATCTCCCCAGCTTGTGCATCTGTGCTTACTGGCACTCACACAGAATGTACAATGGTTTTGAGAAGTACTTAAAATTATCTGAGAGCCTGTAGCACAAACAGTTATGCAGTTTATTTTCATAATTAGATATCTAATCAATGAAATATTTTACAGGTGTCAAATCAGTGTAAATCATAGAGTAAGCAAAAATGAATCTTGTTCTGTGTTACTGTTCATTATCTTCCTTTGGGAATACTGCATAATGACAGACATATGCAAACCACTACAAAACAATTCTGTTGACCTTCTATAAAGATTGGTGACAAAATGCTTCACTTGAAAGCTTTAGAAGGAATATACCAAAGGGCCTACTTGAATGATTGTTTTGGTTGTCTGGGCTTGTGCCCAAATACTTGACTGATAATGCTCAGCTCTGAAAGTGTGTTAAACATGAAAATGAAGCTGACTGGCAGAGAATTATGTGACTAAGTTATCCATGGGTCGAATTTGGCTTAGTTTCATATAAATTAATTACAAGTTTTTAATGTTTTTAATATAAGAACAAGTGCTTGCAGTCAACTTGGCCAATCGTTAACAGTCATTCCTGCAAATCTGTTGTAATTATGATTCCAGTATAGAGGCACATAAGACTCTAACTGGGTCAGACTAATGGACTATTATACTCAGTCATCTTTGGCAGAACCAAGAGGAGAAACTGTTTAGGGAGAAATACTTCCTCTTTCAGTAGCCTCATGTTGATTCACTTTGTCATGTTGTTTCATTTTGTCACCGGACCATCTTGTGAATTCTTTTGTCAGGCAGCTGCAACTTGCTAAAGTCCTAGGACTGACTGTGTTGGGGGGTGATGAGACTAGCTGCATGTAGTGAAAAAGGTCTGGATCATGTCTCAGAGCTCTTGGGCATCATCCAGAAGTGAGGCACAGATCAACATTACTAAAGTTAGCTTGAGAAAAAAAAAGAATTATTTATAGCTCCTTATGTGACAATATTCCAGTCTGACTTAAAGCAAATGGAAGAGCAACATGATAATTATTTTGAGTAAGGAGATCTAGGGAGGTACCTAAGTCTAAGGAAAGATGTTATTTTCCAGAATTGCCTGTGCCAGCTGGTGACCTGCCTTGAATCATGGGGATGATCCCTTCTACTTGCCAGACCCCTGCTTGCTGGATGTTGCCAGCTCTCATTGCAGTCAGTGACAGAATTCTCTCCCCCTGGCTCAGCTCAAAGGGAGCCTTGTGAGCTGATACTGCTGCTTGGCAGCTTTGGCTGCAATGGGCTAAGGAATATCACCAGTGGGTTGAGACAGCAGAGGGGTACAGGGCTGTGTATTTTTGTGTGCCATCCCCTACTACTGGGGTGGAACAGAAGCAGGTGCTGGGGCCAGTTTCTGCTGGTGGTGGTACTACCTTTGCACTGGGACCCAGTTTGTGCCAGGGACTTCTGTCTGCATGGTTAGTGGTGGCAATTTGATATCACGTCTGTGCAATGCTTGCATAATAGGGAAACTCTAAAAGGATACCAGTGTGTTTTCCATTTTATGTATGTATACATGTGTTTGTAAGATATATGACCTTTGTCAGGTTTCTTTTTGTACTTGGCTATTGAACCTTTGAAGAACAAACTAGGAATGCATTTTCTTAGTTACATTTTAAGTTTGTACTGATAAAAGAAATTCCAGTAATATCTTGATAATTGCTTTCATTTAATAAACACATAACATGCAAAATAATTTTTATATATTCTAATTAATTTGAAAAGTGATAAAAGGGAAATTTGAATAAAATCTTTCAATTGATTTTCTTCTTATATTATCCTCAAAGTTCCCTACTTTTTATGAGAGCTTTTAAGGTGACTCACTTGGACTGATTCCCAATGGAATTTTCCTATATTATTGTAATTAATAATAAAATTGAGCTCAACCTTTCTAAGTTGTCAATATCTAAGGACAAATGTCACATCTGACAAAGGCTGACTGTCAGGAAAGATTAACATTGAATCTTGGAGGTGTTGTGGGGGAGGAGGAAATTGGCATTACTTCTCAGGTGCTGTTCATATTTTGTTTTGACTTTGTAAATGTTTCCATTTCTTTCTTCAACTGTGTAAATATCTGTATACATGCACAAATTGTACAAAAATGTTTTAAAAGCTTCTAACAAAACAGACAATTTTATTGACTTCTGTGTGCTTAACAGATGGTACACATGGAGAAAAACTGTGGTGTTCTGACTGGTGTTTGCAATTTCACAAGCCAGTGTGAGCAGAAAAGAATATCATTCGTAGTTACAGTAAAAATTTGCTAGACACAGGCTGTGTAGAATTCTTTAAATAACTGATATCTTATAAGATATTTCCTTATTTTACACTTTTACAGAAATACATCTACTTTATGTATGTATCCAGATGCAGACTTCATGGCGTGCCCAGCTACTTGGTCTAGTACTGATCATCTAAACACACTCTCATAGGGAAGTTGTAGAATAAGGCCCTAATTTCTCATTAGTCATCATTTACATGTTTAATTTGGAAGAAGATATGTAAATTTTGTAGATGCTGCAGAATTTGACAATTATGTGCCCAGTGTTGATGCCTGAAAGGATGTGTCTTCTGCCACTGACACAATTTACAAAAGATGACAATGTCAGTTCACAAAAGGACAAAACCTCCTAACAGCACTTTTTTTCAAGAACCAATTTCACGACTGTTTGCAGAATAGTATTACTAGAATAATTACTATTACTAAAATAATTACTATTATTTTTTCTGAATGCTCACCTTTTTCAATATATCTAGTGGCCTGGAAACCTGACCTTCTTTGTTAAAAAGGAAGTAAGATGAATAGTTGAATAGATGAACAGAGTCTTTAAATAATACTTTTTTATAAGGACAGAAAGCAGTGTTTTTTGGCCTTGTAATACCTCATATTGAACCCCAAGAAATACGTGAGAGGAAGCTGATTGCAGCTGTGTAAATTATTCTCACATTATTCTGCTATACTTGAAACCTGCCCCCTTTTCACTTGAAGCTTGTGAGAGTTCACATTATATGTAATATTGAAAATCCCTATGTATAATTAATTAATTACTTGTCCCCATATATTTGTCTTTGTATGTACATCTGTAAAATGGGAATGCACTTCTGAGTTTGGATTGGGGTGCTTGGGACTGCATACGTGCTGCTAATCCAATCCCCTAGCCAACTTAACCTGTCATGCAGTTAGAAAACTCCCCTGGGATCTTTTGGCCTACTGCTCATTAAAGAAGAGGCAATGACCAGATGTTTCCTTAAGGATGACATTACAGTTTGTGAACTTTTGTTAGGTTACATGTTTTCCAGTTAAAAGATATGGGAACAACTTCAGTTTTGCAATTTGCATTTGCCTGTTTTGTACTAGTGTGTACTTCGTTCCTGTTCTGTTGCTCTTTCGGCTCAAGTATTTGGCTGAAGTCTAACTCATCTCTGAGTCTTAACTCATCTTCTTTAATCCTTCTCTGACCTTGAAATATCTGCCTGAAATTTATAGCCCAGATTTTTAACCAGGCAATTTATTAGAGCTTTCTGGATTTACCAATTTCAAGGTCTACCTTCCTCATACTCTAAGTAATCCTTACACATTTTTTCCATTTTTGTGTGGGAATGGAGTCCCCAGAGAAAAAACATGGGAATCTTAAACTATGGCCTGTTGCTAAGCAACTCTGCAAGCTGATATGAAGTATTTTTACGCTTGCAGTTTTCAAAACTTTTTGAAGCAGGAGGCACTTTCAAGCAATAGCCCTTGTGTCAGGTTTTCTCTTGCAGTTAGGGAAAAGCAAAAAGATATTCTTAGAGTATGGTTGTTGAAGTGCCTCAGTCCCTGGGCACTGACACAGGGACAGAGTTTCCCTAGCTTTGGGTGAAGAATAGTTACATAACAAAGCAAATAAGATGGGATTATATTGGGGAACAAAAAATAGGCTTCAACATCAAATAATCCATGTCAGCAACGTTAAATAGCGTTCCATTACTTCTGCATTCTTGTTAAGACCACACTACTTTCTTGTTAACTTTTTTGTTTGAGAAAGATTGTTATATATGCTTAGGAGTAACAGGAGCCCAGATGTGTCAAAATTTCAATTCTGTATTGCAGAATTTTCCTACCAGTAAAATGCTGCATTTGTAGTAGGGAAAATATTCCATAAGGAAGAGAATATTTAAAAGAAGGCAAAATCAAATGTGGTTTGCTCTCTTCTCCTGATGATTTTTCTTATTCTCTTGGCTATTGCCTCTTCATTGGCTATAAGGTTTTGTTCAATAAGCCTTAGACAGAGACAATGAGGAATAAGACTTGCTTTACATTTTATCAAATGGGCTTCTACTCATTTTTTGAGCATTGGAAAGGAGTATTTTGCAACAATACCATCTTAATAGGTGATAGCTACTCCAATGGAGAGGCTGCTGTATTTACGTAATGAGCTTTGATAGAATCATAGAATAGTTAGTGTTGGAAGGGACCTTAAAGATAATCTAGTTCCAATCACCGTGCCATGAGCAGGAACATCCCACTAGATCAGGTTGCCCAAGGACCCATCCAATCTGGCCTTGAACACCTCCAGGGTCAGGGCATCCACAACCTCACTTGGCAACCTGTTCCAGTGTCTCACTACTCTCATGGTGAAGAAATTCTTCCTAATGTCTAGTCTAAATCTGCCCCTCTCCAGTTTATACCCATTACCCCTCGTCCTACCACCACAAGCCTTTGTGAATAGTCCCTCCCTAGCTTTCTTGTACGCTCCTTTCAGACACTGGAATGTCTCTATATGATTTCGTCAGAGCTGTCTCTTCTCCAGGCTGAACAACCTCAACTCTCTCAGCCTGTCCTCACAGGGAAGGTCTTTGAGCCCTCAGGTCACCCTTATAGACTCCTCTGGACCCATTCCAACAGCTTTATATCTGTCTTATGTTGAGGATTCCAGAACTGGACACAGTACTCTAGACAAGGTCTCATAAGAGGACTATAGGGGCAGAATCACTTCCTTTGACCTGCTGGCTATACTTCTTTTAATGCAGCCCAGGATCTGGTTGGCCTTCTGGCCTGCTAACGCACACTGCTGGCTCATGTCAAGCTTCTCATGGACAAGCACTCCCAAGACCTTCTCTGCAGGGCAGCTCTCAACCCTGTCATCCCACATCATGTATTGAAAATGAGGATTGCCCTGACCCAGGTGCAGGACCTTGCAGTTGACCTTCTAGAACCTCCTGAGGATCTCAGAGGCACACATCTCCAGCCGGTCCAAATCCTTTTGGATGACATCCCATGCTTCCAGTGTGGCAACTACATCACTCAGCTTGGTGTCATCTGCAGATTTGCTGAGGATGCACTCAATCTCGCTGTCAATATTATTAATGAAGATATTAAAGAGTACCGGTCCCAGTACGGACTTCTGAGGAACATAGCCATGAATCTCCATCTATACCATTGACTGCTGCTCTTTGAATGTGACCATCCAACCAGTTTCTTATCCACTGAAAAGTCCACCCATCAAATCCATATCTCTCCAATTTAGAGAAAAGGATGTTGTGGGGAATTGTGTCAAAGGCTTTACATAAATGCACATAGATGACATCCGTTGGTTTTCTTGTGTCCACTGCTGGATTACTCCATCATAGAAAGTCACTAAGTTGGTTACACAGAATTTGCCCCTGGTGAAGCAATACTGGCTGCCATTAATCACCTCCCTGTCTTCCATGTGCTTTAACGTAGCTTCTAGGAGGATCTATTCTATTTGAGGTTCAGACTCGACATAAGGAAAAAATTCTTCACTGAAAGGATTGTTAGGCACTGGAACGGGCTGCCTAGGGAATTGATTGACTCGCCTTCTCTGGAGGTGTTTAAGGTGCTGGTGGATGAGGGACATGGTTTAGAGATTGGTAGGAATGGTTGGGTTCGATGATCCGGTGGGTCTCTTCCAACCGGGTGATTCTATGATCCCATGATCTTCCCAGGCACAGAGGTGAGGCTGACAATTCAGTAGTTCTCAGGGGCATCTTTTCTACCCTTTCTAAAAATGAGCATGATGTTACCCTTCTTCCAGTCACCAGGGGCTTCTCCTGGTTGTCATGTCTCTTCAAATATCATGGAAAGTAGCTTTGCAACCACATCTGCCAATTCCTTCAGGACTCTGAGATGCATCTCATCAGGTCCCATAGACTTACATACGTTCAGGTTCTTCAGATGTTCATGAACCTAATTGTCCTCAACAGCAGGAGGGGGTTTCATAGAATCATAGAATAAACAGTTTGGAAGAGACCCACCAGATCATCAAGTCCAATCATTCCTATCAAATTTATCCCCCTGGTCATCGTCTTGTTTTCCCATAACCCAGGAGGGGTGAGGAGAGCAATTGTCAGTGAAGACTGAGACAAAAATATTGTTAAGGAACTCAGCTTTCTACTCGTCTCTTGATACGTGATCACCATTTCCAGCCATCAGTGGGGGTACATTCCCTTTCACCTTCCTCTTTGAGTTGACATACCTGTGGAAGCCCTTCTTGTTGGTCTTCACTTCCCTTGGCAAGTTCAGCTCCAGCTGCACCTTGGCCTTCCTGACCTCATCCCTACACAACCAGGCAACATCCCTATATATGTCCTAGGTTACCCATCCCTGCTTGCACTACCTGTGCACTTCCCTCTTCTTCTTGAGTTTAACCAGCAGGAATCAATTCAGCCATGTCAGTTTCTTCCCTTCCCTGCCTGATTTCCTACATACAGGGACTGAGCGCTCTTGCGTTTTATGGAAAGCATCCTTGAATATTTTCCAGCTCAGTTCTGCTCCTTTGTCCCCAAGGATCTCATCCCAGAGGATCCTCTTGAGGAATTCGTTGAAGAGCCAGAAGTCTGCTTTCCAGAAATTTAGTGCCCTGACTATACTCACCACCTGTTCCATATTCCTCTGGACATTGAACTCCACCAGTGCATTATCACTGCAGCCCAGGCTGCCTCCAGTCCTAATACCACTGATGAGTTTGCTTGTATTTGTGACTATCAGGTCCAGTATTGCACCTCCTTGGGTGGTGGACTCTACTAGCTGAATTAAGAAATTATTCTTAATGCACTCCAGGAATCTCCTGGATTGCCTGCAGTTTGCTGTGCTGCTTTTTCAGCATATGTCAGGGTAGTTTAAGTCCCCGAATAGGATGAGAGTTTGTGAGCATGAAACCTCTTTTAGCTGGAGGAAGAAGACTTCATTGGTTGGTTCCCCTTGATTGGGTGGCCTGTAGTATACATCAACCACAAGGTTCCTGTTGGCTCTTCTGCCCTAAATTTTGACCCACAAACTCTCAACCTGTTCATGGCTACTCTTCAATGACAGCTCTTCAGATTCTATCCACTTCCTGAGATAAAGGGCAATGTCTCCACCCCTTCTTCCCAGTCTGTCCCTTCTAAACAGCCTGCAGCCATCAATAGCCACACTCCAGTCTTGTAGTATACACAAACTGCAAAGTTCCTGTTGGTTCCACAGTCTTATATTCTGAGCCACAAGCTTTCAACCTATTTGTGGCTACTCTTCAATGCTAGTTCTTCACATTCTATCCAATAGCCACACTCCAGTCATGGGATTCATCCCACCAAGTTTCAGTGATGGCAACTAGATCATAGCTTTCCAGTAGCACAGCAGCTTCCAGCTCCTCCTGCTTGTTACTCAGGCTTTGTGTGTTAGTGTAAAGGCACTTCAGCTGGGCTGCTGGTTCCATCTCCTTCCCAGTGGACCCTTTATTACCTACAAGGCACTTTAGGGAAGTGTCCTCCCTAACACCTCACCAGTGCCACCCATCCTCCCACTGCTTTTTATAGACTATCTTGGTGTTATTCCCTTCCCCTTCATATCTACAAGCCCTGCAAACTCCTGGGTAAAGACCCTCCTCCTCCTCTGAGAAAGGTGACTCCCATCTGAGGCCTATTAGTCCTGGTGCTATATAGGCCATCCCATTATCAAAAAAACCCAAACACCAGCCACAGAGTCATGTATTAATTGACTGGGTCTGTCTGAGCTGTGCTATGTCACCACCCGTGACTAGCAATATTCCTTGGTTGAAAGAAAATGGCAAGCATGGTATCAGTAATCAGATGATAAGTATATGTCTGGCCAAAGGAAATGAGATCTCATAGTGAACATGGAAGTCTGAAAATCCAAGCCTGATTTCCCTTTAACTCAGTGTTTCTTGCTTTTGTCACTTCAACTTGGCAGCTGGGACTGGGAAATGTATTTGTGGCATGTGTGGTTTAGAACGTTGCTGTGCTGGTGCCTGCACAGCCATTGGACTCTGGGCTGAGTGGTGTAATTTGTCAGAGATGTTCATGCATGTGCTGGATTTTCCCAGAGCTGAATTGGATTATGATTGCGGGGGGGATATGCTGAGGCTGGAAATCTCCTAGAAAATGTATCGCCATTTTATCAGTAACTCAAACCTGTATACTAGAATGATTTTGTGTTTCAAAATACCAGGCTTCCCATTATAAAATCAAAGAAAATTTATTTTCTGAACTAATGAAAGGTCTGCTACTTTAAAGAGATAAGATTCTTGTGGTATCTAGAAGGGCATGACATTTTTCTCTTGTTTGATTATATTAGGTTTATTAAATATGACCTCAAGTTACTCAAGCTGCAGAAGTTCAGAAGATTTCAAATGAGTATTTTCAATTTATTTTTTTAAACCTCTGTAATAGTTGTAAATTGTCCTTCTTTTAAAGAGCAAATAGTAAGAGGTCAATTAATCCATATATATATGTGACTCCATATTTCATTACAAAGGAAAGTTTACAGAAGAAATGTAGCTATGACTGTTAGAATGATGGACATTCAAGAAGAATCATTGATGTAAAAGTAAGAAAGCTTTAATCCATGGAAAAGTGTATAAAATTTTTAAATGTTATTGGTAATTCAGAAGATAATGAGGTTTGAGGAATACTTGTGTTAGCTATAGTTGTCCTCTGTTAGAGAGATGCTTAATTAAATATCATCAAAGGAACAAGAGAGATGACCTTAGTGTTTTTGTAGTTAGTAAGGGATGACTTTCTCTCAATTTGTAACTTAAGAATGACCACCTTGCTTTTAAGTTCAAAAAAAATCAAAGAAATAAATGAGCTTGTTAATTCTTTATGTTGATTCCTGATAATTCTGAGTACTGAAAACTGAATTTATTAAAATAGCAATGGATTTTCTGTTTCTAATTTTTTTTGCTCAATTTTATCACCAGCATTCCAGTTCTTTGTAGGTAACACTTTGCAATTCTCTTGCCTTTCACAATATATGATATTTTTTGTTACTGTGTCAAATTCTAATGACCAGTGTCAGTAGAGGGTTTCTAGTTTCTGTTTAAAAAAAATGAATAAATAAATGAAATAAAAAAAGAATAAAATAAAAAAAAATGAATAAAAAACCCCTCTTAGTCTGTGCTGTCAGTTTAAGGGCAGCAGTAACTTGCACATACAAGGAAATAAATCTTTAAAATCCCAGGCCCATTTTCAGTAGCAGTATTTTTCTTTTAGGTGCTGAGCTTTTAGGTTCATGAGCTTTGAATTAAACTGATAGTGCTATTGTCTGATGCCCTTAGAATGGGGAGAAACCCTCCATGTTCTTACCATTGTTGACAGCAAGTAGTAGATTCCAGATTTTGCAGTTCCAGAAAATACTATTTTTTAAATGGCATACCTTATACTCTTTAATTTACACAACGTCAGCTCATTTTTTATAGATATCCTCACTGGAATTTTAATATAGTTTTCTGTACATGAATGTTCTCATTCTTGCTATCAACTTTGTGACTGCCCAAATTAGGTAGTGAAAGTCAACATTTTATCTTGCTTATTTTGCAGAAAATTACACATTTCAGTGAGATATCAGAATCAATTCACATGAAAAAATATAATCAATAAATAAATCAGATTTCTGTAGAAATCACTTTGTGCCTCTCTGCCTGCTTCCAATTGCATTTTGTTCCTTCAATTGAAAAGAGGGGTAGCAAGGTGGGTGCTGGTCTCTTCTCCCAAGTAACAAGACACAGGGCAAAAGGAAATGACCTCAAGTTGAGTTAGGGGAGATTTAGACTGGATGTCAGGAAAAAAGTCTTTCCTTAAAAGAGTGGTGGATCCCTGACAGAGGCTGCCCAGGGCAGTGTTGGAGTTGCCACCCCTGGAGGTGTTTAGAAAGTGTGTGGATGTGGTGCTTTAGGACATGGTTTTGTAGGCACAATGGTGTTGGGTGGATGGTTGAACTGGACAGTCTTAGAGGTCTTTTCCAACCTTAATGATTCTATGATTCAAGCATAAGATACTGTTTGACAGGGAATGCCTCACACCGTTTCTTTCTTCCCAGTAAAATAGAGTCCATATTTCAGCTGAGACAATCAAAAGCTACTGATATTACAAATATTGTACCATTATTTTAGCTTCCATCTCATTAATCTCATTTCAGATTAAAATGTGTTTAAATTATGGAGCATTCTTAGTGTTTCTTACCATATTAATGGGAAGAAAGTCACTAAAATGCCTGCACAGCAGCAAAATATGACTGTGATTTGCCCTTTCACTTCACAGATTAATGGAGTGGAATGAGTTAAAATTTTTCATTGAGAAATACTTTTTCCTTGAAATAAGTTTTCCTTAAAATACTGTAGATTTGTTTGATGTGCAGGAAACCTCCATTTCTGGTAGAAAAAGAAAACCACAAAGTTAAGGCTTGGCATAGAAAATACCAAACATTTTTAAATTTAAAGAGTCATTTTATTTCTGAGATATCAAAACCAAATCAAAACAAGTATTTTTACTTGTAATCTTAAATGATTGGTTTGCAGCAAAAATGATGACTAAATCTTTTTGAAACTTCTCATGGGAAAAAGAAAAAAATTTGGAGTTCTTAATCACTTATGTGTGAGAGTGCCACATTGCTTTTCAAATTCCTCTGGTGTGAGTTGGTTAAAATTGTGTTAAATCCATAGTGACTAGATTTGAGGTATGTGTAATTCGAAGACATGGACTTCGGTGACATGGTTTAATCTAAGACAGATTTTGCAGAAACTTATGTTTGGAGTCTGGGTTTGCACACTGCAGGAGGACTGGGAAAAGAGGGGCAGAGTAAACAGCATCTTTTGCAGGAATGTGCTCCAACTGTCTTGTACCCTCCGTCCAGCTCTGTAGAGTATAAAAGACAGTTTTGATTGATATTTTCATTGCATAGAATTTTTTTTCTTTTCAGAAGTTTAGAAGGTATAGAAATAAACAATTTTATTTCAGAAAGAGTATTTTAAAACAATGAGTTTTAAAACAATGCTGTGCTAGTCCCTGATGAGACCAGAACAATATACACAGTGCATGCTGTTGAGTGAGGCAAGTGACTCCTGATCTGACTGCTGGAGGTAGGACAGGATCAATCTATTTGTTCTCAACTTCTCATTCAATAGCTACAGTTTTAAATTCTTTACAGCATATTATACTAGACCAGGCTGTAATTCTTACAACTACTATTTGATAGGAATGGTTGGACTCAATGATCCGATGGGTCTTTTCCACCCTAGTGATTCTGTGATTCTAAAGTTGATGTGAAGTGTCATGCCTATACAGCTTCCAACTTTTCAGGTTCAGTTGGCCTATTTTTCACAGAAATATGTCTTAGCTTTACATAGCAGTAGCTTTCCTGCAGGAAATGGGTAAAGGTAGAGAAAATTGTCTTATACTTATGCTCATATATACATCATAGAGCTGCAAAGGACAGGAAAAATGATTTGAAGTCATCTATGGTCTGAAATATCCAGCAGCTAGGCAGTTGTGACTCAAGAAGAGTTTTAAAGATTTAGTAAAATGCACGGACCAGCAAGAATTCATCTTATCCTGGTTCTAATGGAAAACTGATGATGGGATACCCAATTCAGTGCTGTGTGCAATGATGGATTCTGTGTGATTAAGGTCTCTGGTAGAACCATGCTCATACTAGGATTTCTTTTTGCGTAGGACTTCTTTTTGCATTTGCTTAAGGATTTAAGTGTAGGTAAAAACATTAGAGGTTACTTATTTGTGGATTAAGCTGGGAAGAGGTTTGTCATACTCTTGTCACTTGAAGCAAATAAATGTGGCAGGATGCAGGAGCAGTGCAGATCCACATTGCACAAAGGATAAACACAAGCTCCTGGTCTTGTATGAGAAGCTTCAGGATGGAAGTAAGGGCAAATGGCTGAGTGAAGTTAGTGTTCTGAACCCAGGGTCCAAGGTACTGATCATTCCCAGAGCTGGAAATTCTCTTTTCATTCTGCTTTGTCCCAAAGAAGGCTTTATTGACAGTGATTTGTCAATGCCACTTCTTTTACTTTCATTTCCTTGTTTTAAGAGAACATTGTCCAGCTAAAGACTGGAAAACTCAGTTGTCTTCTTTGATTACAAGCCCCTTTGAACACTGAGTAGACTCTGCTCTCCTTTTAAAGGGCAGATGTTTCACCAAAATTTGTGTACCTACAAACTGCAGGTGTGTTTCTAAGTAGATGTTTGTTTTGGCAACATTTCTGTAAGACCCTATTTCAGCCTCTTTCCAGGTGTGCTGTCATCCAGATATCCAGTGACAAATCAATGACAGTTGCCTTTCTGTTAGCAGTGCTCTTTGCAGTGCCTCTTAATTTGGTCATTCTTATGCAGGGGACCATTTTCTTGCTCCTGGAATAAAGAATCCTTTCTTTCTCTTCCCCAGACACCTTTCCTTGCAGTAAACACTGACCAGAGGGAGAAGCTGACCTTTGGGCAATTGTAAATCAATTTCTCCATTCAAACCCAGTTTTCTTTTCCCTTCCTTTCATCCAGGTTGATCAAGTGTGTGGACAACCCAGACAACAAGAAGGAGACCTGTCATCAGACAACATAGTGCCAGTGAAGGAATTGACTGAAGCCCAGACATTCGTGATGACTCACACTAATCTGAACAATAAAAGAAGGTAACCCTAAGCAACAGTTCCTTTGAAATAAACTCTCTGCCTCACTGTTTGTGTTAACAGCTCCTTGCAACACAGTGTTTAAGCCAGCATCACAGTTCTGTGACCCTGTTCTGTCTATATGCTCTCCAGATGTTACCATCATTGATAGTTACAAAGATGTGTTTGTGGCTGGTCTCTCCAAAAAAACCTTTATACATGCCAGACTTGATGTCGCTACTTAGAACCAAGGTGTTCATTATTTCCAGAAATTTTCATCAAATTTATGAAAGCTTTTCCTCAACAAAGTCTGAGTAATTTCCACAGTCTAAATTACTTAAAATCCATCTGCCCAGTCTTTAAGGATTTGAGCTTATCAAGGGGCAGAGGTGGGAAGCAGTGCAAGGGAAAGATTCATTGCCCTGACACAAAGTCAGTCCCTCGTTTCTCAGGACTGGGGAGGAGTAATAAAATCCCTTGCAAACTCTTTGATCTCTTACATAGTAGAGCAAGAGCAGAAGCATTTCTGTTTGTTTGTTGCTTATTGTGACCATGTTGGCTTCTGGTCTTCAGCTGCATGCCAGTTGAGAAACTAGACAGCTGAGTTACTATCGCTTGCCCTAGTATGAAGATTTTTGCTCCCAGATCTCCTGGTCTATCAGTCACTTTCCCTTGTGTAACTCCTGAGTTGGTATTCTGTAAAGAGTGTACATCCCAATCCCCCTAGTGTAAGTGGGGAGGGAAGGATGTCATTGGAATCCCTCTCATGATATATGAGTAGATTTAGAGTTAGATAGATTTAGAGCTAGTCTGACCATACAATCACAATGACAGATTTCTGGCTGACATGTTTTTCTCTGTAACACCAGTATTAATCTGGAACAACTACAGTGAAGTGAGTGGAGCTGGGTTTATGCCTCCATCTGAGAACAGGGAGTCTTTGTGTGTCTCTGTATGTTGGATGGGTGGTTGATAGGCAGCAATATTAAAATTTCCCAAGCCTGGATTCTGGAGTTTGAATTGTGAAGATGAGATTTTAGTCCATTTCTATTTTAATTCTCAATTAAGTTTGTGTGAATGAAGCAAACACTGCTTTAAAAAGATGAAACTAATACCAGCAATCTAAGTTTTTCAAGATAGCAATATTTTTAGCCCCCTGTAGCTTAAAACAAAGCACAAGTAGTACTTGGAGCTAATACATTTTTACCTTGCAAATCACAGAAAAGAACATTAAGGAAATTAAATTAATAAATTCAGAGGCTATAACCCAAAGAACAGTTCATAGAATCATAGAATCATAGAATCATAGAATTTTAGAATAATAGAATCATACTATCATAGAATAGTTTGGGTTGGAAGGGATCTTAAAGATGATCTAGTTCCAAGCCCCCTGCCATGGGCAGGGACACTTCCCACTGGATCAGGCTGCCCAAGGCCCTGTCCAACCTGGCCTTGAACACTGCCTGGGGTGGAGCATCCACAACTTCCTTTGGCAACCTTTTCCAGTGTCTCACCACTCTCATCACAAAGAAGTTCCTCATTATGTCTAGTCTAATCCTGTCCCTCTCCAATTTAAAGCCATTCCCCTAATCCTGTCACTACAAGCCTTTGGAAAAAGTCCCTTCTCTGCTTTCTGGGAAGTTCAGATAGATTACACAGTAATACAATCTTAGCATCGTAGAATCACCAGGTTGGTAAAGACCCACTGGATTGAGTCCAACCATTCCTGTCAGATACTAAACCATGCCCCTAAACACCTTGTCCACCTGTCTCTTAAACACCTCCAGGGAAGGTGACTCAACCAATTCACTGGGCAGCCTCTGCCAGTGCCCAATGACCCTTTCCATGAAATTTTTTTTCCTAATGTCCAGCCTAAACCTCCCCTGGCAGAGCTTGAGGCCAGGAATGGTTGGGTTCAATGATCCAGTGGGTTTCTTCCAACAGGGTGATTCTATGATTCCATGATCTTCCCAGCCACAGAGGTGAGGCTGACAATTCGGTAGTTCTCAGGGGGGTCTTTTCTACCCTTTTTAAAAATGGGCACAATGTTACCCTTCTTCTGGCCACCAGGGGCTTCTCCTGGTTGTCATGTCTCTTCAAATATCATGGAGAGTGGCTTGGCAACCCCATCTGCCAATTCCCTCAGGACTCTGGGATGCATCTCATCAAGTCCTATAGACTTACATATGTTCAGATTCCTCAGGTGGTCACAAACCTGATCCTCCTTGACACTGGGAGGGGATTTACCTCTAGTCATCATCTTGTTGCTCCATGACCCTGGAGGGGTGAGAAGAGTGATTGTCAGTGAAGACTGAGGCAAAATTTTTTTGGTACCACAACCTTCTCATCTGTTGATATGAAGTTACCATTTTCAACCATTAGTGGGGATAATTTCTCTTCTTATTGACATACCTGTAGAAGCCCTTCTTGATGGTCTTCACTTCCCTTGCCAAGTTCAGCTGCAGCTGAGCCTTGGCCTTTCCAACCTCATCCCAACACAATCGGGTAATATCTCAGGTTACCTATCCCTGCTTGCACTGCCTATGCAGTTCCCACTTGTTCTTGAGTTTTACCAACAGGTCTTGATTGACTCATTCTGGTCTCTTCCCTTTCCTGCCTGATTTCCTGTATCTGTGATCTGAGTGCTCTTGTGCCTCATGGAAAGCAATCTTAAATATTTTCCAGCTCTGTTCTGCTTCTCTGTCCCCAAGGACCATATACCAGGGGGTCCTACTGTTTTCCTGAAATGTAGTGTCCTGATTATACTCCTCACTCACTCCATATCCCTCAGGACCTTGAACTCCACCAATGCATTATCACTGCAGCCCAGGCTGCCTCCAATTCTAATATTGAATTTGTGACCATCAGGTCCAGTATTGCATTGCCTTGGGTGGTGGTCTCTAATAGCTGGATTAAGAAATTATCTTCAATGCACTCCAGGTGTCTCCTGGAGTGCATGCAGCTTGACATGCTGCTTTTCCAGCATAAGTCAGGGTGGCTGAAGTCCCTGAGTAGAATGAGAGCTTGTAAGCATGAAGCCTCCTGTAGCTGGTGGAAGAAGACTTAATTGGTTGTCTCTCCTTGATCAGGTGGTTCCACGGTCTTTTATTCTGAGCCACGAGCTTTCAACCTATTTGTGGCTACTCTTCAATGCTAGTTCTTCATGTTCTATCCCATTCCTGACATGGAGGGCAACACCTCCACCCCTCCATCCTGGCCTGTCTCCTACAGCCTGTAGCCATCAATAGCCACGCTCCAGTCATGGGATTTATCCCACGAAGTTTCAGTGATGGCAACTAGATCATAACTTTTTAGTAGTACAGTAGCTTCCAGTTCATCCTGCTTGTTTCCCAAGCTTGTGCATTTTTATAGAGGCACTTCAGCTGGGCTGCCTGTCACATTGCCTCCTTAACGGACACTTTGTTACCTATAAGGTGTTTTGGAGAAGTTTCCTCCTTGACACCTACTACCTCAGGAGCCTCCCATTTGTCTCCACAGGACTTCAGCAGTAGTACAGCATCCCCAGCATGCCCCTGGGCAGCTTGTGGAGGGCTCATACCAGCACCCCATTCCTCCAACCATTGTCTATCCTTCCACCTCATGTCATAGGCTAGCCTGAAATTACACCCCCTCCCCCACATCTAGTTTACAGTTGTAATACAATTAATTAAATATACTTTTAAAACTACAGAATCATAGACCATCTTCTGTATAAGTCAGTGACTTAACTGGAGTATATATGCTGGCAACCTAAACCACAGAATTACCAACCTGTTAACAGGTAACCTCCTAAAGAGATGCAAATTAATGTCTTTAGTGGCATGACAGTTCTTTTTCACCTGTGGATCTGTTCCTTTCCCTTCTTGATCATCAAGACTTACTTGGATATTGACCTGTTAAATTTGAAGGCCTGTAGATGGAAAAGAAAATATACTAAAGCTAACATACTGTAAATTAGACAGTTTCCCCAAAATGGTCCTTGTACCAAAAATTAATTATAAAAAAATTTCTAAACTGAGGATAGCCTTACATAATTAGAGTAAATCATTACTGAACTACAGTGTTGATAGTTATTGTGGAGAGCCTGTGCACCAAAAAGGAATGATGGAGCCATGCCATAGTTAGTAAGGAGTGGAGAATATTTTGGAATTTTTCACAACTTACTTTCTGTAAAACATATGGCACAAAGATTGTACTTTGCTTCTTGGAAATGATTATGAATTGGTAAATAGAGTGAAATTCACAACGACTGGCCTCATCACTGTGTTGTTCATCATCTATCATTTAATCACATATGATTGCAATAAAAACTAATTTAAGGTAATAAAATTTTATAATGGTTGGGTGAAATAATTCCTGCAGTGGTTTGTGTAAAATGCGCTTAGAGTGACAGATAACTGCTACAGGGGATCTAGATTATGAAAGCAATTACATTAATTTTTTTTGGTGCAATTTCTTTTGGTGATTTAAAAAGTGAAGAGCAATAACATCAGCTATCTGTTAGTTTAGGTACAAGGTCATGCAGGGGAATCAGCCCAAATGAATCTGTCTGCATGGTTGGCTCAGTAGACACTCCTCCAAATGATCCTTTATTCAAGGAGTGTATGGAACATGACTCCTGTCTTTTAGAATAAGGAAATAAAAGGAAAAGGAATGAGCCAGCAGTGCCCAAGTAAACAGAAAAGCTGTGGCTCATCCTCTTAATGTGTCACAATATTCTCAGCCTCAGTGACAAGAAGCAGTCTGTTAGCACATCTGTAGGAGAGACCATGATACAGTTGTCCTCTTGTCTATTCTGTAGTACATGCTTAAAGATGCCCTTACAAGCCTAGTGCCAAGCAGCTTGTACCTCCATGTATGTGTGCTCCAAAACTATTGCATGTTTGCAAGGCCAGTTACATAATCAAGCTCCTTTTACAGAGAGTTCAGTAGGGCAAAGGCAGCTTGCATAATTGGAAAGTGGGACTCTCAGGATGGTGACTGGTAAAGATGACCTGGCTGGTCTGTCTTCTGAGTGTGTGCTGTTTGAGTTTGGCTGGTGGCAGTCTTTCTCACCTTCCCTCTGCTGTTCTGCACAGTGTGGTCCTACATGGTCCCTGAATTAACAGAGCAACTGGATCCTATTTTTGTGGTAACTGAACCCTTTTGCTCTAATGGGTTCCTGGGAGATTTCCCATCTTTCTTTATTTTTCCCTGCATTCCATTTCTGCATGTTTTTTGTTATTCAGCATAAAGTATCAGGCACAGTAGTGTAAGAAGCTGAAATTTGAATAAATGTTCTGTGATCTTGTAGGAAACCTTTTCCTCTGATTAAGCTGAGATGTGTAGATTTGATGAATAATTAAATTTATTTTCTTTTTGCATTACACCATCATGTTCAGGGATTAGCTGAAGGGGAAGATTATCACTGAAATCTTTTTTTTAATGTGGAGGTTACTTTAACATGAAGTAGAAATGACAAGAAAATTGAAACCATATGATGATACAGGGAAAGTACAAAGTACTGTTCTAGTCAGGGTCTGGACTCTTAGCAAAGTTGAATACCTGCCTTGTAGCATGCCTGTGGCATGTAATATTTCAGACCACTAAGCACAGGCTGGTTACAGATCTGAATATAAAAATATGTTGCATTTAAAAAAGAAATATAACATGATAATAAGTCCCTAATTGGAGGAGACAGACATTGAAATAATATTTTGTTGGGGCTTCTTTGTTATACTGTGAACTTATGAATCTTTTATTCATCTTAAAATAAACAATTTTGAGTTTGCTGGGGAATGTTTGGAGTCAATAGCCTCTATTTTATTTAAAATTATTTATCTATTGGGCCAGTTATCACATGATTTTATTAAAATTTGAGTATTAAACTGCTAGTGCAAAACAGGTTAGTAATGCCAGATGCAAATTAACTTAGTGTGAAAATGAATCAAACATTTCTGACTGACTGGCCAAGCAGTTTCAGCAAGTCCAGATGTTCCCTGTTACAGATTCTCCTTTTCTTTTTTTGACTGACTGTGTTGGAGTCACTGCTTCAGTGATGACAGGCGACACTCACTTGATGATTTGTGGGAGTCCGTCTCTTCTCCTGTGGCAACCACTACCATTAGCTTCCACAAAGTGCAATAGCAAAGCCACCATTGTCTAGGTGTCCTCAGAGTTGCTGAAAGTGGTGCATATTCTCTCCAGTAAGAGTTGTTACCGTTACTTTATACATGAATGTAAAGGTGTAGGAAAGAGCAGAATTAGGCATCAAATTATGTAAGTGGAAAATTGTGTCATGATGCTAATGTTAAATACAATTAAGAGACCTCAGAATATTCAGTACCACAAAATGTGTTTGAGTTAAATAACTACCTGAGTTATTTCCAGTTTTTCCTCCCATATAACCTTAAAGCTTGCCTCCCCTCTTTTGCAAAGTCTGGGTTTTTTCAGTGATGCAATCTGACCAAAACTGAACAGCAAAACATATCTGTATTTACATTATTTATTAACTGACAGGAAATCGCTCTTTGTCCCAGAAAATGGATATTATTTATTTGCATCCCCCTTCCCATGGTGCTTATTCTAAACTATTTGCCATTGTTTTTTTGCATAGCCTGATACATTTACAGTTCTTCCATATGGTATCGGTTATAGTCAATTTCAGCACCACTAAATTTATTTTCAGCTTTTTTTCTGTGTATGCTGAATTTATAATTGTGCTCCTATTGGAAAATGACTGGGAGAAACAATCTGAGTTGTGGGGGTTTGTTAGTAATATGTTGCCATTTTTAATTGCATTTATGCTCTGGAAAAATATCATGACAGTTTTCCTCTTTATTTGTTTTTTTTAATATTATCTTGCGCATGTGCTTGATGACCTTTCTTTCAAATAATTTTTACTTTTCTCTTTTGTTTCTCATTTCTTTTCCTCATTTGCCTGAATTCCCATTTCTCCCCTACTCCCCAACCTCTCCTGATTGATGCTTGTTCTCCCTGGCCCATTCCAGTTCTCGGCCTCCGAAAGCTTCAAAGAATGATGAATCAAGAAGCTTGAAAAAAATCTCTCGGTAAGAACGAAAAAGTGACAAACTTTGTTGTCTCTGCATGTAGCTCCTTGCCATTGTAATCTGCAGTTGCACTTGTAATATAGGAGCTGGCATACTTCTGATTACTTCTTTTAAAATGTGGGACACTGGGAAACCATGCGTTTTCTATATAGTGTGTTTAGTTTTTATACTGGTGAAAAGCAAATATTTTCAGTTCTTGGGAGTTGGACACAGAATTCTGGTTTTGCTATGATCCCATTTGAAATGTCAGAGCCCTGCTCTGCTGAAAATGCAATGGAGTTTAAGCCTCTTGGGATGAGCTGAGCAAGACAAGCTTTAGACTTTCAGAAGGGTGCTCTTTACCTCTTTTGAAGAAAACTCCATTTTAGAACATGTCAAATTTTTATCATCTGTGTCACCTTTCATAATTGATACTCTTAGGCTGTTCTGTTAGGTGGTTTCTGTCTGGGCCTAGCTTTTCTTTATAAATACCTAGAACTTATATGTGTACGTGGCCAGTGGTGGAAGTACTAATTCCCTTGTTATAAGCCCTCAAATTCCTGCTTTTTCCTCTGCTTAACATGACAGCTTTCCTACATTTTTAGGGTAAGTTAGTTTCTTAGGACCATGTCATTAGTGGTTTATCTGGAGCAGGATTTCGTCATGCATAAGATGAGTGGACAGTTAAGTGCTGAAAGAAAGGATAGAGGCAGCTGTGAGGGGAGATGACTGCTGCTCAAACCTTTTATGGGGAGGTACTTCGATATTGCTTAAATCACCTGTTACTTCCAAGAGAACAATAAACCCTGACTGGTTTTATGCCAAACTCCATCCAGTTGTATCCCCGGGCACCTCCTCGATGCAGAGGCCCCATTACAGCCTGCTAAGCAGACACATTGAAAACCAGGATGAGTTCTTTGGCCTTCCCAGTGGGAATGCAGATAGCTCTATGATAGCTCTAGCTCAGTTTGTGTACTCTATCTCCTTTTCAAGATCTTTAACATCTTATACCAAACAGGAGTTTCTAAAGCTGTGGAGATACAGTAGTTTCCCTTTCGGAAATACAGACAATTGAGACAATGTGCACTGAATTAAAATTTGTTACACTTTATTTTTATGGCTACCTCATATTATGGAAGAGGCAGCAGTTTGCCCACAAGATGTTTTTCCTTACATACAGCACAAACAAGATTTTTGCACTGGCCAGTTTTGGCTATTCACCATAGCAGTAGGCACAACCTCCTTGTAAAAACTGCGGTGTGAGACATAATGGGAGAAGAAAATCATTCTCATAAGAATGGGACCTGGATAGTGATAAAGGGGAGGAACTGGCCCCACCATATCTCAGGGAGGTGACTTTCTGTATGGGTGTTGCATATATTGGGTACTTATAGAATATTGCAGGTTTTGTGATGGGATATGAGCTTTAGGAGACTGTTTCCACCCAGGAGGTTGTTGACAGTGTTCTTAATTCATCTCACACATATGCAAGAAATGGAGAAATATTCACTTCCAGTAACAGAAAAAGCCCATTTGTTTAATGATAAAGTTTTCTCTTGATTTTTTTTAATCTGTTTATTCTGAGGTAGTAGGTATAGACTTTTTTCAGGTTTTTTTGTGTGTGTTAAGGAATTTGTTAAAACAACTTTTTGTATGTAAATATGTGCGTTAACACTGGACTAAGTAAGACTGTATGATACATACAAATACACAAAACCCAGAAAATAATCAACTTCAATGGATCATTTCTGTAAGGGTTCTAAACTCTTAAGGGTTAAGCTCAAAGGGGGCTTAAACTGTGAGTGTACTGTTGTGTTGTTAAATGTGTGCTTCCTACATTACAGAGAGTTCACCAGTTACATGAAACGATCCCGAACCTTTTATGCCTCTATAGCAGAAAGGCTGTGTGATGGAGACCTGGTGATGAGAGACAGCTCAGCCTGCTGGAACGGAGAGGATGTTGTAGAAAGGTAAAGTTCTAAGAAAAAGGTGACTTCATATCCTTCTGATGGTTCATAAGCATTCCAAGACACCGTCGTCGTCATAAGTTTCTCTTTCATATTGAACTTGATGCTTAATTGAGCAAGGATTTGGCTAAAATAAAAGGCTGTTGATGCTGAGTTTAGGTATCTGTATTAAATATAGTGGAACACTTTCTTGAAGGCCTACATTGTAGAGTCCTTTTCTTTCACTACTCTGCCTGTAGAGAGATCTGACCCTCTAAAGCTCAGTTATCAAACCCGTACCTCTGTGACTGATGGAAGGGCCCTTCCAGTCTGGGGTTGATGGGCTCAGTATCACAGAGCTTAGGATGGTGTTTGACTATAATTGGAAATTATGTAGCTCTTCCTGCAAAGATGTGGGCAAAACAGAATGACCAGACCACTATGTTTTCAAAGGATTTCCCTGCCATTTCTTCTCACAGTTTCTGATACAGCACTTTGAATACCAACTGGTTCTGGAGTTGCCAAGCATCCTTAACCACTAAAGCACTTAAAGCACTTAACCACTTAAGCACTAAACTTAATGCTATTATTTCTATTATTCTGCATAACTTGATGCAACATGACCCTGCAGAGAAAAAGACATACTAAGAATACAACTGTATCGATTACTATCACTGTTGAACTATACATCAGTTTTTGCTGTGAGAGTTGGTTGGAAGGATGCCAGTGAATATTTTCCAAAAACGTCTTTTTGTCAAAACAGAGACATTACATGGGATTGTGTTGGCTTTCATGATGTTTCTTTTTGATACGTGTTGATACTGCTCTGTAGCAGTTTTAAAAGATCTTAAAAGTTTTAAAAGTTCTAGCATTCTGTGTTCTTACTTTAGAACAAATTTCATGCTTGTTTTGTAGGAATATATGGAATAATTTCAATGTGGGACAGAGGGAGATGTTACAATTACAGACTGTACCATTAGTCGATGTTCTAACTTCCATACAGCTCTGCTTAGCTTTCTCATGTGTAAATAACTTCAGCTTAATTATGTTTGAAATGTTCAGGCATAAATACATATCTAACACATTCAGGGATAGCTTTAGTTTAATATTTCAATGTATATTGGCATTACAAATTAATTTTAGAAACATATTTGAAGATTTTGGCATTAGTGCAGGATTCTAAATATCATTGTTTAGTAATTAAAATACTGAATTAGTTCTTACTGTGAAAATAATGGAGAGGAAGTGGGAAGAATGTCAGTATTTCTAATCATTGTTTCTGTATCAGAGTCCCTTTTACAAAGCAACATAAACAAAACCACCAAATCCTGAAATTTATATTTGTAGTTAACATATTAAGTGGGCAAACTGGAAAATAAAGTGTAAATTCACATGTTAAATCAGGCAGCAATGTAGACAGGAGATCAGAAGATTAAATATCAGCAGTAGTAAACAGATCTGAACTCCAAATAGAGCCTTATTCTTAACTCTGATTCAGAAAATATATCACCCCAATTAATCTGGTGGATCTCTTGTGAACCTGAGTTTAAGGTCACTGAGGCTGCAGGACTGGCAAATGCTGCAGTTCCCGTTTCCTCAATGCTTCTTGCATTTCAGAATGCTATTTGGAAGCTCAGCAATATTTATTCTGAATGCTAATTGGCATTCAGGTTTTTTAGGAAAAACAAACTCAACCTTTAGAAACAATTTGACACTCAAATGAAGACTGAACCATATGAAATTATTACTCACAAATGGGGATTGTATGTTCGATGAGTAGAGAGATCACTTGAGGTCTGTCAGAGAATCTGACAAACAGAACTCATATTGTACTTTTGATTTGATTTGATTTGATTTGATTTTTATATTCTGTGGAATGGATTCTATCATGTTAAAATCAATGAACTAGCAGGCAAAAAAGCTTGAGCTGCCAGTACAATGCACTGTAAAAATAGCCAGGTGTTTTCCCCTAGTTTAAAGTTGTACTCCTGGACTTCTTTTCAGATGAATAGCAAAATGAGACTTTGCTAGGAATCCTGTAGTGTCAGTTCAGGGTCTCTAAAGACTTTAGAAATACTTGCACAGGAGTGCAATTATTATTAGGGGTGGTGGATGTTTCGGATCTCTGTAATAAAGTCCCTTTTTTCAGATGCTGGAATATACTTTTAGGCTGTGTCTCCATGTACGATGGGTATGGATCTTTAGAGAGGGGGTGGTGTCAGCAACCCAACGCCCACACTCTCTGTCCTTTGAAGGCCTTGCTTCAGACTAACTCTAGAGCATTCTTAGGAACTGAACACCACTAGCGTCCTTGAAGTGCGTCCTTAGTTTTATTGAAAGAGCCTGATTTGGTGACTGCTCTGTGATATAAACTGGAGTGGGAGAAAGAGTTGAACTCAGGGTTTTAATTGAAAAGTGTAAACCTGATTGGAACCAACAAGATAATGTAGACAAACCTAGTGATCACCCGGACACCTGCATTTGAAGTTTAGGATCTGAAACTTGAACTACCTCAGATAATAAGTATTTAGAGGCTGTAATTAGCAAGTATATAAAGAAGCTTGTTAGAAAATTGTATCAATGCCATCTATAGGTGCAGTTAGTGTACACTGAAAGTTTTGGTACCACCCTGCCCCTAACAGTGAGGTGGTGTTGTGCTTCAGAGATGTCAGACTGGGCTGTCTGGCAGGTTTGCTGCTTTCTGAGGAATTCAGTGGAAATGCCCCATCCTGGTGCTGAGTCTGCCTACCCATACTACTTGTGTGAAACCTAATGAGATCACAACAGGTACCGATGTGACTGCAGGTGATAATCTGGATCCAGGTTCTCGGATAGTTTTGATGCTATGTTTTCCATTTGCAAAAGAATCCCCTGTTAAAACCATGTCGACTTTCCAACTGACTCTCAAAAATAAAACTTTCAAAAATTTGGCAGGGAAATTGTTGCTTGAAGAAGCAACATGTGAATTGTGACCATGATGTGCAGCAGCTTTAAATGACTTTTTTCTAAGCAAAGGGTCATGACACTTCCAGGTCAGTGAGGCATTTTACAAACTACAGTTGTTCTGTAGATGTGCAATTTGTTTTAGGCATTCCTGTTGCTTGGTTCCTAACTGTGGGACAGGTTGGAAGTTTTTGCAGAATTAGGAGGTTAAAGAAGGTGATGATTTTTTTTTTCCTGTAGATTGATGAGGCTGTTATCTGCTCCAGGGATTCTTCTTTTTCCAGGCTCTTCATGTCTTGTGATTAGTTTTCACCCCAAAAGCCTGAGTAAGAGGAGGTAAATTAACAAGACCTTGGGCAAGCCAGTAGTAGCAGAATTTGAGAGCTAAAAATTTATGAAAGGAAGAGTAGATTTACTAAGTGACATGAATTTATGTTTAAATATCTCAAATCTATGACAATTCTGTCATTGCATTTTTAGCAATCTTAAGTCAAACTCTAGTTTGAATAGCCATCACAGCTCTTGATGGAATGTATCACTAGTAAAACAGAGCAACTGAAGTGTTTATTGTGGCCTGCTGATTTATACTGTATTTGTGAAATGGCTTACTGAAGTCAGGAAGAAATAGTGGAATGTGTCAAGAAGAAATGAACATTGCTGAGATTTTGTATTTGTTTGCCATAGTCATCATAATATTTCCAAGGGAAATTAAATGCTGCTTGATCTCCTGATGGTTATTCAGTGCTTCGTTTTGTCCTGACTAGGTCTTAAAATTTTTTTTTGAACTAATATTTCTGCTTCTAAATATGATATTTTGGAACACTCTTTCTTCCTTTGAAAGAAAAGAATGTGTTCTGTAAGAAAAGAATTGGGAAATCTGTGTCTTAGAGAGCAACAATTTGCTTCAGATCAAAATATATGCTGTATTAATTCCATTTAAGTGAGAAATATTTTTTAAGTCTCCACTATTCACACTGAAATTTAAAGCAGCCTCCAGTTTTCTACTCATCACAGAAAAAGCAAAAGAAGCATTTATTTTTTATATACATAATAAAGTAGAGGATAAATAAGCTTTAAAAACTTATTCCCCTTCCAGGATTTTGCTTGTACTTACTATATTTTGGACACTGAACCATCTGTTCTGTGGTCATCTAAAACTTTTAATAAGTACATGAGCTGGATTTCTCATAGTACTTTTGAGAAAAGCAGTCTTGCATACTCTCTCTTTTTTTCCCTTTCATGCAAAATGTGGAAGTACTGAAATGTAGTTGAAAATGCAAGTTGTGTACTAGTGAGCTTGAAGCATGCTGTTTCATCCGTAGCCTTCAGTGGCTTTGCAACCCAGTGTCACCATTTTGGGCAATCTCATTCTTTAAAACTGAAAAACAAACCCAAATTCTCTCCCTACTGATGAAAATCCACAGCTGTAGGAGAAACTATGAAGCTATGACCATAGCCAATATATTTTCAAATACAAAAATCCTGGAAAAGTAGAGGAAGAGGGGAAGAATTCTTCTCCCTGTTGCTAGGGTTCTTCTTTCCTAATTTGTGCAAGTAAAGCATTTTTGAACACTTGACTGGTTGTCCTATCAAATACCTGTGAACTGCTATCATTATTTGTCTCTTAATTAAAGATTTGTGCAGACGTTTAGTATCTAGTGTTATGAAGAATAGTTGTAAGTATACTTTAAGGCACTGTAATATTTGTTGGGTTTCTGTCTAGTCTCATCTGTCATGCTTAAACGTTTTTGAACAATAAGCATTTCTAAGTTGGAACTTATATATAAAAGTTGGATCAGAGTACCAAACAGTTTTATTTGAAGTGGGGAAAGAAAAGCCTTTGTGAAAATCACTCTAGGGAATTTTGTGTTTGTTACCTCTCAGTTTCAAGAGGAAATTTTGTGAGTTTCCAGATGAAATACTCTTTTTTTTTTTTTTTTTTTTTTTTTTTTAATTGCCAGTTAGCTTGACCTGAAATAGCCTTAACAATGGTGGAAGTAGAAGAAAGATTCTGATGGTCAGACACAGCTTTCCATTACACAGGTACAGATCCCAACACCATTTCAGATCTTTATAGGTATATTTTATCTGGAATGGGTTTCTCTTAATGTGGCAGACTTTCCAATTGATATTAAACTGTTTAAGACAGGTTAAAGCCTTCATTCTCATTTCTCAAAATATACCTTGGCTTTGTAATGCTATGAGGAGTTAAAAGCAAAACAATATCCCTCTCACTGAAGCCTACAGGTTGACATGTAGTACCCTGATTGGGTGGAGGGGATGGGAAGGAGATATTGGAGTGACATTTCATATTGGAGTAACTTTCTCAGGAAATTTTAAATGAAAAATTTTGGGGTTAAAACATTGCATATAAAAATAGCTTTTAAACCGCATTACTGGGAGTATAAGAGAAAGATGTTTTGTAACACCCAGTAGAAAGCCACACTTTTTGGTTTCTTTTCCATACCATGGGTTGTGGGCTTCTCAGGGTTTGTGCAAGCTGGATGAGAAAGGAAGTAGCAAATCTCAGTAATTTCCTTTTCTCAAAATGTTTCCCTTTAGAGACTAACTGTTTTTACAAACTTATTGTCCCCTTTCTCATTTCCTTAGGGTCTAGCAAAGAGTCACCTGTATGGCTGTATGGGTATGGAAATCATAGATGATAACTTAGCCTTAGCATGCTTAAAAAGCATTTAACTTCTGTTATTCTTGTGCCATGGGTGTAAACAATTTCAGAAGATAGACTTATTACTGCAAGTTGTAAAATGCTACATATTTTTTGAGTATTTGGGAAGTTTTAGGTATTTTCCAGGACTTTCAATGTTTTCATTGGTCTTTTTTGTTTTGGTGCTGGTTTATTTTAAATCCTGCAGAATAAACCAAGTACTCTGTGTTGAAAGTGACTGTTTAAGATACAAATTTGCTAGAGCTTACCCTTCAGAATGATGCAGAGCTCTGACAGGCTTATTATGTGTCTTTCTGTTAGGATGGAGCCTTAAAGTTAATTGGCATGCGATTACCTGAAGGGGACCTACAAGGGAGCTGTGGAGGGACTTTTTACAAAGGCATATAGTGATAGGATTAGGAGCAATGGCTTTAAATTGGAGAAGGGAAGATTTAGACTAGACACAAGGAGGAATTTCTTCACAATGAGGTTGATGAGGCACTGGAATAGGTTGCCCAGAGAAGTGGTGGTTGGAGGTGTTCAAGGCCAGGTTGGATGGGGCTTTGAGAAACCTGATCCACTAGGAGGTGTCCCTGCCCATGGCAGGGGCTAGGAACTGGATGGGCATTGAGATCCCTTCCACCTCAAACCATTTTACTAATCTACTATTCTACGATTCTATGATTCTATGGAAGTATGTAGATTTTAATAAGGCTGCTAATTAGCCCCTGCACAACCCCAATAAACCACAGGAATGAGAGATGGCAATTGTTAATAACCATCCTTCAGCACATGTAAACTTGTGTGGTCAGGCCACCCCTTTTAGGGAACTTTCTGCTTGCTGCCTGTAAATGAGTAATGTTTTTGCAGTTACTGTTGGAACCTTTCACTTCAGTATTGGTGACCTGTGAAATCTAGGCAGCAGGCTATGGTGAGTGCTTGGGATACTTGAAGTGAGTAGGGAAACCAAAGATGGAGATAGCTCAAGGTTTTCCTTATTTGGTCCAAATTTAGTTCATCTACTAGCTAACTGCCTACATGAGAGAAAAAAATAAAAAAAAGTATCCTGGTGACCTCAAACATGATGGCAATTTTAGTCACTGAAAATTAGACATTTTGCATGTTATAAACATGCATACTTTAACTGCTCTACAAAATGCATCCATGTGGGTTTGTTTAGATTCAGATGAATGGATCAAAACTGACTCTGTAAGCCAAGTGGTGCCATTGCCAGGCCACAGAATATGAAAGGAAGAGGAAGAGGTGTAGAGAACTCAATCAAATAGTGTAGGTAGAGGGGGTATGCGGAGGTCAGGAGTGGGTAGGAGGAAGCAAGGTGGTGGAAGTAGTACTTAGTCTGGAGATGCTGGAAAAAAAAACACTTAAGGGGGTGCTGAGCTGACTTGAATAACCATTGCTAGGTTATCCTGTTCTAGAGCTCCCACCATCAGGCAACAAAGGCCAGTCTCTGGCTGCATTGGGACTGCAGGAACGGTACAGAGGTTTTGCTCTCTTCTGTGGGATAATCTGGATTTATGCTTGATTAATGAGAAGGAAGCTTCTAGAATAGGAGGTTTGAGATTGGTCATAAAGAAAGATGAAAAAAATGGTATGTGTAATGTGCTCATTCTACCCTCCTCTGCTTTATTTGGAAGTATTTTGCATATTACACATATTACTATAAATTAAAAATATGTATTCTTAGAAATGGAGTTACCTTCATCTGTGAAAGGGAGCTCTGGAGGTCTCTGACTCAGCCTCCTCCTCAAAGCAGGGGTTGCTATGAGATCACATCAGCTTCCTTGGGGCTTTATCCAGCATGGTCTTAAAAACCTCCAGTGATGGAGAAGGCATGATTTCTCTGAGTAAGTTCTTGACTGTCTTTTTGGTGCAAAATTTTTCCCTTGTATCCAGTCAGAACCTGTCTAATTTAAAATTTTATGTCTTGTTCCTCATCCTCTCACCATATACAACAGAGGTTTGCAAACCTGAAACTCTTGAAGGTTCTGCTGATGGCAAAGAAGTGCCAATGCTTAGAAGTCTCTCTTAATAGCTGTCAGATACGTTGAGACACATAGCAACCAGATTATTTTCCATTTTTACAAGGTGAAGGTCTTTACTGAGATGGAAACAAGCAATTGACTTTTTGAAAAATATCGTTATTACCCCTAGTTAATAACCTTTATTATTTAGACAAATTGCATATTATATGAATAGCGTTACCACAGAGGACTGAAATTGTTTTCAACAGATGCTCAAAACACAAAGCCTATTTCACTAAGAAAACATAGGAATAAATACCTCAGTAAGGAAGTATTTGTCCTGCTTGCTTTTAAAATAATAAATTCAATTTCACAAAATCTCAGAATCACTAGCTTTGAAAAGACCCACTGGATCATCAAGTCCTACCATTACTATCAATCAATAAACCACATCCCACAACACCTCATCCACCAGTCTCTTAAGCACCTCCAGGGAAAGTGACTCAATCACCTGCCTGGGAAGCCTGTTCCAGTGCCCAGTGACTCACGGAAACCATGATTTTTTTTTTCTAATGTCAAGCTTCCCTGATGGAGCCTGAGGCCATTCCCTCTTGTCTTGTCCCCTGTCACTTGGGAGAAGAGACCAGCTCTCTTCTCTCCACAACCTCCTTTGAGATAGTTATAGAGAGTAATGAGGTTTCCCCTCAGCCTCCTTTTCTCCAGGCTAAATAAATCAAGCTCTCTCAGATGCTACTCATAAGACTTGTTCTCCAACCCTGTCACCAGCTTTGTTGCTCTTCTCTGAACTTGCTCCAGAGCCTCAACACCCTTCTTGTGGTAAGGAGCCCAGAAACGAACACAGGATTCGAGATGTGGTCTCACTAGTGCTGAGTACAGAGGGAGAATAACCTTCTTGGACTTGATGGCCCCACCATTTTTTATACAAACCAAGATTCCATTGTCCTTCTTGGCCACCTGGGCACACCGCTGCCTCATGTTCAGTTGGCTGTCAACCAAGACCACCAAGTCTTTCTCCCCCGGGCAGCTTTCCAGGCAGCCAGACTTCTCCTAGTCTGTAGCTCTGCATAGAGTTGTTGTGTCCCAAGTACAGGACCTGGCATTTGGCCTTCTTAAACCTCATGCCATTGGCCTCAGCCCAGTGGTCCAGCCTGTTCAGATCCCTTTGTAGAGCCTCCCTACCCTCCAGCAGATCCACACTTCCACACAGCTTAGTGTCGTCTGCAAACTTGCTAAGAGTGCACTCAATGCCTTCATCCAGGTCATTGATGAAGACATTGAAGAGGGCTGGACCCAACACTGAGCCCTGGGGGACCTCACTTATCACTGGCCTCCAGCTGGATTTAACACCATTTACCACCACTCTCTGGGCACGGACATCCAATCAGTTTTCCACCCAGGAGAGTGTGCACCTGTCCAGGCTAGAGGCTGACAGTTTTCGTAGCAGAATGTTGTGAGAAACTGTGTCAAAGGCTTTGCTGAAGTCCAGAAAGACCACATCCACAGCCTTTCCCTCGTCCAGTAGTTGAGTCACTTTGTCATAGAAGGGGATCATGTTAGTTTGGCAAGACCTGCCTTTTGTGAACCCATGTTGACTGGTCCTGATCACCCAGTTCTCTTGCAAGTGCTTCATGATAGCATTAAAAAATCACCCGTTCCATGACTGTCCCCAGCACTGAGGTCAGACTGACAGGCCTGGAGTTCCCCAGATCCTCCCTGCGACCCTTCTTGTAGATGGGCACAACATCAGCCAGCCTCCAGTCCAGTGGAACTTCCGCAGTCTTCTAAGACAGTTGGAAGATGATGGAAAGGGGTTTGGCAAGCATATACACGAGCTCTTCCAATAGTCTTGGGTGGATCCCATCTGGCCTCATAGACTTATGGATGTCTAGTTGGGCAAGCAAGTCTCTAACCACCTCCTCTTGAATCATAGGAGCCTCATTCTGCTCCTCTAACTCCTGGGTGCGTACACAGAAGGAACAACTTTCTTTACAATTAAAGACTGAGGCAAAGAAAGCATTAAGTACCTCAGCCTTGTCTTCATCCCCTGTCGCAGTTGTTCTATTTGCATCCAATAGGGTCTGAATATTCTCCCTGGTCCTCCTTTAATTGTTAATGTATTTATAGAAAGATTTTTTGTTATCTTTCACTGACTTGACCAATCTGAGTTCTAGTTGGACCTTAGCCTTCCTGATGTTTTCTGTGCACGATCTCACTTCCTCCCTGTAATTCACCCAAGACACCTGTCTCTTCTTCCAAAGCTCATAGACATTCCTCTTCTTTTTGATGTCTCTCAAGATCTCCCTACTCAACCAAGCTGCTTTTTACCCCCACCGACTCCTTTTTCGGAACATTGGGGTGGCTTTTTCCTGAGCTGCTAGGCTTTCCTTTTTTGAAGAGCGCCCAGCCCTCGTGGGCTCCTTTGCCCTTAAGGACTGTC
The DNA here is from genome assembly GCA_033558105.1 of Coccyzus lansbergi. NCBI lineage: Eukaryota > Metazoa > Chordata > Aves > Cuculiformes > Coccyzidae > Coccyzus > Coccyzus lansbergi. The sequence goes on from JAUMJK010000892.1 coordinate 337,909, forward strand.
TCCCATGGAACTTTGCCAACCAGGATTCTGAACAGTCCAAAGTCTGCCCTCTACAAGTTTAATATAACTATTCTGCTAATCCCACTATTCATCTCACCTAGAACTGAAAAACCTATCATCTTGTGATTGCTTTGTCCCAGACATCCTCCAACCACCACATCCCCCACAAAGCCTTCTCTGTTCAAGAACAACACATCCAGAAGGGCACCTTCCCTTGTGGGTTCAATCACCAGTTGTGTGAGGAAGTTGTCTTCCACACACGCCAGGAACCTCCTGGACTGCTTTGATTCTGCTGTATTGTGCATCCAGCAGATATCCAGAAGATTGAAGTTTCCCATGAGGATGAGAGGTAGTGATCTTGAGACTACACTCAGTTGTTTATAAAAGAGCTCATCAGCTGCTTCTTGGCTGGATGGTCTATAACAGACTCCCATCACAATATCTACCTTCTTTTGGGCTCCTCTGATTTTAACCCACTGGCACTCCATTCTGTCATCACCATAATTATGCTCAAGGGCATCAAAGCACTCTCTAACATAGAGGGCTACCCTGCCTCCTCTCCTACCCTTCCTTTCATGCCTGAAGAGTTTATACCCCACCATAGCTGCACTCCAGTTATACGAATCGTCCCACCACGTTTCCATGATGGCAACGACATCATAGGCTCCTTTCCCTACAACAGCTTCCAACTCCTCCTGCTTATTTCCCATGCTACATGCATTGGTGTAAATGCAATTCAACTGGGCTGCTGAACCTTCAGCTCTCGTAAAGGGAATAATGTTCATTCCCAATTGACTGGTCATTGGAATATCTAACCCCTCAGTGCCAGTTTAATCCTTACCGTCATCAGATGTACTCAACCCAACTTGGTCTGTGGTGGACTTTGCAAGCACACCATCTCTCAGGCACTGGAGTTCCACTTCTATGCTCACTTCCAACTAGCCTGGCTTCATCCCCTTCCCTTTTCAGATCTAGCTTATTAGCCTAGCTAGATTTTTTGTAAGGACTTTAGGTACTCCTAGGAGATAAGTGTGCCCCATCCCTAGAAAGGAAGCCTGGGGGTGCACGGACCACTCCATGATCAAACAACACAAAGCCTCTCTCCTCATACCAGGCTTGGAGCCAGATACTAATCACAGAATCACAGAACAACCAGGTTGGAAAGGACCCATCGGATCTTCTAGTCCAACCATTCCTATCTAACACTAAACCAAGTCCCTCAAGACCTCATCCACCCGTGCCTTAAACACCTCCAGGGAAGGTGAATCAACCACCTCCCTGGGCAGCCTATTCCAATGCCCAATGACCCTCTGTGTGAAAAACCTCCTCCTAATCTCCAGCCTAAATCTCCCCTGGTGGAGCTTGAGGCCATTCCCTCTCGTCCTGTCCCCTGTCACTTGGGAGAAGAGGCCAGCTCCCTCCTCTCTACAACCTCCTTTTGGGTAGTTGTAGAGAGTAATGAGGTCTCCCCTCAGCCTCCTCTTCTTCAGGCTAAACAACCCCAGCTCTCTCAGCTGCTCCTCATAGGGTCTGTTCTCCAGCCCCTTCACCAGCCTCGTTGCTCTTCTCTGGACTTGCTCCAGAGCCTCAACATCCTTCTTGTGGTGAGGGGCCCAGAACTGGACACAATATTCAAGGAGCGGCCTCACCAGTGCTGAATACAGAGGGAGAATCACCTCCCTGGACCTGCTGGTCACACCGTTTCTGATACAAGTCAGGATGCCACTGGCCTTCTTGGCCACATGGGCACACTGCTGGCTCATGTTCAGGCGGCTGTCGACCAACACCCCCAGGTCCCTCTCCTTCTGGAATTTTCCAGCCAGGCTTCTCCCAGTCTGTAGTTCTGCATAGGGTTGTTGTGCCCCAAGTGCAGGACCCGGCATTTAGCCGTGTTAAACCTCATGCCATTGGACACTGCCCAGCAGTCCAGCCTGTTTAGGTCCCTTTGCAGAGCCTCCCTACCCTCCAGCAGATCGACACTTGCACACAGCTTTGTGTCATCTGCAAACTTGCTAAGGGTACCCTCAATGCCCTCATCCAGGTCATTGATGAAGACATTGAACAGGACTGGACCTAGCACTGAGCCCTGGGGAACACCACTTGTCACTGACCTCCAGCTGGACTTAACACCATTTACCACCACTCTCTGGGCCCGGCCATCCAGCCAGTTTTCTACCCAGGAGAGTGTGCGTCTGTCCAGGCCAGAGGCTGACAGTTTCTGCAACAGAATGCTGTAAGAAACTGTGTCAAAGGCTTTACTGAAGTCCAGAAAGAACACATCCACAGCCTTTCCTTCATCCAGCAGCTGAGTGACTTTGTCATAGAAGGCAATCAGGTTGGTTTGGCAGGACCTGCCTCTGGTAAACCCATGTTGACTGGGCCTGATCACCCAGTTCTCTTGCAAGTGCTTCATGATAGCACTCAAGATCACCTGTTCCATGACTTTCCCTGGCACTGAGGTCAGACTGACTGGCCTGGAGTTCCCCGGGTCCTCCCTGCTACCCTTCTTGTAAATGGGAACTACATCAGCCAGTCTCCAGTCTACAGGTACCTCCCCAGTCTTCGGGGACTGTTGGAAGATGATGGAAAGGGGTTTGGCCAATACATCCGCCAGCTCCCTCAACACCCTAGGATGTATCCCATCTGGCCCCATAGACTTGTGGGTGTCCAGTTGGCCAAGCAGGGCTCTGACCACCTCCTATTGTACTATGGGAGCCTCGTATTGCTCCTCTGTTTCCCGGGTATCTACACAGAGGGAGCAGCTTTCTTTACCATTAAAGACTGAGGCAAAGAAGGCATTAAGTACCTCAGCCTTCTCCTCGTCCCCTGTCACTGCTGTTCCCTTTGAGTCCAAAAGGGACTGTATGGTCTCCCTTGTCCTCCTTTTACTGTTAATATACTTATAAAAAGATTTTTTATTGTCTTTTGCAGACTTAGCTAATCTGATCTCTAACTCAGCCTTAGCCCCTCTGATTTTTTCCCTACATAGCCTCACTTCCCTCCTGTAGTCCCTCCAAGAGGCCTGTCCCCCCTTCCAGAGCCTATAAATATTCCTTTTTTTTCTAATTTCACTCAAGATTTCCCTACTCAACCAAGCTGTTTTTTGCCCCTGCCGGCCTTTTTTCCAGAACACGGAGATGGCTTTCTCCTGAGCTGCTAGGATCTCCTTTTTGAAGAGCTCCCAGCCCTCATGGGCTCCCTTGCCCTCAAGTACTGTCTCCCAGGAGACTTTGCCAACCAGCCTTCTAAACAGTTTAAATTCTGCCCTCTGAAAATTTAATGCTACCGTCCTGCTTAGCACCCTCTTCACTTCACCTAGGACAGAAAACCCTATCATGTCGTGATCACTTACTCTTAGGCATACCCCTACTGCCACATCCCCCACAAGCCCCTCTCTGTTGACAAACAGCAAGTCCAGGAGGGCATCCTCCCTCGTAGGTTCATTAACCAACTGTGCAAGGAAGTTATCTTCCACGCAGTCCAGGAACCTCCTAGACTGCTTCCTTTCTGCTGTATTGTACTTCCAACAGATATCAAGTGCTTCTTTTTTACCTCTTGCTCCTTATACTTTAGCACTGCAATGGAGTTAAACACTACTTGCATCCTCAAACCCTCCAGTGTTCTCCTCACAGCCCTGAAGTCTCTCTTAATGGCTTTCAGTTTTCTGCAGTGTGTGTCATCATTGCTGATTTGAACTACCAGAGTGTAATAATCTGTCTCTTTCACCAAGGGATTCATTTTTAGAGAGCTTTGCTTTAAAAGATGTTAGGCAGTTTTCAGTTATGAACAGAAAATATCGATCAAATAAATTCATAATTGTGAAAGTGAAGTTGTTTCACTGCATTTTGCTAGTACTAGCAAACATTAAAATAACTGGTTAGCATTAGATGCTTTGTATGTATGTAATTGATGTTAAATGATTTCTTATGAAAAAGAAACACACAAATTCAACGAAGAAGCTGTATTCCATCTGCAAGAGTTATTGAACTGCTGTATAATAATGTCTAGATTCTGCAAGATTACAAGAGGCCAACATAGTAAGCTGACAGTAATTGAAGGTATTACATATTTAGTGCCAGAAAGGACATCATTAAAATGTCTCCCAGGGGTTTATGCAAATATACGTATGTAGAAAGGAATGTCTTCTGTGGTGATTTGAGATCTAGGATCCTGTGGTTAGATTACTCTTCTGTTTCAAGTTCTGACTCTATAAAAATCATGAGCTGGTAAATCCGTAATTGCATGAGAGAGGAGAGGGAACTGTCTTCATAACAACCAACAGATGTGTTGTAATGCCATTAAATAGTTAGCAGAAAACTCCTTAGCCACATTTGTTTGATGACATTCTCACTCTAACTAAAGAATAGAATGGGGAAATAATGGAATTGGGAAAACTGCTTCCTGCTTGTAAAATTGTACCTAATGAATTTCAGTACTGTAAATACCCTTTGTACACATAGGGCACAGGAAGGGGCGTTTGTTACAAATCCTCAGACTTCTCCAGTTGTTGAGATCACTTTTTAGGTTACCTTTGATTATCACAGCAGTTACTTTTCTTCAGAAACTGGGAAAATGAATTTACTTCTTCAGTCAAGAGCCATTTCTTATATCACGCAGTACTAAGCTGTCAGGCAGAGGCTTTCAGCCTCACTTTTCTGTTCAGTCAAAGGGATAGCTATTACACTTTTTGGACCATCTGCAGTACTGTGTTAAAGAACCTGGATGCATAACTGAAAAGTAAGTAGAATCATAGAATCATAGAATCATAGAATCATAGAATAGTTTTGGCTGGAAAAGACCTTTAAGATAATTTAGTCCAACCATCGATCCAGCCCTGCTAAGTCTGCCACTAGGTCATGTCCCCAAGTATATCATCTACTTGTCTTTTAAACCCATCCAGGGACAGTGACTCAGTTATTCCCTGGGCAGCCTCTGCCAATGCTTGACAACCCTTTCAGTAAAGAAATTCATCTTAATATCCAACCTAAACCTCCCATGGCACATCTTGAAGCCATGTCCCGTGTCCTGTCACTGGCTACCAGGGAGAAACGACCAGTCCGAACCTTGCTACAACCTCCTTTCAGGGAGTTGTAGAGACCATAACGTCTCCCCTCAGTCTCCTTTTCTCTAGACTAAGCAACAGCATCATGTGAGAGTAGTAATTCACCTAGGTAAATGAACAGTGAAAGTGAATATAAACAGCTTAATTGTGGACTAAAAGAGCTCTGTGCCTTATTTACATTCCAGTGTAATACAGGACCACTGCTTCGAATAGCAAAAAGTAAATCTTTTGATAGCTTATCTTGCTACTCTTGTTAGAGCTAAAGCAGAACTGATTTTTCTGACTTAGCTAAGCATTGTCTTAAGTTCACTTTCTGAAAATTGACTGGATATTTTCTGGCAATGTCTGTTTCTAGAAGCAATAACACCACCCTCTGTCTTCAACAGCCTGCAGCTACCGAAGAGCACACTGCTGTTCTTCTGTCCAGTCTGTGTGAGATGGGCTTTTGTGACAGGCAGTTGAACCTGCGACTGCTGAAGAAACACAACAACAACATGGTTCAAGTGGTAACGGAATTGCTTCAGATCAATAACAGTGACTGGTACAGCAGTAGGTGCTGAACCTTCATGGTAGAGGGAAGAATCCTCTGAGTAAACTCTCATTAAACACCACAACAGCAGCAGGCTGCTCCTCGACTGCTTTCTCTTTGGAGGTGTGACTGAACCTTTGGCTTTTCTTTGAGCTTTCAGCTTTTCTCTCATGGAAATGTCAAACAGTGCTTGTCACAGTATCTCATGAATTGGAGACCAGGATTTCAACTGTTGTTTGGGTCTCCCTAGTTACAGGAGTAGTCTTTAAGTCTGTAATTTCATACTGAATCCTTTTGTCAGGAATCTTGTAGAAATATTTTGAACTTCCCCTTTTATTGTATAAGAATTTTTTCTTTAGGCAGCTGAAGAATTTTGTTGACTTAACAAGCTTAGAAAACTGTAAAATTCTGCTGTAAAATGTAGTCATGCTTAATTTACAAGAGATACCCACAGCTAGCAAGCTGTTCCTTTTGATATGGTTTAGTAATTGATTTGTCCAGTGCATGTAACAGACTTAAACCTTGCAAGTGATTCTTAAAGGACAAAGGTTGCTCATCCATGAAAGCCATCTTCAACCATGAAACAACTTCTGAAAATTCTGTAAGTGGTAACTTGTTCTTAAACTGATGAAAACAAGGAAAGCCAGTGTTTCTTATAGAGAGTGAATATACCAGCAGCATCTGAAGAAAAAGTACACAATGTAGCTCTAACAGGAAATTCGAGTCAGCAAAGTATTCTATTGAACATGGTAGTAGTCAGGAAAGTAGTCAGGAAATACCTTTCACATGTCCTGTGACTACTTGTAAGTGAGGTATCTCCTCTCCTGGAGAAGAACTATCAAGATCAAGAAGAAGTTCCAGGGTCACTGTGCTGTGTAGTGAGACCTGATACCCTTTGAATTCCAGACAGATTTATTTAAAAATGAAAGGCTCTCCCTAAAGAGGCCTTCACAACCCTGATGCTGCAGCCCATTGACGTATCTTTGCGAGTTTGCCTTTTGCTGTCTGAGTATGCATGCAGTGAGCAACAAAACCCTAAAGTACAGGCTGGATTGAAGCCATATGCTGAAAATGGGTATTGCTTTACACACTACATATATGTATACACATATAGCCTTTCTCCTTACACTATAAAGACATTTTTGCAAGCATACATAATTTTAGTATGAAGTCCCTCTTTCTTTTCCCCCTCCATTGTGCAAGCCAGCCACCAGAGGGAAGGAAGGATTGTGTGCATACCCATAATCATCTGCAGCACTGTATTACAGCGGCTTCTCATGGTGCTTCAGTGCATTTGTTTAAGGATTTCTGTTAAGCAGTATGATCCTGACTAAATGAGGAAGGAATTATTTGCTCCTAGATTGTATGACTTCTGAAAATTAATGTTTGGGTTTGCAAATACACATTGAGTTTCCATTGTTGAAGAAAGAGTTATTAGTTTGGTCAGAAACATATGAGATATTTTGCAGTTTAGACCAGAAAGCATATCTCCTGCTAAGGAAACATTTCTGTTAGGAATGTAGACTCTTTAAGACCCTTCCCTCCTCACCACAAATGTTAAAAATGTCAGGGTATGTCTTCACCATGACTCACACTGAAAAATTGTGTAAAGAACAGTGATAGAAGTCAATGATGTTTCTACATGATAGCTGCCTCATGGAACTGTGACAGACCACTTGCCTGGATGGCATCTGCACTGAGCTCTGCAATTTAACCTGAAAAGTCTGTATGCTTAAAGACTTGATTTTTGCTGTTCTTATTTGTTTTGTGCAGTTTTTTAATGCCATAATCAAGGAAAGACAATTTTAAGGTTTTTCAAGTTCTGGAAATTATTAACAAATTGATCTTAGTGTAGAGATTTCATTAAGTATACTTATGTGGCAGCAGTTGGGAGAAAACATAATACACAAGAGAGCAACAGGTTCACTTGTCCAGAACCAACTACAAATGAGAAGGTAATTAGTCAGAAGACAAATTTTGTACTAAGATGCAGAAACAAAAAGAGAGAAAGAGAAAGCCAGTAGCAAGTATAGAAGTTTTTCACGTGGCACAAGAAGAGCACAAGAAGCCTGATTCAACAACTGCTCATGTAAAATCTGTTTGTAATAGAATGATTTGTGGTCCTCACAACTCTTGGGTTTGACTACTGTGGAATTTGGACAACTGAGAACTTGTTACTTGGTGCACATTATGCATGACCTTTTAGTGTACAGGAAACCATTATGGTGCTCAGTCTGGTTTTGGGGTCACATGAGGAACTCCAGCTCAGTGTGGAGGAAGAGCTAATGAACAACCTCCAATATTCTGGTGCCTGACTTTAAAGCTCCATTTTATGCTTTTTGTTTTAAAGTTGCAATTTTGCTTATGTTCCTGTGCATTGCATTGTATACTGTTAAAAAAAATCATCCTGATGTGGTGAATGCAGTTTTCTGGAATGACTCACAATGACCCTATACCCACTGCTGCTTAAGTATGATCTGCTTGTAGGAAACTGCCCCCCTTTTTGTGTAATCACCCTCTCATCTTGCATGCAGTGTAGGCGTTCTCCTTAGTAAATATTGTTATAGTAATACGTCCAGGTACTATGTATTGATGGCTCAAGAAACATTTCAGAAACATTTCTGTGAATACAAATAGGGATCTGACTCGTGAAGGTCTCTCTTTAGTGCATTATTATCTCTCAATATTGCAACATTAAGCATTTTTCATATATTCACCAGGTTAGAAAAGACCTCTTGGATCATCAGTTACAACCATTCCTATCTGCCCCTAAACCATGTCCCTGAGCACCCATGTTTTAAGTACCTGTAGGGATGGTGACTCAAACACCTCCCTGGGCAGCCTCTGCCAGTGCCCAGTGACCCTTTCTGTGAAAAATTTCTTTCTGATATCTAGTTTGAACCTTCCCTAGTGCAGCTTGAGGCCATTCCCTCTTGTTCTGTCCCCTGTCACTTGGGAGAAGAGACCAGTTCCTCCTCTCCACAACCTCCTTTGAGGTAGTTGTAGAGAGCAATTAGGTCTACCCTCAGCCTCCTCTTCTCCAGGTTAAACAACCCTAGCTCCCTCAGCAGCTCCTCATAAGACTTATTCTTCAGCCCCTTTACCAGCTTTTATCTAAGGTTGTGGAAATTGAATAAAACTAATTAATATTGGTTTTCCAAGTTTCTTGGGGGACACTTGTGGATACCCAAGGATTTTCTCTTTTTAATTTAAAGGAGATCTTTGAGTAGAATACATGGAAGAATAAATGTTGTCATGCAGCCATCTAGGTTGCTCCAGTGGGATGTTATCTTGCAGATGCAGTGTGTAATGGGGGCTAATTTGATACTATCATAATATCTCTTTTGTTTTGGCAGCTTTGGAGTGTTCTTTATTGAAGAACAACCAAAAAGAATGATGGGCAGGTACTCTTTCTTTTGTATGCTATTTTTTGCTATTTTCCTCTTTAGAATAAGGAAAGAACAGACCTTTTTTAGTTCAGAAAACTGAAAATTTCATGTTATAATAATAGAGTAGTAATATGGTAGTATTCCAGTCTTTGAAACTCCTTTGAGAAAAACAGCTCTGACATGGTTAAAGTCTATGGAAAACATACAAGATAAACTTTATTTTCTGATAACTTTCTCCCCATTCTTATTAGGAAAAGTCACAGTAAAAGTCCCACTGAAGAGACAGAAAGAGAAAATCTTATATGGTCCTTTGGAATGCCCTTACTAATGTTTTTTTCCAGCAGGGAAGGTGAGAGTGTTGAGGCACTGGAACAGGTTGCCCAGGGAAGCTGTGGCTGCCCCATCCCTTGAGGTGCTCAAGACCAGGCTGGATGGGTCTTGGGCAGCCTGACGTACTGGGAGGTGGCCCTGGCCATGTCAGGGTGTTTGGAACTAGGTGGGCTTTAAGGTCCCTTCCAACCCAAACTATTCTATGATTCTATGAATATCAAATGCCTGTGCTGCCCCAGAGCACGCCACTTTACTGAGTGGGGCACAGTTTAACACTAAGACTTCTGAGATTCTAGACTAATCCCTACAAAGTCTTATTATTGCTTTACTAGGATAGGTATTTTCTAAAGTAATTTGGTCCAGAAATTGTAGTGTTGTGTGTAACTTAGAGTCTGCTGTCTTGATAAGTGTAAGAAAAAAGCCAGCAAGTATAAATAAAAGTCTTTTGGGTGTTATTCAAAAAGGAAACTGGAGTTTTAAAAGTAACAACAACAGCAACAAAAGTTGGAGGTGAATTTCCTCATTCACCTTTAATAATCCTCTGTCCCAGCAGTAATGAAATCAGCATTTGTAGATTCTCTACAGTATGAGAAGGTCAAAGGAAAAAAACCATGCATTAAAAATATGAAATAGTTATGATGCTCTGTAACAGTTCCTAGCCCCCTTCTCACCTTGATGCCTTGCTTGAATCCTCAGTTATCTGTTATTCATAGTAGATGATGCTGTTTCTCATCCTCTACTGTTCTGATGTCACAAACCATTTCTGGTAGCACTTGAATTCATGTCATGAGGGAGCGAGGGAAATCTCCTGTGGCCTAGAAACTTTACTTATCAACCAGCTTCAATGTACCATCTTACTCATACAGTACTTGTTAGAGTCACGAACATAGCTACCAAAATTATTCGTAAGTGTCCGTATGTGCCAGTTATTGTACTGATCACAATTAATTTCACATCTGATTTGACATCTTCCTGCCTTTTTTTCTCCTACCTCTAAGTCTTAATATATTGAATATAATATAGATCATAATCATCTAACGGGTAGGAATGGATGATCTTTCTTTGTTTGGGAGGAAAACGGCTATTCAAGTAACTGAAGACAAGTTTCTTTTGTGTGAATAATTAAAGGCAGTGGTGATTTTGTGCACTTACAGGATTAGATTTTACCATCCAAGTAAATGGAAGTGAAAAAATATTGTGGCAACTATACTTCTCAAAAAGTGTGGTAGGTCTGCATACATATTAAAGATTTTTCCTGTGTTTTAAAGAATTAGAATTACACCTAAATATCCTTCAGTTAAGGGGCTGTAAATGCAGATACACCTCTCTGTCTGAGAAGGTGCTGGCCTGTGATGTGATGCAGATTGGTTATGGCTTAGCAGAGAGTTGAAGCAGTGTTCAGGAGCAGAGTTCAGTTTGACCTCTATCTTCATCTAATGCTCCTTTAATTGCTTATGGTCTAAATTATCAGCAGATCACAACTCAAAGAGTTCTGGTCAATGTCCAAGTAGAGACTAGTAATGAGTGGCATTCTTCAGGCATTGGTACTGGAACTGGTGTTTTTTAAAATCTTTGTCACAGACACGGTCAGTGGGATTGAGGGCATCCTCAACAAGTTTGATGACAACACCAAGCTTTATGGTGCGGTCAGCATGCTGGAGGGAATGGATGCCATCCAGAGGTGTCTTATTTGAGAGGTGGGCCTGTGCAAACCTCATGAAGTTCAGCAAGATGAAGTTCAAGGTCCTTTGCCTGCATCCGGGCAATTTCAAGCACAATTACAGGATGGGTGGAGAATGGATTGGGAGCAGCCTTGAAGAGAAGGACTTTGGGGTGCTGGTGTATGAAAGCTCAACATGAACCAACAATATGTGCTTGCAGCCAAGAAACCAACTGTGTCCTGAACTGCATCCAAAGAAGTGCAAACATTAGGTTGAGGGAGAGGATTCTGTCCCTCTGCTCTGTTGAGATCTCACCTGGAGCCCTGCATTCAGTTCTGGAGTCCTCAACACAAGAAAGTTATAGATCTGTTCGAACAATTCCAAAGGAGGGCCATGAAGATGATCAGAGGTCTGGAGCACCTTGAAGTACTTAAAGGGGGCTACAAGAAAGCTGGGGAAGGGCTCTTTATCAGGGAGTGCAGGGGTGGGACGAGAGGGAATGGTTTTAAGCTGAAGGAGGGGAGATTTAAATGAGATCATAGGAAGAAATGTTTTCCTGTTAGGGTGGTGAGGCACTGGCACAGGCTGCCCAGAGAAGTGGTGTCTACCTCTTCACTGGAGGTGTTCAAGGCCAGGTTGGATGGGTCTTTGAGCACCATGATCTAGTGGGAGGTATCCCTGCCCGTGACAGGGGGTTGGAACTGGATGATATTTAAAGTCCTTTCCAACTCAAACCATTCTATGAAACAAATAATAATAAAGTTATTTATATATACATATGATGTTTATTTACAAATATTAAGTCATTATTTGTGTTCAGGACTTGGCAGTTTATATCCAGTGAAGAATTTGAGGCGTGCTTTGAACAAGATGTTTATGGGAACTTAATGTAAAAAAGGCAAATAGCATTTATTAAAAGCATAAGCAATTATTTCAACATAGAAAACCTGAAGGAAAATTGCGCATATACTTGCCCACATTCAATATTGACTTCTGACCTCGACAGGTGCTTTGAAATGAGAATTTCACTTGGTGAACTGTAGAAATAAAAAGGAACATAGAGATGGACTTGAGTTTTGAGAATCAGGATCAGAAGCTCATGCTAAGGAAAGGCATTTAAATGTCTTCCCTGAAATATACAAAATTTCACTCCATGTATTGTTATTTTGAGTATGCATCAGGAAATTCAGTGGACCTTGTAGTATCTTAAATCTGTGGCTGATTCATAGTGGTGGAGTCTTCATTAGCTAACTGGAAAATGCCTTGGCTAAAGCAAGATAATAAATGGTTCACTGTTGCAAAAACACCTGGGGCCGAAACAAAACCAACTGCAGTTATATTTTCCATTTTTGCAGAGGAAGGATGGTTGAGCACAATTAGTAGGACATTGCTGTGGTTCCTCCAGAATTTTTTCATATCCTTTTACCAGGGTGAGGGAGAAAGAGGGATGCCACCAATGCCTGTAACAGAATAAAAGAAAGGAAACAACTAGAGCTACTGTTGCTCTGGTCACCTATTTTCTTTTGCTTTGCTTGCATTACCTGGAATAGAAAAGTGTAAGGTGTACTTTAAGGTGTTTTGATTTTAAAAGAACTGTGCTGCTTTGCACCAGCTACAAATGTGATTCATTGCTTCCTGTAGCCACATCCCTAGGGAAGGCTGCTAGGTGGGAAGGCTGCTACGTGGGAAGGCTGCTACGTGGGAACACTTGTGTGGCTGCACAAGCTGAGAACATGCTTAAAAAAAACAAGCAGAAGAATGAATACCTGTGTAATGTGACCCACAGCAGAGGTAATTTTGGAAAAGTTAGATTATGTACAGCAGACATTCAAGAACATCCGTTTCCCTGGCATAGCTAGTTCCCTCTGGGTACACTTACACTTATCTTCACTGCTATTATTTAAGGTCAACCCAGATGATTGTTTATTTGCTGCTGGGATGCAAGGAGGAAGAATTGAGGTCTTTTCTGTGTGGTGGTAGACGGCTTACCTAAAATGTTTGATTGGGCGTTACAAACCTTGCTTTGTGAGCAATAATTTAACTACAAGGAAAAGAGAATAAACGGAATGTTGCAATTCAGAGATTACAACAATGACAAATTGAGAGACACTGCAGATCAGGGGCAAGGGCAAATCTTTTGCTGTGCTATAGTGAAATGCTGCCTATCTGCATGTTGGAACATCTCCATGGTTTGAATGGTGAGGGCTCAGTTGTAGAAATCCTTCAGAGGATTTTTAGGCCAGGTTGTACCTTTATGATGTACTTGGGGGGATGGTTCAGATGTTCAAAAAAGAACTGGGTCTGAACTTGCATCAGAAAAAAACACAAGGCATGTGTCAAAGTGCCATCATGTTCCCTAAACCCTGCATTAAGGAACCTGGAGGAGGTTTTGCTAACCTTTGCTGTGAAGTGGCTGTGAATTGTCAGTATGTCCTCTCATTGATGGTTTAGGATTAAAGTTGAGTACTGTTCCTACTTCGAAGTAGATGAGAGCCCCTAGGGACTCTGCAAAGGTGTGAACTGTGTTATTGCTATCCTTGGTGTCAGAGAGGCAGAGTTAGAGTCAAATAGACCTTTCAGAGGGGGAAGGATGCCCTTCTACTTAAGGTTGTTTGCTCTCTCGAGTGCAATAACTCCAAAAGCACAGCCCTACTGAAAAAACACTGAGTTGAAACAATCCATGGTACAGGTACAGCAAAGCCATCTCTTACCTGGAGGAATGACTCCTTCTGTTAATCAAAATCTTTGCAGAGACTAATCTCTTCCAGTTTTGCATGACTACCAATAATCTGTGATTGCTCTGGGAAGGTGGCAGCCTCCCATCCTGCCATGGAGGCATTTGTCAGTAATAGGGTATGGTGCATTTCAAGTGAAATCTCTGCATTCCTTCAAGAAACCACCCTGCTCCTCCTGAACCCCTTCCAGATGAGGATTCAGCAAATCATTTTTCTTAGTGAAGATAAAGGATGTGATTTTTTTCTTTGTTACATTCAATAAGATGACTTGCAATTGAGGGTTCAGGTTTAATTACTAACATCATTAGGCTATAGCTGTGTTATAATCCCTTTTAAATTCTTGGAACTTCATTTAGTAATGTGTTCTCTTGAGTTCTTCTGTTATTATTTTATCAGCAGTGAGTCATGTGTAGAAAGCCTTTCCAATAGATTTCAAAATACAATTGCATGCTCTAAAATGCCAGGTGAAGAGCTATGTTTTAAATACTTTCTACAACCCGCTCCAGATTAGGTAACTGGCATGATTGTATTATAGATTTGGTTGACAGTAAAAGCTTTAAGGGAAAATAACTGCTCTGGGACTGAAAAGTAAGCTTTGTGAACACAAATACTGGGTTATTAGACTAGCAGCAAACACATTCTGGAATAGGGAATGTTTTGTATTATTTCCATATTTTCAGCATTGCTTTTGGACCTCTTATGATTGGGAATGCCAGCTGTGATTGTAGGGAAATGAGACTCCCACGCAGTCGGAATTCAATGAGAGGTTGCTATAAGAACTTCTATGCTCCTTTGGTGATAGCTCCTAGTAGCCAAAGCAAGATCAGCTCTCCTAGGTGCTCATTATGTGTAGAACAAGGGACTTACACCTTTGAAATATTTGTTCTACAAGGAGAAGCCAAGATAAAGCAATTTCCTGGAGGCAGATAACAGATACAATATTTTAACCAATGCATGCAAAGTCGTGCTCAATGTCTGGAGCTAAATTGGCAAAAGAACACCTCTCTCCTGATTTATAGGCTGTTGTCTTAGCTTAACTCTGTATTATTCATTGGATAATGAGGCAAAAAGCTGAATATCATCTAACATTCAATATGTTTTATCTTAATTTTAAAGAGTATTTGAGCAACTGTTCATGAAATTTTCATCAGAGTGTATGGTGAGATGGAATGGGCTGGAAAGAGACTGAAACAAGAACTACTGTGTTTTTATTCCATGGCTCTGATCAAACTGAGAAAATGATGCTGAGCTTCTCTCAGCCCTCAGTGGATCACATTGATTGCTGTGGAGACACTCAGTAACCATGCCACAAGCCATGTCCATCAACTTACTATTTATATGCCCAAAGTGTGGATACCACCTGTCATGTGACTAATTGCACAGGTTGTAAAAAGGACTTTAAACCAGAAATGAGTAAAAATGTAGCAATGTTATTAAAAAAAGTAGAAAACAAGGTGAGACATGATATGTTTCTTTGTACACGGATTTTCTCACTAGGTACAAAGGCAATCCTCTGAAAGATTGTAATTTCTATTCTGTTTAGTGAAAGCATGCTAAATTAGAGATGTTTTCTTTGCTACAAGAGAGTTTGGTTTGTGAAATTTTTATTCCCAATTGTTTATTGATCCAGAAAGCAATTTGAAAACTTTTCCAGACTGATCCCTAAGTGCTTCCTTACACCATTGCCTGTTGCCACACAGTTTCTTTCTCTCTGGTGGTTGTTGACTGTGGTGTTACCAGCCTGCAAGGACTGACATGAAGAAGTCTGCAGCTGCTCAGATGCAGAAAAAGAATTAGAGCAACTGTTTGAGCTGACTGTGATTCAGCCCTGGGGAGTTGTGATTTTACAAGCACTTGAGTGCATAAACAGGCAAATGTATGTGTATGGGAATGTTTGTATTTCTTGTTCACTAGCCACTGTGCTTGTTTGTTAAAGCTTATGGGAAACACAAGCAGCAGCACATAACTCGGGTGCACAGCCTGCATCACAGGTTGGCCACCATTATATGAATGTTCAAATAAGTTATGAGATACTCAAAACTCTGAAGCTCAACTACACAAATCAAGATCATTCAGAAAAGTTACAAAAAATATTCTGCAATTGTAATATAATGGTGATAAATAATACTAGATGGGCACTTACAAAGGCATTTGGCAGCCATTAGAATACAATTGTGTTACTTGGATTGAACCACTGAGTTGAACATTTTATAGCCTTTCAGAACTTGTGAGAGGAACCTTTTTGGAATACGACAGAGGGTTTTTAAGGCTCCTACAGTGGCCACATATTAAAAAACAAGTTAATTTATCATCAAAATGACATGGAAGATCTGCATGGTCATTGGCCATATGATGTAAACCTGCAGGCCTTTTTTATATCCCAGCATTTGCTGTAAATCTCATTTTTGGACTTAGTTTCTGATTTAAATTACTTAAAAGCCATGGCAGTAATCATGCAAGAATGAAAAATAAAAAGATTTAAAAAGTCAGTGGCATCATTACTCTTGTCAGTAATTAACCAGTAAATGATACTAGGGGTTGAAAAAATGCTGGAAAATAGTTGGCATAATTGTCTCTCTAGTAGCTTTTGATTTTTTTTTTTAAATTTTATTACTATAAGTTTAAAGCCACACAGCCCTGTTTTGTGTAGTGGAACATAAACCTGGTGCTAAGAAACATAATTCAATGAAATTAGGAAATGCATCTCTGTTGGGAGCCAGGAGGAAGGGGGTCACAGTATGCCTCAGTTAGTTTTATTGATCACAGCAGTATGCAAACACCCATATTGTTATTCTGTTCTGAGATACAATCATCCTGTGTCAGGTTCTGGATATACCACCCTTCACAGAATCACAGAATCACAGAACAACCAGGTTGGAAGGGACCCATCGGATCTTCTAGTCCAACCATTCCTATCTAACACTAAACCAAGTCCCTCAATACCTCATCCACCTTAGTACCTCATACCTCATACCCTTAGTGTATTTGTGCTCTGAATGATGTATTTATGTACAGTAAGTATAGTCTTCCCCTGTGCATTGGACAGATTGTGCAAGGAGATCTGTGCCTGCAAAGCATGTACCTGTGCTGGTTGTTTGATATTCAAGTACACATGTGAGTTCACTTGATCACTGAACATTTCCAACTCTTGGAAGTATTCATCAGTGAAGTGGGAAAATATTGCTATACTTCAGAATGGCAGGTGTGTGAGCCAAAAAAAAGAACATATGATCAAGAAGGCTGAAAAGTATGGTTGATTTATATAAGCATCAGAACTCCATTGTTACATTATTAACATTATTAATTTTCAGTTTGTCTGAAGACTTCATTGACATTTCCTTTCATTACCTTGTTTACAATAAAGTCTGACAAGCAGCAATGAGTTTTCAATACAGGCTTAATTTGGTGTAAATTACACAGATTTTGTGGAAGACTTTCTATAATGTTTCTGAACTACAGCTTTTCAGGAGCAACAGTCTGTCAGTGGCTCTGTCACTTCAACTGCTGCAGTGCCTGCATCAGTGGAACTGCATCTTCTCCTACCAGCACAAATCTTGGTTGTTTTTAACATGTGCTGGGATGTTGTTCTATTTTCCTTTCTACCAAGTGTTAAACAATTCATACTTCACTACAAACTAATGCTATGGAATGCTTCATTTCAATAACCAGATGTAAAGTGTTTGAGAAATTAAGACTCCATATGTTTAAATTGGTTTATTTTTGCATGCGCTAATTGAAAAAATGGTGTAATAAAATGTTGTTCATCCTTTGCAAGTCATTTTATATAAACCTGTGAGTCAGAGTTCTAAATCTTTGCTGTATTCTGGTTTGACTTGTGTCCTACAATGGGAGTTTCCAAATTACCTGCCTTTGTTCATAAACAGTATTGTAATTTTGTAACAAGTCTCAGTTTAGTGAGTATCTTTTATTTCTTGGCCCTGAATAGAATTTGTGCAATTAACTGCAAGACATTTGTAGTGATGTCACTATCAAAAGAAATTATAAGACTTATTGAATAGTTTACTGGGGGAAAACAAACATAGCTGAATATATTCATATTGCCATACCCTAACATGCAGCCCCAACATCTCAAAAAAGTTTTACAAGGTAGACAGTCACAGTTTTGATCAATTAAATAATAAGCAAACACAGCAACAAAAAAAAAAAGCAAAATGCCATGCTAAAAGCAAGTGACTCAGAAAAAAAAACGGGTGTGGGTGCTTTTTAGGTCAAGTTGTACCTCTGGACTGATATGCTGAAAAGAATAATAAAGTATTTGTCTTCCCTTCCGCAGCTCTCCTAACATGCATGCAAACAAGAACAAAGTTGCTGGAAAAGTTTTTATTTGCTGTAATTACCTGAAAAGTTCACCAATGTTCTTCTGAATGGTTCACAGCTGTTGTCTGGAGTTCTGTTTACTCCCATTGTGAGCTTTACTGGGGAAGGTTAATTTTGTTCTGAACACCTGCATCTCTTTATCCTTCTTGCAGCTTATGAGAATGATGTTGAATTGCTCAGTATTTTTGACATCTCTGGGCCAGGATTGAGCAGGTTAGTACTATAGCTTCAGATGAAATTTCTTTCCACATTTAAGGCATTAGGGTTTCAAAACCACAAATGGAGTCAGTGACCAGGGTCCCAGCTGGGCTGGGTGAAAGCATGTGGCTGATAGTGTCTGTATTTCTTGGGCTCAATTCTGGATGTCACTGTTGTTGTCTTAATCAGCATTGAGAGAGCTGGGTTTGTTTAGTCTGGAGAAGAGGAGGCTGAGGGGAGACCTCATTGCTCTCTGTTAACTACCTAAGGGGAGGTTGTAGAGAGGAGGGTGCTGACCTCTTCTCCCAAGTGACAGGGGACAGGACAAGAGGAAATGTCCTCAAGCTCAGCCAGGGGAGGTTAGGCTGGATGTTAGGAAAAAATTTTCATGGAAAGGGTCATTGAGCACTAGAACAGGCTGCCCAGGGAGGGCGGTTGAGGCACCTTCCCTGGAGGTGTTTAAAAGACAGGTGGACATGGTTTAGAGATTGATGGGAATGGTTGGACTCGATGATCCGGTGGATCTCTTCCAACCTGGTTATTCTATGATTCTATAATCGGATTCTACAGCTAATACAGTCTACTTTGTCACTGCTCCCACTTTTCTTACTGCCACATTTATTTTGTGAAATATGATGAAAATGGTCCATGACTCTAATCTAGAAATAACCAGGTGGATAAAGTCAAAAGAAAACAAACAATTAAAAAGCCCATATGCTCTCTCAGTGCATGGCTTATGTGTCATTGCTAGTGTTTTACTATTTTTTACAAATCTGCCTTTTTCATCTAATGTGAAACAAATTGGACGTCATGGCTGGCAGATTAGATAAAAACTTGTCTGAAAAATAGGTTTGAAACACCCCATTTGTGTTCATCAGTAGTAAAAAAGAAGTCTAATTTATTGCTGTTATTGATACATATACATAAGTGTATGAACATGTGAGTACATGAAACTAATCCTAAGACTGCTGAAATCCATGGTTACAGAAGGAACATAATTAATGAGAGGACAGTGACTAATCCAGCTAGGGAAAGGGCAAATGGGCTGTCTACATGCTATTTCTAGGGAGCTAAACAGGGAGAGTTGTGAACAACTGGTGTTACATGAAGGTGGATATGATAGAGCTGAAACATGACAGAGCAGCAGAGACAACTCAGGAACCTGAAATCAAGCTAAAGCTGGTAGGAAGAGATTGTACTTTAGAGCTCTAGTTACCTGTAATAAAGCTCGAGGGTGTGTAGCTAAATTTGGTGATGTTTTTCTGTGCAGGGGAAGCAAGAGAAGATAGTATAGAGTGGTATTTAGAAGACATGGATACAGGGCAAACGTCAATGCTTGCGATAGCCAGCAGTTCAGCTCCAAATTTTGGCTGAGACTGAGGACAGAATGGGAGTGCCTGCTTTATGAACGGAAACAGTGAGAGCTCGATAGCATGAAGGCACAGAGAGGCTGTGATGGCTCTCTATAAATACCTTGCAATGGAAGGAGAGAAGTTATTTATGTGAAAGGGAGTGTTGGCAAAGGCATATAAGTGGGTGTAAACTGAATAGTGATATATTTTGTCTGGGTATTAGATGTCATTCCATCGGAGAAGTGAGATGCTAGAACAGTTTATTAACGAGAGTAGTGGGGGACAGATAAGCTATATTGTTTAAATATGAGCCATTTTGATCATGAATAAAGACTGGATCTTGTAGCTCAGGAGCTGTGTTTCAGTCCTGTGTCCTAGAAGGAATATTGACGTGGGAAAGAGACCAGCTGTATTAAAAAGTTGGGTATAGGAAAGCAGAGATTTCCAAGTTACTCTGGTGGAACTTAAGTCCTGATCTCATGCACTCACCAGGTTTCATGTTCAGGGAAGGTTTAGATCCTGTGTGCGATGCAAGGCAAAACCTGCCAAGATCTCACTGGTCATTGCCATAGATCCTTATAGGATGCCTAATAATCAAGAAATCTTCACAGGAAGACATTTAGCACCAAATACATTATGCTTGGGTTTATTCTGTTTATTACTTCAGCTACTCCATGGAGTTAACAGACTCCCATGGTCATTGATTTTTTCCCTTGCTCAAAGGACAATAAAGCTTAGCATTGCTGTAGACTCTTACACCACAAGAAATCTATAGCTGGTCCTATAGTGTTTCCCATCCTAGCAAGGGCCCCTAAATCTCACCCTTGCTGCCAACCCTGCTAGAAGGGAAACCATTGTAAAAGATATACTTGCCCTTCTTTCCTCTTCACACAGATTTACTTCCTGTGGGAACTACTGACTTATAGATCATAAATAACTAGTTAAAATGATCAGTGGTTTCCCTCACCTAAATGAAAATCTAGTTATAGGATGGAGTGTGTTTTTGTTAGATTTACTATGATGATAACCCACATAAATGTTTAAAAGATGGTGGCACCGATTCATTTTCCTTTAGACCACGACCTTATGGAAGCTGACAGTTACCATGGTTTCACTTTGCTCAACATTTCATCCCCTGGAAGAAAACACCAACTCATTTAATAATGAAGGTAGTAGTGTTATGGAAATTGAAATCCAAATAGATGAAGGAATTTGAATTTAAAAGGAGTTTTAATAAAAGCATTGAAAAAAGGGAATGAAGAAAACTCCTCTGTTTGCTGAAGCAAACTAACTCGGAGGTCATTGAGAAATCTGAACTTAATTAAATTTGGTAAAGCAATACAGATGAGATCACAGTGACAGCGATTTCCACCCTCTGGCTCTCAGGTGAATTTTGTTGCTGAAGATGGCTCCTGCCAAATTTATGCCAAAAGAGGGTAGGGAAATCAGTGCTGAGACAAATTACTTCATTGTGTTTGATGTCTTCATTGGAAATTTTTCCCAGAAGAAAATAGCTGTTCTATGTCATGAAGAAAAAAAATATGACTATCCATACAATTCAAAGGAGAGGGGAAAAAAATAAAGAAGAATGATTTGTCTGAGAAAGAAATGCTATTTTGTTGTGTTGCTATTGCACTGCATGATTTGATAACATTATGCAACTTGCATTTGTTTTGCTGGGATGGGAACGGGCCCTTTTCCTTTCAGAGATTCCTGGGGGTTTTCTCAGATCTTGATCCTCTCCATCACCTTCCACCTGCTGGCCAGAGCACTTGACATTAGGCAGGGGCTTGGCTTAAGGAACAGAGGCACAAGTGGTGTAGATCTATAATTTATATAATTTTTCTGATCTGACAGAATGTGTTTCCACCAATCCTCTCCTTCAGGGCTCCCCCTGTGTGTGTGCAAAGATCTGATTGAGTCAGTCAGTCACCATTAAGCCAATGGGACTGGAAGAGCCACTGTCGAATATTGCTTTGGTCCATTTCTGCATTTTTTCCTGCATTTTTTCCTGCATTTTTCCATTAATCTGTGGAGGTCTTAGAGCTGGTCATCAAGGGACCTTCAGCTAATAAACAATGTTTGCCACCAAATAACATTGATGCTTTCTGCTTTCTTCATTGATCTGCTATTGTCAAAAGATGAATTGCGCTACTGAGTCATGTTTTAAAATTGTGATATAAATCTTCAGGCTAGTTTGAGGTTGATTAGATTTTGTTGATCTTCAAGATGAAAGGTGTGATTGTTTTTGTTTTTAAAAGTCTTGTTTTAATGGATAATTGGTTGAGGCACCGTGTGCTGTACGTTTCAGATGTAACAGGGTCTGCACATTGGAATACAAGTGATATCTGCTTACAAGGAGCAAATGCAATAGTATTCCTGCTTGTAACTGATTTGAGAAGATTATTTCACAAATATGCTGTCCCAGCTTGCAGCAATCTGTGGCTGAGGTATTTTCTGAGTCTTTATATTTTAGCTCATAGTGACCGTTGGTACATTTGTGTTTTAGGGATTACTTACTCTTTTGGTCTCAATGAGGTTGTAATGTACAGAATATAACAGACTATATTTCTGTGTTAGCTGTGCTCTCTGATAACTTAATGCCTTGATCCTTCACAATCACCCCAGGACTCTGTAAAAACCAATTATCCTCCTTCTTTTACAGACCATTCATGGTTTTATTGACCTTCTTCATACTACACATAGCTATCTAGTTCCCACATTAAAGAACCTTAATGTATTTGGCCTGTCCTAGTAAGCCATCTAGCACACATCTTTAACATAATTATTGCCATTTTTATATCTCTCTGTACTCCAGCTGTATCCTTTTTGAGTGGAGTAATGAGAATGCAAGGAATCTTCAAGACACAGGCTTACTATGACTTTGTGGTAGCAAAAAAAGTTGGCGGTTTGTACAGGAAGAAAAAGGGAGGAGAAATCTGTCATTTTGTTTGTGTCCACCCTTTCTGGCAATGGCTGAATCTTGAGCTGATATTCTCAAATTGACTGCAATGATTCTCAGATCTGTTTCCTCATTAGCCGTCAGTGGTGATGGCTAATTCTGTGCGCCACTGTGTGTAAATATTTGGGATGGCTTTTCTCTGGCTGCATTTGGTGATGTTGAACTTAATTCAACAGTTTTCTTGCCAGTTACTCAATATAATTAAATCCTCCCTTTGACTCTTAAAAGTCAGCTGTGATTTTCCCCACGCTGAATAATTTCAAATTCTGTTATTTTAGTGGCACTTAAATCTAAGCATGTTCTTGGCATGTCTCTGAACAGCAAATAAGACTTTCTCTCAGCCTTTCTCATTTCTCCTGTGTGCTTTTGCAAGAACAGTTAACAGTGAAATTGATAAATTTAAAGACAATGTCACTTACAGAAGTTTTGGCATTTTCTATGGTTACAAAATGGTGCCAGTGCCCCAAGCCTGGCCTGAGTGTGTGTGGAGATGCCTGTGTACTGTGGAGGAGAGTAACTCTAGAAATTGTTATCTGACTCAGGAAACCTTGCATGAATATTTTTCATAACTGATTTAACAAACAGTCAGAAGAGCGGCTTTGTCTGAGCCTAAATAGTCTCTAGAAAATGCATTTTATGTAGTTTTGCTCCAAAAGTTTTCTTGGAAATTCAGCTTCTTTAATGGCTTGGATCTTTTGAGCAGTTCTGGTTCCTTCTGTTTTGCCAGAAATTCTATATTGGCAACTCCGTTGGCTTCCTTTTCTCCAGCTTACTTGACAATATGTAGATCCAGATTTCCACTTTGTCTTCATACCTTTGTGGACAGGGACATAAATACATGTGCACCTACATGTGCACATGTACCTCTACCTGAGGAAGTTCCAGTAGATCTCTTTCCTTTGGGAAAATCAGACAGGCACAGACATGTGTTCTGACATGTGTTCTGTTCAAGCAGTCATGAACAACTGAATTTAAACTAGTGTTTTGTTAACTCTCTATGCTTTGAAAGGAGGAAGGCATTCACTTTTTTTTCCCTCCACAGAGAACTGTAAAATACAGCACTTGGTGTTTCTAAAGCTGAATTCTCCTGAAACTTAATTGAGGAAACTATGATCCCATAAGAAAAACAGCCACTTTACTTGGTCGTTAAAACCAAATTTCATACATCTGGAAAGTTCTGTTACACAAAATTAGCATGTCAGCTGAATGGAAAAGAAAACAAGGGATGACACATTATGCCAGTTATATTTATACCGTACTGCTTGTATCACATATAAAGGAAAAAATATCATAAACATAAAACATGTAGGAACATGACAAATACAAAAGTAATAGACCATTAAATTTAACTGAACTGCCTTAATTACTGGAATCTGTTCTGGTAAAGATCAGATTTCCCAGCAAAGAGGGATAGTCTTTTTTTATCTCACTCCAGAGAAGTTATGGCTATATGGACATAAATCTTTTTTCATGATACCCCCCCCCACCCCTGCCCCAACAGGTGGATGATGGATTTGGGGCACTTATGAAACATTGCCATTAGATGTGGATTGTTTGTGTATGTTTTGTGCCAACATTTTTTTCTCACTTGTAGGATTTGTTCATAATATTAGAAACAGTTAAGTTGAATGGAGTGAACGTGTAAAAGTATCTGCATGATAGTTATTTGGCATTATTCCAAAATGTGATACTTGTTCTCTTTACTAACAGAGGCTCTAATAAAAATATCAATGATCTTTCTCAAAAAAAAAAAAGCCATATGTCACTGGAAGGACAAATTGTGAGTTTTGATAGAGCTCTCAATTTTGTGCTTCTGGGTTGCAGCTGGGATCACAATCCATATGCTTTTGGCACCATTCAAAGCAAAATAGCTGTGATAGATATTTTGTAGAATAGTAGAATAGTTTGGGTTGGAAAGGACTTTAAAGTCCATCCAATTCCAACCCGCCTGCCCTGGGTAGGGACACCTCCCACTGGATCAGAGTTCTCAAAGCCCCATCCAACCTAGGCTTTCACACCTCCAGGGAGCGGACATCCACGACTTCTCTGGGAAACCTGTGCCAGTACCTCACCCCCCTCATCGTGAAGGATTTCTTCCTAATGTCTAGTCTGTATCTTCCCTCTTCCAAATTAAAGCCATTATCCCTCATCCTATCACTCCACATCCTTCTAAAAAGTCCCTCCCCAGCCTTCTTGTAGGACCTCTTTAAAGACTGGAAGACTGCTATAAGGTTTCCCAGAGACTTCTCTTCTCCAGGCTAAACAAGCCCAACTCTCTCAGTCTGTCCCTATATGGGAGGTGCTCCAGCCCTCTGATCATCTTCATGGCCGTCCTCTGGACCTGTTCCAACAGTTCCATATTCCATATAAGCTCCCAGTGTTCATGAGCTACAGAGGAGCAGACCTTCTTGTGCTTCTACCTAGCAAAGTCTCCTGACCCAAACCAGATACAGATAACCATTCCAGAGAATGGCAGTGAAGTGTTGGCATTTGAGAAAAATACAAAACTGATGCAGTTTCTTGCAGAAAGCGAGCAAATGGGAAAAGAAAAATGATGGGATTACTGGTTCTACTGTTTGTGGTTCTAAATTTAGGTGTACATGAAGCATTAAGGGGAGTCAGATTCAATGAAATCTAGTTCAATATTATTCATAGTATGTTTTCCAATGAAAATGGTCTTTACACTCCTGTCCTGTCACTGGTAGGCCATTTGGGACTGGAAAGATCTCTTATGTTCCTGACTCTGCCACTGACCTGTCACCTTAGTCAAATCACTTCATTCCTATATGGCTATCTCATCTCCAGAGCTTTGCCTGTAGAAACATTTTTCCCCACTACTATACTTTGTAAGGTACTCTTGATAGCATCTGCTCATTGCAGAAGTGATGCATTGCTGCTATTAGGACTGGCAATAAAACTTTTAATTTATTAAAAAGAATGGAGCATTATCTAAAAATCCCTGCTTCTGAACTAGAAAAACATCATTCAGCTGCATAGAAACCTGTTGATTGCTCTAGTTGTTAGTTGTTGTTTCAAAGTTGTTTCACTGGTGAGACTGCTCCTTGAATCCTGTGTTCAGTTCTGGTCCCCTCAACAGAAGAAGGATGTTGAGGGTCTGGAGCGAGGCCAGAGAAGAACAATGAAGCTGGTGAAGGGGCTGGAGAACAGGCCTTATGAGGAATGGCTGAGAGAGCAGGGGTTGTTTAGCCTAGAGAAGAGGAGACTGAAGAGAAACCTCATTACTCTCTACAACTTCCTGAAAGGAGGTTGTGGAGAGGAGGAACTGGCCTCTTCTCCCTAGTGACAGGGGATAGGACAAGAGGGAATGGCCTCAGACTCCACGAGGGGAATTTCAGGCTGGACATAAGGAAAAAAAATTTCCCAGAAAAAGTCATTGGGCACTGGAACAGGCTGCCCATGGATGTGGTTGAGTCACCTTCCCTGGAGGTGTTTAAGGGCTGGGTGGATGAGGTGTTGAGGGGCATGGTTTAGTGATTGAGAGGAATGGTTGGACTCAATGATCCAGTGGGTCTCTTCCAGCCTGGTGATTCCATGATTCTATGAAAGTCAATGATTCATAAGGCTTCCATTATAAGTCTCTTCAGATAGCTTTGCTATGATATTACTGCATCCTTGTGAAATTCATAAAAAAATTGTGTATAAATATGTTTAGTTATCTTTTAAGTCCTTAAAAATTTTGTAAATGGAATAGTAGTTTTCGGAACTGGTGACAGAACTTACTTTTTTGTAGTTGTGGTGGTAGATTTTTTTTTTTTTTAATGGAGGATATAATCATAGAATGATTTGGGTTGGAAGGGACCACAAATATCATCCTGTTCCTACCCTCCCTGCTATGAGCCCTGGAAGGCTGCTATTATCTCCCTAGAGCCTTCTCTAGGCTAAATATCTCCAACTCTCTCAGCCTGTCTTCAGAGGAGAGGTGCTCCAGTCGTTTTCTTGTCCCTGCTCTGGACCAACATGAACAGGTCCATGTTTTTCATACGCTGGAGGCCCAGGACTCCAGGTGCATTTTTGCAAGAGTGAAGTATAAGGGAAGAAACCTTACTGATCAAGCTTCTTTTGGTGCAGCCCAGGATACGATTGATTGGCCTCTGGGCTGCAAGTGCAGAGTCATGTTGAGTTTCTCATCAACCAACACTCCTAAGTTCTTCTCCGGACTACTCTCAATGCATTATTTCACACAGCCTGTATTTGTGCTTGAAGTTGCCCTGATTCCAGTGTAGAACCTTGCCCTTGGCCTTGTTGAACTTCATAAAATTCACACAGGCCCACTTCTCAAGTATCCCTTCTCTCCAGTGTGTCAACCACACCACACAGCTTGGTATCATTGGCTCACTTACTAAGGGTGCACTCAATCCAACTGTTCATATCCCCAACAACAATGTTAATCAGCACCAGTACCAATACCAACCCCTGCAGAACACCACTTGTCACTGGTCTCCACTTGGACATTTTGGTGTTCACTGAAGCTCTTGGAGCATGACCCTCCTTAGTCATTGAGTGGTCCATGAGTCAAATCCACATCTCTCCAATTTAGATACAAGAATGTTGTGCAAGATAGTGTCGAATGCTTTGCACAGGGCCAGGTAGATGACATCAGTTGCTCTTCCCTTATCCATCAAAGCTGTAGCCCTATTGTAAAGGCCATCACATTTGTCAGGCATGATTTGCCCTTAGCACAGCTCTGTTTGGCTGATACCATTCACTTCCTTATTTTCAATGTACCTCAGCAGAGTTTCCAGGAGGAGCTGCTCCATGATTTTGCTTGGCACAGAGGTGAGATTGACTGGCCTGTAGTTTTTTGCATCTCCCTTTTCCCTTTTTCAGAAATGGGAGTTATGTTTTCCCTTTTCCAGTCAATGTGACTAGGGACTATGTGTGAGTTTGGAGTAAAATTTAATCCAGCACTCTTACTATCAGTCTTCCTTACTCTTCTTTAGCCTGTGATTCTTCTGAAGAAATTCATGCTGCTTTGTAACATTTCACACCATGTCTGAAAATACCTTTTGTGTCTACACGTGAGAAAATATGTGATTATACTGGCAAAACTGTTACACAGCAAAACAGGCTTAGCAAAAGATTAAGTGTTCAGGTTTCCAGCTGGGATTCAGATGAGTGATTTTTAAGAGCCCTGCTGATCCTTTGCTGCTCTGCAAATGCTGGCTATGTGGAGGGAGGCAGTATGGAGCAATTAAAACAGCTTCTCAGAGTGCTTTAGGAAAAGTTCCAAACACTAGGCATGTGGTATCACAAGAACAACTCAGAAACATGTGTGCCATTCTCTGCTGCTTCGCCTGTGTCAGTACATAAGATTAACACAAAAAGCACTTCTATTAGTTTTCTATTATTTTCATTTTTATATGGGCACCAGTGGGGTGCTTTACAGGTCTAAATACATACTTTAGAATTCACTTACCAAATGCAAGAAATTGCTGGCAGGAAATACTTGAATGAGGATTCTATTACATTCATTTGGTGAATTTTTTTCCTAGGAGAAACAACAGTATCTAGAAATGTGCCCAAACTCCTTACATGCTTTTCCTTGCTGTCTCTGTCCAGATACTGGTTTTCCTTAGTGCAGCTGACAGAAGAGAAATTGAGGGTTTTTTCTTTCATTTCATTGTAATCCTATACAGTGTAAGCAAGGCAAGAAGTATTGCATTTGCAATTTTCTGGAAGATTAATTAAATTGGATGCAGGACTACTAAGAAGTCTAGAAAGCAATGCAAGCAGAAGTGTCTCACAGCAACCCCTAGAAGGAATCTGTCCATGTGGAAATCTTTCAGCAAAACTGAAACTGTTTCTTTCTTTCTTCCTGTGGTAGTCAGGCACATGTTTATGGTTAAAGTATGGCTTCAGTCTAAAAGACTGGGGAAAATGCTGCAAATGGCATCAAATGTACAAAAAGGTGTAATCTGACAGTGTTGGCTAAGGGTCGTGAGATGCTGGAAAATGAATGGTGTTTGGATGCTTTTGCATTTATGAAAGCTTACAGAAAATGTGTTTGGTTTTTTTTTGTAAAATAATCTGAACATTTCCTTCCATGAACAGTTTTTCAAATATGGAATGTTTCTAAATGCAGAAGGCTCTACTAGACTAGGAATGCTCACACTCACAAAGGCTTGTGTCTGACGTGCTCTGGCTTCATATTCTGTGACTGACATTCTTGAAAGAGTGCTCCCTACCTCTGACCAGACTTACTCTTGGTTAACAATGTACAAACGTGTTATAGACCATGGGTGTGCTTAGAGATAAGTAATAATAATTTGTCACTTTTTTATGAAGAATGAGCCTCGAGTTTTTAAAGAAATGTAGTGCTAAAAGTTGTCTTTGGCAGGTTTTAGCTAAGTTGTAAAGCCTTGGGCAAGCCACTAAACTTCTAAGAATATCAGTTTCCTGGTGAAATATGAAGTAATTAGGTTTACTTTACAGATGCCCTTTGAAGCATAACCAATTTGTCTTGATTCAATTGTAATTAAGTGCAACGTATTATTAAGACCAGTGAAGTGACTGGCCTAAGATATTAAATATAGCAGTGCCTGGTCCACCATATGTTTTTGATCCATGATAATACTTTTCACTTGACTGAGCAATATTGCACTAAAAGAAGATTGCTGTTATCTTGGATTATTGAACAATACTTGGTTATAAATAGATTGAAAAGCTGGATTTGGGTAAAAAAAAATGTCCAAAGAAATGGTAATTTCTGTGGCACAAAAAAATCCTGTTACAAATTATCTATATGAGCCACACATCTTTTTGTGAGACTGTTTTTATGAGATTTGGGCCAATAAGAGCATCTTATTTTTGCCTGGAAAAAGCTCAAACAAATTACAGCTCCCATCTTCCCAACAGTCTAGATTTCCCGGAACACAGTGTTTTCAGAAAAAAAGTGCTCAGAAAAAGCACCATTTGGCATTTCTTTGAGCTACAAGTTTACAAATAGAACCTTTCTTCCTTTTTTCAGATAAATGTTTAGCTTGGGTAAGATACATATGGTAATAAAAATGTTTGCTCTCACTATGAGAAGGCAGTGATGGAAAATCTCTAGCTTTTGACCGGCTTTAGTTGTCAAAAAACTGAAACTGACAAAGCAAAGCCAAAAAAAAAAAACAAAAAACAAAAAACAAAAAACAACAACAACAAAAAAAAACAAACAAAAAACCAAAAAAACCCAATGGATGAACTTCCATGACAGTTTTCAGGATATTTTATTTTTAATTATAACCTGATGTTTTATTAATGCTTGTGAATATAGTAAGGTTAAACCTTTTAATAAAAGTCTTCAGGCCAAATCATATTTCATCAAAAATCTTTCATGCATGGTGTTAGGCACTAATGATATACCAGATTCAAGAGGGAAATACTTGTGTTTGTACAAGTTGTGCAAGACTGAACAGAATTTTTTGTTCCCAGTGAAAATTTCTGTGGGTTATGCCAACCGAAAGAGCACCCTGGAGTTTCAAAGTGATGCATGTAGATACTGCCACATAGTTATCCACTTGAAGTGAGACTGCAGAGGCTCATTCAGGATGCAGAAGAGCTGATAATCCCTGTACTACAACCCTCCTACAGCTCAACTCCTCTCCAAGAGGAGAAATAGCACCATGGTTCAGGTTCCTTGGCTCAGCTGTCAAGAAGATGGCCAGTATGTCTTTCCCTCCTTATATCCTCCAGCCATCAAAGCCTCTGACAGCTTCTTCCATCCATCTCAGTTGCACCTTCCCACGGCTGAGCCTCACATTGGGGAAAGCAGCAATGCTCCTGTAGCACCTTGGCCCTGATGCATCCCTTTCCCATCATAATTTTAATAATATTACCATCATAACCTTCCTGTTTTCATTCTCACTCAAATACATATTTTCTTTAGGAGGTGCTTGTGCTGCATGTCCCATTGCTTATGCTCTGGGAAAGAAATCCTTTTGCTGTCAGATCTCACCTTTTGGAGCAACAAGCCCCAGTTCTGCCCTCACCAGGATGTGTAAATGCTGAGAAGCACTGGTAGCTCCTGCCATGTGGGTTAATGTTGATGACATTGAGGTTGCCTGTACACAACCATCACAGCAGGATTTAGACCACTGAATATATTAATGCTTGGTTTGTGTGACCATCTCCTTGGTTTCTTCAGCACAGGTTTTTTTTCCAGTGACCAGTCCTTTTTTTGGCTGACTAGGAGAATGCATGTAACTATCAAATGTTTTTGTCCAGTGCTTCATGTTGTTCCCTGCTTGTGAAAAGATTTAAGACGTCACCTGCATGGAGTATTTTGGCAACCCGGGGGGGCTGCTGCCATCATTTTATGCCATGCAAGGCCAGGTTACCTATCCAAAAGACTGTAGCAGTGTTCTTACATCCTGGATGTAGCCTCAATTGCCCTTTTGTAATTTTAGCTACTTAACTGAGGCAGGTAATTTAGGAGTCTGTTGGCCCCAGTGTAGCAGAGAGAGCTAGGCAGTGGGTGATTGAGCTCTTCAGTGGACTGTGTGGGGTGCCAAAAATGCATCCTTTCCTAACTGAGGGGCCAGCCACAATTTTGTCACTGGTTTCATCCTACCTTGCCATATGACTGCTCTTACAGGGTAAGAGGAGTCCTCTGCTCTGGCCAACAAGTAGCTGAAGAATTGCTTTCCTTTTATATACCCAATTCTTTGCTTTTGCCTTTTTT
This sequence comes from Coccyzus lansbergi, assembly GCA_033558105.1. Taxonomy (NCBI): domain Eukaryota; kingdom Metazoa; phylum Chordata; class Aves; order Cuculiformes; family Coccyzidae; genus Coccyzus; species Coccyzus lansbergi. The sequence continues at coordinate 369,151 of JAUMJK010000892.1, forward strand.
TTTTTTTTTTTTTGCTCTATGTGAAAGGGGATGTTAGAAAACAAAAAATATTTTCAGTTACTTTATAATTAAAATTCCTGGAGTTTTCTAATGATAATATCACAGATTCCAGAGAGAAACCGTAAGTGCTTTACACTTGAAGGCTTTTGTATTAGATTAATGAAAGGACCACTAAGCTCTCAATCCCTTAGCTTCACACTGCAGTATCACACTTATGCTTCACACTGCAGTATTTTCATATGAATATATGCAGTTCTGCACCAAATCCTGATCTGGTCATAAGCCTTCCCTGAACTTACTCTGCACAACTGAAATTAAATACTTATTGTATCTTTTGAGTGCAGTTAATTATGGGTTTTTTTGCTTCCACAATAGTTTGTAGTTAGATGCTGCATTTCTTTCGAGGTTTGTATGTAAAATGAGGGATTGAAGGCAATGGTTCTTGAGCGGGTGAAATAGCTGTACCTCCAGTAAGAGGTAACAGAAATATTGATGTTCAAGTATTAGTTTATGGTAGTAAGTAACTAGTGTAGTATTTTTCTCAATCTCAGAGATAGGTCACAAATTCAGAAAAACTGAATGGAAGCATTACCTTCTCTTGTGTTTTAGAGTTTTGGTGTTTCCTTTTCATCATCAGTGTTTAGTTCAGCTCCCATGAGAGAAGAAATCTTAGAAGTATCAAATAATAGCTTTCAGGAGAAATTGTTCCAAAGAATGAACTATTCAAGTGCTATTGAATGTGTTTTAAGAAGTCATACATTTTACACTGTAAATCATTCTGTTTTTCAGCATAAAAGTGTTTCATCTGTCAAAGTGAAGGAAAGAAACAAAGACTTTAATAACAAGAAATATCAAAGCAGATTTTTGTTCTGGGTTATTCAGCATTCAATAATTTTCTGAAAGATGTCAAAACATCACTTTCTCTTTCTGTTTCCTTGTAGAATACTGTCACCTGGTTTAAATATATTTCAGTGGAGTCTGAAATGGTCATATTGTTTGTGAACTGGAAAGCAATACATGAATCTTTCACTGCAAATGAAATGTTGGATATGCCTTAGTAACACACTGTTCTATATTGTTTTCTATATTTCACCATTAAGAATTATTTAACCTTCAGAGCCTAAAGTTTATTTTCATAAAACTGTAGAATAGAATAACAGAATCACAGCGGTTGGGAAAGACCTCGAAGACTGAGTTCAACCATCAGCCCAAGACCACTGTGCCTACTAAATCATGTCCTGATGCCTGACCTCTACACAATTTTTGAACCTCTCCAGGGGTTGAAGAAAATGCCCTGGGCATTTCTCTGCCCAGGGCAACCTTTGCCAGACCTTCACCACTCTTTTGGTAAAGATTTTTTTTCTAATACCCAATCTAAACCTCTGCTGGTGCAATTTGAGGCCTTTTCCTCCTGTCCTATCGCTTGCCACTTTGGAGAAGAGACCAACACCCAGCTAACTACAATCTTCTTTCAGAGAGTGATGAGGTCTTCCCTTGGCCTCCTCTTCTCCAAGCTAAATAATCCCAGTTCCCTCAGCCACTCTCCATAGCAATTGTGCTCCAGACCCTTCTGCAACTTCATTGTCTTCCTCCAGACACACTCCAGGAGCAAAATGTTCTTCTTGTTCTGGGTGGCCCAAAACAGAACACTGTATTCGAGGTGTGGCCTCACCAATGCTGAGTACAGAGGAATGATCACTTCCCTGGTCCTGCTGGCCACGCCATTTTTGATACAAGCCAGGATGCCATTGGCCATCTTGACCTTGTGGAGCACTGCTGGCTCATGTTCAGCTGTCTGCCAACCAGTACCCCTAGGTCCTTTTCTGCCTGGCAGCTTTCCAGACACTCTTCCACAAGTTTATAGAGTTTCGTGTGGTTATTGTGTCCCAAGGCCTGGAGCTTGGCCTATTGAATCTTGTGCAGTTGGCCTCAGACCATTGATCTAGCCTGTCCAGGTCCTTCTGCAGAACCTTCCTGTCCTCAAGCAGATCCATAGCCCCAAACAGGAGTTGGTATAAATCAATGTTGCTCTGCTCACTTCAGAAGAGCTATGTTGATTTATTTGTTTGAGAAGGTGACCTCATTAACCGAGCTGGACAGAGGTCAGGTGCACCAGAAACTGAAATCGAGTGTAGTTTTTCAATAGCATCTTTAAGCAGATTTCTTTTCTTTAAGAATATCAGAAAGTTGAAACCTGATTGGATGGGCTCTCTTGGGGTAGGCTGTGTATGCTGGGTCATGTTTGGGAAGTCAGACCAGTTGTACCAAGGATACTCTGTGTCCTTAGGGAAGAGAGACCTAGAGTGAAACAAATATCTGCCTATGGTGGGGATAGACCGTGATTTGTAAAGTTGCTTATTGTTTATTTACTTGCCTTAAAATTTGACAGCTAACAACTTGTAATGTTAGAATGAGTTATTCAGAGATGAATTGGTCAGGACCTAGTGCTTTTGTAGTTTGTTCCATTTATCATCATCTAAAACAGTGTCTATAATCAGCATATTTCTTATAGCATTGGTATTCATCTGGTGATGTGGGTCTGTACTAAGTGCACTTAAAAAGAGAAAAAGTTCTATTTTTCCACTATTGTCCATAAAATTATTTAGTGTCAAGATCTGACTTGATCTTACGGGAGGCAGTCGGGATGAGGAGTTGGGAAGTTGCAGTTGGAGAAGAGCAGAGGAAAAGCAGCAGCCTGAAGTAAGACAGGCTCAGCAAGGACACAGATAAGGAGATAGAGTTGAAAGGCAGTGCTCATGGCAGACAGCCGTGGCACTGCTGCTCCATCTCTTTGTGGCTGTGCAGCAAAGCCCCAGGACCCTCATTGTAAGGGCTTGTGGGTTGCATACTGTGTATGAGCAATACAAGTTCATGCAATGTGAGAATGCAGATTTTAGGTTGTGTTTGGAAATTGAGAGTAGCTTGTATGGGAGACTAAATTCTTGGCATATTTTGAGAATATCCTTCTCTCCAAATTGAAGTGATTGGATTTGATGGGTGGACTTTTTGGTGGATAAGGAATTGGCTTCATGTCCAGATGGAGATTGTGACAAGTGGTGTCCCCAAGGGGTCTGTGCTGGGACCAGTGCTGTTTAATATTTTCATTGATGATCTAGACAGCAAGATTAAGTGCACCCTCAGCAAGTTTGCACATGACATTAAGCTGAGTGGTCCAGTTGCCTCATCAGAAGGATAGGATGTCATCCAGAGGGATCTGGACAAGCTGGAGAAGTGTGGCTGTGTGAACCTCATGAGGCTCAAAAAGGCTGAGGGCAAGGTCCTACCCCTGTATGAGGGAAATCTGCAGTTTCAGTACAGGATGGGGAATGATGTGATTGATAGCAGCACTGTGGAGAAGGACTCAGGGGTGCTGGTTGGTGAGAAACTCACCATGAGCCAGCAATGTTCACTCACAGCCCAGAAGACCAACTGTGTCCTGAGCTGCACCAAAAGAAGTGTGGTCAGCAGGTCAAGGGAAGGGACTCTCCCTGTGTACTCTGCTCTCATAAGACTGCACCTGGAGTCTTGTGTCCAGTTCTGCAATTACCAACATAAGAAGGGTATGGAACTGTTGGAATGGGTCCAAAGGAGGGGTACAAAGATGATTGGAGGGCTGAAGCAACTCCTGCATGGGGACAGAACAGATTTAGATTAGACATTAGGAAGATGAGGGGGTGTGAGGCACTGGCACAGGTTACCCAGGGAAGTTTTGGATGTCCCCTCCCTGGAGGTACTCAAGACCAGGTTGGACTGGGCCTTGAGGAGCCTGGCCTAGTTGGAGGTGTACCTGCCCATGGGACCTGGATGATCTTTAAGGTCCTTTCCAACACAAACCATTCAACAAAACAGAGATTAAAGGGTTAATGCTCACGCCAAGACCTGCATAGGTACGTCTGGCCCTTTTACATGGTCAGATGATCATGACATCTTTCTTAAGAGATGTAACAGATGGTCCCCAATTTAGACAACTGAGTCCATTAAGTGGAAGAACTTCATCTTAACCATATAAAGGTAGGTAATAAACTTCCTTGTAATAATTATCTGTCTAATAGATGATGCCTCTTTTGGGCTAGTTGTATGAAAAACTCTCTAGTTTAACTATCCAAGACTGTTGTAAAATGGTTATAAAGCTGCAAAGCATTTCTAAGCTTGAACCACGTTTCAAATTAGACTTGTCTTTTTCTGCAAATACAATATTTCGAATTGCCACTGCTTGAAACATGTATCTTATGTTGCTACTCAATAAAAGTAAACTTCAGTTCTGACTGCCATGATTGCTGGCTATCTAAAAAAATCAGTGCAAAGAGAGCAGCTTAGCTTTGTGCAAATGCAGTTGAAAACAGTGACAACCTCAAAAACAGGAGGTAAAGAACTGCTACTAAGTACTATAATGTTAGATTGTGGGTCATCCAGTTAAGAGACACTGATAAAAAAGGACTACCAGCATTATTTATCCCTCCAACCTTTCACCCCATGAGCTTTTATAGATAAATTCATAACATATCAGTCAAGTGAAAAGGGCTTTTTTGACGCTGTGAAAGGGATCAATCTGATAAATCAAAGGGAAACCAAGAAAATTAACATATTTTTAAGAACTATACTAAATGTTCACCATTCAGATGTGCATCCGAGCACATGTGGAAGCATTAAATTTGTCTTCAGACATGCCGTGTACATGTCTCAACTGCTAGCATAACTCTGGGAGATGTAGAGAAATCCTTAACCTATGTTAAATGTTCTTAATGTTTATCTTTAGTAAGATTAGTCATCTGAAGCTTTTCTACTGAAAACCATAAAATGGAATTTCAAGTAGAAATCTCACTTTAATTGAATTACTAAGCTAAATGCAAACTTCAGAGACTCTAGTAGTGTTAAATTCTCTCCTAGACATTTTGTAACAGTTCCACATCAGGACTGAAGCTGGTCCCCTTTTGTGAGTTCATTCATACCTATTCTAAATATAGTTTTTTGTCTGGTTGAAATGACATAATTCATCAGAAAATTCAGGATAACAAAAGGGGGAAAAAAGAAAACCACTTCATTGCTTTAAGACATTCTATATTTTATATTATCTTATTACTGTTATGTATTTTTTCCATTTTGTTCTATTCATTAAAAAGTATCCTAGCTTTCACGAATAATTTCACATTCCAAGAAAATATGTGGGCCATGAGCAGAACAAATGGATGCTAGCAGTATGTTTTCGATGCCTTTACTGCACACTGAATAATCAGTTCTGTTATCAGTATTTACAGCAATATATTTTGTCACTGAGAAGAGTAAAGATGCAAGTTTAAGATTAGCTGAATGGCATAATTTCAGCAGAGCAATGATGAGTGATGAGATGTAAAATGGCACCTGGAAATTAGCTGCATCTCATAATTGTTCATGACCAGGGTTTTATCTATACACTATTTTTTAAAAGATGAATTTTTGTAGGTATAGCTGAATTCTATAGCTGAATTCTGAATTCTGAAATTCCCAATGCAGTGCACTCAAACACAAGCTCCTTATCAGGTGAGAAATTATTTAGGAATAACAAATTGAAAGTGAATATATGAAGCAGTTATGTAAATTGAGCACAAGATTTTTTTATTTGCATTCCCTACTTAAATGGTTATAAGGATTTCTTAGTCCTTGTTCACAGAAATAGTGAAATTTTAGCTTGTGTGACAGCCTATAAGATGAACCATCTGGAAAAATTCCACTGGAAGGGAAGTGATTACGCTTTAGTCCTGTACTTCTTATCTCTATAGCAGAGTAACTAGGTAGGAGAGATGTGGAGATGAAGCAGTTCAGCAATGTCTCATCCTGCTGCTAGATCCATGTTTAGTATTGGGTATTCAAACCTGGATTGTGTGAATATGCTGTCTTGAAACAAACAATTTGATGGTCTGGTTGAAGATGTTTGGAAAGGTAGGTACAGAGTTTAGATTGCTCACCTCTACTTTATGCCCACCACAGACCTTATAGTTCAATATTATTGAGATTGTTTGGAGTTTGTGTTTTTCTTCAGGATGTGAATGATTGCAGATTATTTTTCAGAGGACTGAAAATAGCAGTTCTGAAAAAAAAATCCCCAAGCCTAAATCTAAAACGAATGTACTTCACAATTAAGAGCCGTCTGTAAATTTCTGGTTTTTTTGCAGAAGAGGCCAGTGCCGACCTAAATCCTGAACTGTCAAGGGATTTACGCCTCTGCCTTCTGCTGATGGATGGATGTACTTGGTGAGCTCCTGTGGCAGTCTATTCTGGTGATACTGGTCATACTCCAGTCTGTTGAGGGAAGGAGAAGGCGATGCTAAGTACTTCTCAGAAATCCTTCAGCTTCTATCCCAAATACCTTTGATTCTTTATCTGGAAAGCTTGTTACAAAAATTATTTACCTACATATAGAACAGCGTTTCTGTCTTTGACCAGATAACTGTTTTATATAAAAATAAAGGGCCATTAGTATACAGTCTTTTTTTTGGCAAGGAGTCAATGGTGTAAATACACAGTATGGGGTGTCAGCAATGTATTTCTTAGAAAAGTTATTCCTGCAGCTGGTAACGAGCAGGCATATTATAATTATTTCCTACGTTTCTTCTCATTTGTCCCGTTCTCTGTGTGAATTGTTTCAGAATTTATGTCTGAAGGCTTCAGGATTTTATAATTCTTGCTGTTTAAGAATGATCACTAATTAAATGAATGTAAGTGCCCATCATTCATGTGTAAAATTTCATGTCCAATGTTTTTCCCGTCTATCAGTGCTATCAGTGCTTTGTGTTTCCCTACTTATGCTTCTCCCAGTCCTCTCCACTCACCTCCCTCCACACTCCCTGTAAGACAAAGAGTGCAACTGAAGACATTCCATGACCAACACTTAGTGAGCACATTTGTTAAACATTCTAAAAAGCAGCTTGCTTCAACATAAAACTTTGGAGTGGAAATATAAATTATTGTATTGTTTTTCTTTGACACAAGTAGCTGCTTTGACTTCAGGGAGTTTTATCTTGCCATATTTAAAACTCATAATGATACCAGCAGATACATTGCTCTTCAGAAGATTTATTACTTTCCAGTGAAGTAAGGGATAAAAAAAGTATTAATAAAAACCCAACCTAAACCAAATCCTCTCTCCTGCTTTGCTCTGGGGCTTCCTACCTTTTTCTTTTCTCCCCATAAGGCTGGAGATCTGTGTTGAACTGTTGCTCAAACAGCAGTGCTGTTGCAGTTTTGCATACAAGTTACCTTTAAAATTACTTAAAGTTGGTTTGGTTATTTTGGTGGGTGGTGGTGATGTGTTTTGTTTGGTTTTTTGCTTGTTTGGGTTAGTTTTGATTTTGTTTTTATTTATATTAAGATTAGCATCCTTTAATTACTAGAACTGTCTTTTTCACTTTCAAATGCATGGGAAGAACAAAGAACAGAGAAGCTGTGTATTGGGAGAAGAAATGCCCTAAAACTTGTGGGTATACATTTCACAGTCCTAGTTTGCTCATGTCTGTTTAGTGACATTTTCCCCTCTTTTGAGAGCTGACAATGTGAACTGTCTATATTGGAGCTTCATAGCCTTAGAAAGATTAGCAGGCAGCACGCAAAGGCACAAGCAGGTAGATAGCAGAAGGCGACAATATAAAGGTGACAAGTGAGCACTTGTGTCACATTCTGGTGCCTATTGACTTGGCTACTGGGCTATAAGGAGTTGTGACAATTAAGAACAACATTGAAGAATTACAACTCTTATTACATGAAGGTTCTCTGAAGATGCACATGTGCATGAATGCCATGTCAAAAAAAAAATTCTGATGGACTTTAACCAAATGTAAAGATTAATACAATTCATTCTACCCACTGAAATAGGATTGTTTTGATAAACTAATCAGCAGTGACAGCCTTCTTCCTTGGGGAGACTCTTAACCAAGTCCTGAATAATTTCTTTGAATTCAGCCCCAGAAAGTGTTTGGCTGTCAACTTCATCCTCTTTGCTGTCAATCAGCAAATTTCCTTCTAATAAATTAATTTCAGGCACATCCTCTTGGCATAACTGTTCTCTTTCAGACACAAAGCTAACAGCAGACTTTGAATTAAAAAAAGAACTTACATGAACATCTTTGCTAACTTTCATGTCCACTGCATTGTTGTTTGAAATTAAGTACATTCCTTATGAGACTTTTTCACTTACTTGAGAACTCTTGAACATTTGGGGACTCCTGCAGGGTTTTTAATTAACTCCTGTTTCATTAGGGGGGAAAAAAATCAGTTTAATGTGTAAAATTTTTCTTGTTTATTTTTGGGTTTTTTTTTTTTTTTTTTTTTTTTTTTTTTAAATTATCTCAAAATGTTTTATCAAACCAGTGCTCCCTGAATATCTGGGTGTCCCTTAGTGTGATCAAAATGACCTTCCAAATGTCAGAGTGTGTATGGCCCTAATTTTCTTTGTATCCAGGACTTTACAGCTTAGGAGAATGGAAAAGCTGATGTAACATGGCAGTTCCTAATTGTTGATTAGCATATTTGGACAATCAGACAATTATCTGAGGAAACAGTTAGTAAGTTTATGCAGAGACAGCTTCTCAGCCACAACATACAGTATTCTTCACAATCAAGTGCTTCTATCAGCCTCTTAAATCTCACACAAACACCCTAATTTTAATTTCTTTCTTACTTTCAAACTGTTTGCAATGTAAATGCATGGAAGCTCATGAAAACTGCTAACTATGAATAACAGTTGCCAGTGCTAGAATAACAGTGCTAGAAAATCAAGAAATGCTGGCTCTGGGTGAACCCTTAGAATTGAATTCAGACCTATCTCAGCTTGCTTCTCTCACCACGTCAGTACATTTGCAGACAAGGTAAGGGAGTCCATTTCTCCCCATTTTGAAAATGGGATCTATGTTCCAATCTATCATCACATCACTGGGAAGCTAAAATCCATTCAGGATTAAGAATTGCTCAAGTAACAGGGGAGGCTTTGCTTGCTTATTTTACTGTCTTCTAAACTATCTGTTATTCTGACATTTTCCCTTTTGAAAGAGAGCAGTTTACTCAGCCCCATACATTCTACGGGTATGTATAGACCAAAGCATAGCCAGTAAAATTTCTTCAGGGAATTAGTGTTCAGGATGTAGTGTTAATGATATTAAAGACAAATAGCTCAGAAAAAGGATGCTACTATCTCCATAATTTATGTGATTCATTTTCTACTCATCTACAATGCAGATCTTTAAGGTGTAAGGACTACTTTGACTGCAGTGTACAGAACCAAGTCCTAAATCAGGAGTAACATGATATTGAAGTCAATAATTTAAATCAGAGGGCTCCAGCTGGACAGCTGCCTGAAGTATGCCTTGGAGGAGATGGAGCAGCTCTGGCCCCAATGGCATAAACCCAACTGCCCAGCACTGCTCCCTCTCCAAAGCTGGCTGCTTAGGAGGTATTACCGCTATGTGAAAGAGAAAAAGAAAGTACCAGGCAGTGCCTTTTGTACCACTCTAATCTTCTCTCTTGTTTTCCTTCTTCTGAAACTGTCAGTGCTTGGTGACTTGGAGCAGCTCATGGCTCCTTGACACATATATGCAAGGAAAATAGAAATTTTTAGACCCATGCAGAACCTTAGCATTCTTAGCCAAAGACAAGTATAGGGGGGACAATTTGTCTTCCTAATACCAGGGAAGAAATGACAGCAAGGTTGAAATAACCAGTAAATCTGTCAGTTTCCTCCCCTGAAATCATGCACAAGATATAGGACAGGAAAGGCAAACTCTTTAGGTTTTTTTCTGCTAGCTGCAATAAGTTGGACAGAGTCTTGCACCAATATCATCAGACAAAGCCAACTTTATTGATTTGGGTCTATCTTTATACAGCATCAATCATCTGTTGAGTATACGTACCAGATAAACCATATTGAGTCATCACCTGTTTAACCTCTTTGATTGTTCTCCAATCAAGGGAGGCCCACTGCCCTTCTTGAGGGGTCATTATTACTGGAAAAGCACTGGTTGCGTTAGTTGGTAGTAGTGTCCCATCTACTAATGCCTCTTTTATAATGCCTTGAAACGTATCCCTCCTGATGCCCCCCTGAAGAGCTGACAGCAATAGAACGGATTGATCTATTTTTGACACCTTTTTCACATCCATAACCTTTAGCCTTTCTGTAAGTTCCATAAATTTTTCATCTAGAAGCTTCAACCACTGTTCCCATTGCGACTCTTCCCTAGGAGCAGCGAGCAGTGAATCATCCAGCAATGGTGTATACAGGTCCAGAGCATCAGTTTGTTCATCTGGGGGTCCCCAGGTATTGCTTTCCTCATAAAGATTTTCCGGTTTTGCTTAAGCCTTGGTATATACAGCATCCCGAACTATGTTAGCTTTCAGTTGTGCCCCACCCAAGGGGGTTAGCAATGCCCCATCTTCATGTGGAGGGAGAGCAAGGGGTATGACACAAACTGGAGGAACGTTATCCTCAAACATCCGGACTTTTGATCTACTAGTTTTCTTTGATGGTTTAACAGGTAGAGATAGCGGCAATGGTGGCAGAAGCAGCAGAGAATACAGCTTTTTCTCACCTTCCTCTTTAGCGGAATCAGTGCCAAAACCAGCAAACACACTAGCAGCAGCACCCGGCTCTGCCTTCATTTCTGCAAACATCTCTTTTACCAAATGCCATATTGTGGCTAATTGGTGAGCATCTTTAGAACCACTGCTAACTTTGTCCCAAAGCTGCTGTCCTCTCTTATCCCAAGTGTCCTTTTCAAATACCTGCGCTATCCCTGCTATCAGTTTACATATTTTACAACATAGTAATAAGTCTTTTGATTGATTCCCATCATACTGTATAGCTCTCTTAGAGAGAATATGCTGTAAAAGTTTGAGTATTGCACATTCTTCTTTGGATAACGATACCCTCAGGCTTTCCAGTATCCCAACTGCTCACCTTTATTTCTTCTTCTTTTCTTCTTCTTTGTTTTGTACTTCACAATTTCTAATTACATGACATGTTGATCCTGGAGCCATTCTCTGACTCCCCCAATCCTTGTTCAACCAGGTCATATCTCCAATTGGGCCACCACAACAAGAAAACCTGTCAATTTACCATCTTCTCTATGAAGATTTAAGTAGACAGTCCAAACCGAGTATTGGGCCCCATGTTGGGCACCATTTGCTGGCTGCAATAAGTGGGACAAAGTCTTGCACCAATATGGTCAGACAAAGCCAACTTTATTGATTTGGGTCTTTCTTAATACAGAGCATGAGACACAAGGCATTATGTGATTGGTTTACGTCATATTACATCACACAAAGAGGCATTGTGTGATTGATTTGCATGTCTCTCACAAGCTGTTCCATGTGCCAGAGCATGAGCCATCCATGCACCAGCACACACTTTTCTGATTGGCTTAGTTCTAAACCATACAAAATCTCTGGTAACTGCAACATTGTTTCTTATTTCTAGTCAGGCAGTTGCTTCTTGTGCAAGCCTCCTCTTGCATGCAGCTCTTGGGCAGAGGGCCTTTCCATAACTTCCTCCCTCCAAGACATTCTGGGCCAAGAAAGTCTCTACAATTTTCAATAGAATTGCCTATAACTGAGAGTATCTCCAGGGAAGACAGCAACTTTGGAAAAAAAAAATAGAATAGACCCTAAAAATAATTTTGGCCCCAACTACTAAATATGAGACTTTTCAAGGGGAAACAGGAAGGTGTCCGCAGTTTCCACTGCATCAGATGAGGACTTACTTGGTTGAAGAGAGTGCTCTTGAGTGGTGCTCTGACCCACAGACATAGCTTGCTTTGGAATAATGGCCCACCCTCAGTGCTCTGTGTCTGTTAGGAAGGGGATGTGTCTGTTTTTTTAGTGAATTTTTATAACGAAGCAATGGGAACATTACTGTCCCTTGAGCCTGCAAAGCCAGTAACGCTCCTGTGAAGCACACATGGGATTTCAACTACACACACAGGAAATGGGTTTCATGTGGAGAAAATATGACAGTAATTCACTGGTTTTGCAAAATCAGCTGAAGTGCCACAGTTATATTGTCCCATCCTTCCAGTCAAATTGATGATTGTCTTTCATTAAACAACATAAGATATTGTTGTTCAGTCAAATCTAGCAAGTGGAAGCAAAAACACGTTAGCAACCACTGCATCAGTAGAATAAGAAGGCTACACACTGATGTTTCTCTGCCCAGTATATTTACCTTCCTCTGAACCCTTAGTTGAAATGGTTGCTTGCCTGACACACCACAGCATTCAAACTCTCCATAGCTCCTTGAAAACGGATATGGGAACATTTCCCAAAGCTCAATTTAATGAGCTGTAAAAAATGGTTTTTATTTACCAAATCCCATCAACCTGGGCAATGAAACCAAATCCCTTCTCCCTAGAGCCCTGAAGTTTATATGGTACAGAGGAAACAAGCTTTTGATAGAGACAACTATTCACCTTCCGCTCTCTCAGGGCTATATCTTCCCCCTTTCTCACACATACCACAGTAACAGTGCTACATACATAGGGTCATGTCACATGAGAGACTTTTCCTTCCTGTTCTGTAAACAATGGCTCTACTATGTGATTGCTATCATCACCCTTTGTCTTCAGCAGCCCTTATTCCTAAAGGACATTAAGAAGAAAGATTTCGAATCATAGAGTCACAGAATCACCAGGTTGGAAGAGACCCATCGGATCATTGAGTCCAACCATTCCTATCAAACACTAAACTATGCCCCTCAGCACCTTGTCCACCCATCCTTTAAACAACTCCAGGGAAGGTGACTCAACCACCTCACTGGGCAGCCTCTGCCAGTGCCCAATGACCGTTCATGTGAATTTTTTTTTCCTAATGTTCAACCTAAATCTCCCCTGGTGGAGCTTGAGGACATTCCCTCTTGTCCTGTCCCCTGTTACTTGGGAGAAGAGGCCAGCTCCCTCCTCTCTACAACCTCCTTTCAGGTAGTTGTAGAGAGCAATGAGATACAAGCCAGTATGCCATTGGCCTTCTTGGACACCCGGGCACACTGTTGGCTTGTGTTCAGTTGGCTGTCAACCAACACCCCCAGGTCCCTCTCCTCCAGACAGCTTTCTAACAAGACTTCTCCTGGTGTGTAGCACTACATAGGGTTGTTGTGCCCCAAGTGCAAGTCCTAGCATTTGGCTGTGTTAAACCTCATGCCATTGGACTCTGCCCAGTGGTCCAGCCTATTCAGATCCCTTTGTAGAGCCTCCCTACCATCCAGCAGATCCACACTTCCACACAGCTTAGTGTCGTCTGCAAACTTCCTAAGGGTGCACTCAATGCCTTCATCCGGGTCATTGATGAAGACATTGAAGGGGGCTGGACCCAGCACTGAGCCCTGGGGAACCCCACTTGTAACTGGCCTCCAGCTGGACTTAACACCATTTACCACCACTCTCTGGGCCCGACCATCCAACCAGTTTTCTACCCAGGAGAGTGTGCGTCTGTCCAGGCAGAATGCTGTGAGAAACTGTGTCAAAGGCTTTACTGAAGTCCAGGAAGACCACATCCACAGCCTTTCCCTCATCCAGCAGCCGAGTGACTTTGTCATAGAAGGGGATCTGGTTATTTTGCCTTTTGTGAACCCGTGTAAACTGGGCCTGATCACCTGATTCTCTTGCATGTGCTTCACGATAGCACTCAAGATCACCTGTTCCATGACTTTCCCTGGCACTGAGGTCAGACTGACAGACCTGGAGTTCCCTGGATCCTCCCTGCGACCCTTCTTGTAGATGGGCACAACATCAGCCAGCTTCCAGTCCAGTGGAACTTCCCCAGTTTTCCAGGATAGTTGGAAGATGATGGAAAGGGGTTTGACCAGCACATCCACCAGCTCCCTCAATACCCTTGGGTGAATCCCGTCTTGCCTCATAGACCTGTGCGTGTCTAGTTGGGCAAGCAAGGCTCTGACCAACTCCTCTTGGATCATGGGAGCGTCGTATTGCTCCTCTAGTTCCGGGGTTTGTACACAGACAGAACAATTTTCATTGCAATTAAAGACTGAGGCAAAGAAGACATTAAGTACCTCAGCCTTCTCCTCATCCCCTGTCGCTGTTGTGCCTTCTGTGTCCAATAGGCACTGTATGGTCTCCCTAGTTCTCCTTTTGTTATTTATATATTTAAAGAAAGATTTTTTATTATCTTTCACAGACAGTTCCATGACGGCACCTTCCCTTGTTGGTTCATTCACCAGCTGTGCAAGGAAGTTGTCTTCCACACACTCCAGGAACCTCCTAGACTGCTTCCTTTCTGCTCTATTGTACTTCCAGCAGACATCAGGGAGATTGAAGTCTCCACAAGAATGAGAGTCATTGATTTGGAGATTAACCCCAGCTGTTTATAGAAGAGCTCATCAGCTGCTTCCCCTTGGCTGGGTGGCCTGTAACAGACTCCCATCACAAAATCTAGCTTCTTATGGGCTGCTCTGATTTTAACCCACAGGCACTCAATCTCCTCATCACCACAATCCATCTCAGTGGTGTCCAAGTCCTCCCTTACAAAAAGGGCTACTCTGCCTCCTCTCCTACCCTTTCTAGTATATAGCAGATAGCAGTTTAGGCTGAATATTAGGAAAATCTTTTTTATGGAAAGGGTCAATGGGCACTGTCAGAGGCTGCCCAGGGAGTTGAAGTTGAGTCACCTTCCCTGGAGGTGTTTAAGGGATGGGTAGATGAGGTGCTGAGGGGCATGGTTTAGTGATTGATGGGAATGGTTGGACTTGATGATTCATTGGGTCTTTTCCAACCTGGTGATTCTATGATTCTATGATTTATGTAACTACAGCAATTTCATCCTGGTTCTAAGATCTGCAGAAGTTTGTTCATTTATGAACAACAACAACAAAAATGCTCAATATTCTTTTGTCAGCATTGCTGTGGAATGTTTTTTGTTTTGGTCACTGTGATAGATCTTCCAACACTGTATGCCAAGAGTTTTTTTTTTTAACATAAGCCAGGCTTGTTCTTTGGAAGCCTCTTTAATTACAGATCCATCTTAAAATTTCTTTTGTCCTCAGTGGAGAGTTCAATTTTGAAGATAGTAGAAAAACCTCTGGAACATGTATTGACTTTATAAGGAGACTTTTGAGTTGGTCTCAAGTCATCCTGTGGAGACCACTGTTCTCAGGGCTGCAAATGTTTTACTTCATTTCATTTACAGATTCCAGAAAATATCATTGTTATTTGATACTGTGCCAGACTACCTCAATTGCAAGCAGATATTAGTACTTTTTTCCCTTGAAACAACTTGTTTTGAATGACAAGACTCTGTGGTATGTTTTCCAGTCCCTCTGACACCCGAGTCTCTAGATTAGTCTCTGGTGACTCTAGATTGCATAGCACAGATGCTGTCCTATAACTAACTCTAAAAATAAAATAATAGAGCACTGTCAGACAGCCAAAATTCATAAACCCCGGAGTGTATTTCCTCGTAAAATTAATATTTTGAAATACTGCCACCTTCTGGCAATTAGGGGAGAGGATATTTAGACCATTTCTTGGTGAACACCATCACAACTTCTCACATGAGAAGGCACACTTTCTAAAGTAAACTTTGAATTTTACATTCCATTTTTTCTCAGCAGGAGCTTTGCTTTCAAAAATGTATTGCATTTGTTTTAACAGATGCCCTCAGTCTTCACTAGTGTCATTGGGAAGAGATTTTCCCTACATGCCCCCCTTTTTCCATTGTTCTATCCAATACTGGTATAGATTTTTTAATAAATTCTATTAAAAATTAAAAATAAAAAGTTGAACCAAGTATTAACAGAATATCATCTTGCTAATTATGTTCAGCTTTGAAGCTAATATTTGAGGAACCTGTAGTTTACATGCTAATAGCTTGTTTGAAATGCATTCCCAGTGACCCCAGAGACTCAAAGGACATTGCATTTGTTTATAGTGAAGAAGAAGCTGGGGCAACATTCCCTTCATGCAAAGACTCCATCTCATCCCCTGGAATCCTGAAACGTTCCTGTTCTTCTATAAGCACTTGCAGGGCTTTGAAACCACATGAAGCCACTGCATTCTTCCTCACACAAGAGCCTGTGGGGATCAGCTGTGCCCTCAGAGTAGTTGTGACAGAGCTGGACAACTCTGCTCTGGGAGGCAGAGGGAGAAATTCTTTCCCCTCAGTCATTTATTTCGGTCTGACACACAATAGTACTGGATTACCAACCCTCAAAAGAGCAGAAGATTTCTGTGTCTCAGGTTTCTGATCCTGTAGTTGGAGAGAAGTCTGCTTTCTTGAGTCATAAAAATTCAAAGCTGGCAGGAAAAGTTCTTGTTCGTGGGAAAAAAATGATGTGTGTTATATGTTCGTTTGGACTTGAGGGTTTCTTTTGTATTTGTTTTTTGTTTTTTTTTTTCTCTGAAGTGGCTCTTGCATAGCAATAAAAGAGTTTGTTTTATTTATATGTTGTTGGGCTTTATTTTCCTTGTCCTGAACAGCTTTATAGAAATATAAGATCATTTTTTGACCAGGCATCTCTATAAATAATAAATTTTAAAAGAACTGTTTTTAAAGTTTTATGCTAAACGAGAAGGTAGACAATGCAAAATTGTACTTTGTGTGTACAGTGGAATAGAATGGAATGGAATAGAATAGAACAGAACAGAATGGAACTATAACATAGTTTGATAGTGTGGTAATTTAGTTGCTTTAAACATTGTGAGAACTTGTTTATTTCATTTTACTTAATCTTGAATATAATAGTGTCTTTATCAGCTTAAAGATACTCAGATATTTGGATTGACTTTCAATGCTGCTTAAGTCTAAGGATAGCTACTATTTTTCTAGAGAGAGATTGAGCAATGATATTTTGATGTCACGATTACATTGACTATAGAAGGCACAGGACCCTATATAGGTAATTAATGACTAACAACAAAGAGGTACACTAGGAACCGAATTAACTTTTTTCATATCTGATTGATTAATTTGTTATAATTTGGCAGATGCTACAGAACATTAAACTGCAATAAATTCTATCCTGAGCTGATAGGCAGAGCAAAGGAGACAAGCAGAAATCAAGTATTATAAAGGAGGAATCCAATCTCTTTCTCAGTCTAGTAGATGTGAATTTGAGAGTTACATGGGAAGCATGAGGAGGTAGTCCAGAAGTATGGACCGTTGAACAAACCTAACTACCCAACTGGTAAACTGGCTTATTGCACTGAGACTCTGTCAGCTCTCTGAGTTTCCTTTTCATAGCATCATAGAATCATAGAATAATCAGGTTGGAAGAGACCCACCAGATCGTCGAGTCCAACCATTCCTATCAATCACTAAACTGTGCCCCTCAGTGCCTCGTCCACCCATCCCTTAAACACCTCCAGGGAAGGTGACTCAATCGCCTCCCTGGGTAGCCTCTACCAGTGCCCAATGACCCTTTCTGTGAAAAAATTTTTCTTAATGTCCAGCTTAAGCCTATGAAGTGGTGCGTAAGTGCTCAGTCATATCAGCAGGACCAAGAAAAGTATTATTCCCTTGCCAAACAAACCTGGTCGCCTTCTATGACAAAGTGACTCAGTTGCTGGAGGAGGGAAAGGCTGTGGATGTGGTCTTCCTCGACTTCAGTAAATTCTTTGACAAAGTTTCTCACAGCATTCTGCTACATAAACATTGTTGAAGTGTGGAGCTGAGGCCTTACCTGGACACATTAGTGGCTCTCCATGAACTTCTGTGGCAGTAGCAGTGGCATGGATCACTCAGACATGTATCTCTTTGTGGAAGAACACAGAGTATTCAAACACTGCTAGAACACCTGGTAATAAAGGTCATGATGTG
Organism: Coccyzus lansbergi; assembly: GCA_033558105.1. Taxonomy (NCBI): domain Eukaryota; kingdom Metazoa; phylum Chordata; class Aves; order Cuculiformes; family Coccyzidae; genus Coccyzus; species Coccyzus lansbergi. The sequence continues at coordinate 386,932 of JAUMJK010000892.1, forward strand.
CCCCTGTTTTAAAGTTTGTGAATGGGATGTCTTAAGCAGATGAAGATGAGTTTATTCATAAATCATAGTTATGGAGTAATGTTTTGGACCTAATTAATAAAGAATGGAAAGGTAGTAACATAAGGTATCTCCCTAGTTAAAGTGTGTACCTTGCATTACCTTTTAGCAATCTATAGGTAGCCAGGCTTAAAGTTCCCTGTCTGAGCATGTAGCCTGTTTGCTAGTGGAATGAGTTTCCTGTTGCTTTCTGTAACTACAAGGGCATGTTCAGGCAGGTATTGCAGCTCTGGTTACTCCAGGAAAGCTTCTGCAAGGTGTGATGTGGTATCTTAGTGCATCTCTTGGCTCTGTTTGAGTCATTAAGGTATCTTGGTAAAAAGAGACTCTCAAAAGCAAGCTGCTTTCTTAAGATCAGGTTGCATATCCTGCTTTCTTATTTCTCTGTTAAGTGAACATAAGGAAAAAAATCTTCAGTGAAAGGGTCATCAGACAATGAAAAGATCCGCCCGGGGAGGTGGTTGACTCACCTTCCCTGGAGGTGTTTATGGCACACGTGGATGAGGTACTGAGGGGCATGGTTTAGAGACTGGTGGGAATGGTTGTACTCGATGATCCGGTGGGTCTCTTCTAACCTGGTGATTCTATGATAATTCCAGGCAATGCTGGCTAATGGACAGGATTGCTTATCAGACCAACTTGATGCTGGATTTTTGTTGGAATTCACAAAAGTTTGATAAAGATAACTCTGTTGTGGCACTTTATACTTCTGTAAGGCATTTGACACAGTGTGAGAAGAATGATGTGTTAAATCATCACTGCTCATCTCCACTGAAGTAAGATTGCCTAAAAGATCACAAACCCTACCACAAATTGTAAATAAGGAATACTCATCTGATAAGGCTTCTTAATTTGTACTCATTCCATGAAGATCTGTGTTCAGTGCAGCACAAATCAGGATCTGGGTCTGGGGAAAAATCATTATCATAGCATACAACAGAAAAAATACAATATGATTAAAACCAAATCAAAATACTACAAAAGACTAGGGGGATAGTTGAAGACTGGTTGTAGTTTGCAAATCAGGCACTTCTTCAGGATGAAAGAGAAAAAAAACACAGCCTACTCTTACTCATGTTTGCATATCAACTTCTTGCCTTGACGCTGAGAGCCATTGCTACAGAAATCAGAAAATGACACCTGTCAGAAAGAGCAGGTTTACAGCAGCACTGTGCAGAGTTACACTAAGGCTATAGATGACATTTGCATTTTCAGAGACCATTCTTTCATTGGACTGTATACCTCTGGTTATATGGGATTTTCCTATGTGTTCAGGGCAAAAGCAATATTCTTTCAAGACCGTGTCACAAATTGTGTTTGGGTCAAAACAAAGGCATCCCTGAAGACAAGGAATCTAAGTCCTACATTTTGCATGTGATGTATCACATGCATTGAGATACAGCTGCATTTTTATGTGAGTGTCAGTAAGGTTGGCAAATACTCGTGCTTTTGTGAGCTAAGCACAAGTGAAAAAGTGCTTATGTACTTTTAATCTTTATTTTCAGTCAGATGCTACACTGAATTGATAGCTGAGGGAGGGGGATGAGCCAGGTAGTGGCTGTCCATTGTCTGTCAACATTCTTCCATTCATTCCGCAACAATCCTCCCCAAGCAGGTCAATAAAGAAAAAACAAATTATTATGTTTGTAATTTAGTTATGTGACACAAGGGGGAGCTCGAGGCTCAAATAGCTGCTGAATATTCATAGCATTGTACAGAACATCTCCTAGCTAGCTTTGGTGTTTTAAATTGTTCGGTGTATTAAACTTAACTGAAATTATTATTTCCAAGAATGTAATAGTTAAATCATTGGTTTAACGGTAGTGAAACTGCTTGATTTTTTTGCAGTAGAATTGATGCAATCTATCTTTTTCCTCTCTGCTGAATTAATAGATAGTAATATACGAGAGGGGTTATTTTGTAAACCTACTCAGCTATAAAGAAGATGTGTAGAGAGTCACTCTCCACACTGAATGCAGTTTTATAATTTTCAAGAGTCTATAGAAGCAGACCACTCTGCAAGCTTTAGAGACTGATGAGCTTCAGTAAGATGAGCTTGAGTAAGATTGTGCCACTTAGCTTTTAGTGCAAATACTGGTACTAATCACTCTTCAGCAACAGACGTGCTGTTATTATTTGAAATTACATTAAAATGGAAGTGCTGTTCTTGCTGGGTTACTTTTTGTGGCAGGCATTTCAAATGAGTACAGTGAAGTGACAGAAAATTACTGCATCAGCTTTAAGATTAGAATGGAAAATTCTTGAGCTTCTTTCCTGCCAAAAGTCAGGATTTAATAGATATCTAAGGATTATCAGGACTAGCCTGCTTCCCACAGTGACAGCATGTTGAAGTAAGAGCAGTGTGCTTGCACTGTCGTCTATGTGATGACTGTAGGAATGTCACACCTCTGATCCCTGTCCCTCTCAGGTACCTTTTGCACTCTGGAAGTGGTAATGGTGCTCAGTCCTAAGAATTAGCAGTGGCTTTGATTTGAATTTTGGCAAGCTTAGAAATTTAATTGGATTCAGAAAGTATCAGAAATTATAGCTTGCATGCTTTGTAAAGAAATCAGTAATAAACTCCTTTTATATAAAAATGCCAGCAGGGTCAGACCTTTTGTAGGTAATTACAGCTGCAGGTATAACTTCAGTTCCAGGCTCTTGACTGCTTTGTGGGAGCTCTGTGCAACTCCTAGGACAACAACCAGCCCTCTTGAATGCACGGATCTGCTTCATGAGATCTCTTCTGTTGGATAAGAAATTCCTTCTCTGTCGTGTTTTTGGGAAGGCCAGGATAAAATACACAAGCATAATAGAGTGTAAATGACAATATATCTCTGGGAGGAAAGGTGGAGACAAGATGCAACCGTAAGTAATCAAATTTCATGCTTGAGGCTACAAGCTAGCATCTGTGCTTCAGAAACGTATCTTTTGTTAGGTATGCATTGAAAACTTTCTTTTTTTTCCCCCTCCATTGAAGCTTTAGAAGTTAAGCAGTTGCCAGAGGCAGAAATTCAGGGCTAAAATGTGCTGGTGAGCTGATCTTCTCTGGCAATTCCAACGTGCCTCCTGCAGTTGGGAGAAATTACAAATGAGACAGATTAGAGCTGCTGGAGACTAACCATACAAAGCTGCAAGAATTATTTAAGCAACAGCTGTCCCTTTCCCATTCCCCCCCATCCCAAAGCACAGGGCATGTAAAGATTTGTTTAATTCTGTATTATTTGGATTTAACTATGTCATGGCACTTCCAGTTACCTTAATATTCTGAATAAATTTTAAGACATCTGTAGAAGGAGCAATGAATTTCCCTCCTATTTGTAAAAATAAAACCTAGAAGCAGTTTATGGCACACTGGGCTCTAATTGTCATTAAATAATGAGGATGCCAGTAAAAGGCTTTTCACTTCCACACCCACAAACATACAGCTGTGTGATTAATCACTGCCTCTTATTGAAGATATAGCACTTCTGTTCCTGAGGTCCTTCACTGTGAGCCAGGGTTTGTGCCGGAGGCTGGGGCATCTGTGCTACCCCAGGGGCTTTGGAGGGCTGCATGGTCTCTGCACTTCCTCTAGAGGCGAAACTCCTGCTTGCTCCACGTAATGTGGCCTGCTTCCTGCAGGTGGTACAAGGAGTGCTTTACTGCCCTGAGACATTTTGGAGCTATATTTACGAATCAGCCTCCAGAGCCCATGCCTGATGTGTTGACAGACTGTGCTAACTGTTCTGGTTTGAAGGAAGCAGAGAGCAGGTTTTCAGTGAGGCAAATGGTGATAGTTTTATGAGTAAAGGATATTTGCTCTGAGAAAAAAAAAAAGCCAGCATGGTGTAGGTAAAAAAAAAAAAAAAAAAAAACCACAAAAAAACCAAACCAAAAACCCCAAAACTAGAGGTGTGGTCTCCAGGAGCAGCTTTCAGCCCCTGTCATTGATGTTCAGCCACCAAGCGCTCAATGTTTGAGCTGCTGTGCTATTCATGCATGTCACAGACACCGTTGTTTTCCTGCAGGGGAAACCACTGCTGCTACCCCAAGCTGCTTCTTCCACTTTCTTGTCCTGCAAAGCTTTTTTTTCAGTACTGACAAACAGTTGCCCAACAGTCTGATAAACCAGAGGGCCCCTGAAACAGAACAAAGTGAAGCAGACGCTGCACCAGGCTGGAGGCGTTCTCTCACTGTGTCAGACTTGTCACAGGCTCCAGCCACTCTGCCCAAGTTTCTAATCCAATTGAAACGGCATATGAGTTATGAAGCTTTAATTGATCTAGTTGAAGGTGTTCTAGCTCACTGCAGGGGTTGTTGGATTAAATGACCTTCATAGGTCCTTCTAATCCAAACCATTCTATGATTCTTTATGTGAAACAAGTGAAGTAAGCAGGCTTTATTGGGTTGCTTTCAGTTGTTTTCTTAAAGTATTTGTTTTCTTGTCAGTCTTTTTTTCTCCTTTGATTGATTCCTATTGTTTGTGGAAGGGGAAGAGGAGAACAAGATGTGATTCTTTTGCCCTCCTAAGACCTCTGTATGCTAAACAAAGCAATAAACTGGTGTGAAAATTATCACTGACTCCTCAGCAAGACTGTCCTGCAACCATCTCTTCATGTACCTCTTGTGTTCAGGGCTGGTCTGATCACTGGAAGTGTGTGTTGTACTGGCTCGGGTTTTTAGTTGGAACATTCAGCAGAAACTCTGATCTGCAGCTGAGAGCAGTCTGTCTGCATGTGGCCATCCTCCCAGGCTAATTTGTGGTGAAGGTGGGAACGATACTTCTCCAAAACACAGTACCAACCTCCCTGCTTGGATCCTCATCAGCCTGCACTTTAAGCCATGAGTCTGCATTATACCATGTGCAGAAGCTGTAAGATGACGTTCATGTCCACCACTAGGTTTTGCTTGATGACTATACTAATGGATTTTATGTATCTCTCTAGCTGCTTCCTAAAAAGTCTCTACTGTGAATAGTATGTGTGTCCAGCTTTAAGTCCATAAGTAGTGCCCACTAGTTTGTGCAGATCCAAGCACAATTGTTTTCATGACTATGGTTTAAGGTTTCCAGTCTGCAGTCCAGTGAACTGGTGTGAAACCCCACATCTCTGCAAAACCAGGCATTTCTGTGAAGGAGAAGGAGGATGAGCTGGGAAACCAGTCTCTGGCAATGAGATGACCAAAGACACGGGCACACAAGGAACAGACAAAGAAATGCAGACTAGTCTATTCATAGCTTCAGCCTCAGTTTGGAGTATCTTTTGATGTATGCTTTGTAAGTAGGATAGGTGTTTGCATCCTGTTGGTGTGGCCACCCTGCTGTGTCTCTTTCAAGTGACTTAGTTCTATTTCTACAATGTCCAGGCTCATCACTTCTAGAGCACTGGCATTAAGTTGTCACGGGCTTGGATTGCCTAACAAATTTGACCTGCGATAAGCGAATCTTCCAATAATTTCTAATAGTTCTATGCCTTACTTTTTGAAGGGGATCATATATTGCTCTGTTCAAGATGAAAACTGTTAAACATTGATTAAATGGGTTTTTTTCCCCATGCAATTTGCAGTCTTTTTACCATTTGCCAGAGGGAGACCTGTCAGTAGAGTTTCAGGGATGCTTTTGAGAAACAGATTAGAGATCATTATTGCTGAGCATAACTGTCTACGTGGAGGCTATTAATTTTTGATAATGTATACTCTTACACCAAGACAAGCTCCAAAGAGGAGCAGACACATTGAAATATCCTGCACACAGGATATCCTGCAAACAAAAAAATCCAGGGAAGTAATTTACTCTGGGACAAATGAATCTCTATTTTTTTTCAGTTAGTTTTTGCTAGGGTAAAAAGAGGTGATTCATCTGAAATGCTCCTGGGCTAAACTCAGCATGATGCAGCTGCCTCTTGGGCCAGCACATCCAACAGTGTCCACTCCCCAGCTACTGTAGGATAATGTGTGTAGTTGTGTGCCCCTGGGCTCTGCAGTGGTGGTAAGGAATGCCTGTGGCTTCTGTGCCTTGCTGCCTGCCTTTTGGTTCCTAGCTCTAGGCTTGATCTAGAAAGCTGCAATTATCGTGGGAAAAGCTCAAGGAAAGGTATACGAGTTGTTCTTCCCTCTGCCTGTGCTGTGCTGTTGGAAATGTGACCAGGAGTGGTAAGATTGGTTTTGACTTGTTAAAGGAAAGAGAGTACTGGGTCTGCACCTGTTCAGTGAGTGGTGTGGGACTTCATCCTTGCTTTGTTCAGGATCCAGGGCATGTGTCAGGAGGCACAGACAGACTGCAAAAGTCCCTGGGTTCCTGTGTGTCCTTTACCTTTGTGGTATTCATTGTGAAGAGTCATAATACAAGCTTGTCTCTCCCAGTAGACCAGAAATATAAGTGTCTGAGATGACTGTCCCTGCTGTCAGGTCCTGCTGCTCCATGTTCCTCTGCAGGAGCTGGGAGCTGGGCTAGTGCCACCTTGCCCGTAATACTCAAGTGGGACATAGTCCCATGGACCAGACCCAGTGCCACAGCCCAGTAGCATCTCCATCTCCTCCTTCTGATCAGCCCTGACCCTTTATACTTGCACCATAAAGAGATGCAGTGCACTGAAGGGGATAGATTTTTTTTTTCCCCTGCTAAAAGGTGCCACCCACATTGACAGTCAGTCCAGAACTTCCCAAGCAAGAATGTACTCTCTGCTGTTGCTTGCAACCATCCACAACGAATTGTTTGCATGAGCTGTAGAATAACCCATGAGCACTGCAAACACTCAGATATTGAAGAATTTGAGCCTATGACCTCAAAACAAAGATTTTTCCAGCACTAGTGCCCTTCTTGCCATCTCACTCAAAAGAGAAATTCAGTATCCAACAGTTTCAGCCATACAAACTTGCAAAGTTTTTTCACATACTGAAAGCCAACTCTAATATTTGTTTGTGGGCTGTGTTTTATGAGTTATTCCCATTACATTTGCCTTCATAATCTCAGATGTACCAGCCCAACCCTCCCCTTTGCAGAGCTCTTCAGGATATCATGAAGATGAATGATGCTATTGACAGTTGAAGGCTATTCAGATTCTATTGTGACTGCTGAAATATCACATGCTTTTTTTTTTTTTTAAATACCATTACATCATTTATTCTTCTGTCTATTATTTGTTTTTTCCTTCATCCTTGCCATTAATCATCATCATATTTTTAGTACATGGATAACAAGTGGTGCTTTGTAGCTGAGCTGTGCCACAACAAACTGCCAGCTATTCACTCCATCCTCTTGTCTTGTGTTCAAAATGACTTTGGTTCTCTGTGTTCTTCAATATTGTAGGCATCTTAAAAAAGCCCCCCTTTTAAGGGGGAGGGGGAAGTCTTCCTGACTTTTTTTTTTTTTTTTGCTGATTTTAGCAGGAAAATAGAGTCAGTCCTCTTGTCATATTTTTCCTGGTACTTGTAGATCTTTCCTTATGGCTGAGCACAGGCAGATACGTGTTTCCCATGCTGAGTGGTGTCAGCTCCCGCATGTGTGGTGTGCAAACACTCTGTATATCGGGAAAGAATTGAAAGAACACACATGTCATGGCAGCACTTGAGGAAAGATCTCTCTGCTTGGCCCATGGCAACCACTTGAAATGATCAGCTCCCTTTTCAGCTGAGGGTGGCCACAGTTATGTTCTGAAGTACTTTGTGTTGTACCTTACATTCACAGAAAAAATTGCATGCTGCTTGGTATGTCCCAACCTCTTTGCCTTACTGAGAAATGCTTAGGCCACATGATGAAGTGCTCATGCATGCTCTTTAGGGAGCATTCATTAAAAGGCAGTTTTCCTATGTCCTCTGGTGGGCAAGTGAGGATTCATCTTTCCTTAGCTGTGCCAGACTTGCTTGTGGTTATGTCCTGCCCACATTCTAGTGTCTCCTTGGCATTGTTATGGGAGCACAATAATGGAAACTGCACCGTGCTCCTTCCACGGTGGCAAGACAGCCAAAAAGAAAATCCAAGTGAACCTTTGCAGCTAGAGGCGAATATTCCGGAAATGTAATTGTTGACAGGCCAAAGGGATCAGTGTGCCAGGTTCAGTTCCAGGGTTGTGGAGGAGACATCTGTCTATTCCTGTTATAAAGCAGGGAGGATCAAGAAGGATGCAGCGGGCAGGTCATCCTAGGAGGTCAGTATTTGATTCCTTGCTCATTAGCATCTTCCAAGTATGAGTCTAAGTTGTTTAGACCCAGATGATTGATGGTAACTGGATGGGATAGGGTCCTAGGATCTCTGCTTAAGGCATCATATCTTCATTACCTAAACCGAAACTGAGAATAGTAGCACCTTATTACTAAACATATTATTTGTGATTATATGTACAAGTAAAAAAATTCAGATCAACCTGGGCTTTATGTAGATGAGGACTATAAGAGTCCCCAAGTCACTACAACATCAATTACATGTTTGAGTGCATTTCAGCTGCTTTCTCTGTTGCATTTAACATAATGCCCTGATGGATTTATTTCTCTCTGTGCTACATAACTCAGTCTATTTATTATTTTGATTTCAGGTGTCTATACTACTTAGCTAGGAATTGAAAAAAGCATACTTGTGAGTGTATTATCTGCATACGTGTGATGGGGAAATTGTTTGAGTTTGCCTAGTTTTAGTGAGTCTTTTGTGTTCATTTGAGTACTTTGTAGTGAGTATTTTTACTGTATCTGACACAAAGGTGTTAGAGCTGTTGTGTGTGTGTTAGAGAAGGGCAACAGAAATCAAAATTGCAGGTATGTCAGAAGTGGTTCCTCTCCTACTGTTATCTAGCCTAGAAGTGGCTATCAAAAATAAATCGTGCTTCACATGATGGAATTGGGTTTGTTCAGGACAGAAGCCTTTGTGACCCTTGGATTTTCAAGAGTAGGATATTTACAGCAGGGCAAAACAGTTTCCCTGTCCTTATTTTTGTTCTTCAGTTTTTCTTCTTCAGAGTATTTTATGGTGTCTGTATTTGTGTTTAAATGTTATTTCTCCTATCAATTTGGTCTTTAATGTAGTTAATCCTGCAGTGAATTTGTGTTGAATTTGTGTTGCTGTTTGTGTCTGTAGTGACAGAGTATAAAATCACAAACTCATGAGTCTGACCTTACCACAAAACCAAGTGAGAGAAAAGCTACATTATGGAAGGGAACTGTTTTAATTGATCATAAATCTTCAACAGTTTCAGAAGAATTGAACAATGTAGGGTAAGGAAATTGATTTTTGTATAAACATTCTCTTTTTCAAATTTGTGTTGATAGGGAAATCTTTCTACATTTGACCTCTCCTCTAGTGCAGTTATTTTTGTGAGAAGTACCAGCCACTCAAGCAAGGGAAAGAATGGTTTGCATTTAATGACAAAACCATGAATTGAGGCAGCTTGTTTTCCCATGTTACTATTGAGCTTTTCAACCTTGACCTCAGTGAACAGTTCTATGGGATGCAGACATTTTAATCTCTATAACTAGGCTATACGTGCTTGCTGCTGACACTAGCACTTTCGGCAGTGCTTTCAAGAGTAATGAAAACTGTGATTTTTGCTAGATACTGAAATACTGCCTTAGACATGTGGTTAGATATAAGCTAGTAACAAATAAAAACTACAGCCTGCCTGAGCTGTTTCCAGACCATGAAACTGGCACTGAAAAATTCCATGTTCAAAACACACTCCTGTAGGACTAGCGTGGCAGATACTTTGGTGCATCTGCAAGGAATTCTAGCAATAAGGGTGCCTACAAGGTAACAGTAATTAACCTAAGCCTGAATGCATGCCCATAGCTGTCAGCCAGTGGCAGCAGAACATGCTGAGTGCATTTTGGCTGTTGGTGTTTCACTGTTAGGGGAGCAATAAGTGTGGATTACTCTGATCTATGCCACTTAGGCAGTGGCAGAATAAAGGAGTTGGATGAAATCTATAAATCTTCTGGTGAGCTGAACAGGTAGCTTATAGTGTCTGCAATAAAATAATGCTTCCTCTATGAGGAATAAAACTGGTGCTTTGGAATGATGAATTCAGCTGTCTGGCTGGTGGAAAAGAGTAAGCAAAAGGGAAGGAGTTCAAGATATCTGAGTCAGGAGATTTTGAAGTCTTAGTGTCTGATCTTTTTCTATACAGTCTCCTATCTGCTTTTTACTTATGTAAAATTTAGCATCACCATCTCACTGATAAAGTTATTAACCTCGAAATAGGATTAGATTGTAACTGTGTACCCCACACTTCTGCAGACAAGAAGGGTCAATAACTCTTCCATCTGTGGGAAAGGATAAAGATATTAAGACCTGAGCACAAGTGAAAGCACTGGAGCAGATAAGACTTACCTTGAATAGGTCTGCACAAATACATTGGAAAAACTGTGTAAGGGAACAAAATCAAATGTGTGTGCATTACTGCATGTTTAGAATACCTAATGGTCAGTGACATCCCTAAGGAGCCAAAATACCCAGGAGAATTGACAGGGGTTCAGAAAGCGGAGATCTCAGTTGCTCTGTTCTTGAATCTGGAAGAAAGAATGAGCCAGGATTACCTAACTGCCTCCTTCAGGTGTGGTGGGAAGGAATGCTGTATCTGATCTATTCCCTATGTCCACTAAATACTAGCTAAGTGCAACTTTCCATTACAGAGCACCAGCTTGGGCAGTGATTGTTGGCTTTTTCAACATTGCCATATGCAGGCATTGAGGAAGAACTGAAAGCAGATCACCTACCTTAAAGAGTAGCCTGATAAGATATTTTAAACTGACAAAGGAGAGAAGGATTTAGAATGAAGTATGAAAATTGGGGTTGCATTGGCATAATCAGGAGGGTAGATGAAGGAGCGTGGAGATGATCATGGGAATTTGCATTTTTTGAAAGCATTAAAACTGGAGACAAGAAACTTGAAATTGCTGGAGCAGCAGTGATATCTGACAGCAGTCATGCTGCACTAATGGAATCAACAGTAGTTTTGATTGTGGACGTAATAGATGCACCCAGGGCTGTCTCCTTAGGAGCTGTAGGCTGCAATGAGAATGGCAGGGAGCACCAAAGCCAGAGGGCTTAAGCCAAGATTGTTGGGTGGCAGAGTTCAGTTCCTGAGCTAAATTCAGACAGAGCTGCAGCTCATGTATTCATTATTGTCAGCTATTCATTAATCTCTCATGTGTGTGTCTAAGTGTAGTTGGAGAAACAGTCTTCTGAGGAAAGCTGGAATTTTGACTTCTTAGCATTAATGTATTTTTGCTATGTTTTGTTCTGCTTGGCTTTAAATGAGCCATGGGCAAGGTCTTCTGACTCTGACATACATCAAATACCATGCAAATTAAGACATTTTCCATTTTGCTTCATAAGAATTTCTGTACTGGGATCATAGAGTATCATTTTGTATACCTGTAGTCATCTGTCAAACCTAATTTTTAAGCCTCCACAACTAGGGTTTCCAGAAGGGGAATTGGATTCTTGCTACCTTGGCCTGCCAAAAGTTCTATCAGCCCAATACTGTGAGCCCTTGCTTGATATTCGTTCTTACTCCAGTGCTGTGAAGTTTTTTGCTAGTCTGCTTTTACTTTTTCATCGAAGATTTCAAGTTCTCTCCTCTCTTAAGACTATATATTTCTTTCTGTTCAGTCAGTCTTATTTGCCATTAGTGCCTTCCATCTGTCAGGTTAAAAAGCTAGGCAGTCATATGTTTCCATTTGTTTTCCACAACCCTTGGAACATGGTGCAAGCTACCAGTCTCTGGGAGGTGCAGAATCAGATTCTCCACTAGGATTTAGCTTGACTCTGTTCTCTTGTTTATACCTCAAGAATGCTCTCCCCCAGCCTAGGAGTTACTGAGGAAAAGGTGTTTCAGATTAGCTTTACTTTTACTCCTAGGAATGGCACAGAATCACAGAATCACTGAATGACCTGAGTTGGAAGGGACCCACAAGGATCATCAAGTCAAAGTTATACCCTTGCATAGGACAACCCCAAAATTCACACCATGTGTCTGAGTGCATTGTCCAAAAGATTCTGGAATATTGTCAGGCTTGGTACTGTGACTGCTTCTCTGGGGAGTAGTTCCCGTGCTCCACCAGGCTCTGAGTGAAGAACCTTTTCCTGATATCCAACCTAAACCTCTCCTGGAACATCTTTCTGCCATTCCCTTGGGTCCTATCAAAGATCACTAGAGAGAAAAGATCAGTGTCTGCTCCTCCTCTTTTTCATGTGAGGAAGCTTTAAACTGCTGTGAGGTCCCTCCTCAGTCTCCAGGCTGAACAGACCAAGTGATTTCAACTACTCCTCATATGACTTCCCTATAAACCCTTCACCAACATTGTGGCCTCCTTTAGACGCTGTTCTGTAGCTTTAGATACTTTTTATACTATGGTGCCCAAAACTGCACCCACTACTCAAGGTGGGACCACACCAGTGTGGAGTAAAGCAGGACAAGCATCATCCTTGACCAGCTGGCAATGCTGTGCTGCATACACCCCAGGATGCAGTTGGGCCTCTTAAAGAGGATCCCTGCCAAACCCTGCTATTGACTGGTCACCAGCCTGTTCACTATGACCCTTTGAGCCCGACCCATCAGCCACAGGTGTTACTCTGATAGCATATACTGTTTATTTATTGTTCTGTTTTCTGTTCTGTTTCTCAAATTAATTTAACGGGGCGTGGTCTTTATGTTATCAGTTCTCAGTTAAGTTAACAGCATTTGGATTTGTATAATTTTCATTGCTCATTCTATTCATTTTGAAACCAAATTCAAAGACAAAAACCAAAGTCTGCAAACTTTGGCATTTTTTCACCTCATGGCTGCTGGTTATCTGACAGTACGAAGATATCTTTCTTATTTTTATTCTTAAAAAACCCAAAAAACAAAACCCAAACAAACTGGTTATTTTGGCAGCTTAGTGAAAGAGCATTGAGGTCCCAAAGAACAGTCCTAGTCACAGAATCACAGAATCACAGAATCACAGAACAACCAGGTTGGAAGGGACCCATCGGATCTTCTAGCCCAACCATTCCTATTTAACGCTAAACCAAGTCCCTCAAGACCTCATCCACCCATACCTTAAACACCTCCAGGGAAGGTGACTCAACCACCTCCCTGGGCAGCCTATTCCAATGCCCAATGACCCTCTGTGTGAAAAACCTCCTCCTAAGCTCCAGCCTAAATCTCCCCTGGCGCAGCTTGAGGCCATTCCCTCTCGTCTTGTCCCCTGTCACTTGGGAGAAGAGGCCATCTCCCTCCTCTCTACAACCTCCTTTCAGGTACTTGTAGAGAGTTATGAGGTCTCCTCTCAGCCTCCTCTTCTCCAGGCTAAACAACTCCAGCTCTCTCAGCTGCTCCTCATAGGACCTGTTCTCCAGTCTCTTCACCAGCTTAGTTGCTCTTCTCTGGACTTGCTCCAGAGCCTCAACATCCTTCTTGTGGTGAGGGGCCCAGAACTGAACACAGGATTCAAGGAGCGGCCTTACCAGCACGGAGTACAGAGGGAGAATCACCTCCCTGGACCTGCTGGTCACACCATTTCTGATACAAGCCAGGATGCCATTGGCCTTCTTGGCCACCTGGGCACACTGCTGGCTCATGTTCAGGCGGCTGTTGACCAACACTGCCAGGTCCCTCTCCTCCTGGCAGTTTTCCAGCCAGACTTCTCCCAGTCTGTAGTTCTGCATAGGGTTGTTGTGCCCCAAGTGCAGGTCATTCCTTTCTTTGAGACCTCCCAGCCTAGGTGTTCAATGATCATATCCAGACTTGCTAAGATGTCAGAGAAATCATAAAAAGTATGATACAGAGCATTTCTCTGCTATGGTGAGAATTACTTGGAGAAGAAGCACAATCTGCCTATTTTTCAGTTTTAACAGCAGGGATTGGAAGGAGGTGGTAGAGGACTCACTGGCTGCTGATCTCATCATGTGGAGCAGCCATGGGACTTCTGAGTCAAAGGAGAATCCTGTGCCAGCTACCTCTTCCTCCTGGTGAAATATGTTTAAGCACCAACAAAACTCAACCTTCTCCTTATCTGTCCATTTTTGTTCATCAGTTGTGGTATGCTCCCTTTTCTGATTGATGTACCTGTAGAAGCCCTTATTGTTAGTACACACTTCCTCTGCCAAGTTCAGCTCCAGTTGTGCTTTGGCCTTCCTGACCTCATCCATACACAATGGGACAACATTCCTTTGCTCTTCCCAGGCAACCTGGCCCTGCTTGCACTGCCTGTGCAGTTCCCTTTTGTTCTTGAGTTTGACCATCAGGTCTTGACGCAGCCACGCTGGTCTCTTCCCTTCTTTACCTGATTTCCTACATCTGGGGACTGAGCACTCTTGTGCTTTATGGAAAGCATCCTTAAATATTTGCCAACTCTGTTCTACTCTCTTGTCTGTGAGGACCATATCCCAGGTGGTCCTATTGACTGACTTGTTGCTGAGCTGGAAGTCTGCTTTTCTGAAATTTAGGGTCCTGACTATACTCCTTGCCTGTCCTATATCCTTCAGAACCTTGAACTCCATCAGCACATTATCACTGCAGCCCAGGCTGCCTCTGATCTTGTTGTCACTGATGAGCTCACTTGCATTGGTGACCATCAGGTTCAGTATTGCATCCCTTCAGACTGGGGCGGGGGCTAATGCCTGGTTTAAAAAAATTATCTTCAATGCACTCTAGGAGTCCCCTGGATTGTCTCCAGCTTATCCTGCTACTTTTCCAGCATACATTAGGGTGGTTGAAGTCCCCTAGATGGATGAGACCTTGTGAGCATGAAGCCTCCTGTGGCTGAAGGAAGCAGGTGCTATCAGTAGGTTCTCCTTCATCAGGTAGCCTGTAGTACATTTGTACAGAGAATAGGACAGTCACATTTTTTTAATGCCAAATAATAAACAGTAAAATGTGACTTATAAACCAGAAGATTCTCAGTGACAAACAGTTTGAGTTTGCCAATGTGTCTCAGGAAGGTGTTGCTGGTTCAGCCCTTGTTGATCAGAATAGAATCATTCAACCAGTATTAACAAAAAAAGATAAAAAAAAGCATGACAGGTTACTAAAGAAAATTCTAGTTCAAAATTGTAGCCTTAATGAACTCCAGGATTTAATTTGATTTTTTCAAATGTGCTTAATGAATTAGAAACATCTCAACAAATATCTTTACTTTTGTAGCCAGCATGTTTTATACTCAGTTTAAGGCAGTTCTTAATGCTGTGTGACAAAGCATTTCTTCAAAAGCAGTTTCTGTCAAATAAAGATGTTTATGGCAGTTTCTGGATTCCTCTGAAGAGAATGTGAGGCTTACATTTTCAGATTTGCCTTGTGATGTAAGGTGTCCTGTTTCTCTCAAAATTAGATAAGAATTTTGATGCCTTGCATGCAACAATTGAGCCAAGTACTCAAGTGGAGAAAAGAGAACTAAATTTAAGAAAAATGCGTTCTGATGAAGTTCAGGTGCTGGGTTGCCTGTGTTTCCAATACAGATCATTCTGAAATGCTCAGTGTATGTTACAAAGTGCACAATATTCGGTGTGGTGTCTTGCACCATAGCCTCTCTGGTGAGAACACAAGCTGGAGCTGCCTTCATTCAGGAAAAGGAGAGGCCATTAGCCATGGGATCAGAGCATTGGGCTCCTTAGGGGATACTAGAGGCACAACTCAGGGTAACAGCACTCCAAGGAACTCCAAGTCATGTAAATAGCCTCCCAGCTGCAGCTTGGTCACTAATACTTGGAAAACCTGCCTACAAGAGCTTTACCAGATATTTGTATCCTCACTGGTCTCCTGTGGGGAGGAGGGAAGGAAGTGGTGTGTAAATAGCCCCCTGTGTTTTGGCGATTTTGTGGTGAAGTATCACTGCCGGTTAGATCTATCCCTAATGTGGCTCCACTAGTTGTTTGCCTGGAATTTGAAGTTATTTCCATTTTATGTGTTGGTTTTAAGCTGCTGAACTATCTGAAATGGTATATTTGCTTTTGAGGGAGTTCTGTACCTTTATCCCTTTTTTTAAATTCAGAGTCAAAAAGGATACTTTTCAGAATAGCCTCTAGCTTTATTTTAAAGTAAGTGTTTAGACTCAAGTATCTTAATTTTTCTTTGTTTCCGTAGAATATAAAAATATGTACCTTCAGCTGAGATGCAATCCCATGTCTAAACAGCATTTCAATTTTCATCTTTTATTAAACCTTTGATGACATGTGTTAGGTTAAGGTCTGAAATAGTTGCTACTGTTCTTCCAAAATACTCTCAAGCTAGGTTTGGGGGTAATTTTTCTTTTAATTAGGGTTTTGATTGTGTTTTTTTAAAAAGTGTCATAGCTATCTCAAATGATCTGTGGAATAATATTGGCGTGAGGCTTTAGGTCTGGATGAAAATTCTTTCTGCATATGCTGTTTATTGGGCTCCAATGTAACAGTTACTTTCAGGATTACTCCGGTGACAATATTTTAATGCAAATTTCCTGGCCATTCCTGCTGACATTTCTGCTTTAACTATGAATACAGTACTAGAGCTCTAACAAGAGTTAACAATTCAGTACTACAATATTTCAGTTAAATTGTAGGTTATTAAATAAAGTGAGCCAATTTCTGATCTTACTTAATGTGCATTTCCAGTAATTCAGGATCTGATGTCAACAAAAGAAATAGTTTAGATAGTCCAAAGAAGTGAAGTAATCAGATTTTCTCTCAGGAAATGTATAGTGTTTATTTCAAAGTATTTTAGAATGATACAGAGCCCAGTAGAAGGATTCGCACTGTACGAAGCAGCAGTTTGAGTCAGATGGACATAATGACTTTTTCTAGTACAGTCTGGTTCTTGGCTGTGATGGACAAGAGGGATTTCTTCCTTCTTGCTGGCTGTCCTCTCGTTCTCTGCTCGGTCTCCTTCTACTGTGTATGGTGGGGTACAAACTCTTCAGGCAGGATAGGAAGGGTAGGAAAAGAGGCGGGGTAGTCCTCTTTGTAAGGAAGGACTTGGACACCACTGAGATGGAATGTGGTGATGAGGAGATTGAGTGTCTGTGGATTAAATGGGGTGACAAAGCTTATTTAGAATGCCAGTCGTAGTGGGGGACCATCCAAATAGCATGTCCCCCTAATGATGGTTTGCATTTTCCTTCACCCTTTTCAGGACCCTGTTTATTTCCTCCATGTCACGGTGGACTGTTTTCAGGGTCTCTCTCCCACTTTCTTGGACTTCATCTGAGATCTTGATCAAATCCCGATCCCAATGTCTCATTAATTTTTTTACCAATATAAGATTCATTCCAATAGGTACAGGTGATAATTTGTGATGCATAGTGTAATTAGGCTTTATCAGTTGGTAGGATACGACTGGTGCCAAGTAAGAAAAGTCACACCTGACAATCTTAACAAAATTACAAATGCAAAAATTAGAATGATTCTTGCTATCTAGAATTGTCTCATCTATTACTATAGAAATGCAAGCAGTTCTTAAACATATACAACCTAGGCCAATATATATGAGTACGGTATTCTGATTAGTGTCCAGATGGATCTCTAAGTGACAGATGAGTCACTGGAACTCCAAAATGGTGTATTATCTCTTGTCTTAATGTTCTGGTTATCTCTGAGCCTTGGCTGTTCTGATAGGGAATGCCTCTGGCCAACCTGAAAAGGTATCGGTTAGTACTCACAAATATCAATACCCCCCTTTTCTTGGAAGTTCTAAAATAATCAATTTGCCATTTTCATCCAGGCCCACTACCTTTCCCCATTTGGCCCATTTCCAATGTGGGGGTATTTTGGATTAGTCTGGAGACAAATATCACACTGCTGAGTCACTTGTCTCACAGCAATGTATACATTTCTTGCAACAATTTCTCTAATTAGGTATTTCTACAGGGCCTCTGTTCCCCAATGCCTTTCTCTATGCCCCTCTTTTACTAAAACCCATATGATTAATTTACCTTGTGGGGTGAGAACTCATCCCTCCTTATTATACGACCCTTCCAAATCTGCAGTGAGCTTTTGATCTTCTTTGGTATATTGGGACTCTCCTTCCAGGGAGATTCACCCATTAAGGGTCAAAGCCCCTTCTGTTTTTACCTGTCCTTTGGCTGCCTGTTTTGCCTCTCTGTCCACCAGTTCATTTTCTCTTTCCAGTTCCGAATTCACTTTCTGTTGTGCTTTGGTTTGCATGGTTGTTACCTTCTCAGGGAGCTGGAGTGCTTCCAATAGCTTCAGGATGTCCATATTTGATGTGTTCACCCTGTGAGTTCAATAACTCGTTTTCCTTCCAGATTGCTCCTTGTGCATGTACAGCTCCGAATGCTCACCTCAAATCTGTATAGATATATGCAGCTTTGCCTTTACCCAACTTCAAGGCATGGATCAGAGCAATTATCTCTGCCTTTTGTGCAGAGGTATTCATAGGTAAAGGTCCTAACTCTGTTATGTCTTGACTAGTGATAATGGCATATCCAGAATGTCTTTTACCGCTTAGGACATAACTGCTTCCATCCATGAACCAATCTTCAGCACTTTCCGTAGGACTGTCCTTTAAATCCAGATGGCTCGAGTATATTGCCTCAGTAGTTTCCAGTCAGTCATGATGTACTGATTCCCCTGTGTTTCTGCTAAGAAAAGAGGCTGAATTGACAATGTGAGCAATTACAATTTACTACCATTGCAGTCTGATATTTCAAGAACATTTGTAGGAAAAACCAGCATCCACCTTTCTCTTCCAATACAGCAGACATTTTATGGGACACCAACGTAATCATTCTTTGGGCCAGGGTGAATTTTCGAGCTTCCTGGATATCTAGTATTGTGGCTGTAACCACTTGCAGGCATCCAGGCCAACCTTTTGCAGTTGCAGCCGATTGTTTAGAAAAGTATGCTACTGCTTGGTGATACGGGCCCGGATCCTGTGCCAATATTAGAGAAGAAAAAAAGATATCTTACTCACATCTGAGAGTCTCAAGGCTAGAGCTGACATCAGGGCCTTTTTCAGTAGTTCAGAGGCCTGTATAGCTTCATTATTCCTTTGAAAGCATTTCTGTTCAGTGGTTGTTAGTGTGTACAGGAGTTTAACAAACAGTCGTTCCACAGTCAGCACCATCCAGTCATTCCCAGGAAAATTTGTAACTCTCTCACTGTTTGCAATCTCGGAGTTTGCATATTGCCTCTTTTTGGGTTTGTTCCTAAGTCCTCTGTCCAGAACTGACTTTGTAGCCCAGGTAAATCATCTTGTGCTGCATTATCTGGGCCTTCTTTTTGGATTCCCAATATCCCTGGAGTCCTAGAAAATTCAATAAACTCACCGTCCAGGTCATGCAAGTGTCCCTTGTCCTGGTGGCAATCAGGATATCGTTCACATACTGCAACAGTTTTGTTTCCTCAGACAGGGCTTTTCAGGACTCAAGATCTTTTGCAAGCTGATTGCCAGATATAGTAGGGTTGTTTTGAAATCTGCAGTCCAAGTAAGCTGATTTCTGCATCTACTTTTGAGATTCTCCCCTTCAAATGCAAATATTTTCTGGCTGGCTTCGTGGAGAGGAGGCAAAAGAAGGCATCCTTCAGGTCTAAAATGGTAAACTAAGTTAGTTCAGGTATCAATACAGTTAATAGAGTATATGGATTTGCCACCACTGGATAGAGGTCTTTATTATTTTATTTACAGCTCATAAGTCCTGGACTAATTGATATGATCCATCAGGATTACAGACAGGTATTGGCTGAATTTTGTCCCTGTCTTCTCTCTTTAGGGCATCTTATTTAATTCTTACTGGCTGCCACCCTTCTTTGATTTGAAATCAACAGGCGGAGCATTCTTTGCTTTTCTGGGCACATCAGTGGCCCATACCCCAGGATATACCTGGTTCATAATTTCCTCATTGACCTTACCTCCTGTGGGCACACTAGCAAGAGATAAGGTCATTATTTGTATGTATGATTGATAATTTACCTCCAGAGTGATTTCTCCTTTTACAAATTTAATCACAGCCCCTAATTGTTCTAATAAATCTCTCCACAAGAGTGCCTTCGAGGAAGTGGGGCATGTGCAGGAATTGGTGTATACCCCATTGTTTCCCAATTTGTATTTTTCAAAAGTTTGCAAAATATGCCTTTTCTTTTTGGCCAGTTGCTCCCTTTACCATCCTGTAGTCATTTCCCAGGGGTATCAAAACTTGGTTTAAAACTGAATATGTTGCCCTGGCATCAATTAAAATTCTACCTTACTTTACTCTTTCCCTACATTCGTTATAACCAGACAATCTGCTAGGGTGGATTTCCTAGATCTCCATCAATCCTCCTTCACATGGGCCACTATCTGTGCTTTCTGATTGCACCTCTCTCTTTCATTTCTTTTATGCCTCATTCAACAATACTTGCAGGTTCCTATCTCCTATGGAACACAGCTTTTGAAATTTATGCCCGATATCCCCTGCTGAGTGACCCAAGAACAAAGAAACTAGTTGTTGTATTTCTACCTCCAACCCAAGATCCAGCAGTGTGCTGTGGTGCATTGCGTCTCTTAATCAATCCAGGAATTCAGATGGTGACTTGGAAGGACCTTGCTTAATTGCTTATAATACTGACCAATTAATTGTTTGGGGAGTGGCTCTCTCCATCCCTTATATCCACCCCAGATATGCTATGCTTTATGTGCATTCCCATTTGTATCCCACTTTGGGTCTTGAAGAGGGAAATAATCTTTAATGTTCACCCCTTCTCGTTTATAGTAATCTTTGTCCAAATCCCCCACAGTTTTTAAGACTGTTTAATTGTTTCTCAGTCTCTGTCAAACAGTCCAATAATAACTGTAGATAGCCCCTATCGGGGTTGTGCTGTCTTATAATAAACTGAAAATATTTGGCTGCACTTACCAGATCATTCTGGTACTCTCAGGCAACCCTTTCCATGCTTCTAAATCAACAGTAGAAAAGGTACCTTGATTAGCATTGTCTCTCCATCAGGTCCTACTGCCTCCCAGAGAGCTGCCTGCAGGACCGTTGGAGCAGACTTTTTCTGATGTGAAAGGATACAGGTCTCTCCAGAGGAGTGGAGGTCCTTTCCAAGTCGGCATCTTGTTCCTGTGATTGAGGGGGAGGCTTAAAAAGATCAGTTAGATTCTGTTGCCTAGTGAGTTTTGTTTAACTTTGTGCACTTTTGTCCAATACTGCACACTGAACAACAATTGCCTCAGTTTACCTCCATCTTCCTTGTTATTTTCTCGCTTGAGGGCAAGTGCCAGAGGCTCCTGTGGGGGGGCACAATTCCACAGTTCCTTTATCACTCCAGATTGTTATGGAGGGTTAAAAACATATCCTCATGAGACACTTCATCCAACTTTTCTTCTCTCCTCAAAACTAATATTAATTGTAAGATGGTGTTATAATCCGTTGTCTAATTAAGTGACCATTTTGCCCCATCATCAAATTTGTAAAGCAGCCACCACTGATTGCAATATTTAATAAGGGTCTTTTTGTTTTCAGTGTTCCCAGTTCCAAACAACATGCTTCCAATGTGTTAAAACATACCCTAGAGGGCTGGTTTGTTTTCCATTTTTAGTTTCTTTAGTTTGCCTTTTCCTTAGTTTCACCTCCTTCTTTCTCAGTTTTCACTAAAACCTTTTTACACTGTTCTTTAACCCATTCCCAGTCTTTCTCTTCAAGGTCCTGGATTTCTGGAATCAAACTTTCTTTTGCACTACTGATCATACTTTCTGTTAAATTACATTAAGTTTTGTCCTTGCCAATTAGGCAGTAGTTCAACCTTTCTTACATTACTGATAAACATACTATACACACACATATACCAAACGTGAATGTATTGTTCCCCAATTATACACAATAAAACTGTCTGCAGAAATAATCACACAACAAATTTTGGATAAATCAATAGTTGGTACTCTTAAAATTTTAAGGATAATTTCTCCTATCTTTTAACAAAGCCTGTTTAGGAATCCCTATAATAACCGATTTGCTCATTATTCTTATGCGAATAGAACAGTTCATAACCCAAGTATCTCCCTACAGATATAACATGTTTAACTCCTGCGGACTAGGCAAAGAAGCAGAAGGGGTGGCACCCATACACACACACACAGCCGCAAGGCTGGGTTTTTCCATTTTTTTCTCTTTTCCCTTTTGCTAGATATTTTCAGAGTGAGCAAACCGTCCTGCCTAGTTTTACCTGCACAGTACTTGAAACTTCTTGGTGGCACAGGTCAGCTACTTGAACCCACCCCGGCATACCCGCTTGTCTCCCCACCAGTATCCAAAGTTTTAAATTCTTGCCAAACTCCACCATTTTATCCGACATTAAAAATTCACGAAACACAGAGCAAATTAACAACACTCAACAACCAGAACTCCTCACTCTCTTTGCAGCAATGCTGCATCTCAAACACACAGCCATTCATTTCAGGGCCAGCCCAACTCACACAGTGTTAGTTACGACCAGTCAAATTGGATCCATAATTTTCGATGGTATGGATATCTGAACCAAACACAGTGCCGGGCACATACAACACTTGAAATACGATGTTGGGTTTTTGCTTTGTTTTTTTTTTTTTTGGTTGGTTGGTTGGTTTTTGGGTTTTTTTCTGTTTTTTTGGGTTCCTTGGTTAGTTTTTTTGCCTTTTTTTTTTTTTTTTTTTGATAGTTGTCCCTGACCTTGGATGCCTTATAAGGTCTTGTCAAGCTTAGGAAATCCCTCCCTACAGCTACCTCACTACGCTTCCGGCCACCTTGCAAGGTCTTGGCAAGGTATAGGGAATCCCTCCCTACAGCCTTCCTCACTATGCGTCCCTTTGGGCCCACCAATTCCCAGGGGTGAATATTACAGCTTCTCATCATTGCGTGAGGTGTCCCATCACAACTTACAGACTCTGCCCCGCCTTCCAAATCCCAGGGGTGAACACTCTAGCTCCTCATCATCGTGTGTCCCATACATGACTTACAGACTCATCCCCTCTTTCCAATTACCAAGTATCCATATCCCCAAGTCACATACCTTGTCCGCCCACTGATGGTCCGTCTCTCTCCCCACAGCGATCGGATAAGGATGGGAGATTCTCTGGAGAAATAGTCCAGTGGCACCTAGAATGTCCCCCTCCCCACCGGTCCTGCAGCCGGACAGAGAGGGCATCCCATCTGGGGTGCCGAATTGTTTTGCAGAATCAAACTCTATAACTCCGATAAGGGTTATAAAGCAAGTATGTGTTTATTTGCCGGCGGATGCGAGGGGGTCCTCCTCCAAAGCTCGCACACCAAACAATCTAACAAGCAGATAGTTATAGTGTGAGGACATGACTATTCATAAGTCTATTACATATTTATGACTCTTATTATAATTAGATTTGAGAAGCTTCTTCTATACTTGCGCAGGTGCGATGTTGTTGGGGTCCCAGGGCTGAAGTCACCTTCATCTTCCTCAAGAACTGCCCCTGAATTCAAACTGTGTGCAGGCTCAGTCTCATCCTGGTCGAGTTGCAATTGTTTCTGCATTCCAGCTTCTCTCTTATCAACATCCAAGGTCTTCAAGGCCTTTGCCAGCAGACAGTGTGTATTTCAGTAAGCTAAGCTGTCTAAGTTTACCTAACATTTCTGCAGTTTTTCTAACGAACATTTATGCCCACACATCACAAACATCCTTGATCCACTTTGTGACAAATGATACCTAAACTAATTGGAGTGGTTACACTGAGCTCTCAGAAGCATGAGTTGCCAAAAAAAGGTTGCTCTCTATCTCTCTGGCCCTTGCAGTGTATTGCACATGATTTGAACTTGAATCATGCATGAACAGATCAATTCTGTAGTCAATGTGTAGTAGTTTGAATACTTCCAGGAAGCACTGGATGCAGCATACGTGTGCTGAAGACTTCACCTCCTCACCTGTAGTAAAGACATGTTCAGAAGTAGAGGCCAGATGTGTACAACCCTGTAATTTTACCCTTGAGAGTACATGTGTGTAACCCCAAACCAATTCAGCCAATTTTGAGAGTGTTCCAGAAAAGACTGGCAGTAAATGTTCAGTCAACTGTCGGTGAGAGAAGGTTATTGATAAAAGACAGGACCTTGCAGTGTCAGGACAGCTGCTATTCTTCAAATAAATCAAGACTAGGTTAGGGAGAATTCCTGTACATGGCTCCTGGGCAGTGAGCATGTAACACTGACAAGGCATGGAGAGGAGCACTGGTATAACAGTAGGCATGGCTCTACAGTGTCTCTTGATGGTTTGGATATAAATTACTAGTCTTGCAAAAGAAATCTAATCTCTCACTTTGATTAAGAATCTTTTCAAAGCCAGACTGTCATTTCATTGGGTTTTACTTCAACCTCATTAAATTTAGTTCCTGGCTTAAATTCCCTTGTTTTCTGTCATTATGACAGAATGATTTCTTGGAAGTTATCAGCTTTACTGCATGGGAGATCTAAGAATGGGAAGTATAAAAGTTCAGATAATATGAACTAAAGGAATTTCTATGTGATTTATGAAATTGTTGTCAATTCATGACTTGAATAGTTTGAAGTAATGCATGATACTGCGTACAACTGTGATTTTATTCTGTTTTGGTGTATTTACAAACATAAATATATATTACAAATTTCTGCTCACATTTACAAAATATTTGCTTTGTATAAGCCCTCTAATAGGGTTTTTGATTCTGATGGATATGGTTCCAGTCACTGTTTTCTTTTTTCTCTTTTTTCAGTTACACCTGCAGAGTAGTTTCCAATGGACTGAAGGCACAAATTAATAACCCAGAACTGAAAGTCAGAGGATTGGACCCACTCATCAGCAATTTAATTGATAAACTTCAGCATTTCAATCAAGTAAGTAACTTTCAGAGAGAAAACTTTTTATTCTGGGTTCAATAGCAGAGCTGAAGCTAAGATGACTAGGTGGTACTGTTTCTGGTGTTACATTTTGCAGGAACATGGGCCTGAACTAGCCATGGAGTGGGCCCAGTGTTAAAGGCAATTGAAGATTCTGTTGTGCAAGCCAGTTTCTGAACTCTAATGAGGCAAAACTATTTCCCTGGAAGTTGTTCTAGTTCCTGGCTGTTTTTCCATAGTTGTTAATTAATTGTTCTAGAGTCCAAGAAGCACAGAGGAACTCCTGTGCCCCTCCATTCAATTGAAGGTTGTTACTGTGGTTTTCTGTGGTGTAGGTGTAAACAAATCAAAACACAAAATGGGCCTATAGGGGTGTTATAATTGAACTGTACAGAATATTGAAGTCAGGACAGAAGGAGCTCCAGGATGAATTTATCACATACCTCTGAAAGCATTTCCTTGACAGACCTTCTTCTCAAACTCATAGAATCATAGAACAACCACGTTGGAAGACACACTATATCATCAAATCCAACCATTCCTATCAAACACTATACAATGCCCCTCACCACCTTGTCGACCAGTGCCTTAAACACCTCCAGGGAAGGTGAATCAACCACCTCCCTAGGCAGCCTGTTCCAATGCCCAATGACCCTTTCTGTGAAGAACTCCCTCTAATGTCTAGCCTAAATCTCCACTGGCAGAGCTTGAGACCATTCCCTCTTGTCCTGTCCCCTGTCACTTGGGAGAAGAGGCCAGCTCCCACCTCTCTACAACCTCCTTTCAGGTACTTGTAGAGAGTAATGAGGTCTCCTCTCAGCCTCCTCTTCTCCAGCCTAAACAACCCCTGCTCTCTCAGACGTTCCTCATAAGGTCTGTTCTCCATACCCCTCACCAGCCTTGTTGCTCTTCTCTGGACACACTCCAGAGCCTCAACATCCTTCTTGTGGTGAGGGGCCCAGAAATGAACACAGGATTCAAGGAGCGGTCTCACCAGTGCCAAGTACAGAGGAAGAATAAACTCCCTTGGACCCGCTGGTCACGCTGTTTCTGATACAAGCCAGGATGCCACTGGCCTTCTTGGCCACCTGGGCACATTGCTGGTTCATCTTCAGTCGGTTGTCAACCAACACTCCCAGGTCTTTCTCCTCCAGGCAGCTCTCAAGTCAGACTTCTCCTAGTCTGTAGCTCTGCATAGGGTTGTTGTGGTCCAAGTGCAGGACCCGGCATTTGGCCTTCTTAAACCTCATGCCATTGGACTCTGCCCAGCAGTCCAGCCTGTTCAGATCCCTTTGCAGAGCCTCCCTACCCTCCAGCAGATCCACACTTCCACCCAGCTTAGTGTCATCTGCAAACTTCCTAAGGGTGCACTCAATGCCTTCATTCAGGTCATTGATGAAGACATTGAACAGGGCTGGACCCAGTACTGAGCCCTCAGGGACCCACTTGTAACTGGCCTCCAGCTGGACTTAACACCGTTTACCTGACCATCCAACCAGTTTTCTACCCAGGAGAGTGTGTGCCTGTCCAGTCCAGAGGCTGACAGTTTCCATAGCAGCATGCTGTGAGAAACTGTGTCAAAGGCTTTACTGAAGTTCAGGAAGACCACATGCACAACCTTTCCCTCATCCAGTAACCAAGTCACTATGTCATAAAAGGCGATCAGGTTAATTTTGGATCAACTCCTGAGCCCAAGGGGATGGATAACTTACCAATGAGTTTGTCAGAGGTATGATCTAGCTATGTCTGCCTGCCTCGTCTGTTTTGATTTCCGCCAGATGCACTTGCAGTCCTGGTGCATCCACTGCCTCTTAAAATTGAATACATGGTTCTCTGATACTACAGCTTCAGCACACCTCTTTGTGGGCTTTTAAAGCAGTGCCAGCCCAAACGAGCTGACGCCAACAGATTTAGCAGAGATTGATTTTCATTTAAAGTAGGCATGTTTTCCTATCAACTTGGAAGAATGCTTGCAACAATGTGTTCAGATTCAGGCATGTTTGCACATTAGTCTACTTGTAATCTTTCACCATTGGTGGAGCATGAGGATATAAACAGTTGGAAGAAAACCGCTGTAAGATTGAAGTCCACCTTTATGGGTGGGGTGTGCAGGAAGAAAAATAATCTGTACAGGTGAAATGGGAGGAAATGCTTAGTCAGGATGTGGAAGTTTATTAAGGCTGTATTTGTGACTTGGGGTCATGGTTTGATCTCTTATTAACTCCTGCAGAAGTACAACCCTTCTTTACCTCATTTCAGCCTCTGTAAATGGGTAAATCCATAATGTAAACAGTAATCACTGTTTCTGTTAAATTTTGCTTGACTATGATATTCATAACTTGCCATGGGGGATGGAAACAACCAGTCTGCTACAAGATTTAATATTACAGAGAAATAGACATTATGTGGTCAAGTTGATGCAAGGGATAATTCGTTATTTATCTACCTTTGCATTGTTATGTAGTAGAGTGTTAATTTACCTTAGAAGTATTAGATATATCCATCTGTGTAATAGACTTCTGTAAACACTGACAACAGGAAATAGTTAGAAAAAGATTACATTAAAAGTAACTGTATATTGGAAATTCTATTCTTTGTCTGCTGTAGAAAAACAAAACTCCCATAATGAGCTGCATACCAATTTTCTTAAATTATGTACCTTTCAAAAAGAGCTTCAAAGAACACTTTTTAGCCAGTAGAATAAAACGTAATTCTTAACTCTTACTGTAAGTTGGAAGTGTTGATTTCTGTTACTTCTAATTCGATTCTAGGAGAATATCATCCTTAAGTAAATGTAACATCCATCAGATTGAGGTGCTGAGCAATAGTGGATTCCAAGGGTGAAGGATTGAACAGAATGCTAATTATTGCCCTAAGATGGTTCATTCTTAACTGTTTGGAATAGTATGAATTCCTTTGATCATAATTTTAGTAAGTTTTCTTCAGAGATCAAAGCATTAAAGAAGTTGCTAAATATCTAAGGCACTCACATACAACATCAAACGTGTAGCTGTTTTCTGCTTCTTGAATTTTCATCTTGGTTGTGATATTAATATACAAATAAAAACTGACACTGAAAAGCCAAATGGATCAGGAGAGCTTAAATTGTCATCAATAGTGTGCATAGACAATACAGAGGAAGAGTCATACAGAATCCAATTACTCGTTTTCTGGGCAAATCAATTTTTTTATCAATTTTTTTTACACAATGTGTAAGGTGGAATTTAAATAATGATAAAATAAGGTATTATGTTTATATCTTCTTAAATGCTTGACATTTACAGTACCACTTTAAGCAACAGGTGGATAGTGAACATGCATAATCTAACTTGGAGAATAATGAGATCTGGAGAGCACAGAACAAAACAATGCATAAAATGTGTATCATAGGTGACTTGATGTGTCTGGGCTCCAGTAATCATCTACCACTAAAGTAATATTGCTAAACTACCCATAAGAAAGCATATTCCTTGATGAGAGAAAGGTGTTTTGAGATTTTAAAAAGAAAATAAAATTTCTGTCTTAACAAAACAAGCTCCAGCCGTGCTGGATCTGTCCCTCAGACAGCCCAGACCTATTGGCTGCCTCTCTCTCATTCTCTTTTGCAAAGATGAGTGTTTTTGAAAATCAGAGTAATCTACTGCTAGATAAATTTGCAGAGGTTGTGGAGTACCGTCAACTACAGTTATGTTTAAATCAACAGGATTCATTGTTCTAAAGGATGCACCTTAGCTTAGCAATTCTTAATCATTTCTGGAGCAAACCTATTCACTGCTGTCTTTGGTAGCTTCTCTTCCACCTCCTGTCTTTCACTGTTGGACCCCAGCTCTTCCTCATTGCTCCAAAACTGCTGCTGCTTGATCCCATGCTCACAGCCCCAGCTGTTGACGTGGAGCAGCAGGGTCAGTGGGGCCTGAGGTGATTGCAGTTGTAATGCTGTGCAAAGCTCTGAGGAAGAACAGTTTGTCACATGGGCATTCATGAAGGATGTTGTAATAAGTATTATACAAGTTTAACTCCTTTGTCTTTTGCCAACCTACATCTAATTTTGACAGATTTTGAGAATCAGTGTGTATTGCTGTTGCTGGTCAGAAGTGAATGCTTATGGCACAGCTGTAATTCAAGAAGACAGTGAGATATTGTTGTGCTTAAAATGAGAGCAATGTCAAGGCAAATCTTGCTGACTCTGGACCCAAATTTATTCTCTTTTTCACATGAAAGGCTCATGGATCTCCCAGCTGAACTCAGAAATGCCTGTAACGTGAGTTCTTTCTATATCTGTATACAAAGGATGCCATCGTAGCAAAAATCAAAGCAACTGCACTGAGATGGTTCTTCTCAATAATCTGACTTATAATTTAATCTCAAATGTGAATTTAATTGGACTATACAATGGAGAATAATGCAATAAATTGTTTTACTACTACTTAATTTTAAAGTCTGTGTATTTTTAGACATCTATAAAGTGAGTTTTTGTATGAGATTTAAGTGGAGACAGGTGGTTTGATTTTCATCCAGAGTTGTAGCTGACTTGGACTAAGACTCAGGATGTTCTGTTCTTCATTTGATCTAATGAAAACATAGAAAAGTAGTCATCTTCTTAGAAAGATAATCACTATATTACTTCTAGCACTTGGAATTTAACAGCCTCAAAAGGCTTAGAAGTATTATTGCTTGCTTCTAAAATATTTCCCAAAACCTGCAGAGACTTGTGTTTCTTGCAAAACAGAGCATCTTTCCCACAACTGTCATATGTCTAGATTTTCAAAACAGGTCTTCCTTTCTTTTTTTTCTATCCGAAGCAATGGAAACTAGACATTTCTTCAGGATTTCAGGTCCTCCATATCCCTTTTGGAAGTGTACAGAAAGATGTGGAAATCCCAGAAGATACTCCTTTTCTCACTGATGGCTGACCATGCAGACTGTCTGTGGTTTGAAGCATTGAATTTAATGCAGATGCACAGATCAATAAAATAAGATACTGAAGGAACTAGGTCTCGGTCCCAGTTGTGTAGTGTGTACAGGGTACTGACAATCTGTGCAAATGTATAACTTCAGGGCTTTCAGGATTCATTGCAAGCAGACTCTATGATAGAGGTACTTCTGTGATGGTAATACAGGAGGTGAAATGCTGTTCTCTGCTGTACTCTGTTGAGGGTGCCACCCTACTTGACCCCAAGACTAATTATATCTTTTGCAACTAAGGTAGGAGCCGTGTTGCTTTTCACTTGGTGAAAACAGTCTGTAATACAGCAGAGACTGTTAATTCTTCAGTGCAGATTTTGGATGGTCTGGGTCATCGAAGTTTTAAGGATTGATCTTAACTCAGCTTGTCTGCAGCTCAGGTACAGAAGAAGTTTTTACTGAAGCAAACACTTATGCAGCTGTGTTGGTCCTGTTTGAATTCACATCGCTATAAAGGCCCTTAACACATTCATCTCCAATTATAGACAGTAGCAATAGTTGAATTAATCCAGTAATTATTGACTGATTAATAAACAGTAGCAAGAAATGCATGTAATTCAGGAAAATAAAGGTAGAATTAATGAAAATTGAAATGTTTAAAGTCTTATAATGCCAGGAAAGAGCAAATGAATCTTTTTTTTTTATTTCCTGCTATATAAAATCTTTTCACCCGTGCTGTCAAATAGAGTCATCTCAGATTACTTAATCAGTTAATCAGATGTTTCTCATCCTGGTTTTTTTTCAAAATATTTGTTCTTATTAGAACCATAGACTTTCTTCTCCCCTGCTAAGAATCAGACATCTTTTTCCTTCTAGATATAGATACTGAATGTTCAACTCTGGGATAAGTTATGATCTTTTTTCATAATCCATGTGCAATGAAGCAATTCATCCCAATGCTTGAAACAATGCAGCTTACTCAAAGACAGAGAATAATCTTTCTCTGCGTAGTCTTCTATGTGGTTTTCTATTTCTTAGGAAATACATATGCACATATGTAACACCATTAAAAATTTTGGAGACATCAGATTTCATCCTATCGGTGATTACAGCAAGAAAATATATATAAATGTTTCCAAAATTTGGCAGATTTTTGTCACAGATAATTCTTGACAAGTCATCTTGTCAAGTCATCATTAGGAAGAAATTCTTCACAATGAGGGTGGTGAGGCACTGGCAAAAGTTGCCCAGGGAGGCTGTGAATTTACCCTCCAAGGAAGTGTTCAAGGTCAGATTGGATGGAATTTACCCTCCAAGGAAGTATTCAAGGCCAGGCTGGATGGGCCTTGAGCAGCCTGGTCTAGTGGAGGGTGCCCCTGCCCATGGCAGGGATGTTGAACTGGGTGGGCTTTAGATCGCTTACAACCCAAACCATTATATGATTCTATGATTCGGTGATCTTTGGGTCTGTAGTTTTTTGGGTTTGTCACATATCTTCATGTTGAGTTTTCAATCAAAGCTGAGAAAATGTGTCCTCTGTCTATTGGGGGATTCTTATCTAAGGATATGGTAGGATAGGACAGACTATATAATAATGGTGATGCTTTGCTAGGCAGTATTTCTTGCAATACAGGCTGTGACTCTAAGGCAATTAAACAGGATGTAGTTGCTGATTGCTTTGGAGCATTTATCTGTTGGGCTTTCCATTAGAAGGAATACAATTAAGAATTGTATTAATAATTAATAATTCAAACTGGGTAGGTAGAAAAGCAGACCAGCCTGCAATAATTCAGTCATTAGGCAATTAATGTGGGATCTCCTTGTTTGAAGTGGGCAGCTTCAGTCACTGGGCTGTGAGCAGAGGTTTTGTTCTGTCAGATGCCCTTGTGTTTTAAAAAGAAAAGTAGTTTGGAAGCTTCAACCTTGGTTCTGTTGTGACATTAAAGCTCCTGTCAAAATCAGAAGTTTGTCCATGAATCAGTCCATCTACTTCAGTCCCACTGAAAAAATGTCATTGGAACATTGTTTTATTGAAAGCACGTGTTAACATTGAAATTTATTGTTAATTGGGATATATATCATACATGGCTGACACCAGTATACTTTGCTGCCCTGAGGTCTCCTGGTTGTTCAGTTATGTTAAATGTAGTGACTTGAGATATAATTAAATAATTTTAATTAGAAGTGAGAAATTACTTTTAGTATTAAAGACATCAAGATTTCATCAGAAACAGAAATCATGTGAAATACTAGCTCAACTAAACCAAAATGTAGTATTTTAAAAGAAGACAAATTTGAATCTCAAGGTAAGTCCAGCGTATCTTGTTATATACTAGCAAATATATAAAGCTAAAATGCATGTTTATTATTCATGTATTGTATCTTTAGAGTATACCAAGCTATTTGTCTTGCATGTCTTTTCAGGAATTATTTGCTCAGATTTGCTCATTCTGGAAACTAGTCTTAATAAATCAAAATCATTTATTGAGACACAGTAGCGACTTCAGCTAAGTGGAGGGAAGGGAGGGGAGAGCTATTGTTTTGATCTGTAACTGAGCCAAAACATTTCATGTAGAGATAAGTGTAGTTTGAAAAGAAGTCTTATTTTCAAAAAAAACCCAGTCTGTCCTTTGGCTTCAGTGCACCGTGCTGATTAGTGAAACATAAGTTGGTATTTGTTTTCATGGATGAGCTGAAAAGTGTTTGGGATCCTCTGGTGTCATGGCTGCAAGTGAGGAGAGGGTGAAGTCCCAGAGGGAAAGGGCCAGGCAGGAAAAGAAGGCAGAGGCAGGACTATGAGACATCTAGGAGCATCTAGGATGAGCTAGTCAGCCCTGGGGTCTTGGGATTGCTACGCAGCGCCTGGAGGCAGTAGATGGAAAATTTTTCCACTGTTTGTGGAAATACTGCGGTTTCTTGACACCTGAAGGGAAGTGCATCACTCTCACAACTGTTGCCTTTGTGGTATAAGGTGCTAACCAAAAGGTGTACTGTTGTTATTGTTAACTGCTGGTATTGCTCTTGACAAGAAGTGTCCCTTTGTGGGTGTTGGCAGTGGGGAGGAAGCACAGATCTGACTGATGAGTTAGCCTATTTGTTTTAAAGTTAATTGTATGGAGTTTTTTTAAAGATAGAAAGTCAGTAATTCTCATTGAATTAATTAAAGTTGTCATACTGAAATTATAAATCCCCTTTCATGTAAATAAATATTTTGTCCTATTTAGCCTATCATCTTTTTCTGATCAATTTAATAACTCTACATCATATATATTGTTTTAAGTTATTATTCTAAGTGTGATTATGGTATTTACTTTTAATCTCATTCCTGAGCTACAATAGCATGCTTATTTTTGGAGTTGATAAATTTAGCATAATAGGAGTAGGGCAGAGGTAAGGTCTTCAGACGTTCATTGATCATTGGCCAACAGCATCATTTTCCTCTCTTCCTGTTCCACTACCAAAGGGAGGAGACAGGTAGAAAAAGCAGCAGAAGAGAATAAAACTAAAGACTACCTAAAGTCCAAACTGAGTCTGTAAAGCTGAATTCAGTCAATATTGCTGATAATGAAAGGTGGACTAATGATACTAAAATACACTGCTGCTTCCCAGTTATAACAAACAACTAGTTTCCAGCAAGAATTTGGGTTACATTGTTGTGTGTTAGTGGATCAGACCTGGACTGCAGAAGCCCCAGATTAGGTGACGCTCTGAGAGTTCTCTTCCTAGATGGTTGATAGGGCTGCCCAAAGAGATGGCCTGATGCCACTCCCAGGTGCTACTTGCATATCCCACAAGCATGGGAGCTAAGTCATCGATAACACCTGCAGCCCTCACATTTCAGCTGCTTAATTGATTCCTCTGTGCCAACTTAATATCAGATAGTTCATATTTCTTTGCCCAGGCAAGCAGTCTTTTGATGTCTCCTCACTGTATCTGCAATGTGTAGAGTCTAAAACATTCAGTCAGTTTGGTGCCATTTGTACTCATGTGATCATAGAATCATAGAATAATAGAACAACCGGGTTGGAAGAGACCCATTGGATCATCAAGTCCAACCATTCCTATCAAACACTAAACCAAGTCCCTCAGGACCTCATCCACCTGTGCCTTAAACACCTCCAGGGAAGGTGAATCAACCACCTCCCTGGGCAGCCTGTTCCAATGCCCAATGACCCTTTCTGTGAAATATTTTCTCCTAATGTCTAGCCTAAATCTCCAACTGGCAGAGCTTGAGGCCATTCCCTCTTGTCCTGTCCCCTGTCACTTGGGAGAAGAGGCCAGCTCCCACCTCTCTACAACCTCCTTTCAGGTACTTGTAGAGAGTAATGAGGTCTCCTCTCAGCCTCCTCTTCTCCAGCCTAAACAACTCCAGCTCTCTCAGACGTTCCTCATAAGGTCTGTTCTCCATACCCCTCACCAACCTTGTTGCTCTTCTCTGGACACACTCCAGAGCCTCAACATCCTTCTTGTATTGAGGGGCCCAGAAATGAACACAGTATTCAAGGACCGGTCTCACCAGTGCAGAATACAGAGGAAGAACAACCTCCCTGGATCTGCTGGTCACACCATTTCTGATACAAGCAAGGATGCCATTGGCCTTCTTGGCCACCTGGGCACACTGCTGGCTCATGTTCAGTTGACTGTCAACAAACACCCCCAGGTCCTTCTCTGCCAGACAGCTTTCTAGACAGACTTCTCCTAGTCTGTAGCTCTGCATAGGGTTGTTTTACCCAAAACGCAGGATCCAGCATTTGGCCTTGTTAAACCTAATACCATTGGTCTCTGTCCAGCAGTCCAGCCTGTTCAGATCACTTTGCAGAGCCTCCCTACCCTCCAGCAGATCCACATTTCCACCCAGCTTAGTGTCATCTGCAAACTTCCTAAGGGTACACTCAATGCACTCATCCAGGTCATTGATGAAGACATTGAACTGGGCTGGGCACAGCACTGAGCCCTGGGGAACCCCACTTGTCACTGGCCTCCAGCTGGACTAAACACCATTTAACACCACTCTCTGGGCATGGACATACAACCAGTTTTCCATCCAGGAGAGTGTGTGCCTGTCCAGTCCAGGGGCTGACAGTTTTCGTAGCAGAATGCTGTGAGAAACTGTGTCAAAGGCTTTACTGACGTCCAGGAAGACCACATCCACAGCCTTTCCCTCATCCAGCAGTTGAGTCACTTTGTCATAGAAGGTGATCAGGTTAGTTTGGCAAGACCTGCCTTTTGTAAACCTGTGTTGACTGGGCCTGATCACCCGTTTCTCTTGCATGTGCTTCACGATAGCATTCAAGATCACCTGTTCCATGACTTTCCCTGGCACTGAGGTCAGACTTACAGGCCTGGAGTTCCCCGGATCCTCCCTGTGACCCTTCTTGTAGATCGGTACTACATCAGCCAGCCTCAAGTCCAGTGGTACCTCCCCAGTCTTCCAGGACAGTTGGAAGATGATGGAAAGGGGTTTGGCCAATACATCTGCCAGCTCCCTCAATACCCTAGGGTGAATCCTGTCTGGCCCCATAGACTTGTGGGTGTCCAGTTGGGCAAGCAAATCTCTGACCACCTCCTCTTGGATCATGGGAGCCTCATATTGCTCCTCTAGTTCCAGGGTTTGTACACAGAGGGAACAGCTTTCTTTACAATTAAAGACTGAGGCAAAGAAGGCATTGAGTACATCAGCCTTTTCCTCATCCCCTGTCACTGTTGTTCCTTCTGTGTCCAATAGGTGCTGTATGGTCTCCCTAGTTCTCCTTTTGTTATTTATATATTTATAGAAAGATTTTTATTATCTTTTGCGGACTTTGCTAACCTGATTTCTAGTTCATGTACTCCTTGGAAGAGAAAGCAAGTAAGAGATAATGCTAGATGGGAGGGGAGGTTAGGCAAACTTCCTGATGTTACTGCCTGGTCTCTAAAGGAAAATGTAGGGCCACAAGCAAGAATCAGAGGAACACTTCATCTGCACTATTTTTCTGTCAGTGTTTTTCCCTTATGATTTGGAATTTAGAAGATAAACCTGAGTACTGGAGAAAGGCCGTGTAAAGAATAGCCTTTTACTTCTGTTTAGGGAGACGTTCACAAGTAGTTACTAAAATAGAAAAGACTAGAGGGAACGATTCTCTTATTAGAGGCACAGCAGCTACTTTGAAATAACATTATTTGTCAACTTAAAGAAATTCAGTATTACAATAGCCATGTTTGTGCCTGACCCTGTCTTACACTTCTTTGATTTTGTACACAAGCCTCGTAAAGCTTCAAGTAATATATTATCTCCCAGGCACCTGATCATACACACATCGCAGAGCCACGCAAGGAGCAGTTCACCATACCCAGAAGAGATCCTGGGATATCAGACTTGTATTTAGGTTATTTCACTGTGAGCTCTTCTGCCAAGTTGGAATAAAAATAAAAGAAAGATGTATATAGTGCATCAACCTAATTAGTAAAATCACACAAATGCCGTTTGGCATGATCATTGTTGCTTCTGCTGTTCTTGAATGGCTGCAGACCTCCTTGACCTTGCTTCCATCGGGTTTCTCAGCATTGTGGGTGCTGAGTAAGATGTCTGGCTGGGCTGCACCATTGCAGTGCAGAAAGCTTCATCCTGCTCTCTAGCCCATGAAGAGGCCAAGGAGGCTTCTTCCATCCAGACACTTGAGACATCCCTCCTTTCTGCCAGCTTTCAAGTATAGTTATACCCACTTCTACAGGGAAACACTTCTCTATTAATGGCATTAATTTTGGGTGGTTAATATTTTCTCCATTACAAAAGGTTGATACTGTGCACTGTCTCATCAGAATTTTCATGAGAAGCCTGTCATCAGATACATAAGGCAGGGTCTTACTTGCCTGCTTGCTAACATTACCTGCAAGTGAACTGTCTAGTAAGATTGATCACTGTAGGTTTCTTAATTTTTATCATCTTGCTTTTGTGTCAAAACTTGGAGATTTGTGAAGACCAGAAGTTCAGTTAATATGAAAAGGTTTAGTGGGAATTTTACAAGCCCTACTGCACTGTCTGTTACTTTTACAAGATTTAGCTAGTCTTTAGCTTTCTTGCGTTTTTACTGGCCTTTCTTACCAATACTGAAATGTTTTGGTTTTGAAAATCAGCATAGTCTAAGTGCATTTTTAAATAATTAGGTTAAGTTCATTATTTAAAGCCACCTTCAAAGCTCTTCAGCTGAGTGTATCAGCTGGTTTCATTGTACTCTAGACAGTCTATGCAGTTTACCCCTCACTCTTGTGCAGGTATGAGGCCAACATATAGGCTTGATAGGAAAACATAGGAAAGAATAGAAAATAATTTCTTCAGTCATAGCAGACTATGGCATAGTTTCCCATAAACGTTGTTCTATCTGGATTGTTAGGGATGGTAAAATCAGACAATTTTATATCAGTAACGGGTTAAAGGTACCAGCATACAGTAAGGAACCAAGCTTTGCACCAAAACCAAAGAAGATGGGCTGAGTGTTTGGGAGACACATAGGGACATTGTTAAGGAAGGTTAAAATTCATTTTTAGAGATGTCTCTCAGACCTGTTGTTCTGTTGCTTGATCTAAGCATACTGACCCAAACAGGAGCAGAAGTTGCTTATGGATATGTAGCACCTAAGGGAAATGGCACTGGTCTGAGCTTTGGGCAGTGCTTGGAGCAGGCTGCTGCAGTGACTTGCAGAGGACTAGGTGCTTGAGTGAACTCTCTTTAAATTGTTCTGAGAATGCTGTTTATCGCAGCTGCAAGACCCTGGGATAAGCTGAGGTATGAGGCTGGGGGCCTTGTGGAGCCAGAGAGCTCCAAGAGCTCAGAAGCCCAATCTGCTGAAAAAGGGGGCAGTCAAAGCAGCTGTCCAGGAACCCCAGCTGCACATGGGCAAGGCAGCAGTCTCACTTCAGCTCAGCACAGACTGAGACCCAGAGTTTTCTGTTAGTGTTCAGTTCCTGTCTGGAGAGTTGCTGTATTCCTCTGATACAGACCATTAACCAGGCGGCCCCTGCCAAGCCTCTTTCCGGTGTGATACCTTGAGAGGTATCAATAAGACTATTACTAGAGTCATGTATTTTAATTCTGATTCTTCTTCTATCATCATCTACCAGCATTTACCACAACAGAAAAGTTACCAAAGAGTGTTAGATTTGGAGTTGGAAGGAGTGATCCAGAGATCACCTGCCTCAACTTTCTGTTCAAAGAAGGGCCTTAGGTTTGGTTTCACAGTCCCCTGAATAATCTAGTCTTGCATATTTCCATTTGGGAAGTTTTCATCTCTTCTCTGGTGCCTGCCCCTCTGCTCTGTGTTTGTTAGCTTGCTTATATCTATGAAAATAAGTACATGTCTTAAATGCCTCACTTCTTCCTGTTTATAGTATACCCAAGGTCCAGCTTGAACTCATAGACAATAGTTCTTGGGCAAGGAATGCGCACTTTATGCCTTTGTGCACTGAAATATGTTCCAGTGTATAAAAGATCAGTTATACAATAATGTCATGGCGGGTTACTTGGAAGTTCCTACTTTCTATAGGAAAATGGAAAAGAAATCCACTCTGTCCAAAGGAATTGACAACCAAAGCCTCCATGTCATGCAAAAAGCAGATTCCTGTTGTGAGTCCAGCTTGCCTGGTTTATGACCAATGAGACTGACATGAACAAGTGGAGAATACTGGTTAGGCAGCAGCCTGCTCATTTACAGACCTCAGAATTTGCATGCACTTACCATCTGAAAGAGAAGTTACTACTGTACATACGATGCTGCAAAAAGCCTCAGGTATAATAGCTGGGAACCTTTTACTCATTACATTTCTTTGAATAGCAGTGAGGTGCATGTAAGAGTCCGTATGTCATAGCTCCTGTGCATTTGCAAATGTAGCTTAGTCCTGAGCATTGGTGGGAATTTCTCTTCCTTCAGCTGTAATTTAATGGATGAAAATGCTACTTTGATTTGAGCTCCTGTGGTTCTCCGAACATCCAGGCCTTCAATTTCTATGCCCCTAAACACCTCAGGCTTTGGTTAGCTGAAATGTCTTGCATTGCAAATATCATTTATTCACTATGCACTGCTTAGTGATACTTGAATCTATCCTGCATCCTTGGAGTGTATGCATTATATATGACGTAACAAATTTATTTTAATTGCCTTTTTTGAGCATCTGAAGTGAGCCTGTGCCTCAGCATAGTTAGGTGGGAGTGGATCTGTTTGGGGCTGAGTATTTCCAGTCCCAGATGTCATGGATGAACTTGTCATGATGTAGAACAGTCACTGAGGAGACCACTGGTTCCCAACAGAAATGGTAACTTTAGTATTGTCTTAAAAATAATAGCAAAGTGAAAAATGAGAGGCATTGAACAAGATAGTGTCACTTCACATGTAGAAATCATACACTTTCACTACTGTTTTTTCAAGTTCACTTTTGAGCTATGCAGGGACATTAGTCTTCACTGTGGAGGGAAGTCATCCCATGGAGAGTCTGTTATCACATAAGTATCATGTTAAGTTCTTCCCCTCCCCTGAAGATTTTAGTGTTTCCAGTACTTAGCAAGCAGGAACAGCTCACAAACAACTGCAGAAGGTACCTGCCTCACTTCAAGGCAGACACTGGATTCTCTACCTCTTATGGTCATTGAGATCTCACATAAAATGATTAATATAGAAGCATTGGGGACTATTTGCAAAGGGTAACATTGGCCTTGTAAAGCAAACAAGACCCATCATGTATAACCATGCTCAAGCCTAGAATCAATACTTATGTACGTTCATAATTGTAAAGATGTAAGTAACTCCACTGACTCTTTACAGTGTGTACAATTTTAATTATACTCATATTTGAGTAAAGACTGTGCTCAAAACTAAAATAGACACAGGGCCTGGTGTAAGACTTCTGAGGTTAAACCCTTTGCATACTTGCTGGAGAGTGAGACTCCTCCTGAGTGAGACTAAGTCAAAATCTTGACAGTGAGGCTCTTATACTGGACCACCTCTCTTCATTGATAATAAAAGGGAATCTAGGCAGGGTCTTGTGACAAGACTAGCAATAACCTTTGCCAATCTGCTATTATTTTGCCCCCAGGTTACCCCTTACCAGTATCCTTCATTCAGTTAGGTATTTAAACACAGAGGTTATCCAGTCGTTGTGGAGGTGCAAATGGAGCGATATGTGCTTTTTCATACTCTAGTGCCAAATGTGTTCCTGCACAGTTGTTCATGCATTCCAGGACTGTGGCTGCACACACACCTCGTCGCACAGTCACCAGAAGAGGAAGGGCTAACAGGATTGAATTGTTTTCAAACAACCACAGTGTGTCCTCAGTCTTACACTGTTCAGTCACATCTGAAGTTGAATTTATGTAAGACTTCACATGCTTTTAACATGTGTAACTGAAAAAAAAAAAGAACAGTGTCCTGTTGTTTTCACATTTGGAAAGTAAGATTCCTAGCTCTAATTTATTAATAACTCTAATATGGAAGATACTTTTTCTACATGATAGGAACTTTTTCACAGTTCTGAAAGTACGTGTAGGAACTAATTCAAATGCATTCAAGCAATAGTCAAGTTTGAACACAGCTTTTAATAGCCAAAACCAAATAACTAGAGCATAGCCTACTGACATGAAGTACATGTTTTGAATGCTGCCATATGCTCTGATACATACAGCCTTGCAAACAGAATAAAAAAGTGCTCAACGTAACTTCAGGACTCTGCATCTTGTTTGCTCCTTTCAGTATGTATAAGAGGGTCCTCTCACAGCAATTTTTCTAAATGACATCTTCATGGGAATGAGTGGACTGGCAAACAATATTGTCATTGGATAATACAATGAAACATGACTTGTGATTCACTGCAGTAAAATGACACTGAACTATATTTGATATGGTATTTGAAATAAAAGAATCTAATAATATAAAATAGATTTCAGAAGGGTAAGTGGAAGGCCTGAGATTTGTCTTTCTTAGGCCATATACTTGGGGCTGGGTGAAGTCATAAAGAGAGGGGCTGTGGGCTGTGGCAAGCAAGTGCTTTGAAACACTTGATGAGGCTGAACGTTTGTGCCAGTCACTCAGAAAATAGTTTAATATTAAAGAGCTTTGTTGCATGAAGTTCTAGTCTCAAAGGTAATTTTGAGTCATGGTGAGCAATACAGAAGTTTTAACTGAAGTGTTTAAAATTAATCACTTCAAGTATTAAAGTCCAGTTGGACTTCATTTAGGGTGTTTATGAACCATATGAAGCAATATTACACTTTCTTATTAGAAAGATTATTTCAGTTATTGGTTAAAATACTTTTCCAGATATTTTTTCATCTAGCTTTGCTGGTCGCTTCCAAGCACTTGGCAGACTAAAATGGTATGTCAGTTACCAGACATGTAAAATATTTTTTGTTAGTAATTACATATACTAACCAATAACCCAGTCAAAATATAATAAATTGCTCCTTAATTCTAAATGTATTTGATTTCTTTTGAAAATGTGAATAATTTCTTTTTGAAATAAGAAGTTTCTGTTTAGCACCTAAGTGTAATAATAAAAGCCCAAAAGTTATGAGTGCACATTCAGGAGGTGATATAAGCTGACAATAAAGCATTTAATTCAGCAGAAAAGGAAAACCATTCCACAATTTGAAAATTAACAGAAGTAAGGAAAGAAAAATACTAAATAATACCCAAGCAGAAATTATGACATGTAAAAGTCAAGAAGAAAATCTAAAATTGTGATGTAAAACCTGTGACTAGTAGGGCCAAAGACAGGAAGAATCTGTCTTATGTGGCATGCTAAGGCATGCTATTAGATAGCAAGTGACAGGGGACAGGACAAGAGGGAATGGCCTCAAGCTCCACCAGGGGAGATTTAGGCTGGAGATTAGGAGGAAGTTCTTCACACAGAGGGTCATTGGGCATTGGAATAGGCTGCCCAGGGAGGTGGTTGATTCACTTTCCCTGGAGGTGTTTAAGGCACGGGTGGATGAGGTCTTGAGGGACTTGGTTTAGTGTTAGATAGGAATGGTTGGACCAGAAGATCCAATGGGTCCCTTCCAACCTGGTTGTTCTATGATTCTATGATTCTATGAAATAATGAAGCAAAAAGTATCCCTGTGCAATATAATGACCTTATAAACGCTGTTAAATCTTTGGCTTAATTCTTTGAGGAAGCTGAAGTTGTCCTGTCTGTCTGCCTATCAGCCTGCTCCTCCAGCTACTTTTCTAAGTAATGAGGTTTAACTATGTTTCCATAGCCATTTTAATTTGTGGAAGAAGTTCCTCCCCTTGTCCACTACTCCTATTTCAGAAATTTTGGAGTGCACAGACATGTTAGCACATAAAATCATAGAATAATAGAATCACCAGGTTGGAAGAGACCCATCGGATTGAGTACAATCATTCTTCAGTGGCACCCAGCTACAGGACGATGAGTACTGTGGTGGGGACTGACTTTTGAGGCTCTGCAGTTCTTCCCCTGAGCCGAGATCCCAGAAAATCCCAGGCAGGGGAAGGGCTCCCTGCACCCGACTCGGTCACCTGATCCCTCACCGTGCCTGACGGGGAGGGGGCGGTCCCGGTGGCTCCTGCAGGACATTTAAACGGCTTCCTGGGAGCGTGGCGAAGAGGAGCATGGAAAAAGAGTGGCGTGGCAGTTTGAGTGGCAGTTCGAGCAGGCAGGGCGAGAAGGCAGGGCGCAGAAAGGCATCTAAGAGCAGAGAGGAGGCAGCAAAGACCATGGTGGCTACACGGTAGAAGGTTAGACCTGCTCTGAGCGCTACAGCCAGCAGGAAGGGTGCTGCTACCCAGACACAGCCACAGTGGGTACATGCAGCTGCCCAGACCCTGAGCTGTAGGCAGTGCCCCCCTCTCAAACCAGCTCATGCCCCTGCTCCTGTTACAGGCTCCACTTGTGAAAGCTGTCTTCGAGTGGAGGAACTTCTTCGCATGGTGGAGGAGTTAAGGGAGGGAGACTCAGGACTATCAGGGAACGTGAGAGGGAGATAGACATGTGGAGCAGTTCCCTCTCACTCCCTCAGCAACCTCTTGCACCTGGTATGACTGATAACCAGCCACCTGCATGCTGCAAGTTTGGGGCTATAAGGGATGGGGAATGGCAGCGGGTTCCTTCCAGAAGAAGAAAGCCTGTTCCCCTCAAGCAGTCAACAGTACCTGAGGTCCCCCGGGCGAACAAGTACCAGGTGCTCCGGGAGGAATCTAGTCCTGAGGGTGATGGCCACCATAGCCTAGAATCTTTTCCTAGGCCACACCATCCTCGGGGAATAAGTTGGAAGAACTGGAAGCTGTCGAAGGGCAAGGAGCCTATGATGTCGTTGCCATCACGGAAACGTGGTGGGATGACTCTTATAACTGGAGTACAGCTATGGTGGGGTATAAACTCTTTAGAAGGGATAGAAAGGGTAGGAGAGGAGGTGGAGTAGCTGTCTTTGTAAGGGAGGACTTGGACACCACTGAGATGGATTGTGGTGATGAGGAGGTTGAGTGTCTGTGGGTTAAAATCAGAGGAGCCCATAAGAAGCTAGATTTTGTGATGGGAGTCTGTTACAGGCCACCCAGCCAAGGAGAAGCAGCTGATGACCTCTTCTTTAAACAGCTGGGGTCAATCTCCAAGACAATGCCTCTTGTCCTTGTGGGAGACTTCAATATCCCTGATATCTGCTGGGAGTACAATAGAGTAGAAAGGAAGCAGTCTAGGAGGTTCCTGGAGTGCATGGAAGACAACTTCCCTGTGCAGCTGGTGAATGAACCAATGAGGGAAGGTGCCCTCCTGGACTTGCTGTTTGTCAACAGAGAGGGCCTTGTGGGGGATGTGGCAGTAAGAGGACACCTAGGACTAAGTGATCACCAGATGATAGGGTTTTCTGTTCTAGGCGAAGTGAAAAGGGTAGTTAGCAGGACAGTTGCATTAAATTTCCAGAGGGCAGACTTTAAACTCTTTAGAAGGCTGGTTGGTAAAGTCTCCTGGGAGAAAGTACTTGAGGGCAAGGGAGCCCGTGACGGCTGGGAGCTCTTCAAAAAGAAGATCCTAGCAGCTCAGGAGAAAGCCATCCCCGTGTTCGGCAAAAAAGACCGGCAGGGGAAAAAAACAGCTTGGTTGATTAGAGAAATTTTGAGTGACATTAGGAAGAAAAGGAATATTTATAGGCTCTGGAAGAGGAGACAGGCCCCTTGGGTGGACTACAGGAGGGAAGTGAGGTTGTGTAGGGAAAAAATCAGAGAGGCTAACGCAGAACTAGAAATCAGATTGGCTAAGTCTGTGAAAGACAACAAAAAATCTTTCTATAAATATATAAATAATAAAAGGAGAACTAGGGAAACCATACAGTCCCTTTTGGACACAGAGGGAACAACGGTGACAGGGGATGAGGAGAAGGCTGAGGTACTTAATGACTTCTTAGCTTCAGTCTTTAATTGTAAAGAAAGCTGTTCCCTCTGTGTAGAAACCCCAGAACTAGAGGAGCAAAATGAGGCTCCCATGGTCCAAGAGGAGGTGGTCAGAGCCTTGCTTGCTCAACTGGA
Source organism: Coccyzus lansbergi (assembly GCA_033558105.1). Lineage (NCBI taxonomy): Eukaryota > Metazoa > Chordata > Aves > Cuculiformes > Coccyzidae > Coccyzus > Coccyzus lansbergi. The sequence continues at coordinate 431,133 of JAUMJK010000892.1, forward strand.
CACCCACAAGTCTATGGGGCCAGATGAGATTCACCCTAGGGTATTGAGGGAGCTGGCAGATGTATTGGCCAAACCCTTTCCATCATCTTCCAACTGTCCTGGAAGACTGGGGAGGTACCACTGGACTTGAGGCTGGCTGATGTAGTGCCCATCTACAAGAAGGGTCGCAGGGAGGATCCGGGGAACTCCAGGCCTGTCAGTCTGACCTCAGTGCCAGGGAAAGTCATGGAACAGGTGATCTTGAGTGCTATCATGAAGCACTTGCAAGAGAACCGGGTGATCAGGCCCAGTCAACATGGGTTCATGAAAGGCAGGTCTTGCCAAACTAACCTGATCACCTTCTATGACAAAGTGACTCAGCTGCTGGATGAGGGTAAGAGTGTGGGTGTGTTCTTTCTGGACTTCAGTAAAGCCTTTGACACAGTTTCTTACAGCATTCTGCTACGAAAACTTTCAGCCCCTGGCCCGGACAGACACACACTCTCGTGGGTAGAAAACTGGTTGTATGTCCATGCCCAGAGAGTGGTGTTAAATGGTGTTAAGTCCAGCTGGAGGCCAGTGACAAGTGGGGTTCCCAAGGGCTCAGTGCTGGGTCCAGCCCTCTTCAGTGTCTTCATTAATGACCTGGATGAAGGCATTGAGTGTACCCTTAGGAAGTTTGCAGATGACACTAAGCTGGGTGGAAGTGTGGATCTGCTGGAGGGTAGGGAGGCTCTGCAAAGGGACCTAAACTAGCTGGACCACTGGGCTGAGTCCAATGACATGAGATTTAACACGGCCAAATGTTGAGTACTGCACTTGGGGTACAACAACCCTATGCAGAGCTACAGACTAGGAGAAGCCTGGCTGGAAAACTGCCAGGAGGAGAGGGACCTGGGGGTGTTGGTCGACAGCTGACTCAACATGAGCCAGCAGTGTGCCCAGGTGGCCAAGAAGGCCAATGGCATCCTGGCTTGTATCAGAAATGGTGTGACCAGCAGATCCAGGGAGGTTGTTCTTCCTCTGTATTCAGCACTGGTAAGGCCGCTCCTTAAATCCTGTGTTCATTTCTGGGCCCCTCACCACAAGAAGGATGCTGAGGCTCTGGAGTGTGTCCAGAGAAGAGCAACTAAGCTGGTGAAGGGGCTGGAGAACAGGTCCTATGAGGAGCGGCTAAGAGAGCTGGGATTGTTTAGGCTCGAGAAGAGGAGGCTGAGAGGAGACCTCATAACTCTCTACAAGTGCCTGAAAAGAGGTTGTAGAGAGGAGGGAGCTGGCCTCTTCTCTCAAGTGACAGGGGACAGGACAAGAGGGAATGGCCTCAAGCTCTGCCAGGGGAGATTTAGGCTGGAGATTAGGAGGAAGTTCTTCACACAGAGGGTCATTGGGCATTGGAATAGGCTGCCCCGGGAGGTGGTTGATTCACCTTCCCTGGAGGTGTTTAAGGCGCGGGAGGATGAGTTCTTGAGGGACTTGGTTTAGTGTTTGATAGGAATGGTTGGACTGGATGATCTGATGGGTCCCTTCCAACCTGGTTGTTCTATGATTCTATGATTCCTACCAATCATGAAATCATGCTCCTCCGCACCTCGTCCACCCGTCCCTTAAGCACCTCCAGGGAAGCTGACTCAACCTCCTCTCTGGGCAGCCTCTGCCAGTGCCCAGACCTGTCCAGCCTAAACCTGTCCCCTGTCACTTCGGAGAAGATTCCAGCTCCTTCCTCTCTCGAACCTCCTTTCAGATAGTTATAGAGAGCAATGAGGTCTCCTCTCAGCCTCCTCTTCTCCAGGCTAAACAACCCCTGCTCTCTCAGCCACTCCTCATAAGACTTGTTCTCCAGTCCCTTCACCAGCTTTGTCGCCCTTCTGTGGACTTGCACCAGAGCCTCAACATCTTTCTTGTGGTGAGGGGCCCAGAAATGAACACAGTATTCAAGGAGCGGCCTCACCAGTGCCGAGTACAGAGGGAGAATGACCTCCCTGGTCCTGTGAGTCATGCTGTTTATGATACCTGCCAATATGACATTGGCCTTCTTGGCCACCTGGGCACATTGCTGGTTCATGTTCTGTCGGCTGTCGACCAACACCCCCAGGTCCCTCTCCTCCAGGCAGCTTTCTAACAAGACTTCTGGTGTGTAGCACTGCATAGGGTTGTTTGACTGTGTTAAACCTCATGCCACTGGACTCTGCCCAGTGGTCCAGCCTGTTCAGATCCCTTTGCAGAACCTCCTTAGCCTTCAGCGGATCCACTCTTCCACCCAGCTTAGTGTCATCTGCAAACTTCCTAAGGGTACCCTCTATGCCTTCATCCAGGTCATTGATGAAGACACTGAAGAGGGCTGGACCCAGCAGTGAGCCCTTGGGAACACCATTTGTAACTGGTCTCCAGCTGGTTTTAACACCATTTACCAGCACTCTCTGGGCCTGGCCATCCAACCAGTCTTCCACCCAGGACAGTTGTGCAGCTGTCCAGTTGAGAGGCTGACAGCAGAATGCTGTGAGAATCTGTGTGAAAGGCTTTTGTCCAGGAAGCCTACATCCACAGCCTTTCCCTCATCCAGTAGTCAAGTCACTTTGTCATAGAAGGCAATCAGGTTTGTTTGGCAAGACCTGCCTTTCATGAATCCTTTTTGACTGGGCTTGATCACCCGGTTCTCTTGCATATGCTTTACGATAGCACTCAAGATCACCTGTTCCATGACTTTCCCTGGCACTGAGGTTAGACTGACAGGCCTGGAGTTCCCTGGGTCCTCCCTCCAACCCTTCTTGTAGATGGGCACTACATCAGCCAGCCTCCAGTCCAGTGGAAGGATTGCTGGAAGATGATGGAAAGGGTTTTGGCAAGCACATCCGCCTTTAATACGCTTGAGTGGATCCCATCCAGCCCCATAGACTTGTGGGTGTCTAGCTGGGCAAGCAAGTCTCTAACCACTTCCTCTTGAATCATGGGGGCCTTATTCTGCTCCTCTAAATCCTGGGTTTGCACACAAAGGGAACAACTTTCTTTACTTTTAAAGACTGAGGCAAAGAAGACACTAAGTACCTCAGCCTTTTCCTCATCCCCTGTCACTGTTGTTCCTTCTGTGTCCAGTAGGGACTGTATGTTCTCCCTGGTCCTCCTTTTATTGTTAATGTGTTTATAGAAAGATTTTTCATTATCTGTCACAGACTTAGTCAATCTGATTTCTAGTTGGGTCTTAACCCTCCTGATTTTTTCCCTACACAACCTCACTTCCCTCCTGTAGTCCACCCAAGATGCCTGTCCCTTCTTCCAAAGCTTATAGACATTCCTCTTCTTTTTGATGTCTCTCAAGATCTCCCTAGTCAACCAAGATGTTTTTTTCCTCCATCGTCTCTTTTTCCAGAACATGAGGATGGCGTTTTCCTGAGTTGATAGGATTTCGTTTTTGAAGATATGGTAATCTGATTCCTGCAAAATGAAATGATGGAAGAAGGTCTTGAGAGTGATGCACTGAGCACATAAATGAGGGTAAAGGATGCTGGGCATTGTGTTTTGAGGAACTGTCTACACAGAGTTTTAGCTGAAACTCTGGTATTGCACTCTTTTGATTAAGCCAGCACATTTTTGTGTGTGCGGATGCTTTTTAAATCAGTTTAGGCAGCGGAAATCTTCAATGACTGCAATCTAGGTTTGGCTAAAATAGTTCAGCATATACTATCAAGCTGGAGTTAAGCAAGTGAGCAGGAGTTAAACTGTGTGCAATTGCTGTGCAACCTGCAGTTTCATAGACATATGATCAAAATGTATTAGTTCTTTCTGACTGGTACAGATATTGGAGACTCAAATACAAGGAAACTCTGGTCTGTGATGAATACTTTGGGAAGTTTGAATCCTAGGGAAGGTTTTAACAACCTGTTACTCTGGGAGATAAGCAAGCATCTAAAAAGAGCAAATTTGGTCTGGTCTCCATTAACATTATTCTCTGGGTCCCAGAGAACGTCCCCAGCATGACCTTGTGTGAAGGCAAAATGATTGTGGAGGATGATAGAATGCACCAGAATATTCAGTCTGCATTTTAGCTCTCTTACTCTCATTTTTTTCTCCCTCTTCCTTCTTCCCAGTCCCCGCTGTAAATGAAACTTATAGATTAGCCAGAAGTAAGTGGATATCAGAAGAAGGGTAGAGCATGAGTCCCACATGTATGAAACAGGCCATATGCTTGTGTGGGTGTAGATGAGTGTGTGGAATTCATTCTTCATGGAAGATTGCAGTGAGACAAAAGTGCAATTTATGGAGGATGCAGTTTGGGAGTGTGGTACTCCACTGCAAACCCAGAATTCAGGTCAATTTCAGCATTCCCCCCCTCCCCCCGCACAAAGCCATTTCCCATCATCTTGCTGGTCCAGTTGTGTCAACCATTCACAGTGGCTGATAATACACATTTAGTCAAGGTGAAATCTCAGAGGAAAGGGCAGCAAATGGGAGATGCAGTATATTCACTCTTAGTCCCTGGCTTCTGCCTTGGACAGATTAAACCCTTGTCAGTCCACAGTACATGACAGTTATATTTCTGCAGTTGAGTCTTACAAATTTCTTCCACCGTTTTGTAAGCCCTGTAAGGGATATGGGAGAAGGCAGTGTTAGTTAAGTTAAGGGAATTTGGCATTGATTTCTTAAAGAATATGAAATTCTGACAATTCAAACACACCAGTCCAGAACTATACAGATAATAGTAATATTAGCCATGGAGACATGATTCTGATGAAGAGTTTTGTTTGTCTTGTTCCTCCCAGTCCTTCTCTGACCCCAAAATATCCTTTAGCACCTGCAAGTCCACAGTGCTTGGTGGCACTTCAGTCTTTTATTTTGGGATGCTTTTCATTATTGTAGCTTTACACGAAACTTTACATGTGACAGAAATGAATTTCAACATCTACAGTAACCTGAATAGACTTCCATTTTACTGGCAATTTGGTAGCTTTCAGAAAGTGCTCAGTGTAATCTATGGTGTTGGCATATCTGTATGTGTGTATATGTTTGAGTATGCATATTATTTTGAGCATTACAAGTGGAAAATGGCAGAACCAAAAGCTAATTTATTCGTCAGGTACTCGTATGCTGGTGAAGACTTTGTCAATAGGTATAGCTAGCTGTCACTCATATTGATGTGATTTTTTTTTCTCTCTTAAAGAAGACAAGCTGATGATCACCCACAAAATATGTCTTTCTGTCATCTACTATGCGTAGATTCAACCTAGAACGTTCTCTTTAACCAGTAGTGTCTCTCCCATCATGAGTCCTCCAAGCCTGCTGCACTTCCAAGTTTGGTACTTTATCCTTAGAAGGTATCTTATCCCTTCCACCCTGCCCTTCACATAGAGTTTGCAATACGTTTTATTTCAGATTCCAGGCAAGACAACATTCTCTCTTGAAGCTTTAGAATCTCACTGAGTGTTTTGGATGGATGCAGCTTTCTGGAGCACGGTTCTAATCTGAGAAAAAAGTCTTGTCAGTGTCTGATGGAGTTGTTCAGGTTCATTTTTAGTCAGGCTCCTGCTGAGTATATTATGGTAGCTCTTGACTAAAGCAGTGTACAAAACTGCCCATCTGGGCTTTTGGGTTAAAGCACAACTTCCCAAGCTTAGTTTGCTAAGTTTAAAAAATCTAGATATACAGGACAGACTGTATTGTATATGGCAGTGGCATCAGAAGGTCTTGGCTCAAAGCTGTCCTTTGCACAAAGATTAGCAGGGAGTAACTTCCCTCATCTTCTCCAAAATTGAATTTACGGGCTGGTTTTTCCTTTGTAAATACTGTTTGAATTAACATACACACCACAAGTGCTCTGCACGTCCCAGTGTGAAGACCCAGCACAACTGACCTTATGGCATTTTGAGAAAAGGTAGTGGTTATTTTTAGTCTACAAGCAGGAGTTTGCATGGTTCTGTGCTCTGGGGTGCCAAGTTGCTCAACAATTTTGTGGCTTAAACTTTACCCTTGCAAAGGCTGACATTTACAAGAGTGCAGATCTGAAAAGTATTTTCTGTCCTTGAGATCTAGCTCTTGTAGGCCACTTGGGCATTTTTAGATGCACTTGTCATTCTGGATTCTTTTAATTTAAAAAAAGTGTAGAGGGCTACACATTAGTTACTTGCTATTCTCTGTTGGCCTGCCCTATTCGATATTCATTATGCAGTAAGATTGTACTATTTTAATTCTGGACTGTGCAAGATCCTCCCCAAAACTGAGAATAGTGTGGCTAATTTTCATAGAATCGCCAGGCTGGAAAAGACATCTTGTATCATCAAGTCCACCCATTCCTCTCTGCCAGTAAACCACATCTGTGAGCACCTCATCTACCTGACTCAACTACCTCCCTGGGCAGCCTGTTTAAATGCCCAATGACCCTTTCTGTGAAAAACTTCTTTCTGATATGTAGTCTGATCCTCCCCAGGTATAACTTGGGGCCATTCCCCCTTATCCTGTGCTCTGTCACTTGGAAGAAGAGGCCAGCACCTTCCTCTTCACAACCTCCTTTCAGGTAGTTATAGAGAGCAATGAGGTCTCCCCTCTGCCTCCTCTTCTCCAGGCTAAACAACTCCAGCTCTCTCAGCTGCTCCTCATAAGACCTATTCTCCAGCCCCCTCAGCAGCCTCATTGCTCTACTCTGTACTTGCTACAATGCCTCAACATTCTTCTTGTAGCAAGGGGCCCAGAACTGAGCACAGTATTCAAGATGCAGTCCCACCAGTGCCAAGCACAGGGGCAGAATAACCTCCCTGGACCTGCTGGTCACGCTGTTTCTGATACAAGCAAAGATGCCATTATCCTTCTTGGCCACCTGGGCACAGTGCTGGCTCATCTTCATATGGTTGTCAATCAACACTCCCTGATCTTTCTCCTCTGGACAGCTAATTTTGCGTGGTACCTTTCAAATCATTATTTTCTTTAAAGATGAAGGTTTTCTCCCATCTCTCCTCAGATGGTAAGGTTCTGTCTTTCATCAAATGAATGGCTTTCGAGCTAAAGAGTTGGGTGGTGGGGTTGATTTGGTTTTCACCCTCCCACCATTGCAGAAAATGTGGAATTGCAGTTGCTGTTAGATAATCTTTTTTCATGAATAGCTGCTTATTCTTCATGTTCTTTTAATAACAATTGAAAAAGCTAGAAAGAGGGAAAATTATTGCAGCAGAAATAACAGGGAAAGTTCACTGGTCAAAATGCTGCTCTCAATATATTTGTGGATCAAAAGCTCAAGTGTTTCTTCTAAAATCTAGCGCGTAGGTCTGAGAAATCTTTGCAGCAGATGCCAAAACTAAAGCAGAGCATCAGAGAACTTCCTTTTCTGTGTTGTCCAGTTTTGTAAGCCGTCAACAAAGCCTGAGAACAGCACCAGCTGCCATTTGTCTACTCCATGGGAATGTCATTCAGATACAAGACGGGTCAGAAATTGCCTGCTCATCCATTAGTGAGTGAACAGGTCAGTGAATAATGGACGTGATCCTCCTGGTAACTTTTGAACCTGTCAGTGGTTAAGTCTCAAAATAAATCAGGACCTTAGAAGTTTATGGAGAACAGATATTTGGTGAGTGAGAACCAGTTCAGTGCCTCACTGACAGAAAAGCTCCAGGCTGGGCTGTGTTTTTCTATGCCAAATTATCCGCATGAAGGGGAAAGAATGAGAAAGAGAACTCTGAGTGGCCCAGCAGCATGAAAAGTTTCAGTCAGACCTCATGCCTCATTACACAGTATCATAGAATCATAGAATCACCATGAGTTCTCATGTAGTGTACAGCAGCCTAATACATGATCGTGAGACATTTGTGTAGTTAATGACTACTTACTGAAAGTTAATGTCATTTCAGAAAGGCCTTGTTGTGCTAAGAACTACTAATTCCAAGTGTTTCCAGAAAATATAAATCAACAGCTCAGGAGGAACTTCTGTCATGATGTCACATTTATGTTTCCAAGCTTTGCTGTGCGTTGTTCATTTTATTGAGCAATGAGTAAGCCATAATTGCTATATTGAGGGGTGATGTCACACACCTGACAGCTGTCAGTTATGTGTTATGGATTTTGGGCTGGATGACTGAATTATTAGTGTTCGAGATGCTACTGAGCCTGTTTAACATTTCATATGTGAGAGAGCTTTTGTTAGGAAACTCTCAAAGTATGGCTATGGTCTTTCACATAGACCAGCAGTGCCAGATTATTGCTATATCTGCAGGAAATGTGCTTCATAAAGCCAATCCCAAATTAGCTGCAGTTCCCAGTTTACAGTAAAGGAAAGGTGAGGTGTTCAGTCAGGGAAAAAAACCAGACCAACACACCTCTGCCTGAGTCTGGACTTGCTCTACATACAGCTGTGAGCTGCTGCTCCAGAATGCAGGTATTGGAGCTCCATAACTTTCAGCGTAGATTTGTGCTGTCCTGAGTCACAACAACTTTGAAGAAGGCCAAGATGAGAAGGTGAATGAAGCAGGCTTCAAAGTCTAATGAAATATTTTTGCCTATTCAAAGATGATTGATTTTAAGAGCTCATGTGCCTGTTATTTGGATAGACATCCTCTTAAACACTGGTTTAATGGCTTGATAATAGAAAACCATTCTTTACGTGGGGTTTTTGTGACAGAATTTTTCTTCATACAGAGCCAGAGACTGTGGTGAGGAAGGCTGCTGCTGAAATTGTCCAGATATACACCTCTCTCATTTTTGTTCTCTAACAGTCCAGCCCTCCATGAAGTCTGGCTCCAAGTCAGCAGGGCAGCCACTGCTGCTGGGCAGGGAAGCTCTGGTTGGTGTTTGGTGGTGGGGCATAGATGCATTCTGAGCTGGGAAGCTGTGATGGATTCTGGGCAAACCCCATTGTCATTTAGAATAAGTCAGTGCTTGCTTTCTCAGATCTCCTTAATATAGAAGTCTGTGGCAGTAGCCACATATTCTTGAAGTTAATGAAGTAACTACCAGGAGTGCACTCGGAGCTAAATTAGGAATAAGATCAGAATTCCAGTTCCTGATAACAGCTCATGAAAATGCTTTCTTTCTAAATATCTAAATATGAGATTTCAAGATATCCATTGTAATTATAGTTTCACTGGGAGCTTACATGAGCATGACACGTTGCTTCACGATACAGTATATTGAAAGAATCTACAGAACCTGCACTCTGATCCTCTCGTACCATTTTTCTGAACATACCTCTGGATACTAAAATAGATGCTTTGGACACAGGTGCCAGAGGTCCAAACCAAATGCTGGTAGTTTGAACTGCATTTGGTTTTAGAATTACATTTCTTCAGATATTAGTATTTTTAGTCACATGAAAGTCAGAGCCACGTATTTGATAAAAATAAAGAAGGAAAAAATTAAGCCTGCTGTAATTACATTTTAGTGTTGGTGACATTTGACAAGTTTGCCTCTTGCAGATTAATGGCGAAGGTAAAAAGTCACAGAACAGGAGAAGAAACAGGGATAGAAAGCTGCCACACAAAAGGAGGCAAAAGTTTAGCCATAAAAAAGGAAGAAAATGAAGAAGGAAAAGAAGCTTTTCAAGTGGGGAAAAAGACTTAAGTTTTGATGAATCAATTGCCAAAGTATCAGGAGTTCAGTTTACTGAACAAACCCAGGTTGGGAATGCACATAGGATCCCTCCTTTGTGTCTGAACCTCCAGCTTTCTATTAGAAATCTTGTGAAAACAAGTTTCTTCATGATGTTTCAATACCTCTATTTCTGGCAGTTGCCCAGCATCAGGAAACATGAAGGGTGCAATGGTAGCATATGTTATCTATCTATGTGTTTTAGTGTGCATATATACTTAGTCCTTCCAAGTTTTTCAGTTTCTTTCACATTTTTGGAGAGACTTTGGTATTCACTAGTGGAACAGGGGTCTTTTCAGGATGTGTTGATATTGAAGCCTTATAATTAAACCTGTTTCTCAGAATATAGTCATTGTTCACCCTAGGAAAAGGAAATACTCTGAAGAACTATATAGTTTTGTAAAAAAGTCAGGTTCCTTGGTTCCTTCTTTTTTTTTTTTTCATTTTTTGTTAGCTATTTTTTTTTATTTCTCAAGCAATCGCTAGCCTTTGCCCAGAGAAGTAGCTGCCAGCTCCAGTTCCTGTGGGGGAATGGAAAGGGCCTGTGTGTAAAGGACCTGTGTGTAAAGGGCCTGAAGTGTCTGTGCCTACCTCCTACAAAGAGAAGAAAAGTCACATTGCAGAAACAGTGTTTTCCTACAGCTCTGTACTCTGTGGGAGAGTCATGAGGGCAGCCTCGCTCAAGGACTATTTTCTCCTTCTTCCTTCCATCCATTCCTCAGGACAGAGATCTATCTTAAATGAAGGTGTATAAGGCACTTCTAAGTGTTTTGTACAGAAGAGGTATGAACTGGGATAAAAAGGAGGGAGAGGAAATACAAAGCCATTATTGAAGCCATGTTGAAGACTCTGCTGTCAGATGGTAAATATAGTTAAATGTAAATAAAGCAGACTTTTAAAAGAAAGCATATTTTAAAAGCAGATTTTTTAAAAAAAAGTTGACCATTTATTCAGTTATGACCATCTTTCTTGGTATTCAGTTTGAGGAAGGCAGCCTCCAGGAACTGGCTAAGTCAAGTGGAAGCAAAGGATTATTACATGGCAGAGGTGGAGAAGTATTCAGAGTGGTTATACAAGACAAATGAGAACTCAGTTCTTATTTCCATCTTGTAGATAGATCTCTGGTGTTTCCAAGGACAAGTCGCTTCTTCATGTTATTTCTTATCATGTAACAGTCAGATAAACAGTACCTTCCTTTGGTACCTTCCTAGAGCAAGTGATCATGAAAGACCAGCTGTTGCTACAGGGGGTGCTCTGCTATCAAAGGATGTCCTGCTGATGTTGCTGGTCAGAGCACTAGCTGTCAGACTTCTGAGCAGGGGCTGTAGACTCCTTGCAAGAGTCCTTCACACCATCATTCAAAATCTCCCCAACATGTTTGTATTAGGTTGATTTTCTAACAGCCTTGCTAGTAGTGAGTGTAAACTGATGGCACCCTCAGGTCTCCTGGTAGCAAGGAACACTGGAGTGTGATAAAAGTGTAAATTTTTTGCTTCTTCTGGGATGCTGGGGACAAGATGGGTAGAAGATTGTAGCAACAAGGCAGTAGAGGTTTTTAAGTCTGAAACCTGAGACTCACGAAAGTGAAACTTGGTATCACAGGAGTATGACTATATCTGCTCAGTCAAAAAGGGATTTTTTTCTAAAATTTGTCTAGAGGCTCAACAGATACACATCACTTCAAACTAACTACAGGCTTTGGAAAAAATGAAATTGGACAAAAAAGCTATAAGAAAGAAAAGATTAGAGTAAATAGATAACTAAGGATCCTAATTTTTCAGCTGAGTCATTTGTTGGAAATATGATTCAAGTAAAGAATAATATGTTCATTTGAAAGACAATTGTCTTTGTTTATTAGAAAGCAATAGCAGACATTTTGATGGATGAGGAGCACTGGACTGAGAAGATGAGAGGACATATGTTTTGTAGGAACCAAATTTCAGACCTTCTTGTAAAATTCTAAGCTACTTTCCTTGGAAACTGGGGATTAGAGGATTAGTTGCAGTTGCCTAATTTACAATATGCTATTATACCCTCTGGACTGTTTCAGGGAGGGAACTGTTGGTACTAATTGGTTACTGTCTCAGTATTTCATATGCTCCTGTCTTTAAAGGGTCTCTTCTTAAGTAGTTTGAAATACAGATTTATTTAGACATTAATGTCCCCTGAACATTTTTCAAATTTACCAACAGTTCAAAATCCTTATCCATCTCAGAGTTTCCTCATAATAACAATGAGTTCACCAGCAAATAAAAGGCAGAAGACTTTTTTTTTAAATGCTACAAGTAGAAAGAATGCTGTGCCATGGCTATTTTATGTACTTGAAATACACTTAGCACTAGAATATATATTCAAAAGAACACACTGAGATTCCTATGTGCTGTCTGTACTAGAAAAGTAGTTTAGTGTTCTAGGCAGATAAGAAGTAGAAATAAACGACTGATATCTTTGAAAAGCCATTCAAAAGCCATTCATTTGGTTTGTACAGTGTCTGTGTATCAAGCAAAATCATCTAGAAATGCTTGGGACTCTAGGAATATATGTTAGCAAATAAAATATATTAGCAGCAGGAATAAAGATCTCGTTCATTATCTAGACAAAACTAAATGAAGCTTGATGATATTAACTGAATTTATTAGGTATTATGCAGAGCCTGTTCTTTTAAGTGTACTTTTGATTTACTTTTTCCAAACTAACTTTTCCTTAAGTAGCTTAAGTAGCTTCAGTACTGTTAATAATACACATACAGAATGATTTGTATGTTCCAAACACTTTACCTCAGAAAATAGTACAGGATTTACCCAGGAATGTGAGTTTGACCTGTAGTGTCCAGCACTCCTTACCACTGCATCAGCTGGAATCTTTGCGAGTGGTTGGTTTGTAGAGGAGGAGGAGGGTGTGTTCTCTCTGGAGCCCTCTCCAGAGCTCGGATGACCCAAAGCATCAGAGACTTAGACAAGTCACTTTACTTGTATTTGGGTGGGACATTGGACCAATGACTATTCGAGGGTCAGAGGTTAATTCCAGCAGACAGTCCTTTGCTCCTCTGGGGGTTACAGTATAGAAAGGAAATTGGTGCTCTCTCTTTCTAACTGTCTTTGGTCATGCCAAACTAACCTGATCATCTTCTATAACAAAGTAACTCACCTACTGAAATGATGGAAAGTCTGTGGATGTAGGATTCCTTGACTTCAGTAAAGCCTTTGACATGGTTTTTCATAGAATGTTGCTACGGAAACTGTCAGCCTCTCAACTGGACAGGCGCACAACTCTCCTGAGTGGAAAACTGGTTGGATATCTGGGCCAGAGAGCAGTGGTAAATGGAGTTAACTCCAGCTGGAGGTCAGTGACAAGTGGGGTTCCCCAGGGCTCAGTGCTGGGTCCAGCTCTCTTCAATGTCTTTATCTAAGACCTGGATGAAGGCATTGAGTGCACCCTTAGGAAGTTTGCAGATGACACTAAGCTGGCTGGAAATGTCGATCAGCTGGAGGGTAGGGAGGCTCTGCAAAGAGATCTGAACAGGCTGGACCAATGGCATGAGGTTTAAGAAGTCTAAGTGTTGGGTCCTGCATTTGGGGCACAACAACCCTATGCAGAGATACACCCTAGGAGGTCTTGTTAGAAAACTGTCTGGCAGAGAAGGACCTGGGGGTGTTGTTTGACAGCGACTGAACATGAGCCAGCAGTGTGCCCAGGTGGCCAAGAAGGCCAATGGCATCTTGGCTTGTATCAGAAACAGTGTGACCAGCAGGTCCAGGGAGGTTATTCTCCCTCTGTACTCAGCACTGGTGAGACCGCTCCTTGAATCCTGTGTTCATTTCTGGGCCCCTCACCACAAGAAAGATGTTGAGGCTCTGGAGCGAGTCCAGAGAAGAGTGACAAAGCCAGTGACAGGGCTGGAGAACAAGTCTTATGAAGAGTGGCTGAGAGAGCTGTGGTTGTTTAGACTCGAGAAGAGGAGGCTGAGAGGAGACCTCATTGCTCTCTATAACTACCTGAAAGGAAGTTGTAGAGAGGAGGGAACCGGCTTCTCCCAAGTGACAGGGGATAGGACAAGAGGGAATGGTTTAAACGTGATAGGGGAGGCTCAGGATGGACATCAGGAAAAAAAATTCACAGTAAGGGTCACTGGGCACTGGCAGAGGCTGCCCAGGGAGGTGGTTGCATCACCTTTCCTGGAGGTATTTAAAAATGGGTGGACGAGGTGCTGAGGGGCATGATTTATTTATTGGTATGAATGGTTGAACTCAATGATCCGGTGGGTCTTTTTGAATTTAGTGATGCTGTGATTCTATGATTCTTTTATCAAGACCACTTTCAGTTTAATTGATCCTGTATGAGGAAGCTCAGCTTTGTGAAGCTGTACACTAACAGAAGATCCTGCTTCACACAGGAGTCACTGTTGAAGCTACTACTGATTGTAGCGGTGGAAGAGCAGAACCTGACTTTTCATACCATTTTTACATCATACACACTGCAACTGATATTACAGCATTTAGGATATTTTAGTTGACAGATTTGATTGCAGTAGTAATGCAGACAGAGTAGTACTTGAATACAGTGAAATTTAACCATCAATGACAGACCACATGAATTCATGTTAGATCCAAGAGGTTATGGTTGTGATGTACCTACTGAATAATCTCATAATCTTTATAATCTTGTGCTATTTAGTGTTGTCATTTTTCTTGTTCACAGCAGAATCTCAGTTACTTAAGATTTAAAATAGACATAACTGTAGAAAAAGCATGAACTTGTTAATCATATATATATGCATCACATCTTCACAGGCTTCCGTTGTGATTGTGTTTTATTAGGTTACCTATAAAAAGAAACCAAGATAATTCTTGTTAGAAGGAAAAGCAAAGCAAAGTTGACCTGTGTGTTCTTGATTAGGTGGTTTCTACTGGCTATGTAAAATGTGTTGATCTAAGCTAATTGCATATCCCCTTTGTTAGAAAGAGAGAGAAAATATCCTTAGAAACAAGCACTCTGCTCTCTGGCCCTGAAGTTTTCTGCGTCTTCTTAGGAAGAAGGTGCTTCATTCCATTCTTTACATCAGTGTCCAGAGGTAGGATGTCACATCTGCTTAAGGAGACACTGAAGTGCTTAAACACTAATTCATTGCCTGATCCAGATATCCCTATGCTGATTTCAAAGGGCTTGTGTTCCTAGATCTATTATCTAAGAAATGAAATGTAAGCCAGCTTTAAGATGGTTAGAAGAGATTGATGGTGGAAATGACTACTATGTAGATGGATTTTTTAAGTCTAAATAATGATCAATAAAATGAAGCATGTTAACAGGGGTTTCCTCCATTACTTAAAAATCATGATGCTAAACCCTACTTCATCTTCTAAAGGTCCTAACAAGGCACAAAAATTCCATGGAAGTAGACAGGTTTTGCTGTATGCATTTAATGTGGTTAGAGTCTGTTACCAGAGCTTTCTAATGCATTCAGCACTTCCAGCCTTTCAAGTTGTCTGCAGATGACCTACAACAAAGTTATCTTCTGCCCAACTTGCTGAGTGGTTCAGTGACTGCTTCTTAAAAAGTTATCATCAGTAACTTTTTTTTTGAAGAAACCTTTCATGTTTCAAATAAATCATTTCCCAAAACAAGTTCTGGTATCTCTCAGGCATGCTTTCTTCATGTCAGTGAGGATCAGCTGCAGTTTGCATTGCTTTGAACTCTTACTTTGCTAAAATAGCATTCAGCATTTATCATTTTTCCATCAGAATCAAGTTTCTTTTTAATTCAGATTTTTAATATTACTTAAATGGCAAGATCAGTCTAAATAATGTCAATTATTCCATCTCTAACACTTGCTTTTACTTCATATTGTTATGAATTAATTTTGTTAATATTTGTAATAAATTTTGAACTTACAGTCACTTTAGATGTTTGAGCTTGTAATCTCTGTGATGAGGAGACATAGGAATGCTATTGAAGGCATTTTTTAGTCCTTTCTACTGTCCATAGGATCCCTCTGTCAGTAGGGGAAAGGGAGGTAAATTCTAAGCCCTTTGAGTTAGGTTCCGGCGCTGGCATCTCCCCATGAGGAAGGAGCTGCTCTCTCCCTTCAGTACATCAGCACTTTTGTCTTCATGAACGTCTCCTTTCTTTTGTGTTTGCAATGCACCAAAACAGAGACTCCTGATTCTCACTGAGACATTTAGTATCATTAAGTATTAACCTGTTTTAAACTTGTAGAAGCCGTATCAGTTGTGATGTATTGCAGAACCACAGAAATGTTTAGTTTGGAAAAGACTTTTAAGATCATTGAGTCCACTCATTTCTAGAGTGCCAACTCCACCAGTAAACCACGTCCCTAAGCACTATATGTGCAAATTTCTTAAATACCTCCAGGGATGGAGACTCCATCACTTTCCTGGACAGCCTCTGTCAGTACTTGACAACACTTTTGGTGAAGAAATTTTTTCCTAATATCCAATCTGAACCTTCCCTCATGCAACTTGAGGCCACTTCCTATTGTCCTATCATTTGTTACTTGGGAGAAGACACCAACACCTACCTCACCATAACCTCCTTTCAGGTAGTTGTAGAGAACAATAAAGTCTCTCCCCATCCTTCTTCAGACTAAACAATTGCAGTTCCCTCAGCTGCTCCTCATAACACTTTTTCTACAGACCCTTCCTCATTGCCCTCCTCTAGACATAATGTCTTTCCTGTGGTGAGAAAACCAAAACTCAACAGAGGTTTTGAAATGCGGCCTTACCAACACTTAGTAGGGGGAAAGGTCCTTTCCCTGCTCCTGCTGCCCACACAATTTCTCATGCAAAAGTATTAAGACAAAGAGGAATAAAGATTTTTTTTTTTTGTGCAAATAAAGGTCTATACAATGCACATATGAAATAAAGGACCAACATAATGACTAGGCACGAGGTGTATCAGAGAAAAAAACAGGATATAGGTGTTTTATTTAAGTTGTCAGTGCAGATGTTGGATTGTTTTTTTGAAGGTCTCAAAATCTTGTGAAATTTATTTGGTTTTTTGTAACATGTACTGCAAGAACCTATTCAGTTTGCCACAGGCTTCTTTGTGGATAGGAATCAAATGTTTGTAAACTTAACCAAAAATTCACCTAATAGGTTCATTGCAGTCTCAACTGACCTTCTATTCCCATCATTGAGCTTCCATACAAACTCACGGAACTGCCAGCATTATCTAAAGGGGAACTTGTGTGGAGTTGCATTGGCAGAGCACTTAGGGAAAGCTTACACAGTACCTGCCACGTGCTATATTTAGATGCAGCTCTTGATTCTTGAGATTTAGGAGCTCAAATAGGTGAAGATAAAACAATTAATAACTCAGTGTCACAACCCAGACCCACGAGCCACACACTTGTGTCTGGTCCTGACAGGGGGGAAAGTGGATTCATTTGTCTATGTGGTGATCTGGAGGCCAATAAGGTTATTCCCATGGTGAATATCAAAACAGTATTTATTTCTGACTCCGGCAAACCTAAACACGCCAAGATACCGGGGTGCACAACAAAGACACGGGGGGGTGCAACCGCCCAAAGTTACAAAAATGAATCCCCGAAAACAACAAAAGTCCCTAGGATTGGATCCAACATGCACACTGTGAGGTAATGGGAGGGGGGCATAGAGAGAGAGAAAGAGAGAGGGGGAAAGAAATCACCACATTGAAGGCAGTAGATGATCTCGGGAACACATAGTCCAGGTCATGAGGTCCAGGCCGAACTGATTGAAGTGTGTGTGTGAGTCAGTGCCAGCATGGAGGTGAACCCCCGACTCCTCCCTTCTGAGTCCTTTTATCTCCATGTTTTTCGCAGGCTCCAGAACCCAGCAGGTGAGGGGGAAGGGGGGGTAGCCAGGCAGCAGCAACAGTTGCATCCCCTGCCCCCACCAAAGCCAGCTCTGGGGCCCAGCTTCACCCCAGCGAGGGAGAGCTGTGCCTGCTCCTGCACTGCCTCCCTGCTGAAGCGTGGCACAACAGACAAGCTGGTGCCACAAGTGGGTAATCCTAAGAGAAAATGTTTAAGGCAAATAGTCTGACTTCACGTTCCACCCCTTGGCTTAAACATTTGTCACAGAAATCAAATCGAAAACTCAGATCCATGTTGTCTATAGTGGTGACACTTCAGGGTGCAACTTGCTCTACTGAATGCACCACTGCATCACCCCCACCCAACCGCAGCCAACTCTGGGTCTGGAGTCAACACAAGCAAGAGAGAGCGGTGCCTGCTCCTACTTTGTCCTCCTGTTGAACCCAACACACAAGCAGGCAGTCTTCAGGCAAAATGGTTAAGGCAAAGAGAGTTGACTTCACACTCAGTTTGTGAGAACAGGCTTTAATAACTTTCTCATGATTCTAGATTGAAATTAGGAAGTATTCACTTTGGCGGCTGAATTACTGCAACATATCAGTTCCCTCTTTTACTTTCTCAATCATGATTCCGTTGCTAAATTGTTAACCAGTTTCTTCCCTCCTAGGGGAAAAAAAATTAACACCAATTAATTTGTCTAATATACATGAAAAAGTGCAGAAGATGTCTTTTTTTCCATAATTAACTATATTTTGCAATTCATTAAAATTCTGCAACTCTTCACACAGTGGAGCCTTATTCACTACATAGGAGATAAGTGCTTAATTTCAAAAGGGGCAGACGGAAAAGGCAGAAAGAACGTGGAGGAGAGCAAACTTAGTATTCTATACGTGAGTAATGCATATTCATGAGGGAAAACAAAGCCCTGTCAATTTATGTTTGCTTTAGGTTTATTTTGTGGGGTACTCAGAATACTTACCTCAATAAATGGTTCATGTGGATTTTTCGTGTTCTGATTGAACATGAACCGGGTGATGGGCATTTTAACAAGCCTGAAGAACATGCAGCATGGGAGGAGCACACAGAGGCTTCATGTCAGGGCACTGCATACTCCCCAGTGCTTCGCTCTCTGCGTGGTATCACCATACAGATGAAATGGTAAGAGTGATTTGGGAGCCTAAAACCTCTATATGTTAATGATTTATTCTCTCCTCTGGAAAGCCAGACTGGTGGTAGGCAATACTGTACCTTATGTGCAAATGAAAAGTACTTCTTGGCCTCATATATAGGGTGGAAGTGCCCCCAGTCAGGAGGGGAAGCTGGCCGCTTGCTGGTATTCTGCCTCAATGCTGTGGGAAGCTGATTTCGTGGGGGAGCTTACCCAACATTAGTCAGACCACTGTGTTTCAGTTCAAGCTTGTTGGGTCGATGTACTTTTGATTTCCTTGGGTCTTTGCAGACAGCAATGATTATGTCTCCTCAAAGTCTATTTTTTTGCTCTTTTGTAGTACAGACCCTTCTGCCACAAGGTGGCCTTTCCAAACACTCCTGTTGAAGTCCCTCCAAGAATAAGGAGGAAATGGAACACACATAGGGGTTGATACAGATTGTTAGGGACAGTCATAATTTACTTTTGTTTGCATAACAAATTAGTAGATTTAGACTATGTAGTAAGTGCCTACACAGTTTTCTCACTGCCCTTTCCATGGTCTATGGGATTAGATCAGCCCATCATGCAATTTGGAGCTTTTTCTTAAAAAGAGACCATTGCCTGCTTTCTCTTCAAACCCAGCTGCTGAGTGAACCCTGACAGTGGTCCATGACAAATGTTTGACCAGAGTTTTGCTCTTCATCTCCATCTCCATCTCTTTCTCATATTTCCCATTAAAGAACTTCTCTTGGATAGCTCAGTTCTGTTGTTAGATAAGCCTCAAAAGTGCACACCAGTTGGTTGAAATCCTATTTGGAGTGCTGAGTCAGCAGAATGGTTTTCTTTGCTCTGGAGTGTCTTTGGAGCGGTTTATAAACTAAACAAAATTAAATGATAATCTGAGATAAGCTGTTTACATACTTTGCATGGCTTATATCTATGTTTGAGAGAAAGTGTCAATGAAAAAAAACCAAACCGAAATAATATTAAAGAGAGAAAATAACTGTTTCGATGCCAGGACTGGTAATATTAATTGGCATTAACTTCAAGCCACACTACACGAAATGCTAACTAATATCTAATGCTGAAGTCCCAACCCCAGGCTGTATCTAAAAAAATTGTCTTATGAATTATTCACTCTAGCACGTTCCACAAAGCATTTAGTCAGCAGTTCACATTTCATAGAATCATAGAATCATAGAACAACCAGGTTGGAAGGGACCAATCGGATCTTCTAGTCCAACCATTTCAGACTATGTCAACTAGAAAACCATATCTGTTTTTTTTTTTTTTAACTCATCCGACATTTTGCTGTGTTTATTTGTGTGTGTGTGTTTACTTACATGTACATATACCTGTGGAGGGGGTGGCTGGAATAAGAGGGAGATGAAAGGAAGGGATTGAGAGAGCAGAAATGAAATTCAGAAAGATTCAATCAGGTGTAAATGGCAAAGATTTCTATCCCTTCAGCTGGCTTTGGTGCAGGGGTTGTCATGAAATATTGCATGGGAGAGTGAGATCCTTTTGACCAAGTCACACCATTTACTTTGACTGTTACATTCATTTCCCCTTATATCTGTTTTACTTTGTCTGGAGATCAGGAGGAGAGCCAGTGCTATAGACAAAGATTTGGGAGCCACTAATTTAATTGAGCTCTCTTTTTTTTTTAGCTTTTTCCTTGCATCTCAGGTTTCTGAATGCCAAAACCTGAAGCAGTAACATAAAAAAAAAAATAATTTGAAACAATTCTTCTTTTCGTAAAAGTTTACAAGTTCAGACTATCACCCCACAATAGAATCATACAATCATAGAATCATAGAATCACCAGGTTGGAAGAGACCCATCGGATCATTGAGTCCAACCATTCCTATCAATCACTAAAGCACGTCCCTCAGGACCTCATCCACCCGTGCCTTAAACACCTCCAGGGAAGGTGACTCGACCACCTCTCTGGGCAGCCTGTTCCAATGCCCAATGACCCTTTCCATGAAACATTTTCTCCTAATGTCTAGCCTAAATCTCCCCTGCTGGAGCTTGAGGACATTTCCTCTTGTCCTGTCCCCTGTCACTTGGGAGAAGAGGCCAGCTCTCTCATCTCCACAACCTCATTTCACGTAGTTGTAGAGAGCAATGAGGTCTCCTCTCAGCCTCCTCCAGGCTAAACAACCCCAGCTCTCTCAGACATTCCTCATAAGGCCTGTTCTCCAGTCCCTTCACCAGCTTTGTTGCTCTTCTCTGGACACACTCCAGAGCCTCAACATCCTTCTTGTGTTGAGGGGCCCAGAAATGAACACAGGATTCAAGGAGCGACCTCACCAGTGCTGAGTACAGACGGAGAATAACCTCCCTGGACCTGCTGGTCTCACCATTTCTGATGCAAGCCAGGATGCCATTGGCCTTCTTGGCCACCTGGGCACACTAGCAGTGTTCATGTGGCTCATGTTCAGGCAGCTGTCGACCAACACCCCCAGGTCCCTCTCCTCCAGGCAGCTTTCTAGACAAATTTATCCTAGTCTGTAGCTCTGCATAAGGTTGTTCTGCCCCAAGTGCAGGACCCGGCATTTGGCCGTGCTAAACCGAATACCATTGGTCTCTGCCTAGAGGTCCAGCCTGTTTAGGTCCCTTTGCAGAGCCTCCCAAACCTCCAGCAGATGAACACTTCCACACAGCTTAGTGTCATCTGCAAACTTGCTAAGGGTACACTCAATGCCCTCTTCCAGGTCATTGATGAAGACATTGAACAGGACTGGACCCAATAGTGAGCCCTGGGGAACCCCACTTGTCACTGGCCTCCAGCTGGATTTAACAACATTTACTACCACTCTCTGGGCATGGACATCCAACCAGTTTGCTACCCAGGAGAGTGTGCGCCTGTCCAGGCCAGAGGCTGACAGTTTCCGTAGCAGAATGCTGTGAGAAACTGTCAAAGGCTTTACTGAAGTCCAGGAAGACCACATCCACAGCCTTTCCCTCATCCAGCAGCTGAGTCACTTTGTCATAGAAGGTGATCAGGTTAGTTTGGCAAGACCTGCCTTTCATGAACCCATGTTGACTGGGCCTGATCACCCGGTTCTCTTGCATGTGCTTCATGATAGCACTCAAGATCACCTGTTCCATGACTTTCCCTGGCACTGAGGTCAGACTTACAGGCCTGGAGTTCCCCAGATCCTCCCTACGTCCCATCTTGTAGATGGGCACTACATCAGCCAGCCTCAAGTCCAGTGGTACCTCCCCAGTCTTCCAGGACAGTTGGAAGATGATGGAAAGGGGTTTGGCCAATACATCTGCCAGCTCCCTCAATACCCTAGGGTGAATCCTGTCTGGCCCCATAGACTTGTGGGTGTCCAGTTGGGCAAGCAAATCTCTGACCACCTCCTCTTGGACCATGGGAGCCTCGTATTGCTCCTCTAGTTCCAAGGTTTGTACACAGAGGGAACAGTTTTCTTTACAATTAAAGACTGAGGCAAAGAAGGCATTATGTACCTCAGCCTTTTCCTCATCCCCTGTCACTGTTGTTCCTTCTGTGTCCAATAGGTGCTGTATGGTCTCCCTAGTTCTCCTTTTGTTATTTATATATTTATAGAAAGATTTTTTATTATCTTTTGCGGACTTTGCTAACCTGATTTCTAGTTCAGCGTTAGCCCCTCTGATTTTTTCCCTACACAACCTCTCTTCCCTCTTGTAGTCCACCCAAGAGGCCTGTCTCCTCTTCCAGAGCCTATAAATATTCCTTTTCTTCCTAATGTCACTCAAGATTTCTCTAATCAACCAAGCTGCTTTTTCCCCTGCCAGCTTTTTTTTCCAGAACACGGGGATGGCTTTCTCCTGAGCTGCTAGGATCTCCTTTTTGAAGAGCTCCCAGCCCTCATGGGGTCCCTTACCCTCAAGTACTTTCTCCCAGGAGACTTTGCCAACCAGCCTTCTAAAGAGTTTAAAGTCTGCCCTCTGGAAATTTAATGCTACTGTCCTGCTAACCACCCTCTTCGCCTAGAAGAGAAAACCCTATCACCTCATGATCACTTAGTCCTAGGCATCCTCCTACTGCCACATCCCCCACAAGGCCTTCTCTGTTCACAAAGAGCATGTCTGGGAGGGCACCTTCCCTCTTTGGTTCACTCACCAGCTGCACAAGGAAGTTGTCTTCCATGCACTCCAGGAACCTCCTAGACTGCTTCCTTTCTGCTCTATTGTACTTCCAGCAGACATCAGGGAGATTGAAGTCTCCCACAAGAACAAGAGGCATTGATCTAGAGATTAACCCCAGCTGTTTAAAGAAGAGGTCATCAGCTGCTTCTCCTTGGCTGAGTGGCCTGTAACAGACTCCCATCACAAAATCTAGCTTCTTATGGGCTCCTCTGATTTTAACCCACAGATGCTCAATCTCCTCATCACCACAATCCATCTCAGTAGTGTCCAAGTCCTCCCTTACAAAGAGGGCTACCCTGCCTCCTCTCCTACCCTTCCTATCCCACCTGAAGATTTTATATCCCACCATAGCTGGACTCCAGATATATGAGTCATCCCACTACGTTTCCGTGATGGCAACATCATCATAGGCTCCTTGCCCTACGACAGCTTCCAGTTCTTCCATCTTATTCCCCATGCTGCGTGCATTGGTGTAAATGCACTTCAGCTGAGTAGCTGAGCCTTCAGCCCTCTTAGAAGCAACAGTGTTTGTTCCCAATTGCCTGTTAACTGGAGTAGCTGGTACCAGTATACCTGTATCTCCTTTGCTGCTCCAGAGTGCATTTTCCCTCACTTCCTGTGCGGTGATGCGCTGGTGGTCCTCACCAGCACAATCTCTTCTAATCTCTAGTGCCTCACATTCAGGCTCGCTCTTGCCTAGCCTTGACTCAAACCCCTCCCCCTTCACATCTTGTTTAAAGCTCGATTTATGAGCTTAGCTAAGGTTTTAGCAAGGGCCTTAGCCCCGCCAGGAGAGCCACGTGCTCCAACCTTGGCAACCTTGTCAGGGCGTGGATGAACCACCCTATGATCAAAGAATCCAAAGCCCCTTTCCTCACACTAGGTTCGGAGCCAGACATTAATCGAGTCCTTCTTAGTAACCTGCGGATCCACTACATTTAGCCTAGGGATGGAGCAGAACACCACCTGTGCCCCATCATCTTCCCAAGGGCCCTGAAGTCTTTTTTGATGTCCTTAGCTTTATTGCTTACTAGACCATCATAACCAGTCTGGACTACTACCAGAGGGTAGTAGTCCATCTCATGGATCAGGGAAGGGAGTTTCCTAGCTACTTCCCTCCCTGATGCCCCTAGCAGGCAGCAGACTTCTCTGTGGAGCGGGTCAGGTCTGCAAATGGGTCCCTCCGTTCCTTTGAGGAGGGAGTCTCCTACATCAATCACCCTCCTCTTCTTCTTAGTGGAGGATGTTGTAATTTTCTTCCGAGGATGGTGTGGCCTAGGAAAAGATTCTAGGCTATGGTGGCCACCATCCTCAGGACTAGATTCCTCCCGGAGCACCTAGTACTTGTTCACCGAGGGGACCTCAGGTACTGTTGACTGCTTGAGGGGAGCAGGCTTTCTTCTTCTGGAAGGAACCCGCTGCCATTCCCCATCCTTTATAGCCCCAAACTTGCAGCATGCAGGTGGCTGGTTATCAGTCATACCAGGTGCAAGAGGTTGCTGAGGGAGTGAGAGGGAACTGCTCCACATGTCTATCTCCCTCTCACGTTCCCTGATAGTCCTGAGTCTCCGAACCTCCTCCCTTAACTCCTCCACCATGCGAAGAAGTTCCTCCACTCGAAGACAGCTTTCACAAGTGGAGCCTGTAACAGGAGCAGGGGCATGAGCTGGTTTGAGAGGGGGGCACTGCCTACAGCTCAGGGTCTGGGCAGCTGCATGTACCCACTGTGGCTGCGTCTGGGTGCCAGCACCCTTCCTGCAGGCTGAAGCACTCGGAGCAACTTTAACCTTCTGACGTGTAGCCACCATGGTCTTTGCTGCCTCCTCTCTGCTCTTAGATGCCTTTCTGCGCCCTGCCTTTTCACCCTGCCTGCTGGAACTGCCGCTCAAACTGCCATGCCCCTCTTCTCCACGCTCCTCTTCGACATGCTCCAGGTCACCACGCTCCCAGGGGGCTGTTTAAATCTCCCGCAGGAGCCGGCTGGACCACTCCCTCCCTGTCAGGCGCCGCGCAGGATCAGGTGACCAAGCCGGGTGCAGGGAGCCCTTCCCCTGCCTGGAATTTTCTGGGATCTCAGCTCTCTCAGAACTGCAGAGCCTCCAAAAGTCAGTCCCCACCACAGTACTCACCGTCCTGTAGCTGGGTGCTGCCAAAGAAGCTTACTCTGTGACCCACAACTAATGCAAGCGCAATCACATGCAGTAAGGATAGTGTAGGTCTTCGTCACTAATATCAAATACTGCCATTTAAAACATCCCTTGAAGCATGTGGGCTCAAAAGGATCAATATATAACTAGGAATGATCCTGATCTACAAAAGCTCTGGAAATCAGAAGTTTCCTGAAAAGCAGTAATGCCTTGTGAGCACAGTAATAAAAAGCGGCAGCATGAATTCTGGCTCTTACTTTCAGCAATGGCCAGAGCTGCAGAGCTTTTTCTGGGAAACTTGCATATCTGGAGTTCCCTATAAGCATGCTGAAAACCAAATTAAATTATTGGTTTTAGATGGAAGCACTGTAAGTGCAAATAACAGAATTTTGTGTTTCAGAAAATGAAGTTCAATCTCACCACCACTGCCATACTTAAACAAGTTACTTGATCTCTGGCTTTCAGTCAAAAAGTAGCCCTTCTTATCAAATAGATGCAGCATGAGGGAAAAAAACAATCATTGCTGTGAGGTGACGTGTTTCTGCAGCAATGGAGCTGTGCCATCGCCTAGGACAGGTTTCAATACCAGTCATGTTTTGAGCACTTGAACTATAGAATATCCTAATACTACAGCGTGATTCCTCTTGCTTTGGTGCAGATATTTTCCTTCCTTTAAGAAACAACTTATTTTCTCTCTGCATGTACCCAGTTATTCCTCTTGGGAATAAGGGATGATATGAGTGACCCATGAAGCAAAAACTTTTCCTCCTATGGCTCCAGTGCCTTCTGTGGCCTACAGCAGGCATTAGAGAATACCACAAAGATGACCCTCTCTCTACATGACTGCTAGGGAAAGCAGAGTGGCAAGAAGGCCTTTGCTTTATTTTACTCCTTAAAAAACCCAAGAAATGTCATGACAGCTTAACCCTGTGGAGCTGGGAGCAACAGTTAGTAATAGGTGTGGATGCACTTAAGAAAAGTAGTCCATTTTCAAATGACACCATGGCTTCCATCAGTCTGAGTAGGCCTTCTGTCAGGGTCATAGATCTAAACTTCCAGCATCTGCACTGCATTTTGTTAGACCAAAGGCTAAATTGGAAGTGCTCAAAGAACAGAGAACACATTGGTGGAAAGAGCCAAAAAGACTACGAGGTGTCATGTGCTTCTCAGGCAGAAGAGGCCAAAGTGGCAAAAAGAGAGAGGAGGAGTCACAGTAGGTAGAAGCAAGGAGGTGGCAGGAGTGCAGCAGAACAGCACCTTCCCTGGAGTGGGGATCAAACCCCAGGGCTGTACTTAGATCATGTGCATTTCCCAGAGCACAGGGAAGCAAATTTATGTGGTGCTCACTGGTTGGGTCAATCATGAAATATTAAACAGATATTGACTTGAATTGAGAAGTGCATAAAGATTTATTGAGCCAAGAATGAAATACTGACTGAGGCCAAAACGACCTAATACTTGCTACAAGATAGTGTACTAATATTTAGTACATGTACTGCTGCTTCCATTTGGTATATTTTAAACAGTTAAATATCCTAACAATGCTTTAAGGGCAGAAGTTCTATACATAAGTATGTATGTGTAGAATTAAGGTCTTGTAAAGGAAGGAAAAAAGTGCTAGGGACTAGGATGAACCTTGTAGTTAGAGAAAGTAACACAGCAATCACTAGTGCATGCAAAAAGTCATGAGTGAGTACAGAAAGAGAACTTTATAATCATCTCTCCTAAACTGGAGGATCTCCAAGAAGTTTTTGGATTCTGTACGGGACAGAGCACTGCTCAGACTAGATTTCAGGATCTCACCTGCTTTGGGATACCCCTGATGTCCCACTGTAATACACTGCCACAGCCATGGAGGCGGATGCGTAAAGAAATGTGGGGAGCATGAGGGAGAAGCAAGGATTTCCTGAATGCCTTGTGAAGCCTTTCTAGTTGCACTGGGTTAATGAGATTCTGACAGAAATTTCATAGTAGCTAGGAGCTACACACACACGGACACATGGACATTGAGCTTATCTGCCTAGTAAATTAGAATTTGTTATTAAGGGAATGATTACATGTGTTTCTCTTTAGTTTTTATTCCATACCCAGCCAGGGTAATTTTAGAATACTGTTTGAAAAGATAGGAATAATTTTAATTTGCGTTGTATTTTGCTATGCATTTGATATTACTAATGAGAGTGAGATGTCCGAAATTCCACATAATCAGCTCATTGGCAGCTCATATATCATAGAATCACAGAATCATAGAATAACCAGGTTGGAAGAGACCTACCAGATCAACGAGTCCAACTATTCTCATCAAACACTAAATCATGCCCCTCAGGACTTTCTCCACCTGTCCCTTAAACACCTCCAGGGAAGGTGAATCAACCACCTCCCTGCATAGCCTGTTCAAGTGCCTGATTACTCTTTCTATGAAAAATTTTTTACTAATCTCCAGCCTAAATCTCCCCTGGTGGAGCATGAGGACATTCCCTCTTGTCTTGTCCCCTGTCATTTGGGAGAAGAGGCCAGCTCCCTCCTCTCTACAACCTCCTTTCAGGTAGTTGTAGAGAGCAATGAGGTCTCACCTCAGCTTCCTCTTCTCCAGGCTAAACAACCCCAACTCTCTCAGCCATTCCTCATAAGGCCTATTCTCCAGTCCCTTCACCAGCTTTGTTGCTCTTCTCTGGACACACTCCAGAGCCTCAACATCCTTCTTGTGTTGAGGGGCCCAGAAATGAACACAGGATTCAAGGAGCGGTCTCACCAGTGCAGAGTACAGACGGAGAATAACCTCCCTGGACCTGCTGGTCACACCATTTCTGATACAAGCCAAGATGCCATTGACCTTCTTGGCCACCTGGGCACACTGCTGGCTCATGTTCAGTCAGCTGTCAACCAACACCCCCAGGTCCTTCTCCTCCAGGTAGCTTTCTAGACAGACTTCTCCTAGTCTGTAGCGCTGCATAGGGTTGTTGTGGTCCAAGTGCAGGACCCGGCATTTGGCCTTCTTAAACCTCATGCCATTGGACTCTGCCCAGCAGTCCAGCCTGTTCAGATCACTTTGCAGAGCCTCCCTACCCTCGAGCAGATCCACATTTCCACCCAGCTTAGTGTTGTCTGCAAACTTGCTAAGAGTGCACTCAATGCCTTCATCCAGGTCATTGATGAAGACATTGAACAGGGCTGGGCCCAGCACTGAGCCCTGGGGAACCCCACTTGTCACTGGCCTCCAGCTGGTTTTAACACCATTTACCAGCACTCTCTGGGCCTGGCCATCCAACTAGTCTTCCACCCAGGAGAGTTGTGCGCCTGTCCAGGCCAGAGGCTGACAGTTTCTGTAGCAGAATGCTGTGAGAAACGGTGTCAAAGGCTTTACTGAAGTCCAGAAAGACCACATGCACAGTCTTTCCCTCATCCAGTAGTCTAGTCACTATGTCATAGAAGGTGATCAGGTTATTTTGGCAAGACCTGCCTTTTGTGAACCTGTGTTGACTGGGCCTGATCACCGGTTCTCTTGCATGTGCTAATGAATATGAATGCTTATGAGATATTATATATTTACTTTTAAAGTAAGACAATACTTCATATGGTCCTCTGTCATTACATAGTTCTCCCTGTCCTAAAAGCTGAATTCAAGCGTCTTCGTTCTGCCAGATTTGCTTGACATCCTCGTGGATTATTATACACATATTCATGATTGGGGGAGGTGGATGGGAGGTGTTTGCTATATGGCAGCTTCATTTAAGTGTTTTCTTCAGGCCAGTGTCCCAGTGGCATCTTTACTTACCAAAATTGCTATGTATTATTTTTAGGAACAAGCCACATTTTCAGTGTTCTAAGGTAGATATCAAGGGGTTTTGTCTAACAGCATACAGTCATGGCCTTGGAAATGCAAGTTTTGGCTGCTTAGTATGCATTAAAGTCAAGCAACAGTACACTTTTAAATTTTAAATACTCTTAGAGCATTTACAAAAATTTAAGATAATTCATGTTCTGATATGGTTTATACTAGTGACAAGTTACTTCTCATTTAGCTCACACCACACATGTGAAAATGCAGTACCTTTTATAGCAAAGCCATTCAATAGCACCGTAGTAAGAGAGTGTCAGCATTTCCCTTCCAGCCTCCTTCACTGAGAGGCTTAGAATTCCACTGTATAATCTCATTCAAAGCAGGAATTAAATGGCCCAGGTGTTAACACAATTTGAGGGGGTTACTCCTCATCATCTGTTCCATTTAGTAGCTTCTCACATGAAATACAATTTTCATTTCTGCAGATACTGATAAAAACAAGAGCTTCTTCTTGTAAGCCTCCAAAACCAAATACAGCAGACTCCTTAAGTCTAATACTTGCGTTGTAGCATGCTTTCACTGTTCTAACTCTTTGGATGAGTTTCTTTTCAATGTTGGGTTTGATTTCAGTGAGCTTTATGTATCATCTTTGGAGCTACTCAATTCGGAGCACAAGTGATGAAGAGAGCAACAGGCCTTAGCTTCAAATGCTACCTGATCCTGTCTTCTCCCACTGTACCTAGGTGCCACTTACTTTCCTGTATGCAAGATGATCAGCATTCTTGGGGTCATGGGGTTGTGACTGCCCAAATGCTATCCTGGGTGGAAGAGGACAGAGGGGTGTCAGCTGCAAGGGCAAAGGAGGATTGCTGCTTCTAACTCTGTCAGTACACTGCAGGTGTGTTGGTTTCTTTAGGACATATCACAAAAGAGAGGCAGCTCACACATCTCCGGGGCTCAGGACTGTGCTTTATGTTTCCAAGTCCAGGGTCATCTTCTCGTATTGAAATACCTAAGAAAAATATTTACTCTTGTAATTTCAAGTCTTTACTCATTCTACCCACATGTTTTAAGTGATTTGTGTTCCCAAGCACTTTGCTGCTGCAACAAGTGTGAATATAACAATGCTTTGTACATTCTCTAGGGCTGGAAACATCATTTCATTTATTTATTGCATGTTTGTTAGTATTTATGGAAAAACAGTTAATGATTTATAAAGATGAACCACTTTTCTTCTTTTGAAAATATTATTGCCTGTTTTGATTATGAAAATAACAAAATAAACTGTATTTTATGATGAATGAAAGATTCCTCGCCATGCCATCCTTTCATCTCAGGTGTTCTCAGTAATTGCAACTAGGAAGAATTTGCCTTAGGAAGATTTCCCATAAATCTAGTTAAAATAGACATGTATCTTTTTTTGAAGCAGCAATTCAACAATACGTATAGTATACTCACCATAAGTCAGAGAGCATGAATCCTTTGAAGGACCTGGAAGTTCGACATGGAAAGGAAAGCTGAACATCAGAAATGAAAACCTCTTAATGCCTCTTAGAATAGGCATCATCTTACAGGATAGCGTAGTAAGTGGACAGTTTGCAGATTGGTGTAGTAAGCTTCAAGACTTAGAAATGCTCCTCTCAGCACCATTGATCCAAATTAACTGCACTCATTCTCAGCACAATCAAGTCATAAACTTCAATGTACTCTGCATGTTTGAACCTGACTTAAGCTTTTCCCTGACTGATAGCACGCACATGCAGTGCGGTTGAGCATTGGAAAATTCATAACCACTTATCCCATTAACCCTGCTGTACCTTTTAGTCCTGTATAAGAACTATTTTCTACAGGGAGATGGAAGAAACCTTTCAGTCTTGCTTTAATACCATATTTTGGAGTTAGTATTGAAGTCTGACAAATGAGTGCTGATTTAGAATTCCTTTCCACTTCTTGCTACAGCTTGTGCTATAAATCTGATAGGTAGAACCACAAATGAGGTAAAGAGAAACAGGACTTGAGAGTCATATAGTCATCCACAGTGGTGAAATAAGTGTCACCGAATCTACTGTTAATTTTTAATGTTCAGTTACATCCTAATGGAGTCTACTGGAAGTAAAAAATCATATTAATATTCAGTTGGCAGCTGTGACCAATGTCTCTTTAACTATGTAATACTTAAAATTTTACTTACAAAATATGAACAGTATAAAAGCTAACATTTTCCCAGTAGTTTAAGTAACATTGTACCATTATCAAGAGGATGCCGAACGATCTTAAGTGAAGACTGTCCTGGTTTTGCTTTAGAAGTAATTTAGTAGCCCAGAGGTTACCTTCAAAAATGGTCAGTGCTTTCAGGTCCAAATTTTACACTTTCTAATAGAGCAATCCTCTGAAAAATATAGGGGGGAAAAAAGTATATCATTGTATTTAGAAATAGTCCTGAATGAAATGGTTAAATTTAGCAAAACATTGAATGGTTGTCTTTGCTGTGAAATAGACTGGCTTTAGAGCTCTGAAAGAATTATCATTCTTTATGAAATGCTTACCTGAGATTTATTTGTTTTGGTAAAGGGTACTGTAGAAGTATATTTTATCCTATAGAGAAGTCAGTAGGTTTGTAAATATGTAGAAAATGATCATCTGAAAGAAATCAGTACAGCCATACTCATGTCAGAAAAGTCACACTGGATCTCACTTCCATCTTAGTCTATCCATTTAGAAAGAATGAAGCCCTGCATTTTTATGTCAGAATGAATCAAATGGAGGATCTACTAGATTAGATAACTTCTGGGCTCCCAATGAGCAGCCAAATTGATGTTTTGTTCTTTACCTCCCTGACTGAGAGATACCACAACCACCTATCCCTTAGTGGGACTGGCAGCCATGGACACTGCTGAGGAAACATCAGGTTATTAGTAAGATTGCTGTATGTTGGTTCAGATGCAAGGAAGGAAATTAACAATGCGCATAGGCAGAGGGTTAAAATTGTAAAAGTATGCACAGAAGATGCAGGAATGAGAAATCCAACATATTTTGCGTAACAGCCATGCATGCAGTGAACAACCCTCCAACTGTCAAATCCAGTGCTTTCTTTTTGTTGCATCAGAGCACTGATTTCCTTGGAGCTACTTGGAGTAACTACTGCTCTGTCTAAGCAAGAACATTAGGAACAGTTTCTGAAAATAAAATCTGATGAGATTGGATAGATCACTTAATAATAAGGAAAGAGAAAAACAACAAGAATGTAAAAGAAACCCCGTGTACTAGCATATAAAATGTATTAAATCATCTCAGTTGTTTCAGGACTGCTCCATGGTCATTGGCAAAAATTACAATATGTTGTATATTATTTGTATGTTTTTCCTTTACTCCTCTCTCTCCTGCATCCATCAAATTGACTCTTCAGGTTTCAAATAAATAATTTTAATAAAAATAAATAAAAAGGTAAGACAGATCCTTAAAATCTGAACGAGTCTTTTAGACTCACAAAAGGTTTAAGTGCTGGGCTTCTTCCCCCCTGAAAGGGCTAAACATTAAGAGTGCAAACAAATAATTTTGTCCAGCTAGCGTGAGCTTCAAACACAAAACTACACACATTCAGGGAAGTAACTTACCTTCAAAGAATAAAGCCGGTCTGAAAGATGAAAATCAGCCTGCCAGCCTGCAGAAATTTTCATGAGTGCTTACAATATTGGTCAGGCATTTCCCGTACTCCCATGTTGGGTCTTTTTTGAAGTGAACTATCAAGGATTACAAATGGACAATTTTCCTTGCATTTCCTCCTGGCTCTGTGTGTGCTCTCAGCAGGACCCGGGCAGAACCAGGGTGCTCTGCCTGGGCTCTCACTGTGGGCTGACACTTCCTTAGGGACAGCCTTTTGCATGATCAGCAGGACCAAAGACAAAGCAACAATACTTAAAGATTGCAAAGAACTATATAGGAGGTAACCCTAGAGTGTCTGGTGCATTGATAGCCAAGTGTTTGAGTGTTGCCACTGCAGTAGCAGTGTTGTGCTCGAACAAGCAAGCCCCAGCATGGAAACAGCCTGGTAGCAGCAGCACAGCCAACTGACACCATATGATCAGCCTGCCTGGAGTTCTGCGCTTCTGGGCTTGCTGCTCCAACTGTTGTGCCAAACCTTCCCTCTCAGAATCATGACTGTGTGAAGGCTAAGGGATGCAGCAATGCATTTTGACAGATACAGATGCACGTGCGGGTTTCTGGGAGCCTTATTATTCAAAACCCATATTGGAGGGGTCACACTCCAGCCTGTAGTTCCCTTATGGTCTTCAGCTTTAAGCACGTCCAGTCCATTCTGGCCCTGGAAGAAGTCCTTCAGCCATAATTGATTACTGGGAGAGCAGTAGGCTGATGAAAGGGAGGAAGGAGAGACATCTCAGGCACAGTCTCCTGACACCCTAGTGTCATCCTTTTGGAGCTCCATTCAGCTCTGGAGCTCCTGCTATAGACCCCTGAAGCTTTGTTGCATTTCCCAGGCTGTCCTTTGCCCCACAGCATTTCCCATCACACTCCAATATAACTTTTTCTGCTAGTCACAAGGACTGAATGAAGTCCATTGCCTGTTGTCATTGGATGACAAACCACACTATGCCTGCAGTATCAAGGAAAAGTTACAGCATTGCCAGGCATGGGATACTGGGCTAGATGAATTCCTAGTCTCAAGCTGTATGCCTGTATGGCCATTTTTGTTGATGGATGATAATTTTTATCCTGAGCCGGCTCTCCAGTGGTTCCCTCTGGCTTTGAAGACTTGTAGTCCATTATCATATACTTTGAAGTTCATGCAGGAAAGATGTGATATTGCAAGCATAAATCAAGAGGTGACAATGCTCTTTTGGAAAATAGTGTTGTGTGGTGCTGTGCTTTGCATTCAGTAAACTTATAGTTTGAAAATTTTGGTGTGTTTATCATTTTATCAAGTGCAGATGCCATTTATCTCCCTTTTATGCTTGACATCTTCAATGTTCTTCAATACTCTTCTCATTCTCTTCTCGGGACCAAAACTTAGTCCTGCAAAGGTGGCTTTCTGCTACCAGACAGTGCTGTCGGGGCTGTGTAAGGGTGGTATTTTGCCAGTGTGTCTGTGTAATTCTGCATTTCCTTAATTCAGCCCTTCCTCCTGCAGTAGCATGGAGGGTAATGTGAATTCAGTAAATTTCTCTGAATCGTGTGACACAGTACTTGTAAGAGAGAGGAAAACAAATCCTCTTCTTTCTACCAGAGATATTGTCCTGCCTGCACAGAAGCCAGGTATTCTACCGCTGTCAGATGCTGAGGGAACAGAAGCCGATGCAGCATTCTGATTCCTTGTGAAGAGAGGTAAATGATTAATGCTACTGACCTCTCTTATCACGTGTGTAAATATTAATACTGTAATAGGAAAGCAAATGCTTATGTAGGTAATACAGTGAGCAATAACATATCATTTGCTTCGTGTTATTGTCCCCTGAGAGCATTTCTTCCCTAACATTTACTTTTTTGTTTTCTGAACTGTTTTCATGGGGTTTTGTTATCTTACCTGTCTATGCTATACAACTAGGGCATGTTATTAGAGAGGTGTGCACAGTATGTTTCAGAGTTGTTTACAAGCAACTAAATCCTCTAAGAGCTGTGCACAGCTAGTGAAATAATGTGCTTAATTGAACAAATAAATAAAGTAGAAGTTAGGTTTAAAGGTCAAGAATGTAAATGATAGGAAATAATAGATATGTCAGTCCCTTTCTCTTTAATGGATTCTTGCTACTGTCCATGCCTGGGATTCAGCATAAAATTAATGTTTCCAAATTTGTGTATTTGTGTTTAATCATTAGGACTTGCATAGAGTGTGGTTGTGTCACTGCCTAGTGAGATGGCTTTAAAGTATGTTAGTGAGGAATGTTGGTGGTATCTGTTGCTGAATTTTATTGATTGGGTCTGCATTTCTTAGTTGCTTCATGAGATTAAAACCACCACAGCTGTAGTTGTGAGATCATCATTTAAGGATACTTCTGTCTTAAGTCCTCTAAACCTACTCTATACCATTAGGGAGGCTGGCCTTTGGTAAAGCTAAGCATCCTGCTTGAGGGCAGGAGCCTATCTTGAGGATGAAAACTTCCATTTTCAAGAAAATACTGACAGAAGAATAGAGAATTGTGGACAGAAGCTTAATTACAGAGATGTATTTGTAATGCTGTGTTTACCAAATGATATTCAAGCTTTGTGGAACAGTTTGCTGAAAATGAGGTGGAGCATTAAATGTCGTATCACCGTGATGTTAACCAGCCTGAAATTCCTGACTAATTAAAGGTTTAGAAAAATCATATAAAGAGTTTTGAGCCATAATGGAAATGTGTTGCCCAAATGTCAGAAGTTAACAAGATGCAAAGGAAGAAGGGGACTTCCAGTATATGTAGACAGTCATTTGTGCTCCTTTATGTTTTTATACATATGTCATTTTGCATATGGAATGATTTTTTTTTTCAACAGGCATGCCACTGTCTGAGGTATAAATTTATTCTGGAGAAGTTGGAAATAAGAAGGAGACCATGTCTGAAAGTCTTGCTAGAAGACATCACTTGCCTTTAATGGAAAGATTTGGGTTAAACATAATGTGCAGAACTGTGAGAAACAACTCTGACATCTCCATAGAGGAGTGAACGTTTTCCATTAAGCTTGCTAAACCTGTCTTTCTCAGAATACCCCATATAACCTCATATACTCTTGATATTAACAGCCTTTATTATACTCCATCTGTACTACATAAATATCAAGCTAATATATTTGAAATATTTAACAGATGTGGAACAGTAGAGACCAACTTCTACAGCATAAGGTATAGGATTGGTCCAAATTTAGTAGTGATCATAGTTATTAAATATTAAATGGCATTCTGGAGGTAGATCATTATCCCTTAAATTACATTGGCTATTTTGGCACTTAAAAGGAAAAAAACTCTTGACTAATATGGTCATTGAAAATAAGTAGCCTGAAAGAGGTTAGGTTCTGATCTTGCAAGCTGCACTAACTTCCAAAGAGTTAAGTGAGAGTAAATCATGCGCCAAATACCAGGTATACCTCAGTTTAGAAGGCATTGTACAAAGGGGAGTTATAGTTCAAAAGCATTAACAAAGGCAGCAACTTCAGCTCAGCACCCCAAGTAATTGGCTCTTTCATAGCTGAATAAAAGAGCTTATGGTGAGTACAACAAGCAGACGATAGTGAAAGAGGATTTGCAGACAGGTAAGATGGGAAGAATAAAGTACCCCTGTGAGATCAGGTAAAGGGTGACATGAAAAGGGGATGCAGCCCGGGGAGGATGGCAGAGATGAAATAAAGAGCTCTCTGAGGAGAAGCCCCAACATGTATATCTAGGATATATATTCCTAATCAGAAGGGTATAGGAGAAATATAACAGGGAGAAGGGTGATTTCACAAAAATTATAGCAAAATATGGTTGTTTAAATCAGTTACCCCTTCCTGACAAACAATACAGCAAGTAAACAGTGACTTGATCTGCCCTGCACTGGCCATTTATTTTAAGTGTTAGATTACTGAGGAGATAACACATGTATGATACATTATTAATACAAAATATCACATTTATGAATTTTTTTTTCTGCCCCAAAGGTAGTTCCACACATGCTGTTAGATTCCCATTTTTGTATAATACTTAGAAGAATTAGAAAGAATAATCAATTATTAGAGTATATTCTACTGAATCAAGACCATTTAGAGAAATCTTAAAGATTTGAAAGAGGCTGCTAATGTAAAACATCCACTGAAGTTCTAAAGAAAGAATATGTAAAACATATGGAAATAAGCTGAAGGAACACAATTTACTTGATGGCAATAAACTGCATTTATCTAGAAAGTATTAGACTAGAGGATCTGTTGATAAAAAACCCAACTCCTTGCCTCCTGGCTAATGAACAGAAGAGAGATAAACAAACCATAATAAAATAATAAACCACCACCTTACAATGCTTAACGACCATTGCTATTACTGTTTTCATTCTTTTGTTAGTGTTCAGTCTATCATTTTCCAAACATTTAAATATCAGTG
Source organism: Coccyzus lansbergi (assembly GCA_033558105.1). Taxonomy (NCBI): domain Eukaryota; kingdom Metazoa; phylum Chordata; class Aves; order Cuculiformes; family Coccyzidae; genus Coccyzus; species Coccyzus lansbergi. The sequence goes on from JAUMJK010000892.1 coordinate 467,769, forward strand.
ACTCTAATATCTAACATAACACAAAATTTTTCTTCATTGCAAGACAAAGAAAATCTCATCAGCAAAACACACCATGCTGAACACCTTCACAAACAGATCTGAGAGGCACAACAGATTGCAGCAATTAATAGTCTCTCAAGCACTTCAAAACACAGATACCTCAGCTGTGTGTTTTGTATTAATTCAAACCTTGAAGATAAAATTTGACAAGAAGGTCCTTCTATATGGTTCTATATTGCCATCTCTCTTAATGAAAAACAAACTAAATGAATGAGTATTAGGATGCCTTCTATTTACATAAAATCGGATTTGCAATATGTGCAGCCATGATATAATTTACCTGGAGTAAAACATGACAAATGAGAGGGGGTGAAATGATGCAACTGATAATATGGGCACTTTAAGCACAATTCCCCTTATTAAAACTGCACTTATTTATCTGGTGCATACATGCCCTGTGGTGGAGAGGTGGGAAGATCAGACATGAAAACAAAAACCCAACATTGGAAAAAATAATCCCACCAACTGTGTAGTAATGAAAGAACATTAAGGAGGGGGACATCCTCTTAATTATCATGATTTCATGTTTATTACAGAAGAAATAAGGCACCTACTAAGAACAGGCCTCTGTCATGGTAGTAAATCCAAAACAAGTAGGCAGCCCCTGCAGAGCTCACAATCACACCCAAGCCCAGGTAAAGCTCTGGGGAAGGTGACATAAAGCAAAACAGAGAGCTTTATGGTGGATGATTTCCACAATGGCTTTGTGCCTGCTTTCCTAAATAAATAGTCTTGTAGGATCATTCTCTTTGTGTAACCATGAGAGTATCAATATCTGTGTCTGTGTTTACTCTCGTAACAATATAGCAAGGGCTTGGGACTGAAGAGGGAAAATAATCTGAGCAATGTCCTTCACTTAAAGTGATGAGCAGGCTTTGATTTGGTCATCAGTTATGCACAGCATCAGAGCCATGTGAATGAACACCAGTTCTCTGCCCCATAGCAAGGGAAAAGAGAGACAAGAAGAGTTAGTGGTGTTGAACCTTCCCAGCTGCCTTACATTTCCCACTGGGCACTCATCCCTGCAATTGTAATCACAGAGTATTGCTGCCAGTCCCACCTACTTGACAGTAAGAAGCATAGTCTTGTCTTTGAAGTCAAACTAAAGATAGATTCCTTCTTTTTCATGCATAATTAGTATCAGATGACAAAATGCACAGCAGAGGTCCTTGCTATACTTCATGTTTCAGCAGCTAAATATAGCTGTTATCATCCCAGAAATATTTAAAAGACTCAGACAAAACAGCTCCCCCAGATAACAGTAGTCATGCCAGTGGTTCCTTAGTGTCTCCTGCTGCTTTCCAATTCAGTTACTGTTGGCACCAGTGTGTGTGGCTGCTGCCAGATTGGCCGGCATGCAGGACTTGGCACAGCTGTGCCTGAGCTCTTGGGAAGGACGGGAACCTGTGAGGTAGTTGAGCTATGCCAGGAGAATAAATTCTTCATAACCTCTTGGTGCCGTCTCTGCCTTATATTTCATGATTCGTGGTTTGGGAAACATCCAAGGCGGAACCAAGGCTACATAGTGTGATTGTTTACACATAGAATGAGAAGACAAGCACATGGGAGTCTGCCTTTGTTTGCCTAGGTCATGGTTTGTCATCAAAAATAATTGTGCCTTCCAGAGCTGCATGCAAACCCATACTTGTGGGGTTGAAGGTACAGCAAGCAAGCCTGTTCCTGAGTTGGAATGTGTATGAGATGTGCCACAACTTGTTCTCCATTTCAGTGATAGCTCCTTATCAGGAAAGAATGCTGATCAGGCTGCAGTATTTGCTGTCGGTTCTAAAACTTGTAGCTCTCACTTGTAGTTTTTTAGATTTTTTTAAAGCAACAGCTCGTCCATATGTGTGTGTTGCCTGGTACCTGCTGCAGTTCTAGGCCATATTTAAATGAGTGCACAAAAGGACATTCATACAAAATGTCATCACTTGGTACTAATCATATCTCTTCTCTCCCTCGGAGGAGGCCAAAGTCAGCAGTGTGCCACGTCTGGCAGGCAGGCAGCTCATTGATAATCAGAATATGAGCCTTCCTGGAGAGATCTTAATAGTTCCTGAAGAACATACATGCCCATAAAAATGTCCGAGCTTCTCCAGTCTATATTTCTCATCTAGAGCAATGTATTGCTGACTGGCTTACCTAGAAGTACACAGACTGGGGAAACTCGCTAATGGTGACTGGTGAGATCACCAGAGTTGGTTCTTCCTTATTTCCACTGAGAATACTCTTCATAAAAGAAGGTTCATAGTTGTACAAAAGCTGTGGGAGAGCAAAAGGGAAAAGCAGGCAAGTTTCTTGCTTCAGAGGTCTAAAGCAGGGAAAAGAAACAAGTGAAGTTATTGATTGGTCCCTATAGGCTTTCAAAGTAAACTAACAAAAGGAGTAGAAAACCACCTATCAGATAGAGCTGCTAGGAGTCCTGGAGGGATCAGCTTCCAATGGAAGAAGAGCTTCCACATGTACAGCCTAGTTATACATTCAAGCAGAAGTGGCTAAGAATCATCATGCTCAGCTACACTGATGACCATATTTAGGCAGGAAAAGAGGATACTGTTCCAAGCGAAGGCAAAAAAAGGGGTGGGTCATAAGTAAGTATTGAAGAGTAGCAGGTAAAAAGGATTAAATTCAAATGAAATGGAGAGCAAAAGAATCTTTCTTAGAAGGGGGAAAGAGTAACAACAAAATATTTTGCTTTACACTAACTGTCTTCCAGTAGTAGTTCTCTGGTCACTTCGCTGGATTTTCACACCTCTTTGAAATTAGGTCTCATTACAATAACAGAACCCAGCTCCAGTCCAGATCTCTCTCTTGTCTTTGGCAGAGCTGACCTCTTTTCTTCACATCTCTTGAACACTGTTTGAAATTTAGATAGGCTCTACAGAGCTGTACAAGTGTAGAATCTAATTTAGACCCATTGTTGGAGAAAAGAGGATGATTTATTTAAATACAAATTCAAATTTTTGGTGACGTGACAATTGATACAGAGAAACTTCAGAAATCTCAGCAGAGACTTCAGTAAAAATTATTCTAATTCATTAAATGGGAACTTTGTCATGTGTAGAGAACACATTGTAAAAGAATAAGTGTAAAATATAACAGTTAAACAACAGAACAAATCGGTGCACTGTCTGTGTGTGTGTGTGTGTGTGTTTTCAAACTGCTTAGATGAATTCTGCAGAAAAGTGGTGGTAGCAGGAGTCTAAAGCCCTGTACTGAACATTTTAGTCCTCTCCATGGAACCCTGGAAACAGCAGTTCCTTTATATAGTGTGAATGAGATCTAAAGAAAGAATTTCAAAGCCACTTTACACCTCTGGTAAATGTGGGCCAGTTCCCAATCCTGAATTGTAGGTACATGCATTGCAAGAGAATGAGGTTATCCTATCTCTCCCATGGGAGAGCTTTTGATCTTTGTGATCAGATGTCTTGTTAGTGGCTTTTGAGAAGGCCATAGGAGCAGACGATAGTCCATGAAGACCAAAGTATTGACCTTTTTCCACTTACCATGCCTGTGCCTGTTCCAAGTTAGAACAGAGTTGAAACCTGCAAGCAGAAAGGTAAAAGCTGCTGCCCAGCAAGGCAACTTGTCCTGCTCTCCAGAAATCTCACAATGAGCTGCCAAGGCCAGTTGCTTGTTTGACATTATGCTGCTTTTTAAACTGGTTTCATAAACAAGCACAGCTTATATAAATGTGCTCTGCTGTGTCCCTGCCTGTCAGCCTGGCCACCATCTCCATATCTTTCTAACCCTTTAGCCAGTTCTAACCAGAAACAATAGATTCTGGATTCTATGAGCAGAGGAAAGACTGACTGGTAAAACCACTGTATTGTGAACTCTATCTTTGTGAGACATCAGAGCATCTCCATGAGAAGCCATCGATGAAAAGGAAAACCACAGGAAAAAGGTTCCAGTGGCTGCTGCTTGTAGAAACACCTGGTTTTCTGTCTTCTTCATTTTTTAAATAAAAATGTCTTAGCAAAAACATTTAATTATATGTCCTCAAATGTTACTGTGAAACCATACAACATCCAGAGAGATTCCATAGCGCTTTCCCAAATTACAAACTTAGGCTGGCCATTCATATGGCAATAAATAGGACCGGCTCCACAGAATTCAGTTTGCTGATTAAGAGCAGCATGGGCTCTGATTCTTTCTTTTTCTGCATGCATATGACACCTTCTAAATAATACAACATATTCAGAAATGTGGTATTCAAGATTTTGGAGAAGTCTTGTGGCACTGGGACAGCTTGGTTGTTTTAAATGTGAGTTTGCGTTCCAGTGCTCTTAAAGCTAGTTCGCTTACCTAAGATGTAATTTATAATTTACCTCCCAGCATCAGTACATGCACGATGGATGACAAACATTATTATTGATCTTCTTACTATATTTTCCATATTTTTTTCCACATTGTATTTTAGTGCTCAGTTGCTGGGATTTAGTGTGGAGGAGACTAAACAGACCACTGTTTCTGTCATGTTTTAACATGAAAAATCAAATCCAAAGCCTTGGTCAGTCAAGCATTGCCAACTAATCATAGAATCAACAGGTTGGAAGAGACCCATCGGATCACTGAGTCCAACCATTCCTATCAAACACTAAACCATGTCCCTCAGGACCTTCTCCACCTGTCCCTTAAACACCTCCAGGGAAGATGAATCAACCCAGGGCAGCCTGTTCCAATGCCCAATGACCCTTTCTGTGAAAAACTTCCTCCTAATCTCCAGCCTAAATCTCCCCTGGCGGAACTTGGGGACATTCCCTCTTGTCCTTCTCCCTGTCACTTGGGAGAAGAGGCCAGCTCCCTCCTCTCTACAACCTCCTTTCACATAGTTGTAGAAAGCAATGAGGTCTCCTCTCAGCCTCCTCTTCTCCAGGCTAAACAACCCCAGCTCTCTCAGCCGCTCCTCATAGGGCCTGTTCTCCAGCCCCTCCACCAGCTTTGTTGCTCTTCTCTGGACTTGCTCCAGAGCCTCAACATCCTTCTTGTGGTGAGGGGCCCAGAAATGAACACAGGATTCAAGGAGCGGTCTCACCAGTGCTGAGTACAGAGGGAGAATAACCTCCCTGGACCTGCTGGTCACACCGATTCTGATACAAACCAAGATGCCATTGACCTTCTTGGCCACCTGGGCACACTGCTGGCTCATGTTCAGTCAGCTGTCAACCAACACCCCCAGGTCCTTCTCCTCCAGGTAGCTTTCTAGACAGACTTCTCCTAATCTGTAGCTCTGCATAGGGTTGTTGTGCCCCAAGTGCAGGACCCGGCATTTGGCCGTGTTAAACCTCATGCCACTGGACTCTTACCAGTGGTCCAGCCTGTTCAGATCCCTTTGCAGAGCCTCCCTACCCTCCAGCAGATCCACATTTCCACCCAGCTTAGTGTCATCTGCAAACTTGCTAAGGGTACCCTCAATGCACTCATCCAGGTCATTGATGAAGAGGGCTGGACTCAGCACTGAGCCCTGGGGAACCCCACTTGTGACTGGCCTCCAGCTGGATTTAACACCATTTACCACCACTCTCTGGGCCATGCCATCCAGCCAGTTTTCTACCCAGGAGAGTGTGTGTCTGTCCAGGCCAGAGGCTGACATTTTCGCAGCAGAATGCTGTGAGAAACTGTGTGAAAGGCTTTACTGAAGTCCAGAAAGACCACATGCACAGTCTTTCCCTCATCCAGTAGTCTAGTCACTACGTCATAGAAGGTGATCAGGTTATTTTGGCAAGACCTGCCTTTTGTGAACCTGTGTTGACTGGGCCTGATCACCCCATTCTCTTGCATGTGCTTCATGATAGCACTCAAGATCACCTGTTCCATGGCTTTCCCCTGCACTGACGTCACACTGACAGGCCTGGAGTTCCCTGGATCCTCCCTACGACCCTTCTTGTAGATGGACGCAACATCAGCCAGCCTCCAGTCCAGTGGAACCTCCCCAGTCTTCCAGAACAGTAGGAAGATAATGGAAAGTGCCATCACATCCGCCAGCTCCCTCAGGACCCTTGGGTGAATCCCGTCTGGTCCCATAGACTTGTGGGTGTCTAGTTGGGGAAGCAAGGCTCTGACCAACTCCTCTTGAATCATGGGAGCCTCATATTTCTCCTCTAGTTCCAAGGTTTGTACACAGAGGGAACAGCTTTCTTTACTTTTAAAGACTGAAGCAAAGAAGGCATTATGTACCTCAGCCTTCTCCTTGTCCCCTGTCACTGTTGTTCCTTCTGCGTCCAATAGGGACTGCATGGTCTCCTTAATGTCCTTTTATTATTTATATATTTATATAAAGTTTTTTTTGTTATCTTTCAGAAGCTTAGCCAACCTGATTTCTAGTTGAGCCTTAGCCCTTCTGATTTTTTCCCTATACAACCTCACTTCCCTCTTGTAGTCAACCCTCAAGAGGCCTGTCCCCTCTTCCAAAGCCCATAAACATTCCTCTTCTTCTTGATGTCACTCAAGATCTCTCTGTTCAACCAAGCTGTTTTTTTCCCCTGCCGGCGTTTTTTCTGGAACACAGGGATGGCTTTCTCCTGAGCTGTTAGGATCTCCTTTTTGAAGATTTCTCAGCCCTCATGTGCTCCCTTATCCTTAAGTACTATCTCCCAGGAGACTTTGTCAACCAGCCTTCTGAAGATTTCGAAGTCTGTCCTATCGAAATTTAATGCTACTGTCCTGCTAAGCACCCTCTTCACTTCGTCTAGAACAGAAAACCCTATCACCTCATAGTCCCAGGCATCCTCCTACTGCCTCCTACTGTGGGATTTATCCCACAGTGTCTCCTATCTGCTGGATGCTAAGAGTGTTTATTTTGTCCTTCAATCCTGAAAGCAGATGAGTAGTATAGCCACAGTAGTGTAGCCACATCCCCCACAAGGCCTTCTCTGTTCACACACAGCAAGTCCAGGAGAGCATCTTCCCTCGTTGGTTCATTCACCAGCTGTGCAAGGAAGTTGTCTTCCACACACTCCAGGAACCTCCTAGACTGCTTCCTTTCTGCTCTATTATACTTCCAGCAGACATCAGGGAGATTGAAGTCTCCCACAAGAACAAGAGGCATTGATCTAGAGATTAACCCCAGCTGTTTAAAGAAGAGGTCATCAGCTGCTTCTCCTTGGCTGAGTGGCCTGTAACAGACTCCCATCACAAAATCTAGCTTCTTATGGGCTCCTCTGATTTTAACCCACAGATGCTCAATCTCCTCATCACCACAATCCATCTCAGTAGTGTCCAAGTCCTCCCTCACAAAGAGGGCTACCCTGCCTCCTCTCCTACCCTTCCTATCCCACCTGAAGATTTTATACCCCACCATAGCTGTGGGTATAAATGTGGGTTATATGAGTCATCCCACCACGTTTCCATGATTGCAACAACATCATAGGCTCCTTGCCCTACGACAGCTTCCAGCTCTTCCATCTTATTCCCCATGCTGTGTACATTGGTGTAAATGCACTTCAGCTGAGTAGCCAAGCCTTCAGCCGTCTTAGAAGCAACAGTGTTTGTTCCCAATTGCCTGTTAACTGGAGTAGCTTGTACCAGAGTGCCTGTATCTCCTTTACTGCTCCGAGGTGCACTCTCCCTCACTTCCTGTGCGGTGATGCGCTGGTGGTCCTCACCAGCACACCCTCTTCTAATCTCTAGTGTCCCACGTCCAGGCTCGCTCTTGCCTAGCCTTGACTCAATCCCCTCCCCCTCCACATCTAGTTGAAGGCTCAGTTCATGAGCTTAGCTAAGGTTTTAGCAAGGGCCTTAGCCCCGCCAGGAGAGCCACGTGCTCCAACCTTGGCAACCGTGTCAGGGCGTGGATGAACCACCCCATGATCAAAGAATCCAAAGCCCCTTTTCTCACACTAGGTTCGGAGCCAGACATTAATCGAGTCCTTCTTAGTAACCTGCGGATCCACTCCATTTAGCCTAGGGATGGAGCAGAACACCACCTGTGCCCCAGAGCCCTCCATCATCTTCCCAAGGGCCCTGAAGTCTTTTTTGATGTCCTTAGCTTTATTGCTTACTAGACCATCATAACCAGTCTGGACTACTATCAGAGGATAGTAGTCTGTCTCATGAATCAGGGAAGGAAGTTTTCTAGCTACCTCCTTCCCCGATGCCCCTGGTAAGCAGCAGACCTCTCTGTGAAGTGGGTCAGATTTGCAAATGGGTCCCTCCGTTCCTTTGAGGAGGGAGTCCCCTACATCAATCACCCTCCTCTTCTTCTTAACGGAGGATGTTGTTATTTTTTTTCTGAGGATGGTGTGGCCTAGGGAAAGATTCTAGGCTATGGTGGCCATCATATGGTGGGCATGCGAGCAGTCTCCTGTTCCTCATGGATTGCTTGATTTGTCCTCTCTGAGGGAGCCTGGAAGCAGCCCCACAGGCAAAAGCAGTGAGAGGCGCTGAATATGTATAAACGCTGACTGTGGTGGGCTCAGCTGAGGTGCTCTACTCTCATCTCTATGCAAACTCACAGGAAAACACCATGTGCAAATGTGGCTCACCTGGCAAGGGGCGAGTGTGGGCACAGCTCAGTCACAACCCTCCTCGCAGCTGGCTGCCATCTTGTGCACTGGGCCCTGGCTCTCTCCCTGCTGCAGGGACAACCCAGGCAACACTGAGCTCAATAATGGGTGGTGTTCTGAGGCAGCCTGTTTTCTTTCTTTTAAACCATGGCATGCTGCTTGGGGGGCAGAGTTGTAGCTAACTTCAAAGTTAAGAGGCTTCAAAAAACCAAAGCTGCTGATTTTTGTTACACCAGAGCAGTTTCTGGTGTCCATGCTGAAGCTAATGAAAACTTGGCTACAGCAAAGCCTGTTGGAAGATCGGGCCCAGGGCCTGTGCTTTTTGGAGATGAGGTGTGAGAGCAAAGCAAGGCCAGGAGAGCAGAGTTAGAAGGGTCCTTGCCCACAGAAGTGTCAAATTACCCCATAGAATCATAGAATAACCAGGTTATTCTATGGGACCCATCGTATCTTCTAGTCCAACCATTCCTATCAAACACTAAACCAAGTCCCTCAAGACCTCATCCACCCGTCCCTTAAACACCTCCAGGGAAGGTGAATCAACAACCTCCCTGGGCAGCCTATTCCAATGCATAATGACCCTCTGTGTGAAAAACTTCCTCCTAATCTCTAGCCTAAATCTCCCCTGGCGGAGCTTGAGTCCATTCCCTCTTGTCCTGTCCCCTGTCACTTGGGAGAAGAGGCCAGCTCCCAGAACTGAACACAGTATTCAAGGAGCGGTCTCACCAGTGCTGAGTACAGAGGGAGAATAACCTCCCTGGACCTACTGGTCACACCATTTCTGATACACCGACGCAACTCTTCCAGGAATCATGAGTTCTGCACAGGTCTGGTAGAAAAGATGTGACATATTTTGATTCATTTGCACCTTGAATCCTGTGTTGAGTTCTGGGCCCCTCACCACAAGAAGGATGTTGAGGCTCTGGAGCAAGTCCAGAGAAGAGCAACAAAGCTGGTGGAGGGGCTGGAGAACAGGCCCTATGAGGAGCGGCTGAGAGAACTGGGTTTGTTTAGCCTGGAGAAGAGGAGGCTGGGAAGAGACCTCATTGCTCTCTACAACTACGTGAAAGGAGGTTGTAGAGAGGAGGGAGCTGGGCTCTTCTCCCAAGTGACAGGGGACGGGACAAGAGGGAATGAACTCAAGCTCTGCCAAGGGGAGGATTAGGCTGGACATTAGGAAAGAATTTTTCACAGAAAGGGTCATTGGGCACTGGAACAGGCTGCTCAGGGAGGTGGTTGATTCACTTTCCCTGAAAGTGTTTAAGGCACTGGTGGACGAGGTGCTGAGGGGCATGGTTTAGTGTTTGATAGGAATGGTTGGAGTGAATGATCCGGTAGGTCTTTTCCAGCCTGGTTATTCTATGATTCTATGATCATCCTCAGGATTAGATTCCTCCTGCAATGAGAGGTTCTGATTGTTCACAAGTCTTTCCAATGAAATGTCAAACTTTTCACTCTGTCAAAATGATCTTACCTGATAGAGAGCTTGAAAACAGATAATTATCCAAGTACATGAAGCAGAATTAACATGTACTGGAGCATGTCATGAACATTTCCTTCAGCAAATGAAAAAAGTAATTGCCGTCTGAGTACAAAGGAAGGAGAAATGTTGGCTCTGTTCCTTAGACAATTTAGATTGGCCACTCATTTAACCCATAAAAATAGCCACCTTATCAGAAGGGTGCTGTTCAAGGGCTCGTGGAGTGGGATCAACCTCCTGATTGTAGGCACTTCTCGTTTCACATTTTCTCAAGTCTGATCGGACAGCTTTTTGGCTATTATTAGAAGTCTAAAATCTAAATGATGAGTCAGAGCTCCTGGTTAAACAGGACATTTGTAAAGCACCATAAGCCCCAGCAATAATCAATACATCTTTTGAGCCACATTTTTTCTTGAGGCATAGCTAATAGGCTTCATTCTTAACCTAAAGGAAAGAACAAACATAATTTGATATGTGGACACAATTTTCATACTTAGAAATCAGACAGGCAAGGCAATAACACTCCTAATGGCTAACAGAAGTGCTTCTGGTTTGTGATTTTGATTTTATTATACAGATCAATTTTCTAATATTAGGAACTAGCAGAGCGCAGAAACACAGGGATAGAGGTCTGGAAGAGACCTCTACATATAGCTGGACATCACAGGCAACTTTACTCACAAATTTCTTTGGACAGGTCTTGCAAACAATTGAGAATTTGTGTCCCCATCTTCATCTTGGGATGTTGCTCCCAAAACGCCCAACTCTGATAGACAAAAAGCTTGTTTACCCTCCTTTTATTTCTATGCTACTTTTATTCTCAGAGTTCTCACCACACTTAGGAGGAAGTCTTAATGCATTTATAGGCAGTACTTATACTCTCCCAGACATCTTTGTGCTGTGAAAATCAACATATGGTCTTTCAGAGAAGGCTCTTCTATTCTTTCTGGTCATTTTATTAACCCTCTGCAAAAATTATTCCACTTAGACAATCGGAGGAATGTCCCAGAAGACTGGAAGAAGGCTAATGTCACCCCCATCTACAACAAGGACATGAAGAGGGATGCAGGAAGTTATAGGTCCATCAGCCTTACTTCAGTACCTGGGGAAGTTAAAGAATGAAACTTCCTGTGGGCTATCACAAGTCAAATTAAGCACCTAACTGGGAAAAGCCAGCACAGGTTCACCAGGGACAAATCATGCTTGACGAACTTGATGACTTTCTGTGACAACTTAACCTGTCCAGTTGATGTGGGATGTGTGGTGGACATTGTCTACTTGGATTTCTCCACAGCTTTTTTGATATTGTTTCCTGCAGCTTCTTCCTAGAGAAAGTGATGCACCACAGTCTAGACAAGTGGTCTGGATGATGGTCTGCCAAACTAACCTGATCGCCTCCTATGACAAAGTGACTTGGCTGCTGGATGAGGGAAAGGCTGTGGATGTGGTCTTCCTGGACTTCAGCAAAGCCTTTGACACAGTTTCTTACAGCATTCTGCTACAGAAACTGTCCGCTTCTGGCCTGAACAGGCATACACTCTCCTAGGTGGAAAAGTGGTTGGATGGCCGGGCCCCGAGAGTGGTGGTAAATGGTGTTAAATCCAGCTGGAGGCGAGTGACAAGTGGGGTTCCCTAAGGCTCACTGCTGGGTCCAACCCTGTTCAATGTCTTCATCAATGACCTGAATGAAGGCATTGAATGTGCCCTTAGCAAGTTTGCAGATGACACTAAGTTGAGTGGAAATGCGGATCTGCTGGAGGGTAGGGAGGCTCTGCAAAGGGATCTGAACAGGCTGGACCACTGGTAAGAGTCCAGTGGAATGAGGTTTAACAAGGCCAAATGCCGGGTCCTGCACTTGGGGCACAACAACCCTATGCAGAGCTACAGATTAGGAGAAGTCTGTCTAGAAAGCTACCTGGAGGAGAAGGACCTGGGGGTGTTGGTTGACAGCTGACTGAACATGAGCCAGCAGTGTGCCCAGGTGGCCAAGAAGGCCAATGGCATCTTGGCTTGTGTCAGAAACGGTGTGACCAGCAGGTCCAGGGAGGTTATTCTCCCTCTGTACTCTGCACTGGTGAGACCGCTCCTTGAATCCTGTGTTCATTTCTGGGTCCCTCACCACAAGAAGTATGCTGAGGTTCTGGAGCAAGTCCAGAGAAGAGCAACAAAGCTGGTGGAGGGGCTGGAGAACAGGCCCTATGAGGAGCGTCTGAGAGAGCTGGGGTTGTTTAATGGTTGTGTGAATGGTTGCAGGAGACTTCTACAGCAATCATAAGAAGCTAAATCCATTGTAGGAATACAGACGATATTTCAGAAGGGAGTAATTTAATGATTTAAGGCAGGGGGTGGGAACCAAACCAAATAAGAATATCAAATAGATCAGCTACTTGGCTTGAAGAAGATGGATAAAGTCAGCAAGGGAATTCCTGTTTTTCCCAAAAGACATATAACTGGTACTGAAGATGCTCAGATAATTAAAATATGTTGAACAAAACAATTCTAAAACGAAGCCAGATATTAAAAACTAACACGTAAAACACATTAGAAGGAGGTATGTCATTCCCCCCACAACATACATGGATCCTAACGCATCCCTATGTTACTGTGTTCCTACTGTTGCATCCTGTGACTCTGGTCTGCCGTTCCTCCTGGGAGGTGCGGGATGATGGGCTGTCAGAGTTGAATACTTTTGTCTCCACACTTGTGAGGCTGGGGCAGGGGGCAGGACCTGGGCGGTGGCAGCTGCTTCAACTCTAGGGTGAGTGTTAAAGTACTCAGGATTGTGCTCATCGTTCAAGTTTGTATTCTATATCATTTTTTCAAGATAACATCAGCCAGAAACTTGTGATATTTATCCAAAAGCTTTCTCTCTGAGGAGTCACAATTTGAACAAATGCAGGAGAGATGTGTACATAGTTACAGGTTAGAATAACCCTAGCGTGCTTATCCTAGGCATGGATCACTGCAATTGTGGAAGTGCTTCCAGGGGACTCACGAAATTTGGCATTATAAAAACCCAAAAGAAGCTAACAAAAAAAAATAGTCTGAAAGGAAAATGCACTCCCAAAATGCTACATACAGCTTAAGTGGAGATATCCTGGGGCAAAGGAGACTGCCAGTCTCCATTTCATGGGCACACATAGTCCAAGACTTGTGCTCTGCATGTTTCCAGGTACTTGAAGACAACCTTCCCCCTTCAGTTTATATTTATGTATACCAGGAGCCTTAGCAATGAGAGAAGTCAAATGTCAATGTAAGGAAATGCAAGGTACTTAGGCTACAGAGAAAATCATAAAGCAAAGGAATCTACTAGTCTAATTCCCTAGTTGGAAAAGGTATAGTCAGGAGAGACGCGAATAAAATAAACGTTGCCAGTCCTTAACGTGATTGCATTAGTTATGTATAGCTGTTCAGTTACATTATTCTGATATTGTACAGGTGACTTGTAAGGCCAGATGTGTCAGGCAAAGATTATTGGAAGGATCTGAATAAATATAGCAGAAGGAGACCTTCTGAGGGTGCCAATTGCTCCAGAAGGTTAGATGGATTTTTCTTTAGCTGGAAAAAGGAAGTCTGAGTTGAGTGATACTACCTCCTGCAGTTGTACTGTTTCCTGAACAAACTAGAAGGGGATAATGCATTGGAATTTTTGCTTTTTCTATGGAATAGAGGCAAAGGAAGAACAAACAAAAGAAAATGTCTGGCAAAATTGAAGACAAATAAATTCGTTTTGCTTATTTATGCTGTAATATATGAACGCTAGATAAATGTGAAAAGAAACAGCAAAAGCAACTGCTAAATGCTTATAAAAAGGAGCTAAAATCATATGTGAAGGGAAATTAACCATAAATGCCTAAAGCAATATGTCAGTCTCTAAAAAAATGTATATAATAGGCTTAAAACAAAGGTACATTGTCTTTTCCAGTTGTAGTCATTTCTGACCTAATAACGACTTAGAAGGGATTTATTATTTTTATTTTTGAAAAAAAAATGAATGGAAGGATTGAGTCATGATTGAGTCCTTTCAAGATAAGGCTTCGTACATTATTTGTGCATAGGCTGGCAAAATTCTTTGTCTCTGCTAATCATATCTAAACCACTAAAGTGCTGTTTTAAAGGCAACAGCTTGTAAGTACTTTGAGAAAAGATCATGCTTAGCTTACAGATGCTAAATGCTTTGTATAATCAGCCATTTTTTAATCACTGTGAAAACACCAGCATGTAAGATATGAGTGCTTAAATGGCAAATGGAGAGAAGTCAAATTTCACTTCAAAGTTGTCTTTTCAGAGAGGAAAATCGCGAAATCCATCACATAGAAAACTAATTAACAAGTCCCTCAGGAAAAAATTATTGTCTGGGATTTGTCTCTGAATTTTTCAAGCACACTACTTCTAAGTGACTTTATCCAGAAAGTGTATTCTCTTTGCTTTTCATTGTTGTATTCACTAACCTGAAGAGCTTGAAAGTGGTGCAGAATATAACTTAAAACCTATTTCCTGATTTAATTACTTTATTACCCTGCAGCTTGGAGTTGTCCTATCAGATACACATGCATGTTTCACCCCTCAGAAAACAGGCTAATCAATGGAACAGATTGAAATTGGTACTTCTATTGAATAGATTTCATGGACCTAAAGACTTATTATTTAACTAATGCATGAAAGTATTCAATGGGAATGTGCCTTCTGAAGAACCCACAGGAATACATCCATCTTCTAACACATCTGTGGTCAGAATGAGAGTTATGGCTAAACTCATTGTAGAGAGCTCGGGGGTTGAAGCCTCTGATGTCTGAAGGACTCTTCTATGTAACCAGAAATGCATCATGTATTAATCATCAAGTATTAATAGGAAGTCATCTTTATATGACTGAATATTAATATGTGCTTTTTACCTCTTGACTGAATCAGATACCAAAGCTTTCCCACAGAAAGACTGTATAGTCTCTCAGAAAAACTTTAGACATTTATGAACCTGATCCATAGCCTATTGCAGTTGGAAAAACTCCTGATTTGAATTGGGCTGCACAAATCTTATTGATCTATTTATATATCCTTTTCATAAGTAAAAAAAAATGTCTTTTAGAGGTGCAAAAACTGGAAGACTTAATGTTTAAGCTGTTAAGATTCCAATATTTTCTGGAATTTTAGGCAGCAGATATCTTCTGCTTTGTGAAGGCACAAGCTCCAGCGTCCAGCCTGAAATCCATTTCAGTAGTTTAACCAAAACTTCAATTAGTTCTCAGCATCAAGACACTGCATTCCTGTACTGAACTGTTGTTCTGCTCCAGAACTGTAGTGCAGAGTTGCCAGAGGTGGCTGGATGGCATTATGTGTCAGCAGGATGAGTATAATTCAGTAAAATAAGGCTTGTTTAAGAGTGGGTTTAAGTAATAATATAAATTATATTACTGACTCCAGCCTCTGATCTACATTTATAGGTCAAGGTACTGTGACTCTCTCTATAGCCATCTGTGGGGACGATGAAGGTTCTAGGGATTGGTGGCAGCAGCTCAGGCTTCTTGGCAGATTATGTCTGTCTCTGAAGAAACCTTGAACCTTCATATAACCTCCAACTGCTGTTGGAAACCACTCAGGCCACTAGCCACAAAGCATGAAGCCCTGTCCACACCCATCTTCTGGACCTAGTATACTTCAATAAAAAGTGAAGTCTTTCATTATGATCTTCTAAAGATCCACCATCCTAATCCATACTGATGCCATCTATGCTATTTCAGTGCAGTAACAGGCCCCCAAGAAGGGTTTCTGTGATGAGTCAAGATGGACAAATACTGGCATACACTTTGCTATAGCTCTAAAACAGGCACCTCACTAAAGAAGTGGCCAAATTTCCTATTCCTTCAAAATCTGGGAAAGAGAAGTGTACTAGATCACAAGTCATTGTGCAGTGGTGAGATAGCTTTCTCAACAGGGCAGCACAATGTGCATGGACCTTCTCACTAGTGTAATTTCATGGAATGGGTTTACTTATAGATAAATCATCGTCTCTGTGGAAAGTTGGGTGCTACTTTATTGTTCTAGGTGAATGGTAGCCACTGATAGAAAAAAAATGTTGCTAGAAAAGGTTTGGAAAGGGCATACAGGGTCAAAAGGCGTTACCTGAGTTGATTCCCCTGTCTCCTGGGAGGCCAGGAAGGAGCTTGGTGCACCAACATTAGTATGAGCTGGAGATGCAGATGTGGGCTATGCTTAATCTCTTTCAGTAGTGAAGGTGCTGAGAGCTCAGAAGTCTGTAAAATGCTGTAGTACACCATGTTGAAAAGCTGAGCTCATTACTTATTCTTTGGCCAAGAATTTGGTGAACATTTGCTTCAAGTATTTATTTATTTTGAGCTGAGGTTAGGATGGAGCTGTGAGTGCTGAATGAAATAAAATTTTTGAAAAGGAGGTATACCTTAACAGGCAGTAAATGTTCCTGTAAACATTTGGCTGGTAAACAGTTGTTAAAAGCCCTTATTAAATTTCATGTCGGTTCTGTTCACTACTTAGGCATTTCTTTTCATTCTGAAAGATCATAACCAAGAATGGTTATAACCAAGATCATAACCAAGAATGGTTAGTCTTCTCTAATATGGTCAGGACACAATAAATCTGTGAAAGAATGGAGTTATCTTTTTCCCTCATAGGCAAAGCTTTCCAATTGTTCAACAAAATGCTCTTGTGTATTACCATGAATCAGTCTTTACACCTGCAAATAATGAGTCTCAGCACTAAGCAACTTGTTTATAAAAAACAGTCATGGAGTAACAATTAGATTGTGTTCAGTGCACTTCCCTACTGGAGTTTATGTCCTCTCCTCCCACTTACTGGTCTTCCCACTGCAATGTGAAGTTATTTGTGTCTTTGGAATTAGCACATGGATTTTTTCAGTGAAAGGGTGAAAAATTTCCTGAATTCAACCAGATAGTAGCTGGCATATTTTTTCCGTAGAACAGGATATCTGCTGCACTGATCCAAGCATTTGTCAGCTCAGAGTGGAAGACAGCAACATATAGTATCTCTAGAAGAAGGAGACTATTGCATTTCTTTCCACTACGGAGAAACTGGTGCATTCCTCATCATCCTTTCAACCCAGTTAATACAGTCATATTAGCCCTGTGCTCCTATTCCTCCCTCAGCTCACAGGCCACCTCCTTTTTAGTGTGAAAAGTGTTTGAATCTTCAAAGTAGCTACATTTCAAAATACGTTTTTCTCAGTGCCAAGAATAATCACAGTCCTTTGGGATAAATGTATCTGCAATATTTTGGGGAAGATACTTATGATGAAGGTTATTGGATATATCCAGAATCTTACCAGTTTTGAGAAGCATTAAAAACTCTTTCCATTTGGTTGAAATATTTCCATATAACTAGAATAACAGATCTTAAACATACTTCATGATACCACACAAGCAGAGTTAACATGGTCACGGTTTTCATAACTCTGAAAAGAAGATACACATGCTCCTGCCTTGCAAACCAATATTCATATGAGAGAGTTGGGGTTGTTTAGTCTGGAGAAGAGAGAGCTCCTGGGAAACCTTACAGCAGCCTTACAGTATCTAAATGGGGGCCTACAGGAAAACTGGAGAGGGACTTTTAACAAGGGGAGGGAGTGAAAGGATGATAAGTAATGGCTTTAACCTGAAAGAAAGTAGATTTAGATTAGCTATAAGGAAGTTCTTCACTATGAGGGTGGAGAGGCCCTGGCCCAGGTTGCCCAGAGAGATTATGGCTGCCCCATCCCTGGAGGTGTTTGAGGCCAGGTTGGATGGGGCTTTGAGTAACCGGATCCAGTCGGAGGTGTCCCTGCCCATAACAGAGGGGTTGGAACTGGATGGGCTTTGAGGTGCCTTCCAAATCAAACCATTATGATTTAATGATATGTGTTGTAGGTTGACTTTCAGCTACTTGAAGGAAGTGATCAGAAATACTGGATAGGCTCTTTACATCACTTAAAAACTAAACCAACACACCCTAGTGTAATTTTCCAGTAAGTTTCAGAAGTGAATTTGATAGTCACTCACAAAATTGAGATGATAGGATTAGGGGAAGGGAAACTTGATAATAACTAGGGCAACTTAGCCAGGTTGTTTAAAAAATGCTCTGAGTCAAAGTATTTCCCTATCACTGGTCTGTCGGAGAGGCTGAGCTGTATAGGCTTTTTGCTGCAGAAGGTGCCCCACCTCCTCCAATTCCCTGAGGTATCCTTTGCAATAGCATCAACAAACACAAGATGTTGAGGAGGGTGGGCACCAAGGAACATGAAACACCTTCGTTCTGAAATGTTATATAAAAATGGGACTGTCCAAGAGGAGAGGTGTCATGTAGTTCGGCAAGTGAGTGCTCCTCTCAGATGGGTGTAGGGGTAGCTTCAAGTTTCTCCTGTGTCACCCTTCCTTGATGAATGCCTTACAACAGAATCTATTACGTCTAAGCCGGTTACTTATTTTCTTATCAAACAGTGCTGCTTTTGTTGTTCCCTGGATAGGCTGTGTTTAGATTGACTGAAAATAAAATGGTACTTTTAATTTTTCAGAACTGCCAGTGAAGTCAAAAAGCATTTCATCCCACAGCACTAACAGTAGCAACAGCTGTTTCTGGTGGCAGAAGAAGAGTTATCTAAAGATCAAAAAGATGAGTTTAGGGAGTAAATCACAGAATTGTAGAATAGTTTGGGTAGTAAAGGACCTTAAAGATCATCTAGTTCCAACCTCCCTGCCATGGGCAAAGATACCTCACAGTGGATCAGACCGCCTAAGTCCCATCCAACCTGGCCTTGAACACCTCCAGGGATGGGGCAGCCACAGCTTCCCTGGGCAACCTTTTGCAGTGCCTCACCACCCTCATGGTGAAGAAATTCTTACTTATATCTAGTCTAAATCTGCCCCTCTCCAGTTTATACCCATTGTCCCTAGTCCTATCACTATAAGCCTTTGGGAACAGTCCCTCCACAGCTTTCTTGTAGGCCCACTTCAGGTACCAGAAGATCACTATAAGATGTCCTTGGAGCCTTCTCTTCTCCAGGTTGAAGAATCCCAACTCTCTCAGCTTGCCTAAATATGTTGTTATAGCAAATGTGACCTAGTATGATATGTTTAGATATATTTCTAAAAAGGCTTTCTTAGTCCATATTCAGTCCAAGAAACACATTCCAAGTGAAATTTAATGAACACTTTGCAGTTGGTACCAGCATCTTAAAAATCACATCCAGGGGCCAAGGCTTCCAAGTGACCAAGCCCATAATAAAAAGAAGCCGATAACCTTAATTCTTTAAAGGCTGTCAAATACATTGTCGTCTTCAGTTGTAAATAGCCCAATATAAGCATTCAGCTGGCAGATTGCACCATCATTAACCAGTGATCTCCAAAGTGTGGTTTGCAAGGCAAAAAGCTGCAGGTCAGATGTGATGTTCTCATTTAAAAGTCTGATAAATGTCTCTGATCATCTGTGATGGGGAATATTTGATGGTACAGTCTGTTATTCCAAAGTATTTCCATGTCACCACCAAAACTGCCAACTTTAGGACCAGTTCTTGAAAGTCAGTGAGAAAGTGCTTGTCCTTTAATAAACCCAGCTTGGTCACCAGAACTGTGTAAATATTCTGGCCATTGTTGACTCTGCTGCTTCCATTTTAGCTGGTTACTGAGAAGGCAAAATCAAAACTGGAAAGATGGGCTTCCCAAGATCCTGGCAGTGGTGGTGGAAGAAGTGAAGACATGGAGTCAAGCGGGGATTGTGATGATGAAGATGGTTGTCAAGGATCCGGTGACTGGATTCACACAGCAGGTAAATACAGTTTCTATAGACACCTACAGAGCTTAGAAATTCATAAATGCCACAGTTATGTGACCAGAGCTAAGATTTGCACTGCCTGAATTACTGTCAAAATTCTACTAAATTCAAAGGACTCAAATCTTTGTCCTTGAAGAGCTGCAGTAAAAATAGAATTGTACAGACAGTAACCCAATATAATTTAATACTTGGCATGCAGATGAAAGAGTTAAATTTAGAGTGAATTTTATCTGCAATGAAATCTAGATCACAGAAATACTGGATACTTCCTAGATAGTATGGGCTCTTCAAATAAATAGAAAATTAATGTGCTTATAGACGGTGCTAAGTGTTAACATAAATATTTATTGGTTGCCTGCTGATACTAAAGGATGATCCAAGCAAGAGTTGGCTTCTGAAAGTAAACCCACACTTTTTTCCTGAAAAAAACCACACTTAAAGTATTGTTTTTTCCCTAATGATAAGCTACTGATGAAATAAAATTTCTCGATAGTCTCAGATATGTATTCTACAATATGTATTCATGAAATTATTTGGTTATTATGTCATTCAATGCAGAATCCAACGAACTCCACAAAAATATTGGCAATTTAATATGTAGTTAAGTCCTTACTGGAGTAAGTCAGTAAGAAGTAAGGTGTTTCCTTCTGAATAATTGATATTATTAGTTTATCATATCTGGAAGTTCTGATGCATTTCAGCTCATCTGAATGTAACCACTTTACTTGCTAATGTATATGTGAATATAATTTGGTTTGCATGTGCTAGTATGTGAAATGGAGGTATAATAGTGTTGGAAAATAACAAGCACATTAACAAGCTTAACAAGCACGTTAAGCTGACTGGAACCCAAGAAAGTTTTAAACTGCTCTTTCATTCTGCTGAGATAAGCGCATGCCTCTTCCATGCCCCTTTACCATGAAGTGGAGTATGGGAGAAGGAATTCTATGTTCCCATAAAACTTGCAAACAAGCTGTGATCAGCTTGTAATGAAGACTTCAATTGTTTGTACTAATAATATTTGGTGAGGCAAATTGAGTTCAGACCTGTACTTTGCAAAATGTTAGATTTCATTTGCAGTGCCAGGTCATAAATACCTGGCATTTAATTTGTGTTGACAGTATGTATGATCGAGTTATAGGAGGGGTTATCACAGAGGGACAGTAATTTTTCGCATTAAGTGATTGCAACTAACAGATCAAGTAAGGATTTTCCTGATCTACTCACCAATGGTTTTAACTTTGATACAATTTTTTAAAAAAACTACTTGCTTAACCTTATTCATTTATTTATTTATTGTTCATTGTATTATGTATATAAAAAACAACAGGGTTGTTAGATGATTTGAGCCCTGGGGATTTCTGGGAGTAAATGCATTAGTACACTTTACTCTCTATGTGGTGCAATACTAACAAAAGCCAGGTGCCATCTCCTCTTCAGTGAACAATGAAACTATTAATACAATACTTTGGGAGGATGTGTATCCATGCTTAGATGGACAATGGCAGAGTTCAGGAGTTCCAAAGTAAAAACTTCAAGGTCTGATTTACAGCTGGTTTTAATAACAGACAGCTACTTAATGTCTCTTTTTTCCTCTCTTTTTGCAATGTGTTTAATAAAAATATTTTATGCTGATATCCCAGATTTAAAGGAATTATATTTATCTAACTAGCCTTTTCAGAATTTAGTAGGGTTTATATCCAATTGAAAAGGTAATTGCAAGTCATTGTAGAATATGGTCTTGATTCATAACAGTAAGAATAAATATTTCATGTGTCACAATAGTATTGCTGTTTCATAATTAGCTATAAAATATTGTTCTGTATACAAGCTACTAGCAGTAAATCTGTTTTGCATATCTTGATACTATTAAGAGACAAAATGGAGTAATCTCATTGTAGAGCTTCTTGTTTAATGGAATGTTAAGGAAATAAACAAACATCAGATTAGTTGAATTTCTTCTTACTGCATGTTTGTAAGATGGTGTTTCTAATTGTAGAGCCTGTGAATTTGTTATACTTCCTAAACTTAAAATGTGTTGGGTATGTCTGACCGCTGTTTTGTAGAAGATGTGACAATGTTGACTATTCCTTGCTTGTTTGACAGGCACAGTGAACTGAGACATGAATTGAAGCTAAAGCTAAATCTCATATAAAACCCATATTTGAAGCGTAGTAAAGCTGTGGGAATAGTCTCACTGACTGTGGCAGGTTTAGGTGAGATATAAACAATAGCTATAAAATGCCACCGATCTCATGAATGTGTGTGGTAGTAGTAGAACAAAAGGAATAAAAAAAGAATAAAAGCCTTTCAAAACATAGACATTTTGGCAGAGTAGTCATGCTTTTAACAACAGGTCTAATGGAAAAGAGAGAAGAAAGGATTTCAATGTCAACATCTAAAGCACTGAATTTAGATTGTAGTAAAAATTTACTACATCTGTTATTTATTTGAAACCTATATATAAGTTATATTTGCAATTTATGTGTTGAAAAACCTTCTTTGATCATTGCAAAAGACTCAGATTGCTTTTAAATTGTTTCTGAAAACCTACTGAACACTCATTCCTTTCAACCTTCTGGGGAAAAAAAAAATCATTAGCAATAAGTTGCCTGGAATTTCATCAATATCTGGGTTACCATCTTCAAACCACTGCTGTTCCAAACTGCTCAAAGATTGCCCTGGTCAGGATGTATTTCCACCTCCCCAGTATGTTTTACAAAATGGCTAACAGAGGGCCTGGCTCCTAGTTTTGGATCACAGCGTGTACTAGGCAGGAAAGCACAGTAGGGGTTCTGTGTTTGCATATTCCCACCAGGTCCATAGTAGATATCCTTTTCGCTAGTTTGGTTTTTTTCAGTTGGGAGACTGCTGGCTGTTATCTTGCAGTGGAGAGCAAAATCTTGTCCTGCTGTTTGTCACCTTCTAGCCTTGGAGAATCATTCCTGCATCTGAGTTAACCATTCTATTTTCTGCCTGCAGTTAAGACAGATGGTTATCTATTATTTAGTTCTGGGGCTTTCTTTACTTTTGTTACAAATAAGTGTTTGCTTGCCAAATTAATTGTTATCTAAAAAGATTAACACTTACTCCTTTAATCATAAAGGGCTTAATAATCATGTGTGTTTACCCAAGTGATTTCATACAAATCAGATAAACACACTCTCAGGAAACCAGCATTCACTTAGGAAATTGTGTATGGTAAAAGATAATTTACAATGTCTCATTCTCCCGGGCCTTACCAATCAGTACATCGTCTTGGGCAAAGCTGTGGAAATAGCACTCCTTCCCAAGTAGACCTGTTTGTTGACAAGTACCAACTTTTTAATTACAAATCTGATAATTGTGTTTGAACAAAACATTGTTAGGAGAGATTTAAGAAGAAAAAAGCAATCCATATAAATCTTCAGCACCAATGGGGAAGTTGCGCTTTGAATTGCATTGTTTCAGTGGTGCAGGTTTGTAGGCAGAGGTAGAAAGCAGCATCTCAGTCTGAACTGTTCTTAGATCTACATGATCATGTAAGCATAGCCTTACATGAACTTCCAACACAAAATGAGTCTACTGATATAAATGCTTATTCTTAGACCCTTACTGGGCCATGAAGGGGAGTAGCAGTGTGGGAAGGGGGTGGAGAAGAGCAGGGATTGCTCAGTGTCTTGCAGGATTCAGCCACAGGAATGTTTACTAGGAGAGGGATTAAGATCCTACTTTCTTCCTGGACTTCAGTAAAGCCTTTGACACAGTTTCTCACAGCATTCTGCTACGGAAACTGTCAGCCTCTGGCCTGGACAGACACACACTCTCCTGGGTAGAAAACTGGCTGGATGGCCGGGCCCAGGGAGTGGTGGTAAATGGTGTTAAATCCTGCTGGAGGCCAGTGACAAGTGGGGTTCCCCAGGGCTCACTGTTGGGTCCAGCCCTGTTCAATGTCTTCATCAATGACCTGGATGAAGGCATTGAGGGTACCCTTAGCAAGTTTGCAGATGACACAAAGCTGGGTGGAAGTATGGATCTGCTGGAGGGTAGGGAGGCTCTGCAAAGGGATCTGAACAGGCTGGACCACTGGGCAGAGTCCAGTGGAATGAGGTTTAACATGGCCAAATGCCGGGTCCTGCACTTTGGGCACAACAACCCTATGCAGAGCTACAGACTAGGAGAAGTCTGGCTGGAAAGCTACCTGGAGGAGAAGGACCTGGGGATGTTGGAAAAGGCTGCCCAGGGAGGTGGTTGATTCACCTTCCCTGGAGTTGTTTAAGGCACGGGTGGATGAGGTCTTGAGGGACATGGTTTAGTGTTTGATAGGAATGGTTGGACTAGAAGATCCAATGGGTCCCTTCCAACCTGGTTGTTCTGTGATTCTGTGTTGGTCAACAGCCGACTGAACCAACTGGCTGTGGCCAACAGTGTGTCCAGGTGGCCAAGAAGGTCAATGGCATTCTGGCTTGTATCAGAAATGGTGTGACCAGTAGCTCCAGCGAGGTTATTCTCCCTCTGTACTCGGCACTGGTGAGGCCGCTTCTTGAATCCTGTGTTCATTTCTGGGCCCCTCACCACAAGAAGGATGTTGAGGCTCTGGAGTGTGTCCAGAGAAGAGCAACAAGGCTGGTGAGGGATCTGGAGAACAGACCTTATGAGGAATGGCTGAAAGAGCTGGGGTTGTTTAGGCTGGAGAAGAGGAGGCTGAGAGGAGACCTCATTACTCTCTACAACTACCTGAAAGGAGGTTGTAGAGAGGAGGGACCTGACCTCTTCTCTCAAGTGACAGGGGACAGGACAAGAGGGAATGGCCTCAAGCTCTGCCAGCAGAGATTTAGGCTCGACATTAGGAGAAAATTTTTCACGGAGGGGTCATTGGGCATTGGAACAGGCTGCCCAGAGAGGTGGTTGATTCACCTTCCCTGGAGGTGTTTAAGGCACAGGTAGATGAGGTCCTGAGGGACATGGTTTAGTGTTTGATAGGAATGGTTGGACTCAATGATCAGATGGGTGTCTTCCAACCTGGTTGTTGATTCTATGATTCTATGATTCCTGAAAAGACAACCATAGAATAGTTTGGGTTGAAAGGGACCTTAAAGGTCATCCAGTTCCAACACCCTTGCCATGGGCAGGGACATCTCCCACTGGAACAGATTGCTCATAGTCTCATCCATCCTGGCCTTGAACACCTCCAGCACTGCTCTGAGCAACCTGTGCCAGGGCCTCACCACCCTCACAGGAAAACACTTCTTAAGATCTCATCTAAATCTCCCCTCTTTCAGCTTTAAACCATTACCCCCAGCACTCTGTCCCTGCACACCCCAACCTTTCCTGTAGCCCCTTTGTGTACTGGAAGGTTGCTAGAAGGTCTCCCCAGAGAACAGGAACAGATTCACATTGTGTCTCTATTCAGAGAAAAGGAAAAAAATGTTTCGGTCTGTTCAGTGAATAAGTGGGAAGGAAGTTTCCCATTCCCAGCTGTTCTGCACAGGTGTATACTGTGAGAAGGCCCCACCCAAACAGTGACAACTAGTATTACATTTCTGTTCAGGGAAATTATCAGGCAATTGGCCATGAAGCAGTTTAGAGGAATTGTTTAGCTAGCAGGCAGGGGCTTAGGTTTAGTGCAAGCCCAAAGTCACCTACAGAGAGCTCTTGTCCTTTTGGCACTTGTGGAACTTTATGTTGAAGAAAGCTTGTGCCAACCCTACCTCTTTGCAGGTCCATATGCATACCTGTTGGTGGATGGGAAGGACACAGGTATTCCTGGACTTGCTCACCAACTGGTATCACTATACTTTATAAAGACCTACATGTTTTGCACAAACAGTGTAGGACAGAAATTAATCCAAGTTTCTTTCTAGAGAAACCTGACACAATATAGTGCAAAGCTATGGGGAATGTAGCTAGTGCCAGACTACCACTGTCTTCTTGCTAGCAAGGCAGGCAAACAGCACAGGTTAAGGAAAACATATTTTAGACTACCCTTGAACCTTCCTCTACCAAACAGAATAGACAAAGCCAAAATGTCTGGTGCACGTGAACTGCAATCTTTGCACCAGATTCACCCCTCTGTAGGTGTAATCTGTACCAAAATCTGAACCTCTGTAGGTGTAATTTGTGCCAAAACCCAAACACTCTGATGGGACACGTATTAACACCACTCCTTCCATGCCTTGAAACTTTAGGCTGTTGTGAAAGAGGATTTTACCTTTTCCCTGGCTAGTTTACTGCTCCACACAGAGACGCTTTGTCCCCATCCCAGAATCAGTGGATTTCCATGAAATAATAATTGTCTGAGCAGTGCTGACCCTTATGCACAGTAGATTTTAAACAATGATCATATCTCTTGGTGCAGGCATTCGATAAACAAACACATCCTGTAACATCCAAGCCAGGCTTTGAACATGTTTGTGTGAAATGGCTTTCATTACTGTGATTTTTGCCAAATGCTTATCCAGTCTCAGTAACAGTTTTCTTCTGTACTTCTTCCTAATTTTTTCATCAAGCTCCTTCCCCTTAAAAAGTACTTTCTGATTTCAGACATCTCTCTATTCCATTTACTGTCACTTTTCAGTACCTGAGGGGTAACCTATAACAAGTTTATTTTGTTAGCACATTCAGATGACATGATTCCAACCCTTGGCTTTCGTCTTGGCTGTTTAGATGCTCCACAGCTTCAGCATGTTTTTCTGCTCTGGAGAGAGTATCAGAAAATATTATCATTGTTGTAGATTTCTTCCTGGCATACAAGAAGGATTGGGGGGTTTTTTGGCCCAGTATACCTTTATAATGCAGACAGGTAAATTTTCTTTTTTTCTTAATGTCTTCTGTCTGATCTGTATCTACTCTCACTACAGAAAGTTAATGTATTTTTCTCACTGCTCATGAATGTTTTCATTGTCATTTTTTTCATTTTGTATATCAAGATTCCTTTATCCTTTGTTATGTTATCATTCTCATGTCTGTCTTTTTTAGGCATCAATGTTACTGTAATGAGCTGTTGCTTCAATCATACTTCCATTTCCATTTACCATGTTATAGAATGCACTTACACGTGTGTTTATCCAAATCTGTAGTTGTACAGCTGCTGATTTTGTAATTATTAGTACAAAACATCAATATTCTGAGATCATAGTACTTGCTGGCAGTCAGCCAAACTCATCAGCTTCTCAATGCCACACATCTTCACTTGCCTCAAAGATGATCCTAGCTCACAGAAATACTGCATTTTTGGTGTCTTCCATCTTTCTGCCTAGAGAAACCTCTCCATCATGCCTCTTCCCAATCCCACTGCCTTGCATATCTATTTTTCTACATCGTTTGTTACACAAGACATTTTATCTCTAGCTTCATTTTTAGAGAGCCTATAAATTCTTTTATTGCCTTAGTGTAAATGCCTCATTCCATCCACAAAACAGTCTAGTAACAATTTAAGCCTTTATATAAGATTGATGTTTAAGAAAACTGTGTGGTTTCAAAGCTTTATATTTGTCATTTTGAGTGGTAGATAGACATGAGCTTCTGTTAACAAGATCAAACTCTGCCAGAGGGCCTTCAGCACCAGTGGGGAGAAGTGGGCGGTAGTTCCACAACTGTAGAGGCTTTGACCTCTGTTGTTGAGATGCATTTTCAGAAGAGACATGAGAGCAAAGATAACCAGAGAAACCTAAATAATCAGGATGGAAAGTATAGATTTTGATTAATGTTAATGGAACTTGATAGGGTCTCATCCTGAGCTGGGTTGCTATGGGCTCATGATGTTGTCACACTGTTAGCTCATGGGCATACTTTGCACAGCATTTATCTGGAGGATAATGACATTTTCTGCATCCTCTGTTCTGGGTAAATGGGCTCAGAGGCAGCTGACAAGGGGGTAGGACAAGAGAGTATTACAGGGAGAGGGAAGAAAGAAACAAGAAAAGTTTCCCCATCTCTGATTAAATCTATTTCTGTAATCTACTGACACAGGATTAAAGTATTACATGCCATTTTAGTGTCCTTCACTACACAGTATAATTTAAAAATAAATGTGTATGAGAAGAAGAGTATAATCATTCCTAATCTTTTCTCAACCTCAGCATATACACAACAGTTTGAAGTGTAAAGTAAAGGGATTCAAGTTCCTTCAGATTTTCACTCCTAGAGCTGAGGTGAGCAAGCTCCCAGTACCACCAGGTCTCCTGTTTGGATCCATGCAAGTCAGGAGTGTTTGCTAAGTTGTATAAATTACTTTTTTGCATGGTCAGATAAACACATCCTTTACAGGAATTTCTCCTAAAAATAATCAGAACAGAGCTGGAGGAGCTGCGGACTGAGTCCCAGCTCTGTGACTCTCTGAACAACTTTGGTAATATCTTGGGTACCTTCAAAGAGGTAAAGAGGTAATTGGGGAAGTGTAATTTTACCCTTTCGCTAGAGAAATTGAAATTAAAGGACATTTTTTATCATTTTAGCACTGTTTAGACATAATTAAAAGGCAAAAGCATTTTAGTTGCTTAGGGTATAAAACCTTTCAATACATTGTTCTGTACAGGGAAATTAAACATTGGAGAGATCAAGATAAAGACATTTGGGCTTAACTGTTTGCAGTAGTTCTATGTAAGCAGTCATTAGAGACTGTGTTGTAGATCACTGAAGGGTGATGCTTTCACTAACTTTCTATTAAAATATTACCAGTAATCTGAGTCTTTTGAATGCACTTATTGCAGCAGAACTTTGCAAGCAATATTTTATCTAGTTCCTTTCCACAGCAACTCAGTGAGTCCAACTTGTATTACCATCTTAGTGGCTTTCTATGATGGGGTTAACCACAGCAGTGGACACGGGTAAACCGACGGATGTGATCTATCTAGACTTCAGTGAAGCCTTTGACATGGTCCCCCACAATGTCCTTCTCTCTAAATTGGAGAGATATGGATTTGATGGGTATATGGTGCAGTGGATAAGAAACTAGTTGGATGGTCGTATTCAAAGACTAATGATCAATGGCTCAGTGTCCAGATGGAGACCCGTGACAAGTGGACACCCTCAGCAAGTTTGCAGATGACACCAAGCTGAGTGGTGTAGTTGCCACTCCAGAAGGATGGGGTGTCATCGAGAGGGACCTGGATAGGTTGGAAAGTGGACCTGTGAGAACCCCTTGAGGTTCAACAAGGCCAGGTGCAAGGTCCTACAGCTAGGTCCAGGCAATCCCTATTATCAGTACATGATGGGGGATGACATGATTGAGAGCTGTCCTGCAGAGAAGGACTTTGGGGTGCTGGCCAGTGATAAGCTTGACATAACCCTGAAATGTACACTCGCAGCCCAGGAGTCCAGCTGTATCCTGGGCTGCATCAAAAGAAACGTGGCCAGGAGGTCAAGGGAGGGGATCCTGTGTCTCTATTCTGCTTTTGTGAGACCTCATCTGGCGTACTGTGTCCAGTTCTGGAATCCTCAGCATAAGAAGGATATGGAACTGTTGGAACAAGTCCAGAGGAGGGCTACAAATATGATCCGAGGGCTGGAGCACCTTCCATACAAGGACAGGCTGAGAGAGTTGGGCTTTTTCAGTCTGAAGGAGAGAAGGCTCCAAGAAGATTTTATAGCAACCTCCCAGCACATGAAAGGAACCTGCAAGAAAGCTGGAGAACTATTCATAAAGGTTTGTAGTTACAGGATGAGGGGGAATGCGAATAAACTGGAGAGGGCAAATTTCGGCTTGATGTAAGGAAGCATTTCTTCACCATGAGATTGGTGAGGCATTGGAACAGGTTGCCCAGGGAAGCTGTGGCTGCCCCGTCACCGGAGGTGTCCAAAGCCAGGTTGAGTGGGCCTTGGGCAGCCTGATCTAGTGGGAAGTGTTCCTGCTCATGGCACGGAAGTTGGAACTAAATGATCCCTTCTAATCCAAACTAGTCTATGATTCTATGATATATTTGAGATGTGTTTTGAAAACAGCCCTAAACTGAAAAGTAATTGATCTAATTTTCCAATGAATTCCTAATCAACATTATTTCTCACATTTTATTTATAACAGTCTATTATTTTTATCGTTGTTATCATCATTATTATCATTATTGACATGAAAATAACAAAGCTGAACGACCTCAAACAGGAACAACATAGGCCACAAAGAGCTTGAATGAATGCGAAGGGCAAACTTCAACAAAAATATTGTCTAACCAAGAACATAAAGCAGAATATAGTTCTTCTTCAGGTCTGCAGATAGATAACTTTGACGCCCCACTTGCAATGCCTACTTCTCTAAAAGTCATTTGCAAGCACCAGGCTGGCACCCAGAGTTTAGAGGCCAAGCTAAATGGAGAGTAAAACTGATCCTCCACAAATAACTCTCATAAGCTGTGTGATTTAGATCTTTCTGACAAGAAATTCACTTAAGAGCTTTAATATCTCTATTATGCCAAATAGGATAAATGTGAAGGCTAAGGCAATTTGTCCCCCAAATGCCGTAAAGCCAAAATTAATTAAGAGGAGGTAACAATGAAGGGCCTTTCAGATTACTTTAAAATAGATAACTTGTATAACTTAATGGAAGCTCAGTTTAAAATGATAATGCTATTACACTGTAAGTTATTGAAACAATACTGCAAACCAAAGAAAACCCTCCACTTGTGAGTTAGTCTTCATACCACACCAGGAAACACATCTTGGTCACAAATGAGTGGTGGTGATGGCAGTGCCTGCTTCACACGTTGATCGTCATCTCAGCAAACACTTCCTCTGCCTTTGGAGCCCTTGCCCGCTCACCAGCAAAAGCAAGAGAGTGAGGAACTGTAACAAATCACTGTGCCTTCAAATCTCTAAGTGCTTTGAAGCTTTTGCCGTGCTGTTTTGCTTTAGGGTTTTAGTATCACCCAGAGCATGTGGAGATATCTGAGCAGGGGAGGGAACCACATTTCTTCATGGAAGGAAGAGAGTAAAAGCAAATTTAGGACTTTTTTTTTATTCCAAAGGTGAATTATTCCAGATTTATTAAGGTAAAGTTATGAAATATTGCAACCTTAAAGGCTCTAGGAAACCCTCTGTCAGCTCCCATTGCATCCAAGAAGTGTAAGGCAGATAGTGTAGCTGTTTTCAAGTGTGAATATAACTGAACGTCACTGACAAATAAAAACCCAGTTTCTGTTTCTCTCTGCTGCCACCTTCCCTTGTTTTATGATTCATGAGGAAAGCCTAAGCTGTTGTTGTTCTTTTCAAGCAGGGAAAATAATTGTTTTAGTTTGATTTGCCTTCCTCCCTCTCTTGAACTAATATTTCTTGGAGGTGTTCTATCTTTGATTAAGGGAGAAAATGTCTTTAGTACACCAGGTACACATTTCTTTGTTTGTCCCTTTTAAGGTCTATTATGCCAAAAGATATACCATCAGAATGTCTCAGCTGAGAAATTTAGGATCAAGACAATAACCTGAAAGAAAGCATAGTTTAGTTTTATGGTAACAGTGAGCACAGTAAAAATGCTGTGTACTGTAGACTCAATTTACTAGAAGATGATCAGAACTTCAGGCTGTAGTATGCAACTTATCAACAGGATCAGGAATTTATAGGGCTAGATCTGGGTGCTCTGAGATCAAGGTACTTAAAATAACTTAAAAAATTGATGACCTTGCATGCAGACAAATACCTTCATTGAGGAATTCAAAGACTAGGCACATTATTCCTCAGCAGGTGGTTTTGCATCTGATTTCATAGAATCAGAATCACCAGGCTGGAAGAGACCCACCAGATCATTGAGTCCAACCATTCCGATCAAACGCTAAACCATGTCCCTCAGGACCTCATCCACCCGTGCCTGGGCAGCCTGTTCCAATGCCCAATGGCCCTTTCTGTGAAGAACTTCCTCCTAATCTCTACCCTAAATCTCCCCTCCTCTCTACAACTTCCTTTCAGGTAGTTATAGAGAACAATGAGGTCTCCTCTCAGCCTTTTCTTCTCTAGGCTAAACAACCGCAGCTCTGTCAGCCGTTTCTCATAGGGCCTGTTCTCCAGCCCCTCCACCAGCTTTGTTGCTCTTCTCTGAACTTGCTCCAGAGCCTCAACATCCTTCTTGTGTTGAGGGGCCCAGAAATGAACACAGGATTCAAGGAGTGGTCTCACCAGTGCTGAGTACAGAGGGAGAATGACCTCCCCACAACTTCTGGTCATACCATTTCTGATACAAGCCAGGATGCCATTGACCTTCTTGGCCACCTGGGCACACTGCTGGCTCATGTTCAGTCGGCTGTCAACCAACACCCCCAGGTTCTTCTCTGCCAGACAGCTTTCTAGACAGACTTCTCCTAGTCTGTAGCTCTGCATAGGGTTGTTGTCCTCCAAATGCAGGATCCGGCATTTGGCCCTGTTAAACCTAATACCACTGGTCTCTGTCCAGCAGTCCAGCCCATTGAGATCCCTTTGCAGAGCCTCCCTACCCTCCAGTAGATCAACACTTGCACACAGCTTTGTGTCATCTGCAAATTTGCTAAGGGTGCACTCAATGCCTTCATCCAGGTCATTGATGAAGACATTGAACAGGGCTGGACCCAGCACTGAGCCCTGGGGAACCCCACAGTTCACTGGCCTCCAGCTGGTTTTAACACCATTTACCACCACTCTCTGGGCCCGACCATCCAACCAGTTTTCTACCCAGGAGAGTGTGTGCCTGTCCAGGTCAGAGGCTGACAGTTTCATTGCAGAATGCTCTGAGAAACTGTGTCAAAGGCTTTACTGACGTCCAGGAAGACCACATCCACAGCCTTTCCCTCATCCAGCAGCCGAGTCACTTTGTCATAGAAGGTGATCAGGTTATTTTGGCAAGACCTGCCTTTTGTGAACCCATGTTGACTGGTCCTGATCACCCAGTTCTCTTGCATGTGCTTCATGATAGCACTCAAGATCACCAGTTCCATGACTTTCCCTTGCACTGACGTCACACTGACAGGCCTTTAAGTTCCCTGGATCCTCCCTGTGACCCTTCTTGTAGATGGGCCAGCCTCCAGTCCAGAGGTACCTCCCCAGTCTTCCAGGACAGTTGGAAGATGATGGAAAGGGGTTTGGCCAGCACATCCGCCAGCTCCCTCAATACCCTTGGGTGAATCCCGTCTGGTCCCATAGACTTGTGGGTGTTCAGTTGGGCAAGCAAGGCTCTGACCAACTACCCTTGGATCATGGGAGCGTCGTATTGCTCCTCTAGTTCCAGGGTTTGTACACAGACAGAACAACTTTCTTTACTTTTAAAGACTGAGGCAAAGAAGGCATTATGTACCTCAGCCTTCTCCTTGTCCCCTGTCACTGTTGTGCCTTCTGTGTCCAATAGGGACTGTATGGTCTCCCTCATTCTCCTTTTACTATTTATATATTTATAGAAAGATTTTTTGTTATCTTTCAGAAGCTTAGCCAATCTGATTTCTAGTTGAGCCTTAGCCCTTCTGATTTTTCCTCTACACAACCTCACTTCCCTCCTGTCATCAACCCAAGTGGCCTGTCCCCTCTTCCAAAGCCCATAAACATTCCTCTTCTTCTTAATGTCACGCAAGATCTCTCTGTTCAACCAAGCTGGTTTTTTCCCCTGCCGGCTTTTTTTCCAGAACACAGGGATGGCTTTCTCCTGAGCTGCTAGGATCTCCTTTTTGAAGATTTCTCAGCCCTCATGTGCTCCCTTATCCTCATAGAATCATAGAACAACCAG
This sequence comes from Coccyzus lansbergi, assembly GCA_033558105.1. Taxonomy (NCBI): domain Eukaryota; kingdom Metazoa; phylum Chordata; class Aves; order Cuculiformes; family Coccyzidae; genus Coccyzus; species Coccyzus lansbergi. The sequence continues at coordinate 501,259 of JAUMJK010000892.1, forward strand.
GTTGGAAGGGACCCATCGGATCATCCAGTCCAACCACTTCCATCAAACACTAAACCATGTCCCTCAGGACCTCATCTACCTGTGCCTTAAACACCTCCAGAGAAGGTGAATCAACCACCTCCCTGGGCAGCCTATTCCAAAGCCCAATGACCCTTTCCGTGAAAAATTTTCTCCTAATCTCTAGCCTAAATCTCTGCTGGCAGAGCTTGAGGCCATTCCCTCTTGTCCTGTCCCCTGTCACTTGGGAGAAGAGGCCAGCTCCCTCCTCTCTACAACCTCCTTTCAGGTAGTTGTAGAGAGTAATGAGATCTCCTCTCAGCCTCCTCTTCTCTAGGCTAAGCAATCCCAGGTCTCTCAGCCGCTCCTCATAGGGTCTGTTCTCCAGCCCCTTCACCAGCTTCATGGCTCTTCTCTGGACTAGCTCCAGAGCCATGAGACTTTGTCAACCAGCCTTCTGAAGATTTCGAAGTCTGCCCTGTGGAAATTTAATGTTACTGTCCTGCTAAGCACCCTCTTCACTTCGCCTAGAACAGAAAGCCCTATCATCTCATGATCACTTAGTCCCAGGCATCCTCCTACTGCCTCCTACTATGGGATTTATCCCACAATGTCTCCTATCTGCTGGATGCTAAGAGTGTTTATTTTGTCATTCAATCCTGAAAGCAGATGAGTAGTATCTCCCTGGAATTTAACCCTTTCTGGAATAGGCAAGACACATTTCAGAAGCATTTTAGGGTGTTGGGCAGATTCAGGGAGGCTGTAATGCCATCTGTTAGTCCCAACCCTGGCAACTGGGTATAAATTGCAAGACAGTGAAGATAAAAACCTCTTTGTTTTCTTATGCCATGCTGAAGTGCGGAGTGTGAATCTGTGCAACCAGGGTGAAGTCTCTAAATTATGGACTATTAAGGGTCTTCATTGTAGTTCTCAGAGAAGGAAAGTTTGACTGGATACAGGATCCTACAGCACCTCTTCTAAAACTGTTTTTAGGTCTGGTTTCCTCCACTTTCTTTAGTCAATTACCCTTCATGTATATTTGTATCAGAAGCTTTTCTTTTTCTGAATTACATGTCTATTCCTGGTCCTGGTTCCAGAATATCACAATCAGAAAATGTTTTCTGTCCTTTTCTTCCAGTCTTTTAGTATTTAGACACATATTTCAATATTCTTTAGACTGTCTTCTTTCATTAGTTTGTCAACCCCCTACTATCCTTGTCTTCTCTGAATGTCCAATAGTCCATTTCCTATTTAATGCTTTCTGAAAGGTTGCACATTCTTGACCTAGATCTGATTTACACAAGCAAACCATCCTTGCACAAATGACCAACTTGGGTAGCAGCATTCCCCAGAAAGGGCCAAGACCAAGTTGTCTGCTGCTGTTTAGAAGAAATGTAATTAGCAATTAGCATTTTGGAAGAGATGAAAGCAATAACTGTTATAGTCTGTTAAGCAAACTTCTAATTTTGAACAAGCAGATAGTATGGTTTCTGGCACTGTGTAGATCATAAACTCTCATCTGAAGTTGAGATGAATCATGAATGTTAAACAGTGATGATTCTACTACTATCTAAGCACAGTAACTACTCATTTAAACTTCATTGAATTCAGTAGATATTCTCAAAATCATAGGTTTAATCCATTTACTTTTGAATTGTTGTCCACAGTTAGCAGTTATTTCACAAAGGTGAGTAGGATTAGATCAGTATGGGCAATGAAAAACACTTTGAATCAGTAGGATGTACATACATTGAAATCAATTCATGAAGAGGGTAAAACTCCACATTATGCATGTCCAAGGCTTAGCCATTATTTGTGCAGAGAACCTCACATTCTCAGCCTTCAAAACTGTTTGCTCTTCATCTCAGATTAAAGATATTTTGCCAATGCAGCATTGAAACTACCGAGTAATAAATTATCATCTGATATTTATAGCCTGAAATTAAGGTTGGTGACTCTGGTACACCACTGACCGTTTAGTACTGAAATCCTAATAACGCAGTCTGGAGAAGCAGGGAAAGGAATAGCTTACTAATGTGAAGTCAGACAAGTAATTTCCTTATTTAAAATTTGATTAGATATAATCTTTTGAACATGTGCTTGTAAAGGAACAGCCTGTTTAAATATGTATGCTGCTGCAGCACATGCTGTACTCTGTTAAAACTACTCAGCAAAACGAACATTTGCGCTAACCTGAACATACTGGAGGAGGCATAGTGCCCAGGGCTAAACTATAGTGGGATAAATCTCTTACACAATGGAAACATTAGAGCTGCTGGAGGAAATGCTGTTTTGCATTCTATAAAAAAACACATACTTGTTTTTGTATTGAAAAGGTGTCATTTTCCAAAGCAGAAACATTTGGAAGAAAATTAATTTAAGGGAACATTCTTGTAGGTTTTAATACAAAGGGAAAAATATGGATTCAAAATAGAATATTTTGTCACTTGAAAAAGACCTTATAGTTGCTACAGCCATCCAGTAGGTTTATTTCACCCAGCAAGTTCTTGATTTGCAGGCATTAGAATATAGCATTCCCGAGAAGAAATAAAGGCCTGAAAAAAACAAGATGGGGAAGTTTAGTTTATTTTTAACCCAATAATCAGCACTGGGAGTTTTACCCTTGACTTAATGAGGTAACTGTTTGAGTCAACAAATGAAGGGTTACATTCTGCTGCCCTCATCCACACTGGACAGGACTGTATCCCACAGTAGTAATGTTTATGCCTAATACGCTGCCTGCAAAGTTACTGCTCAGCATGAACTGCAATGATGAGTCTGGCCTATGGCAAAACACAGAAAATGGCATTATTTGGGGTAAAAGAACAGTGACACTGTCTTTTTCTCATATCTTAATTTATATAATTTACAGAGGTCATGGCAGCATTTCAAAAGCAGGTGTTGATAATAAAGCATGCTGTGAAAACTGGGATACAGTTCCATTTCAAGTTAAACCCATTACAACAGTTTAGTATGACTGTAGCCACCTGGAACACTTTATCACTCATTATAAAAAGTGCGCACAGAACAGTCCTGGGATTTGAAATATTCACTTTGTGTTCACACATTTTTTAAAAAATCATTCTTTTTGAAAATTACCAACTACTACTGTTCCTCAGAAGTTAGTTTTTCTCTTTCTCACTTCATGGATCTCTTCATTTTTTTGTTAATGCACAGGGACTATATTTTTTTACAAAAAAAAATGTGTGAAAAACATTCAGGTATACCAGGCAGCCTGATAAATATCTGCAGTGTTTGTGTTCATTCCACTGACCTGAGGTGGGTAATTTTCTCTGGAAGTTTCTTGCCTTACTCCCAAGGGTGGGTTTTCTCCTACACTCCTCCTCCCCTTGCTAGGTACAAGACAGTGTTTCTCTTCAGTTTTCCTAGCAGAACATCTTTGTTAGGGTTGGACACAGAGATGCTGCTGCCAGTTCTCCTCCAGCATCATCCTCCTGGCTTTCATTACAGTCCTCGAAGTTCTGAACTGAAGGACAGAACAAGGCAAAGCGCTGCCTGGATTTTGCTTTACCAAAGCTAAGGGAAAACCCTGAACAGAGGCTCCTAGTCATGAGCCTTAGAATCACATTCAGTTTGGTTTTGGATACTTTCTTGCAGTTGCAGAGCAATTCTTTAATCGGCACTATCACATCTTTTTTCCTGTCAGATAAGGATGTGTGGCATTGCCACGTGGGAGAACCAGAGAGCTTTTCAAGAATCTCACCTATTGAAGTAAAGACATTGTATCCACAGATTCAGTAGTTGTACATGGAAGAACACTCTCCTCCTCTCTCTCAAACACTCATCTACACCACCACAGCCACCCACACCCTCCCCACACCAAAATACTCACTGGTGTCTGTTGTTCCCTGGGGCATCCTGATCCTGGGGGCCTGAAAATGTGGAATTGTCATAAAGCAGAGTTCTGCTCAGGACCTTAAGTTCTTAGAGCAGTTCACTGCGCTAGAGAACAGCATATGAGATTTCCTGGGGTGTGAATCTCTCCTCACTTCCAGTGTATCATCTGTTGGATATGCAGTCCTAAACAATTGAGTAGTGAAGTGCTGACTGTCTCCAGACTGTTAAGGCTTTGACTCACTTGATGTAAGTTGCACATGGATATCATGAACCAGGAAGAAATTAATCAAAAAAACCCCAGCCCTTTAATCATATTCCAGGCTTCTGTGACATCTCAGTGGATCCTTGACAACTTGTCAGTAAATGAAAAGGTGCATGACACTAATGGGGGCACAACGGTGGTTCAGTATCATATTCAAATGCCTCACCAGGAAAGGTCCAGTGGGAGTCTCCCCCTGAATCTCAAAACCCCCAAGTAATCAATGTCCATCCATAAGACAAAAAAGCAGAATCCTTTTGATTTAATGCAGCGTTCTAGGTACTGTCAGCTGAACTTCCCACTTGAAAATCAGTTTCGTAGAATCATAGAACAACCAGGTAGGAAGAGACCCACTGGATCATCAAGTCCAACTTTTCCTATTGAACACTAAACCATGCCCCTCAGCACCTCATCCACCCATGCCTTAAACACCCCCAGGGAAGGTGAATCAACCACCTCCCTGGGTAGACTGTTCCAGTACCCAGTGACCGTTTCTGTGAAAAACTTCCTCCTAATGTCTAGTCCCTGGTGGAGCTTGAGGCCATTCCCTCTTGTCCTGTCCCCTGTCACTTGGGAGAAGGGGCCAGCTCCCTCCTCTCTATACCCTCCTTTCAGGTAGTTATAGAGAGCAATGAGGTCTCCTCTCAGCCTCCTCTTCTCTAGGCTAAACAACCCCAGCTCTCTCAGTTTGCATACTCTTTGTCAAGCAAATTTGCATAGTCCGTGTCACAACAGAAAATGAAGACTGTTGCATCACAGAAGATTTGAAACGAATTTTTTAAACTGCAGATAAATCATAAACTTATTTTTGCAAACTATGTACAAATATATTGCAAACTATGAAGATATCTACTTACAGGAGCAAATATGCAATCAGAGATAATGCTTTTATGTCTGTATAAATGCACCGAATCCCCATCAATCCACATCAAAGGATGGTTTTGCAAGAAATAAGCAAATTATTAATTCCTAGAGCAAAAATTTTCTTTCACAGATTATGCAAACATTATGTATGCTTCAAGTAAATTTGCATTTTATTAAAAATGTAATTCATTATAAAATAGATGTAACATTTTAATATGAATTTAGAATTTATGTTATTCTTACCTTATAAAATGATTTTGAAAAAATGAATTGAGCTAAAATGATTGTATTCAATATGCATGAAATGTCTGCTTAGCCTGTAAAAAAGCAGAGTAGATAGATAGTAACCATTTCCCAGTACTGTAATTACTGTGTCACCATTTGTAAGGCACGTAAGTAGAGTACAATGCTTCTGACCAACCATGTACAAATTCTCTGCATTTTATTAAAAACTGAACCATTGATTTCAAATCCTTTATGTTGCTCCGATATTGATGAGTGCAATGTAATCCATCACTACTTTTATTTTATATGATCAAACACAATCCCTTACTTCTCTACATGTTCTTATAGACAGATCAATGTATTACACACTCTACCTTAATACTGTAAATTTTAAAGAGCAGCAGGCTACTAAATGAAATAATTCTTCTTTATTTATTCCCTCATGCTAGAAAAAAGGTTTGAACACTGGCACAAGCATGTCTTTACTTAAAGGCTCCCTCTCCTTTTTTGTAGATATATGCATTGATTTTAGTGTCAATTACTTTAAGTGTTTGCTATATTTCCCCAGAAGAGCCTTAATGTTAAATTTTTGCAATCATCTCTTTTCCATACTGCTCACATCTGTTTACAACTAGATAAATGCTAATAAGTTTAGAGGGCAAACAATCAAAATACAGATTCTTCCCTACCAAGCATTCGGATTCTTTGCTCTACATTTTATTCATACATCACACATCTCTCATTGATTTCTGAGATTTGGGGTGTGGCCACAAATTAACTTCCAAGGTAGAAGGTTTTCACTCACTAATCTCTTCTTTGGGAGTAGCCTCTCTCATCTGCAGGAGCTGGCGATCTATCCATGCCCTTTCCAGAGCTCCAGGCCTGTCTCAGTGTGGATGCTGTACACCAGCTTCTCAGGCATGTCTGCAAGCAGAGGGTTTGCAAGGGCAGGGCTAAGTGCTGGGAGGAATATTTTGCAAAATGAGAGGTCCAGGGCTTGTCAGTGTGCATGCCCTTGGTACACAGACAGAAGTCCATCTCCTTGACATAGTCATGGTAGTGAACCTGAACTAGCCCTCAGCAAGGCTTCATAGAATCATACAATCATACATTCCCTAGGTTTTAAAAGACCTTTGAGATCATCAGGTCCAAACGTACCTGTCCACTACTAAACCATATGCCTAAGTACTTCCTCATTCAACATCTTTTAAGTCTCTCCAGGGAGTTATCTCCCTGACCAGCCTGTGTCAGTGCTTGTTAAACCTTTTGGTGAAGAAGTTATTCCTAATGTCCAACCTGAACCTCCCCCGGTACAGATTGAAACCATTTCCTCGCATCCTATCACCTGTCACTAGGGCAGAGAGACCAACACCCACCTCTCTACAGCCATCTTTCAGGCAGTTGTAGACAGTGATAAGGTCTGCCCTCAGCCACTTTTTCTCCAGACTAAACAACACCAGTTCCTTCAGTTGTTCCTCATGCAATTAGTTCTCCAGCACCTTCACTGATTTTGTTGTCTTTCTCTGGACATGCTTTAGGACCTCATTGTCTTTCTTGTGGTGAGGGGTCCAGTACTGAACACAGATGCAAGCTCACGAGTGCTGAGCAGAGGGGCAGAATCCCTTTCCTGGTCCTGCTGGCCATACAGTTTATGATACAAGTGAAGATGATATTGGACTTCTTGGCCACCTGGGCACATTGCTGGCTCATGTTCAGCTGCTGTCAACCAACACCCTCAGGTCCTTCTCTGCTGGGCAGCTTTCCAGCCACTCTTCCCCAAGCCTGGAGTGCTGCATGGGGTTGTTGTGTCCCAAGTGCAGGACTCTGCACTTGACCTTGTTGAACCTCATCCCATTGGTCTCAGCCCATCAGTCCAGCCTGTTCAGATGCCTTCATGGAATCTCTGTACCCTCAAGCAGATCAACACTTAACTCATAGTCACCACTGTACTAAGACCCAATAACGTGTGTTTGAGTTGATACGGAGCACAGCACACAACTGCCTGCAACAGCATGTCTCTCTATCTTGTATCTGCAAAATAAGCAGATAAGTAATCACTTTTCTCCTGGGGTCTCATACAATTCATGGTTGTCATAAAAGTGTTATAGATGGACTACATTAACACTGATGTCATAGAGTGTAAGGCTTTTGTTCTTGCAAGGTGTTAAGATATTAGGAGTTTAGGTAGATTTGTCCTGAAAAGAATTTAAAGAAAATTGCCCAGCACTACTGCTTTAAAATGCCTATCATCAAATGTGAGACTGCTCAGAAAGTATGAAATAATGCAGTAACTGATGAATCCATGGGAAGCTCACACCCTGTTCTTGAAAGTGCTATATTAATATTTTTTTTAATTTCTTCATTAGGTTGAGGAAATGCACATAGGTTACTCAAGGCTAAGGAAAATGACTGTTTACAGGTTTTAGGTAAATTCAGTTTTATTATCGCCTTATTTTTAATTGAATACTCTTTAGGAAAAAATATACAAACATGAAATTAAATGACTACAGATTAATAATATGGTGCACCAAGAGTGATATTTGGTTTGGTTTATTTTTAATGTGTTTATTAGAGTTGAAGACTTACATAACTGATCAAAACAAAAGTATAATTTCAAAATGAACAATGGCATAAGTTTCCCAAATCCCCAAATTGTGCATGTAAATTAACAAAGCCTCTAAGTGAGCATTGCACAAATACTCCTAATATTACTTAGCTTGTAAACCAGCTGTATGTGCAGTAAATCAGCTACATAGCCACAGTCATCTTTACTCTTGTTTGATCTAGTAACTTGTAAATGAACATGTGGAGGGACTTTCAGGAAGTGGAGAGATGCATGTGGCTATGGCTTTCCTGGGGGCTTATATTTTGGCAATTTATTGAGAAAAATAATTATTTGATCCATTGGCTAGAACCAGAAGCGTGAGTGTATGTAGGTGAATTGAGAGTTGTTATATTTTGAATCCTGTCTGAAACTCTCACGGCTTTAAGACTGAGTGTTTATATATTTCAGATTAATTAATGAAATCGCCTTTGACCTGACCGATAAGAGTTTGAGATTAGCTCCTTAAGGTGACTGGAGGTATTAAACACCTGAGGCATTTTTTAGATCCTCAGGATGATTCTAATTTAGTGTGGAGCCATCCCCAACCCATAGGTCTGTATTCTCTCCAGTCTGAGTTCAATGTGAAGCCCCTAGGCCCATGATCTTTCAATTCTCCTTCCCCTGTCAGCTAGTAAGAATCCTATGGAGAGCTACCATAGACATTGTTTCCTCAAAATTTTTCATGGAAATTGGTTATAAATGTTAACAAACAGAAAAGAAATTGGTAATTACACTTCTTTTTTTAAACCAAATCTTCCTTTTACCACAGTCCTTTATCACAGTTAACCGAAAAATTCCAGACTCTTAATATGCCAAGATGTTAGTGGAGCTCCACAGGATTTGCCATCTCAGTTAACATCAGTTAAGAACCTGTGTTTAGTATTTTCATCTTTGGAGTATGTATTAAAAATATCACACAATTTTTCAATGCAGTCATATATTAGTAAAAAAAATAATTGCTGTATACAATGAAGAATATACATTGGTATTATGTGCTCTGTTAAAATAAAATTATCTCCAACTTTAAATACTATTTGCTTTAAAATCTGAAACAGATCATATTTGAAGCTGAACAGACGTGGCCACTTGCCAAAAGAACAATCTGATTTTCTGCTGCAATATACATAGATAATCACAACAAACTTAATTACCTGCACCACTGCTAAAGGCTCTTCATATCTTAGCGTTCTTGAGATTTAGCAGATTGTATCACATCTTCCTGATTAACAATTCTGACTGAGAGGTCAAATATAGAGACATACTGAAATAAATAAATATATTATTCCATATTAAGAGAGACAATATGTGAACAGCCTCAATTTCAAACATTGTAATGACTTACAATTAATGTTTAAACTTCAGTATATTTTCTCAAACTGTGTGAATTGCTTGTGTCATATGAGTAAGTATCAGCATACATTTAATTTTCTGAGATCTCTCATCTTTTCAACCTTTCTTAGAGGTCAGTATCTCAGCCTGAGATGATGAGAATTATTATTATTATTATTATTATTGTTGTTGTTGTTGTTGTTATTTCTTTTTATGTTTTTTCTCATCAGGAGCTTAGTACAATGATCCCCTTTCACAATTTCCAGATGCCAAGAATCCATGCAGTACTCAAAATCTCTGAAATTCTTGGACACTTTTGTCATACAAGTACATTTTAAGAGCTTGGAAGTCTCAAATGTAGTTTTTCCCTGCTGGAGGTGAGAGGAAAGCCCAAGTGCTGGGTAGGTTAACTTTGTAGAAGACCCTCCAGGTCAGAGCTGAGGGGAGGTGACAAAACAGTGTTTGCTGCAGAGTACCTGTGTGTGGTGAGAGTAGCTCCATGATTCAGATGGAAAGGCACTTTTTCTGGCTGTGAAATGTAAACCCCGACTTATGCTATCTGTTCATTATTAACATTCCCTTAGTACTGCTTATGAGTATAAAAGTTAAATACTAATTTTTGGCACTGTCTCAGAACATGTTGGTGCCTTATGATTCACTTATGACACTGGTAGACTAAGTTGCTAAAACAGTCCACCATGTATATTCATAAATGGCCCCCTCACTACAAGAAAGACATCAAGGGTCTGGAGGGTGTCCAGAGACGGGGAACAGAGCTAGTTAAAGGGCTGAAGAACAAGTATTATGAGAGGCAGTTGAAGGAACTGGGGTTGGTTACCCTGGAGAAAAGGAGGCTGAGGGGAAACCTTATCACTGTTTACAACTGCCTAAAACGAGGTTGTAGCAAGGTGGGTACTGGTCTCTTCTCCCATGTAACAACTGATATGAGAATAGGAAATAGGCTCAGCCTGTGCCAGGGCAGGTTCAGATTCGAAATCAGGAAAAACCCAAAAGGGTTCCCTGGCACTGGCAGGGGCTGTCCAGGGATGTAGTGGAATGACAATTTTTTAAAGGTTTTAAAAGGTCTGTAGATGAGGTGCACAGGGATATGGTTTAGTAGTGGACAGGTACAATCAGAATGAATGATCTCAAAAGTCTTTTCAAACCAAACAATTCCATGATTCTATGATATCTGAGAAGTTGTGGCACTCTGGTGAAGTTCCCAGTGAGTGGAAAAGGGGAAACATAATGCCTATTTTTAAAAAAGGAAAAAAGGAAGGCCTGGGGAACTGCAGACCAGTCAGTCTCACCTCTGTGCTAGCCAAGAACATGGAGCAGATCCTCCTGAAAACTCCACTGAGACACCTGGAAAATAAGATGCTGATTGGTGACAGCCAACATGGCTCCAGTACGGGCAAATTGTGCCTGACAAATATGGTAGCCTTCTACAACAGGGTTACAGCGTTGGTGGATAAGGAAGAGTAACTGACATCATCTACCTGAACTTGTGCAAAGCATTTGACACTGACCCACACTACATTCTTGTCTCTAAGTTGGAGAGACATGGGTTGGGTTGGAAGAGATTTTAAAGCCCACCCAGTCCCAACCACCCTGTCATGGGCAGGAACACCTCCCACTGGATCAGGCTGCTACAAGCCCCATCCAACCTGGCCTTTCACACCTCCAAGGACAAGGCAGCCACCACTACTCTGAACAACCTGTGCCACCCTCATATGAAAACATTTCTTCCTAAAATCTCATCTAGATCCCTGCTCTTTCAGCTGAAAACCATCCTCCCTCATCCTGACCCTGCACTCCTTAATAAAGAGCCCCTCCCAGATTTCCTGGAGCCCTTTTCAGTACAGGAAGGTTGCTATGAGGTCTCCCCAGAGGCTTCTCTTCTCTAGGCTGTACAACCTCAACTCTCTCAACCTGTTCTCAATGTTACATGCTCCAGCCATAGTATCATCTTCGTGACCTCCTTTGGACTCGCTATAACATGTCTGTGTCCTTCCTGAGTTGAGGACTCCAGAAATGAATTCAGGACTCCAGTTGGGGTCTCACAGGAGCAGAGTAGAGTGCTAGAACAAGCTCTCTCACCCTGCACTTCTGATGCAGCCCAGGATATGGTTGGCTTTGTGGGCTGCAAGCACACGTTGCTAGATACTGTTGAACTTCTTCACCAGCACGCCTAGTCTTTTTCTCTTCAGGGCTGCTCCCAACTCATTCTTCTCTTCTACGACAAAGTCACTCAGCTGCTGGGTGAGGGAAAGGCGGTGGATGTGGTCTTCCTGGATTTCAGTAAAGCCTTTGACACAGTTTCTCACAGCATTCTGCTACGAAAACTTTCAGCCCTTGGACTGGACAGGTACACACTCTCCTGGGTGGAAAATTGACCTGGATGAGGGCATTGGGTGTACCCTTAGCAAGTTTGCAGATGACACTAAGCTGGGTGGAAGTGTGGATCTACTGAAGGGTAGGGAGGCTCTACAAAGGGAACTAAACAGGCTGGACCACTGGTCTGAGTCCAATGGCATGAGGTTTAACACGGCCAAATGCCGGGTCCTGCATTTGGAGCACAACAACCCTATGCAGAGCTACAGACTAGGAGAAGTCTGTCTAGAAAGCTGCCTGGAGGAGAAGGACCTGGGGGTGTTGGTTGACAGCCGACTGAACATGAGCCAGCAGTGTGCCCAGGTGGCCAAGAAGGTCAATGGCATCCTGGCTTGTATCAGAAATGGTATGACCAGAAGTTGTGGGGAGGTCATTCTCCCTCTGTACTCAGCACTGGTGAGACCACTCCTTGAATCCTGTGTTCATTTCTGGGCCCCTCAACACAAGAAGGATGTTGAGGCTCTGGAGTGTGTCCAGAGAAGAGCAACAAAGCTGGTGGAGGGGCTGGAGAACAGGCCCTATGAGGAACAGCTGAGAGAGCTGTGGTTATTTAGCCTGGAGAAGAGGAGGCTGAGAGGAGACCTCATTGTTCTCTATAACTACCTGAAAGGAGGCTGTAGAGAGGAGGGAGCTGGGCTCTTCTCCCATGTGACAAGGGACAGGACAAGAGGGAATGGCCTCATGCTCCACCAGGGGAGATTTAGGCTCGACATTAGGAAAAAATTTTTCATAGAAAGAGTGATCAGGCACTGGAACAGGCTGCCCAGGGAGGTGGTTGATTCATCTTCCCTGGAGGTGTTTAAGGGACAGGTGGAGAAGGTCCTGAGGGGCATGGTTTAGTGTTTGATAAGAATGGTTGGACTCGATGATCCAGTGGGTCTCTTCCAAACTGGTGGTGATTCTATGACTCTATGATTCATTCTATGATCATTCTGTGTTTTTTTTTATAGGCAGAAAATACTGCTTTCAGTAGGAGCTTGGGGTGGGAATAAAATTACCAGTGTTCTTTTACCAATCTGTAATTTGACACCGTCATGTCTTCCCTGATTTCTGCTGCTGATTTTTTCAGTCTGCTTCAGTGTCCTTCCCTGGTTGCCCTGTGCTGCAGCTCTGCTCCTTGGCTTACCTGATACCTGCTTTCACTCGATACTCTTGCCTGGAAGTGCTGCAAGCTGATCCTATATAGCACCAATATTTGATCAGAGTAACTCTATTTTAGCCTAATTTTCTACTAATTCTTTGCAAGTCTTCAAAGCCAATCAGAAATAACTTTCCAACATCCTCCAAACACCATACTCTCCCTTGGTTTGAGAGATTCTAGTTTCTAGCATTGTAATCACCAAGGAAATCCCTCACTCACACACCTTTTGTGTAAGCTCTTCCTTTTAAGATCACATTGGCTCTGGCCACAGCAGAACTGGCCAAGGCCAAATGTAGAGCATGGACAGAAGTGGCTGATTAGGGCAGGAGCTGTGAACTCCTCTGTGCTTTGTGTTGCTAACAACAACAGTACTTGGGGTCATTTCTTTATATAATAGAAATTGAAGATGAGAAGAGAAATAACATATCATTAGCACTGAAAGAACACATTGTGCCAATCTTGTTATTGTGCAATGCACATGCAGTGCCTGGCTCTCGGGGGAGAGGAACGTCTGGGTTTGAACATTTGCTTTCCAAAGGTTTTAACATAGGGAAAACCAAACCCAAATACTTACTTAGATCTCCTTCCTTTTAGTTAGGGCTAATACACTCTTGGTTTTAGCTGATGTGCTGGAAGAAGAGCAGATAAGAACAAGCTTTGTTCCTAATGGCTGGATGGCCAGACCCACAGAGCCATCATAAATGGAGTTAAATCCAGTTGGAGGTCGATCACAAGTGATGTCCACAGGGCTCAGTGATGGGTCTAGTTCCATTTAATATCCTTATTGATGACCTGGATGAAAGCACTGAATGTACCCTTAGTAAGTTCGTGGATGACACTAAACTGGGTGGGAGTGTCAATCTGCTTGAGAGTAGGGAGGATCTTCAAAGGAATCTGAACAGGCTGTATTGATGGGCTTAGACCAATTGGATGAGCTCTAACAGGGCCAAGTGCAGAGTCCTGTACTTGGGACACAACAACCCCAGGCAGTTTCAGGCTTGGGGAAGAGTGACTGGAAAGATGACTGGTGGAGAAAGACCTGGGAGTGATGATTGACAGCAGCTGAACATGAGCCAGCAGCGGCCCAGGTGGCCAAGAAGTCCAATAGCATCTTCACTTGTATCAGAAACAGCATAGCTAGAAGGACCAGGGAGGTGATTCTGCCTCTGTACTCAGCATTGGAGAGGCCACACCTCAAATCCTGCATTCAGTTTTGATTATGTAATATTTCTTCACCGAAAGTGTTATCGGGCACTGGGTAAGGGAGGTGGTTGTGTCTCAATCTCTGGAGGTGCTCAGAGATATGGTTTAGTAGTGCACAGATACAGTTGGACTTGGTGATCTCAAAGATCTTTTCCAACCAAGCAGTTCTATGATTCTACAGTTCTGAGCTTTCTTTTGCATCATACCAAATTTTCATAGTGTTTCCGTCTGTTGTAGTGAGAACATCACAAGTCATTTACTGTTATGTCTGTCTGTATAGCGCCCCTGCCTCTGAGGAGCTCTTGTGTGCAAGTGGCTGATTCTCCTACCACTTACTCTGATTAGAAGTAGGAGAGAAGACAGTCAGAGAGAGGGGGAATTTTTTTCTGTTCTCAGAATGCAGTCAGACTTCAGGCATTGATAGCTTTAAGGCAAGTCCCGTATTAGGACTGCTACCCAGTGTGACATGGTTGCTGCTGATATCACCACAGAAATCAGGTTGTCCTTCCAAATTGTATGCTTTTCTAACCAAATGACATTCTGGGGAGTGCATTTCACAGCTTCTCATTAAGCTGTTGCTCCGGTCCTAGGCTGTGGCAGGCCTTTTGTTGTGTGCACGTGGGCTCACATACATGTGCAAGTGTGTACTGCACAGCCCCCCAGGCATTCTGCATATTTGCATTCATGTGAGATCCAATTTAATCTACTCTTTCCATCATCTGCAGCATGTGCTTATCAGTTTACTAACGTCTGTTTGCTTTCTCAGCTGTGTGTTACAGGCTAGAATTAGTCTAACTTTAAGAAGTAACACTAACTTTAAAAAGTAACACTTGTGTAATAAAAGGAGTTTCCAAACTGCCACTGGAGAGCCAGATGCAGTAACTGTAATCATCCCACCCCTCAGTTCTGTTCTTCTCTCCTCTCTAAAACATCCATCACTAACCAAGAAGAAAATCAGCAGTAATAAACCTGTGAAAGAAAAAAAATATAGTGAAAGACAAAAGCAGTGTTGATAAGTATGTCAGCCCCAGAGAATGAGTCAACCCATCCTAAAAAAACTAAACACAGAAGTCCTCCCTGCTCCATTTGCTATCATATTCATTAGAATCAAGTGTCATATTTATTGCTTTGTCTTATCTGAATTCTTACTATTGAGAAAACAACCATGAAACTGATGGCAATACTTAAACACAGCTACGAAAGTGATTTTTTTTCCATAAAAACAGTGGAATTATGGTCCTAGTGAAAATGTGCCCCATTGCAGCATGCTTTAAGGTGTGCTTCTTGGATAGCTTGCTAATATTATACCTAGACTTATTGTCTGCAGGCACTGGACACTATCCTCTGGGTGTGCAGAAATTAGATAAGGAATAATTATTTTGTATAATAGTATCCCTTGTGTAGTCTTCTATGCAATACAATAAAATTAATTCAGCTTCTCTGCATAGAGCTTATCTTTTGTCCCAGCACGAGAGTGTACTTTTCTCACATTTTACCTGGACAAGTATTTTCTTACTTCATCGCGTTAGAAAGTTCAGCATTAGTAATTTATAGAGCAACTTTGCTTCCACAAATAGCTCTTTACTCCGTGCATATGGAATCATACCCCCAATCCTCAATGCCTGTACATTACTACAGATGCTGCAGAGCAGGCACAGGGCAGGTGAGAGGCAGGAGGGAGACTGGCCCAGGGACTGGATTCAGGAACGCATGGATCTGGGATCAGGGGCAAATAGACAGATGACGTGGTCACTGGACATTGTTTGTCACAGAAGAGAGTGAGACCCTCGTGATCTCTTAGTTTTATACTGAGAATGACATAGATGAGATGGAATCCTCTCTTGGTCAGTCTGGGGTCTGTCCTGTCTACCCGTCCCAGCACGTGCGACTTTTTTAGCCTCTTTGACTTAACAGCTCCACAAGCTCGAGTATGGCCCTGGTTTCTATAGGAATAAATATAAGCACTGGGCTTAGAATCATAGAATCATAGAATAACCAGGTTGGAAGAGACCCACTGGATCATCAAGTCCATCATTCCCATGCGCCTCGGCCAACCGTGCCTTAAACACCTCCAGGGAAGGTGAATCAACCACCTCCCTGGGCAGCCTCTGCCAGTGTTCAATGACCCTTTCTGTGAATTTTTTTTCCTAATGTTCAGCAGTTGGTGGGCACATGGACAATCCTTAATTTTGGCATCTCTGATTGCTCCTTGCAGCCTGTGTATGGATCAAAGCAGGCGGGGGTATCCTGATCCCAAAATACCAGGTGGAACAGTAGCATGGTTTTTCACAAGGGCTGGCTTGAAAAGCCCTAATCCTTGACTGTATCCCATTGCCCCATGTTATTACTGCCAGAGAGATACACTGTCTGAAAAACATGCAGTTAACTTTCAGAAAGTGAAGTTACGAGCTGAAGTCAGAAAACTGATTCTACTTTAGTTCAAAACAGAAGAGTTATTTACAACATCCTTGACCTGTATTTCAAATTCCCTCTTACTCATAAGACTCAGGTTCTTTTTGTCTGTGTCTTTCTAAATATGAATTACCATCTAACCTTTTCTTTGGGGGTTCATGACTGCTGTTAAGGCCTGAATGAGAGGACAAGAACCTCTGTTGCTTACTTCAACCTGAAAAACTCATTGTCCAATGCTGTAAATTTGATTCACCTTTCCTCTCTTTGCAGAAAATATGTTTGGACCTTTGCCAGCATGGTTTGTACTGGAGAAGTGTTGAGCAATATGATCTGTCTCTGGTGACATGGACTTCTCCAGTTTTCTGCCCTTATTCCACTATAGATGATACTTGCTCTCAGCAAGTTTGCTATAGACTTTGATGCAGTTAGACCTGGAGTTTTGCACTGTTTGAAGATCTCATCAGAGATCATAGGTGTAGAATCATAAAGTCATAGAATGGTTTGGGTTGGAAGGAACCTCAGATATTATCCAGTTTCTGCCCTTCCTGCCATGGGCAAGGACACCTCCCACTGGATCAGAGTTGCTCCAAGCTCCATCCAACCTGGCCTTTCACACCTCCAGGGATGGAACAGCCAGCACTGCTATGGGTAACCTGGGCCAGGGACTTCCTACCCTTACAGGAAACCATTTCTTCCTAAGATCTCATCTAGATCTCCCTTCTTTCAGCTGAAAACATTTTCCCCTCATCCTGACTCTGCACTCCCTAATAAAAGAGCCCCTCCCCAGCTTACCTGGAGGCCCCTTTTGGTACTGGACAGCTGCTACAAGGTCCCTTCTAAGACTTCTCTTCTCTGGGATGAACAACCCCAACTCCCTCAGTTTGTCCTCATACGTTAGGTGCTCCAGCCCTCTGAGGTTCTTCTTGGCTTCCTCTGGATTCATTCCAACAGATTTTTGTCTTTCCTGTGTTGAGGACTCCAGAACTGAATTCAGGGCTCCAGATGGGGTCTCACAGGAGCAGAGTACAGAATTAGCTCCCTCACCCTGATGCTTACACTTCTGATATGGATATGGTTGACTTTCTGGGCTGCAAGCACACGTTGCTGGCTCATGCTGAGCTTCTCATCCACCAGTAACCTCAAGTCCTTCTCTACGGGGCATTACCATGGATTACTATTTACATTGAATCACTCTCTTCTAATGCTTCTCACAAGCAGAATGCGTGACATTGGGTTCCTGTAAACACATTTCAGTCTCTGTTTCCACTTAAATGTATTCACTGGCTTAATTGTAAAACTGAAAAACTGAATAGCAGTATACTGAACAGCTCCAATTCTGTTTTACTGTTCTCTTTGTAGAGGTACAGTTGCAGAACATTTTTGCCACATGTTTTCATATGTTTCACTGAGTTTCAGATTGACTTTTGATATCTCATGGTCTACCTTTATACTGCATGGTCAATAGAACGCATTTAATCATCCCCTTCTCCATTTCTGCAAATGCTCCACTTATTTCTGATGTTAATATGGGGTGATCTTTGTCCCTTGGTGCTTCCAGAGTGATTTTGGGCTGTCCGTGAACCCATGCAGGGCCACTATCATCTCACATGCATTTTGTGCTGATAAACCAACACTGCAAGGCACTTCATTTATGGATTGAGATGTGTTTTAGCTGCTTTTGAGGCTCTAGTTGAATGATTTGGCTTTCCTGGTTTGACCCTTGGTACTTTGTGTTTTGCCTGGTGATCCCCAGCTCATCAATGGGGTGTGCTGCTGTTACCACCCTACTCTGCAGCCATGCCATAGAGGTGAGCTTGCTGTCCTCTCCTCTGACTGCAGTGGGTGGGAGGAAGCGCTTACTCCAAAAAGCAATGATGAGGAAATCCTGCATAATATTTAGAGATTTGTGGACCTTGAGGTCCCTTTCATAGAAATATGCAAAGCTACAATGGAAGGGGGATCCTGAGGAAGAAGTCCATTTTGTTCAAGCACAGCACTTCATTTTGGTGATTTCTAAATGTGGTGTTACAGCTCTGACTATGCCGATGTTTTATAACTATAGTTATCTTGAGTTTTGAGCTGAAAGGTCATTTTGAATAGAGAGGGTTCTTTTTTTAAGACAGAAAAACTTACCAGAGTGCTTGTAACCAGCATTGCCATTTAGTTGATGGTGGTTCATTTTGCTTTTAAGTTGGCTTTGACTGATCCCTAGCTATTATAGAATCTTAGAATCACCAGGTTGGAAAAGACATCTTCATGAGCACTGTACTCCTGTAGCACTGCCATCACAGTGGATTTCAGCAGAGATGTATCTTGATCATGCATGGCTGCCCACCAATCTAACATTTTGTCTGGTAGAAGTTAAAAGTGAGCCAACTGCTGCAATGGGACATACATATATGTAGCATAGCCGATAGTCTGTTCTTAGCATCACAAATCATCAAATATTGTTGATCTTTGCTCCAGTATATCTGAAAGGCTCTTTCTTTCATGTATATTCCAGACACTCAGTGCAAAACACTTGGTCTGGTGAAGCTTAGGTGTGTGCCAACAGCTTCTCCCATCAGTAGCATTTTGGCAGTCCAGCTGTCACAGTTCTAGTGAGTGGTGCTACGCCTGTAGGTAGCAGCATAGATGTGCTACAAAAGGTTTGGTGTGCCAGGAAAACTCTAAGTATATCACAGAAGGTAGGACATTATTGGGGAGTTCTAGATGTGACAGCAAGCTGAGTGTGTTTGGCTTTCCTAGCAAATCTGTACTTGTGTGCTGGATGGCCAGTTTTCAAAGTTTTCTCCTGATATTTGTAGTATTTTCTTCAAAACACTCACAGTTTTGCATTACTTGGGTAGTTTTTTCTAGCCCACCTACATGTATGGTGTCCATTACAGCTGTATTGGAGTTCCTTAGTCCCTCATCTGTTTTTCCTCATGATATCTCCAAGACTTGTTTTCTTAATTTTACAGCTAGATAACTGGAACAGTCAATGGGAGATAGGCCAGCCATTCTGCACGAGTTATGTTTTACTTTGGTTTTAAGTGAGATTCTTTAAAATATAACTAAAAGCTTTATTGTCCCTTCATTAATGTACTGCTCTGCTTATATTGTAATGCCACATTAAGCATGGTGTTACTCAGACATTTTACAAATATTTCTATGCTGTGTTTATTTTGGCTACTGCTGCCAGATGTTGACTATATGAACTCTTTCCAGCTTTTTAAAAGCTGCATTACTGTTCAGTCCAGAGGCTGATCATCACTGAAGGGAGGGCGATATAGGAGGGAAGGTGATAAAGGGAGCAGAATCACCAGCTAGCTGTACCCACATCAGAATCTGATAGGTGATAGGGGCTGAAACAAGCCTGGGAAGGTGAACCAGGGACTTTAGAATGTTTCTCAGACTTGTGGAGCTCCAGGCAGGGATGAATGAAACTTTGTTGAAATCCTCCTAGGCTGTGACCTAGCCTGCTATGCCCAACCTTGCACAGCATCCACAGAGTTAAGTGCTTTGGCCATTCACAGAGTTAAGTGCTTTGGCAATCCACAGGGGCAGCAGGACAGAATAGTGGTTTCAGTGCTGTGTGAACACATATGCAGTAGTTTGAATTCCACAAAATAAACTTCCATGGAAATACATGTTCATGCCAAGTTATTGAGTGATGTACGTTGGTAGAGCTTGCACAACCAGATACGAATCTGGTCTAGGCCTTGTAGCATAAGGTGTGTATTAGACATGTGACTACCCACTTCTGAAGCTTCTGCAGGGACACAATTGGTTTATGTTGCATTCTGTGGCTTACCTCATCTTGTCTAGTGCTCTGTGTGATAGGTCTCTGTCAGGAGTTCGAGCCTTGCTTCTACTGCAGAAGGATGGTTTCCTTCTGCAAAAGGGAAGGAAAAACAAACTAGAAGTGACTTGCCTTCCATAGACTTTTTTTCTTTTCTTTTTCTATAGACCTTTTGCTCTGAGCTCTAAGAGAATGATCATAACTGCTTTCTGTTTAGAACTGGACATGGGAAAATAGTTTTAGAAAGTCTGAAATATGGGGCTACTGCAAGTATTGATACCCTTCACAGACTCTGACACCTTTTAAATGGTCTTTCTGGAGCAGACAGGAAATTTGAGGCTGTCAGGAAAAACAGATGGAAAAAAGACAATAATTTCCCTTCCAGGCATCTGCACTTCCATGGAGTAGCTATCAGTCTTGGGGTTTCAAGGCATAAACTGACCATGAAATAGTGCTAGCATGCACAACCCATTCCATAGCTCTCTGACATTAAATTAAACACTTCATTCCTTGTGGTGTTTCTCCCATCCTGTTGCTTCTGGCAACTGTCAGAACTCTGGATGAACTGTCTGAACACTGAATGTAACATTAAAAAATATAATTTGATTTTAGTTAAAGAACAGACTAGTCATGCCTCTGGAAGTTAGTCTGCATCATTTGGGATCTTTATATTGCTGACAGGCTGAAACATAGAGGACCAAATAGCCTATTTCTGTGCTGCAAAACTCTTGAAAGTTGAGCGATCGTTGTACTGTTGAAATCAGGTATGTAAATTAAATAATCTAAGGTTTTGTAGGCCATAAGTCAGTGAACAAAACCCATACCCTTCATTTTATTAGAGCAAACCACTGATTAACAGACATCTGCATCAGGTCCAAAGGGAATAGAAACCATCTCAATAGCAAATATCAATTCCACAGCCAAATGTGCAGACCATGGTAGGTCAAGGTTAAGAATATGACCCCTGTAAACAACTGCAAATACTGAAATACACCATAATGCCCCATGCTAGGAAACCTCCCTGCAGAGAGCTGTGTAAAGGCTGATCTCTTCCATCTCCCATTCCCAAAAGCAGAGTGGCTCAAATGTGTGTTCTTTAATCTTCTCTTTTTGGTCTTTCATTCTCCAACGTGTGAGCCCTGCTCATGGGTGTTTTCATGAAAGACCAGCCCCAACCATTTAAATGTGTGGGGATTTGAGGGTGGGAGGCAGAACCAGGTAGCTGCATGGCTCACTAGGAATCACTGCTGTCAGATTTTATCCTGTCCTTGGTAAAGTGAGACTTCTGGCACTTGCAGTTCCTGAAGCTCTGCACCTCGAGGTGTACTTTCCTTTAGGCCCACACTTTTTCTCTTTGAGTTTTATGTTGCTGACTTATTCTGGCTTCTGCCCAAGTCAAGCTATTGATGATAAACACCAGTTTGTTCCTTTCCTGCAGTGATTTAAGAAAACAAATTCCACAGCACAAAATCAACTTAAAATAAGATTATCTTTGGCTTCATGTGTTGTAAGCAATGTTACATTGAACAGACTAAATGAATCACCATTTTCTTTATATAAACTTTTCTAATATTTTATACATAGTCCATCTTTTTTTCTACCAGTCTCTCCTATTATTGTTGTTGAAGTTTATTAAAGAGATTTCCTCTTAAACATGTTTCATCAGGTTGTGGTCTAACTTTTGGCATTGACATGAGCCCCGTGTATGGAGAGTGTATTTTAACAGATTTTAACAGAGACAAGGCAAACTGGCTGAACTGGGGGCTGATCTCTGTCCTGGTCAGACACTCAAGGCAGCACCTTCCCTTGAGCTGCAAGGGGGAAAATTCTCTTCACCTGCATGTGTTGGGAGGAAAGTGGATGTGTCAAAATACTAGAGGCATTTTCTTCAGATAATTTATGATAGTGGACTCTGAAAGTGAATGGGTCACCCTGTGCCTTCTTCCCATCCTCTATGGATGCACTAAATTAGCCATCACACAGGGTTTCAATAAAGGTATTTTCTCTAGAGCAAAATCATTTCTGTACAGGCCTGTGTTCAGTAATTACTCTGGAAGGGGTTGGGAGAGGGAGCTGTTGTTATTTGTAATTCCTAGATGGCAAGGATTTTTGTGTTTCTCTTCCTTTGACTTAGAAGCTATTTTTCTCACATAGCTCATGAGATCTGAGTAGTGAAAACCAATGCCCAACCATTTTTTCAATGTGCTACTAGTTTTCATGTGCTGCACATTTCTTTCAGAAGTAAGTGCCCTCATTTGCAGTATTTCTGTTCCTTAATTAGGTTTACTGATTGATAACGTGAAGAAATATGTTCTTTGGTTTTGAGGACAGTTTATGCAAACAGCCAGTGCAATACATCTTATAGCACGGAGGCTGATTCATGGCATTTCTTTTAGGCCTCTCCTTCTCAAAAGCAACAGGGTGAAAACTGTCATGTGTATTATTTGCTTCCAGATATCAGATAACTTCTGGTGTCTGAAGGAAGGAATTTTTTTTTTATGATAACTAATTGACATCAGAGAGATGCGGAGGTAATGCAAGTGTTGTATTCCTTCTTTGTTGTGCTTGCTGTTCTGTTTTCAGTAAAACCAACACTGTGAAGCCTGCTCCAAAAGATACACTCAACTGCCAGTCAAAGCTTACTCTTGAAACTCAGTTTAAGAAGTAATGATTTTATCAGATATGAATAAACATGACTGGGGAAGATAATGTACCAACAAAGTTAGACTTTTCTCTTAAGGTCTTGTGCCAACAGAGGTACAAGCTGGTATTTAGGGAAAGATTTTAATTACAGTTTTCAAAGTCTTTTGAAACTACATATCTTTGTTATTATTTTGGAATTTCATAATTTCATTTTAAGCATCTGTAGATGTGTTATGAGTTCTTTTGCTTCCTTCTAAAGGATATTTGCCCTTTTACTTGGCTTATGGTCAAGGGTTTTGTCTAGGGATTGTGTTGACTCAGGAATGTAAGGAACTGTGTGATGGGTGCTGTGGCCAAAGCACAAATGTGTAACTAATCAGGACCTGTTTCCTTATCACTGACTCTGGCAGCAAATGAGACTGCTTTTTCCTTGCCTCTGCACGCTCTCGTTGGCAGTCACAGTCACCAAGAGCAAGCAGGGATTGCTGAGGTGTTCCAGGCTCAGTCTACAGCCTACATTTCTAGCCAGAGACTTAGATGGACAATGCTGTTGATTCATAACAAACACATTTAACATCAGAAATCTTGAAAGGAGAAAGAGTGAACTCTAAGCACAAATCAAAGGGGAGTAGTTAACACCCTTGGTTGTGCTCTTTTGAATTCCTAAATTCAGAACCTCCATGGCACCCCTTTATGATGAGAAGGTTAGTACAAGCCTTGTTAGAAGCTGTGAAACTTCTCATTAAAATTAAGATGTAATGATATCACAAATAACAGCATAAAATGAATGCCATAGTGAGCTGCCTGTATAGTCTAACCAGAGTGTCTGAAACGTGGCACCTAGCTCTTAGACCCACAACCAACAGGCCAAAGAGAGCTGGCTGCAGCCTTGGTGCTGGATTTGCCCTCCCAAAGTGTGTGTGAAGCAGGAAATATCTCTGATGTCTGATACCCTGCAGTTGCCAGGAGGCTTACAGTGGAGAAGGAGGTCTAGGAACCTGTGAATGACAAGGATGCTGGATCTTTACCCAGTTTCTCTGTTAAATCAGCTCACTTCTGGAATAAATTATTCCAGTACATTTTAAAAAAAAATCCAACCAACCAACCAAATATAAACCCAAAACCAAATAAGCTTTGTAATGGCCAAGAAACTTCTTACCAGACTGAGCTCAGAGCAAGCTGTGGAGTAGCCAACCAGGCTGTCCTTTTGGTACCAGAACAATTTTCAAACCTGTCAATAAAACATTATTGGAAGAGTTGTTAAGATGCATTTGCTATTAACTGGGGACAGGGTATGTTGCTGATCACCATCCTTGTGCCAGGTGATATTAAGATACGAGCAAACTGAAGAAACTTTCAGCTTGGTTGTAAATCCTTGTATGCAGCACTGGAAGAAAGAGTGTAGAAGCACCAGCTGTTTCTGGGGTGTCCATAGCTGAGGCTGTTCCTTAAAGTCAGATGGGAAGAAGATCAGGAGGTATCATTACATCTCCCCTAATACGAGTTGCCAGAACAGTAGGAGTTAGATATCTATGTTCCCCTTGAGCAGGTGGATATGAGTCTAATTACTCCCCACTCTGTGTAGAAGAAATTACCCTGAGGATGTGTCTCCTGCCCTTGGCTGCAGAGTGATGCTGAGCAGGTTTTACACCGCTCTTGGCTGCTTTACTTGCTGGTGGTCGGTGAGAAGAAAGCCACTCTCCAAGTAAGAAACAAAGATCCTATTGACTTTTTCTGCTGATTGTCGGGAGAGGAGTGAAAATCACCCTGTAGGGTGACTTGGCTATGTTCCTAACAAAACCAGATAAACAAATGGGACTGTTATATTTGCAAGCTGTCCCGAAAGGAGAAGCTCTGCTATGTAGAAATGATTTTGAGGCCAACGTATCTTACTATTGCAAGAGATTTGTTCCAGTGCATTGATCAGAGATGAAACCATGTCTCGTTCTATCAGTGCTTAAAATCTGAGTGCTGGAAAGAGGTTGGACAGGAATGGATTATACCTCTATGGTCACCATGTTGGTTTTCCTTTTACCAAAGAAATTAAATTATTGCCTAAGTATTTGGTCTTATTAGCTTAGTCCTATTAGCTGAAATTATATGTTATGATACATCTTGGTCTGAGTCCTATTTCTAAAAGCACTAAGTTGCTTCCTACAGTTTAATTCTTTAAATATCCAACAGATGTTGTCAGGCAAAAGGGACTTAAATTCAAGGCTGTTACAACAAGGATGCTTGATATGAATTTTAAAATAATAGAAAAGTATGATAGCTGTGATGTTCTACATTGAGCTAGGTTTTCTTCATCATGGGTTTTCAGCCTGAAAACCTCATCAGAGAGAGACAAATGGTGTGGCTGTGACTCCAGATCACAGTGTGAAGAGCAGGAGTCAGCACTGCAGCCCCAGGGCTGTTTCTAGGCCTCATGTTTGAAAATATGACCATGAAAACAGGAGACCAGTACAGACTGATACAATGTTGATGTCTACCAGAGCCTGAAGGCATGCAGGACATATCAGCAGCGTGAGCCCTTCTATTTGCCTTGGAGGATGCCTGTTGTAAGGAAGCACCCGAAGACAATTTCCCTTCCTCTTACAGAAACAGTTGTATCAGTGCTAAGAAACTTGCTGACTTCGATGTCTGTTTGTAAATAAAGGGGAATGAACTATCATGGTGTAACCCTTTTATATCACTGTGCTAATGTGAGGGCCTCTGACCATTGTGTCTGCTTTGATATGAACTGGCAACCCTGACCAGAAGAGTTTTCTCAGTTCTAAGGTGACCATAGAGCAGATTTGAGAAATAGCATCTCCTTTGCAGTTTGTTATATGAATGGTGAAAAGAGCCTTTCAGTTTTGTCACAATTGGTGCCTTTTCTAATAATTTTAAAGCTTGTATTACTTACATATAGAGGTAAAATGGTTCTAAGTGCGTTTTTATTGCCTGACTCTGGAGCTGCCATTTACAGGTTAACAGCCCTAATGCTTTTAAATAATAGGAGGAGTATATGTAATATGGCATTAGAAAATAATATATGTCCTGTTATTTGGACACAAGTAGAGCACTAAGAGCCCTGTTCTGTTTTTTTACAGAATATTTTCTTTTACACTACCTGTTTGTTGTTTTTTTTTTTAAATATCCTCCAGCAGACTAGTAAACACTGAGAGGCTTTGAATGTGTAAAAATGTTGTTATATCAATTTTATGATTAAAAAAATTAAACTACTTATGTATAATCCTCTACTGCAAATATAACAATTTTGTGGTCTACTTTAACATCCAGAATTAGTTTCTATACTTTCTGTGATGAGAATATATTCTTGGTTTTATTTCCCCTTCTGCCCAATTTTTTTATATATTGAGGAAACTAAAGTTAGAGAAATAGTGCACTGGTGGGGGCAGAATGCTCTGGCATGTTCTGCCTGTGTGAAATTAGGAAAGCTGCCAAAAGTACCAGTATATGATTTTTTTTTCCTTTAATTATTCAAAAAAAAAAAAAAAAAGGGAAGGTTGAAATTCTCAGACTACTTAATTTCCTTTATATTTATAAATGGCAGAGTACTTCAGTAGCAATAAAGTGAATAATCTCCCTTCTGTAGATAAGAATGAGGCACAGGAGCAAAGCGGCTTGTTCCAGTTCACACAAACTTAATTCTACAGGCAGGAGAGATCCCAGATCTCTCTGTCTACACCCTTCATTACTGGGCTTCACTCTGTCTCTCTTGCAGCCTTGTGGGTTGCCATCTCACAGCACAGGTGCTGAGGAGAAGCCATTGTCCATGCCTGTGCACAGGACATTGAGCAAAAGGAGTGAGTCTGGTGCATCGCAGCAGGGAGAATCTGGAGAGGGTGTCACTTGACAGAGACATCACGGCTGAAGCATCACAAAACATTTGATACAGAAGGAGTCTGATTTTGACTTCCAGAGTTTGATTATTCATTAATGTTCTGACGGACAGTTAAAGCCTAAAAGCAATGTATCCTCCATCCAGTCAGAAGTATGACATAAGCTTTGTATCTGAAAAGAAGAATATGAAGTCTAAAGGATGTACATGTAGCAAAGATCAGTGAATATCCTTAAATACACTAAGAGCTAACTAGCACTTCCTTAAAGCCTAGATGTTTTTATAAGCTACTGTGTGCTGGATTCAGAATTCCTGGAAATATTTTTGTAGGTCCCTGAATCAGTATTGTGTCTTGGGGGTTTTTGCGCCTTTCTTATGACAAAGTGTTTTAACCTGTGGAGTTAGCATTGCACATATACTGACCAGAACTGAGCCTAACACTATGCAATTCTATGTAAGAAAGGGGGGTTAATCTCAGAAGCAAGCTTTTTCTTGCATCTCCCATTGCAAAGAGTCATCTGCACTGAGCTGATGAGCTAATCTTTCTTCTCTGTTGTGTAAATCCTGAAGTATTCTAGACTTTCTCATTTCCTACAGCAAAACCTTAACCATGATGTATTTTGCTTTTCTGTTAGCCATTAGATGTATAATTCTTCTTCCTTGCATCATATTAAATTACCCAGCTCATTACCTGCTTCAGCAGATTATCTGAATCATCTTGCATATTACCTACCATGAACAATACCAAGCAAGCATCCAATCTTTCTGCAGACCTAACATAAAACATGTGCAATTTATTCCTCAGAACTGTGTTGCTTTTTCAGATTGTCATCCAATTAGTCAAACTCAATATTTTTTAATGATTCGTCTTCAGAATTTTTAATCTTGCTCTTGAAGTAATGCATTCTTGATAATCACACAGTTCAACCCATAGAATTTACTTTCTTATGTGCACTGCATAGCCTACAGAGGATAATCTGCCAGGGAGGTGGTTGGGTGCACAAGAAACAAGCTGTTTGGAAAGTAATGCAGTTTTCACCATCTTGTGACATGTCTGCTCTCTTGTTTGATATCCAACCCAAACTATACAATGATTCTATGACTCCTGACCCACCAGTTGAAGAATAGTATCCTGGACAGTGCATACAACCAGAAAACAGACTTTTTCAAGTTTGTTGAGCCTCAGGGCATATCCTGTTTGACACTGTTTTCTGTGATCTTTTGCTGCTTGTTATGGACAGAGTCTTTGATCACGAATACATATAATTTTCCTCATAAAGAAGTCAGGGTTCCCTGCACTGCAAAACCATCAATGGAGTTAGTGGAGTCAGTCTTCTACCAACACTTTGCAACTTTTGGCTGAGGCATAGCTGCATCTCTGCATTCAGTCACTCCTGCATCAGATGAGCATTTCAGAAAGTGGTCCAGTCATTAAAACATTCCCAAGCACTTTCCCACCATTCAATTTTGCTCATGCATTTATTTTCCCTGTGGCTCATCCACAGCATTTAGCCAGTTTCAATGGGGGAAGGGAGATTTTATGCGAATCTCTTGATGGAAACAAAAGGGTGATAAGGATCAGAATCAAGTTTTTAGATAGGTGAACCACCATGCAATAATACCTGTTCACATCCTCCAGTCCTGTGCAGGCTATAGGTAACAGGCTGAATTAAGCCATCAGATTCATGGTCTAAGTGAAGAAAGATCAAACAAGTCACAACGGGCAGAGCCTACACAGTGAATATTTTATTTATCTGTTATCTGTGCTGAGCAAAACAGACTGAGATGCTCCTTTCTGCCTTACATGTCAAGATCTTGCTGAACTGTGAGCTGGGCCAAATTCAAGTCTGGTGTAAGTGGTCCTGCCTCTGCTGATGACAGTCAAGTTGTACCAGCTTGTGCTGATTGAATTATTTTTCTTCAATATTTTTCTCAACTTTCATTCTTCAGAATCCTTCCCCAATCCTATTACTATATTGTCACTGCCTCTTGTTCCCATACACTGACCAGTATCTTTAAAACCTTCCTTCCACTTCGGGTTCCCCAAAGTTGATCTGTCTCATGGTTAGCACAATTTGTTGTGTGGTCTGTGCACAGCAAGTTACGCTATGTGAAACAAAGAAACTTACACTTAATTGTTTAATTTAACCATTAAGCCAGGTACACTTTATTCAGTGCTGGAGAAGACTCAGGATTTGTCCTGAGAGTGCTTCTACCGAGCAGTGATTTTCACAGAAAATTTATACACAGGAATGTTTCCAAATTCATACTATTTCCTTGAAATGACAATTGTACTTTATTCCAGGAACTTTCCTGCATAACTAGGGGAAATGCAATTAGGTCAGCTCAGAGTCGTTAAGATATGGCCATATCTGAGTGACCAGTCTCAATGACTCTGGGTGACAAAGGATAAGGGTTGTTAAGGCTATCTTAGTTAATCATGCTTCTAACACATTACAGTTGATGTTCTATCCCACCATTTCATATGACTGAGCCCAGATCTTTCTTCTTGTAGGTGCTACTGTTAGGTAACAGTAACAAATGCTCCAACGTGGACAAACTGGCACTCAGCTCCTCTCCCAGGTGCAGGATAGACCCTACAAACCCTTCAGCAAAATTCAGGAGTTAGTCCTGCACAGTGATACTCGTAACACACTAATTCTTTTGGCATGTTCCTGATTTGTCTGTTTTCTGGAGAGGGATTTTTACCTCCCAGCTTATTTGTCTGTGGTGGGAAGCAAACGATTTGCTACTTGCTGTGAGGAGCAGTTTCTAGGATTTGGAGCATTCTTACAAATGGCTACACATGGTCACTGGTTCTGCAGCTTTAGCTAGGAAGAAGGGTAGTAATGTCACTAATCTCATTATTTCAACTATGCAAATCATCTTACAATAAGAAAATCATTATGTTTAACATTCATGATATTGTTAGACTGTTTAACAAGAAACAACATAATTGATTTTCCATAATGAGCCCTCTACTAAAATAATATTTAGGGGGAAATTGTTTGCCATCTAAATTTTTTTTTTGAAAACAATTTTGCCTGCTATTCAAAATAAGGAATTTAAACTCAGAAAGGGTTTTTTTACAACATGTAAACAGTTATCTGGCTTGTAAGAAAATGTGCCATTGTGGAAAGTAAAAGTAGATGCCAACATATTGGCAGGTCTATGAATTTCAAACTTCATGCAAGATGTTAGAACACTTCTCTCCCCCCACCCAAATCAGTGTTATTTGAATTAAAATCCCATTGTATTTTTTTCATTATGATTTCATTTGTAGTATTTACTGGTCCCCCTGTGTTTATTTACTGGTCCCCCTGTGTTTATGAATGCAAAGGCTGTTCAATGGGGTCAGTCTCTGCCCCACTGGCACTGCCTCGTGCTGCTGAGAATCAGCCATGGAGGGCACCAGCAAAGGGATGGGATGTGGGGGTTCATGCCTGCAATTTGCACTTCTATGGCGGTGAGCAGTGGAATGCTTTAGCTGCATGTGTGGTGAACCTGAGGAAAAGGAGCTGTCTGGGTTAAACATTCATTCCTGTGTGCTGTGCCTACTTTGAGTGGTGATAGGATCGATGGTGAAAATGGCACTGAGGTGCCTCATACCAATTTCTGCTTGAAACTATGTTTTAGAGCTGCTGTTAATAACACCACTGCACATCCAGTGGTTCCCCATGTCAAGATTCAACTGCCAGCCACATCTCCATGAAACTACTCCTAAATTTGTGTACTTATTCCTAAAACAACTCTCAGTCTACAAAATTTACTGGAAAGATCTAATACCCAAACCACAGTAAGGGCATGAGCCTGGAGAACTCTTAGCAGAGTCTGAGTCCCCCTCACCTTGACTCAGCATGCTAGATGCTGTGCACAGAGCTGGAAGATTTTCCTAACCTGCAGAGCAAGTAAAGTGCATATCCAGAAGGCAGAGGTACTGTAATAAGGCTAGCAGACTTCAGTAGAGCTTTTTAGTACACACTAAGATACTTTATAGGCATTTAGGTTTGCCATTTGATATTAATGAATGATCCTGTAGATCTAAGGGCTCAGTGCGGAGATGATGGTCCTCTGACACCTAGCTCCTGTTCCTGCTGAGGCTTTTACTCACAGATCTGTGGAGGCTCATTTTTTTCCACCAAAATTATTTTCAAGCTTGGGTAAGATCTTCCTCCAACAGGCTGGAACCTCACTACTTTAGACTTCTTTAAAAATTCACATACTTTTAGATTAATATTCCTGTTTATTGATTAAACTATTATATTGTATAATACTCCATAGTATAATGCTATGGAGTATTGTACTATAGTTTATAGTATAATAGAGTATATACTCTATAGTATAATACTATAGAGGTATTATATTAAATACATCTATAATATGCTGAGTTTGTTCCATTAAATTTGATTCATTTGATGAATTCCATGTTTTATTGCTGCTGAAGTTAGCTGAAATTGAAATTTATGGTTAATTTTTGCATGAAGTTCCTTGAACTCTCTTACTGGCCAGGTAATGTCTGGAGGGCCACTAGAAAAAGTTAGGAAATTGCTTCTTGAAACCCTCTCAAATAACTTCAGGCATTGCTCCAGTGGTCTCCAAACTGTTGCCCATTCAGGCTGGCTTCCTTCACCAGCACTGTGCAACCCTATCACACTACTGTATGGGCAGCATGAAAGAGGAGTTCAGTCAATTACTGTTTCTTAAGGAAATTCTCAGCATACCGGCCACTAGCTGGTATTTTGTTATGCAGCCATATTCAGCAGTAACCTTGTGATTATACTGAAATAAAATATTCTGGTTAAATTGTTTCATCTTTGAAATAGTCTACAATGAAAACCCTGAGGGGAAAAAGAACATATAATTTTCTTGTTATTTTAAACCACATAAGCATCAAGAAAAAGAGTATGATTCATTTATTTTGGAGTATGTTGATTAATTAGCAATTAAAGCTTTATGGTATTTTCTCTATGAAACAACAAAGGTCAGTTTAATGCTTTGCTTTAGTTTTGGCTCATTGGACTGGCTTCAAACCTGGTGCAGACAGATAAATGCTCTGAAAGCATATGAAGTACCTGCATGCAGCTGAACATGGCCCACTTAGCTCAAAAACATGATGGGTGTTCACAGAAGGAACTTTCATTCATTCACAGCATCTGGTTCCATTACATTCAGCCTGATCAAGCCATAAAATTGAAATTAAATCAATTTTGATAGTGTAATATTGTAAGAATGAAAGCAAGACTGGAGGAAGGGAAATATCTACATAGCAGAAGAACCTCTTAGTGAGGACAAGCCGTGTAAAGTGCTTTAAAATTGTTTCACATAAATGACTGCATGCATGAGAAGAGGAACTTGACACTATTTGATTTACCCAAAGTGCATTTCACCTGCACTTTAGAATCTAGACTGTGTTTGTGTAAGGCAGTGTTGTAGTCTAACCTCTTTCTGCAAAGTCTCTGATAACCATTTTCAGGTCCCTTTGGTGGGTGATATGTGAAACACCCCCCAAATCTGCAGCACCTTGACCACCGTCCATACCATGCATGTCTTGTTGCCACTTCTGGCTCTCCTGGCTTGCTGTTACCTCCTTCATTTGATGCCCCAGAGGCAGTAGGGAGGAGGGAAGGGCTAAAGGGCTGAACAATCAGCAGGAGGGGTGAGGGGAGACCTGGCCAATGGGGTGAGGGGAGGGAGGGCAGGTGGCAAATGGAGAGAGCAGGAGGAAGAAGATGGGTGAGGTGTATGGGCATTGTACAGAACCAGAATGAAGTCAGCTTCTGAAAGTGGGCCATGGTCTCTAGCCTGAGGGCTCTGCCAACTTTTATGTTGAAGTGTGAGCAGGGGGAAGGTGGGGTTTATGTGTGGATGTTGAGAAACAGCAGGTGGTAGAGCAGAGTCATGTAGGGTTGCTTTCTATTTTGAGGTGTATAGTGATCTCTACGCTGGATGAAAAACTTAATGCAACTTCTAAATCTCTATATTTGTTTTTGCCGCTATTGCAATAATCTTCCTTCACTGTGCAGACATGATTTTCCAATTAAATGTGTGCAGTGAGGTAGGTCCACAGAGCAGAAGTACACATTACAGTATAATACAAATAATATGTAATGTGCTTTTTATCGTAATATGCACACGTAGTGCATGCGTGTACTGTATACACAGTTCTATGCACAATATTAAGTGCTAGGGTTTGGAAGGCTTGAAGGTGTTTCCATCTCCCTAGGCAGTCAGCTACTAAAAATGTCAGTGCTAAGGCTTGTTTTCAGTGAAGCCATTGACCTGCTTAGGACAACTTTCTGAGTCACATGCAAAGAGACATACCTAGGCCAAACTCAAGTATGAGATAACTGCTGTGAACTGTAGTGGGACTTAAGCCGAGCTGCTAGGTCCATGAGGTGACTGGACTCTGCTTTGGGAATCAGGGATATGCTAAAGGCTATGGAAACAGCACTCATCTTGCAGATATGCCTGCTGTTTCTGCTCTGCAAAGTTGTCATCGCTCCTGGTGACATCAAGGTGCCAAAGTTTTCCATCATGAAAATTATTGTTGGCTTTGGGGATAAGAATACAGTGGCAAGTCATTGTCCCAAACAGGCTTCCTGAGGTGTCTCAAAATGGAATGGAGAGCTTAAGCCCTTCCAACTCCCAAGTGCTTTCTGGATGCCAAGCACCAGTTCATGACCTGATTCACAGTCTGCTGTGACAGCAAAAAATCATTGCCCTGGTGTCAGCATGTTCTTCCTCCTGTGACCAAGCCCTTGGCAAGGCACTAGCATCAGTACAAGATTGAAATGAATACCTTGCTTGCTGTCTGTTAGAACAGGTGGAAATATAGATGATAAAAATAAAGGCTTGCTAATAAAACTATAGAAGCCTTAATTATATCTGTATTATACACATACATGCATATATATATATATATATATATATATATATATATATATATAAACTTCCAACAGTTTTTCAGTACTTCTTAACTGCAGAGTTATTTGAAATAGTTGTGTACCTCTCCTAGTGATGTTGCTAGAGCTTCTGGTACCATGCCATAGACGCAGCTAGACAAGATATACTTGTTATGTAGGACTAATAACCAGTATTCTTCCTCCTCATAGTTCTTCCAGGTGCAGTCTGAGTCAGAAATAGATGTCTCCTCACTGCATCTTCTAGCTCCCAGTAAAGATCAAAGGTCCAGCAACTGTGCAGGTACTAGTGGGGCTCCCAACACAGTAAACTCTTTGTGCCCCTAGCCATTTCCAGGGGATAGGAAGCATGAGCTCTAGGAACCTTGTCATGACTAGAAGCTCCATGCAGATGTATGACAGTCCTTCTCAGTCCTGGCAGCACCGGGTCAGACTCTGTGCTGGTGTCAGGCGGGTGGCTCAAGACTGGGAGCTATACAGCTTGCCCAGGGTAACCTGGCGGATCAGTGCTAGTGGAAGGAGATACATCTATGGGCTACTCCCTCGTCTGGTGCTGAGCTTGCTGCATAGAACAAGTGTTTCGTTTGATTTCTCTAAATACCTCATTGCCTCTAATGATAAACAGTATTCACCCAGCAATTTCCCCGGTCCTGGATCCAGCTGTGTGCAGCTGTTGTGTTTCCAGTTGGTGCTTTGTCACCAAATTAGTCACCTCCACACATGTTTTTTTGTCTGAATAGTTTCAGTGTTGCTTTTTTAAAGCAGCTTCCTGATGTTTCCATGTAGAGGAAGGACTTATTAAACATTAATACATATAAGCATACATATATCTGCCTCAGGTTGGCTGATGGTCTTGCTGCCATGCAGCCTTCCAAGGCAGCCTGGCTCTCACCTTCAGTAAGAGCTGGGGTGCTCACCTCAAACCCTGGTACTCCTTTTCCTCCTTTCTTCAAAGTGCTTTGAAAGCAAAATACCCATCAGTGAAAGTGTTGTGTTTGCTGCCCTGTTGGTAAACCAGGGCTTCATCGCAAACCTTGGCAAGTAAACGGTGAAAAGGCATCAGGACAGGAGAGGATGGCACTGTTTCCATGATGTGTTGAGTTTCTTTCTTTGACAAATGTGAATTGCTGCTCTGGGGGCATTTTTTGGCATTTGGTTTGGGGTTTTTTTCTCTCTTTTTCTGAGTGCTATAGAATACACTATTTT
The DNA here is from genome assembly GCA_033558105.1 of Coccyzus lansbergi. Classification (NCBI taxonomy): domain Eukaryota; kingdom Metazoa; phylum Chordata; class Aves; order Cuculiformes; family Coccyzidae; genus Coccyzus; species Coccyzus lansbergi. Next base: position 535,943 of record JAUMJK010000892.1, read on the forward strand.
TCTAGGTAAATAGGTAAAATCCCATGCAAATTGTTCCTGAAAACATGCTAGCTTTCCTCGTCCATGAACAGCATGCCTTTTCATGTCTATATTTAGCCTTCTCATCAACGTGGACAGTTCTTAAAAAAAACAGATTCTTTCTTTCTACCCAGCCAACTCTGGTAGAAACCAGTCCAGAGAAAGCAATTGCATTCACCACAGCATTTCTCTAGACTTATTATTTTTGGAGAAGTTTTCAAAGGTAAATGCACAGAAAGCATCAGCTGTTTCAGTCTCACACATTAAAATCAAGTTCCCTAATGTTAGCTGAGGAATTAAGTTTACAACACATCACTTTTCCTGTCATACCTAAAATCAGTGATTTAACTGATTACTATAATTTAAATCAAAATATTGCAAGTTTCGTTCAGGAGAAAAGAAGTGGATGAGATTAAAATACAAAGAAATACATCTAGATCAAAACTCTTGACTTTGTTTTCTGATGCTAATTTTCAAAGCAATGAACATACTTCATGTTGGAATACATGTTACACAACATTAACTCCTTGAGGTATGGTCCACAGTGCCAGTGGTGCTTGGCTAGTCCTGACAGGGCTGCCACTTCGCCAGCTACCAGAGCTAATGGGCACTTCGCCAGTGTAGATCCCCATGTGGATGCAACCTGTCACCAATGAGTGCGTTATTAAACAGGCCTTTTCCCACATCAGTAGATACCTGTAGGTTTATGAAAAGACACTAACACAGAGATCAGTTAATAAGATTGGGGATGCCTGGTAAGACAAAGAATGTTCTGTGTGTGAACAACAGCTGTCCAGAAGAATACTGGGGGCAAGGTATGATCCACAGGGCTGTCTTGTTAGGAAAGGCATCCTTCCTCTGGATGTATGGAAAAAACCACCTTTGGGACATTGGCCTTTCCCTAGTTGTGTCTGTATTCTGCTTGCAGCAGGCACATTCACAGCAGCACCTTCCCCAGTCAGCCCTGGGTTTGGCAGATCTGCTGTGAGGACTGGGCAGCTTCACAGCTGACTGCAGAATGTTGGATGGGCTCCCACTGCTTCACCAGTAGTTGGATCTACCTCGTTATTTCAAAGTGTGTTGTTGTGACTGCAAATAACCTCATCATTCCCTGCACCTCTCACCTGCAAGGCACTCAAAAGCACAATGGAATACCTTAAGTCCCATTCATATGTAACTTCAGATCCTAAGAACTACCCTGAAACTGTATTTTATGTCAAGCTACATGTAGCAGCATTGTGCTGACTTCTGGGGTTTTTTTATGTATGCGTTTTAAGAAATAATGTGTCAGCAGACAGTTGTGTAACTCGTTTGTCATATTGGATTTATCCTCAATCAGAGGATATTTGGAAAGCATGTCATATCAAGTCAAGCATGTGACAAACTGTGTGGATCTGAGCACTGCTGAAAGGTCTCAGAGCTGGTGAGTGCATGTGGCTGCCAGGCTGAAGTGAGGGTGAGAATCAGGTGCATATGAAAGTCATAAACTGGAGCTGCTTTTTCTTTTCCTGCCACTATGTTCCTTCTGTGTTCCTGCAACATGAGGCCATCTTGGTTTTGGGGAACTGTGGGATGTTTTTTTTTCTTCACTGAGCTTTCTGGTGGGTCTTAGCCAGATCCAGTATTGTTCAGCAGGCCAATAGGGAATTCTGAAGAATCCCCAGGCAATTTATTGTTTTGGGATAATTAATGGAGACTTGATAGCCTTAGTGGTAACAGGTTATTATGCATGGATATACAGTAACCTATCCATCTGTTAAATATCTTCCCCAATCCATGTAATTGGTTGAATATTTTTTTCAGTCATATGTTAAATCATATATTTATGCTGGAAGAGAGCAAGCAATATATAAATCATTACAGTGCTTAGGTTTGTGTTTAGAAGAAAAGAATGGTTTTCTTTTGTCTTAGCAGCCTTTTCATTTTAATGAAATAAATGATTATGATATAATAAATGATATCATTTAATGAATTAATGAATTAAATGATATAAGTTGAATTGTAAATAGTTTTTTTCAGAAAGAAAAAGTAGGATTTGTTTGGGTTCTCTGGGCTTTTGCTGGAAAAATGTGGAGCTGTAACACTGTTCATGAGCAAGAACCAAATGCCAGGGTTACATGGAAACAATGACAAGGTTGTCTGTTTGGGTGTTGCTGAGCAATTAGTTTAGTATCTGAGGGCCAGACCTTACTCTTGCCTAAGCATGTCAATTGACACCCTCTTGTCAGAAGATGCCATCCCAGTTCTGTTCACTGACTCTTGATGTGCTGAAATATCAAATTATAAGAAATACTTCAGTAAAGACTTGGGAATGATAGCGAGGGAATGGAAAAATGTTAAGAGTCATCTTTCCTCAGCTATGAAGTTTAATTGTAGTCCTTCTTCCCTTCTGGCTCTGTCCCAGAAGCCACAAAAGGGGGAAGAACTAGCTGGGAAGAGGTGTTGGAGCAAGAATCTAAAACTTTATTGTATACAGTAGTTTGAATTAGTTGCAAATCAAGAAGAGAAATGATTTAAATGTATGTAATAGTTTTAAAGTTACAAGAAATCTTAAAACCTAGTTCTTTAGAAAGAGGTGTTAGTTACTTAGGAATGCTAACAAGATAATGCTAACAGCACTTCGTTAAAAACAGGAGACCATAAATCACTCAAGTAGCAAGATAAGAATAGAGTCTAGCTAACCAGAGCTAATTAAGTAGGGATAGGAGAAAAAATGGCAATGAATTCACATTGGACATTGCCCAAAGTGAAAAGGGAAAAAAAAAAGTTCATGATGAAATAGACCCTTTTTCAAGAGGATGAGGAGAAGCCTTCCTCTTTTATGACCACCAGAAGGAGGCATGTAAGCACAGAAAGGGCTGATGACACAATTCACCGATGAAATAATCAAAACATACATATGCATTAGGCAATGATTGATAAGGCAACCTATTGAATATACATTAGATTGTGAAATCTCGTGAGAATATATTGCAGTCGAGTTGTAACGGTTGGGGGGAATCAGATTTGGGAAACTGCCCCTTGATTCCGGCCCCGCCCTCCCCCCCCCAATAAAGCACCAACATATAACTCTTTCCAGAGCATTATGTGTTTATTGTCACAACGATGCTAACAGAGGGGCAGAGCAGGGCTTGCATTGCACCCTGTTATAGGTCTCAAAGACACACCCAAATTCCTCCTTGATATGTATTGATAAAAAGAAAGTAAATCCAATAGAATATAGAAGGTATAAAGACTTCTACAAGGTGACCAAGCTGGGTGCCAGGCTGCCTGGTGGTTCATTGGGCAAAAAGGAACTATAGCAGCTCCCACACTTATGTGGGACAAGCCACAAGTGTGATGCGTAAAGGTGTAACAACGCAGATGCTACCCCACGCATCTTGGGCCTGCAGCAAAATGTGTTCTCACAGCCATGTTGGCACAGCTTCTCTTGCTAGCACTGAACCAGCAGCAACCAACTGCTGTGGAAGTATGGAGGACAGCATGAATCTTCTCTGTCAAACTGAAGATTTTGTATTGTGGTGAAGAAAATGCCTAACATCAAAATAAGCTGAAGATTATCTGAAACCAGAAGGTTTCCAGACAAAAGCCCTTAGAAATGAGGCAGAACTTAGAATCTGTGTGCCACCTGAAGTGCACCCCAGTCAAAAGTGCCTCTGGTTACCCCGAGGTCTGAAGAATATAATTAAAAAGGGCAGTAAGCTAGATTATTGCTTGAAAAGTAAATTCAGTAGTGGCGCAAGACCTTTATAATTTCAAAAATGAAGCCTCCTCTAGAAGAACAGTAACAAAGGAACCCTGAAATATTGACAGGGTTTTCATGGACTTTGGGTTTGTTGATTTTTTTAAAAGGAAAAAGCTGTATGCCGCATCTTTTCTCTATAACTCAGAGGTGATTAGAGAGTTCCCGTGAAGTATCAAATTGCTATACTGAGATGACAAAATAGATGTAAGTCACCATATCTGAGAAACACTTGAGCTTTGCCAAAAAGGACAGTTAGGACAGATCAGCCAGAGAGGTAAGTGTGTGTCAGTAAGAGCTTTATTACCTGTATGAGAAGCTGAATTCTACTTTCTTTAAAATATATATGTATATGTTAATAGTATACTTAAACATTCCCTGGAAATGTGATCCCTGATGTAACAGTTAATTCATAAAACTGCCAAAGACTTATCCAGGCCTGTGGGAGTCAGGCTGGCATCCATGATTAATGCTAACTGCAGGTATGTGTCTGGGTTTCCAAAGCACCAACCGTAAGGGAAACATTGGAAATTACTTAACCCTGCCCAGGTGGGTTTTGTCAAGAGACCCCCTATGAACAGATAACAAGAGAAAAATTATAATTTTACAGCAGTTCAACAGGTAGTGTTGAATGCCTTTTGGAGAGCTTTTTGCTTCAGCAAAGGAAAAGCATTAGACATGATTGAAGCGCACTCTCCACATTATAGACCTGAACTGATTCAAACAAGTCATTCCATCAGTTGATGCAAAAGGAATGACCCAGAACTTCGGTGCTTGTCCTGGGTAGCTACAACTGAAGGGAAAAAAACAGAGCAGCTAATCATCTGCCCTTGTTTCCTCTTTACAAGTCTTGAGTGGAAGATCCAATAATGTCAGGAAGTTCAAGAGGTAAATCAGCTGCTCTGCAAGCTGTGCTCAGTAACCCTGGCTTTGTTAGAGACCCAGCTGGCAGCCTGGCAGGGCCAGGATCAATAACATGTGTGCAGAGCTTGACTCTAGGAGTTAAGCTCTCCCACCAGGAAGAAAGGAAGGCAGGTAAGAGGCCTCAAGTCATGATTATCGTCTCATTAGGAGAGAAACAGCAAATCAGTTGAATGAGGGAAAGGGGGTTTTTTTATGTGACTTTTCTAAACATATGTACATATACTGCCCATCTTGGACATTTTGGCTTTTTTACCTTAATGAGGATTATTTGATATTTAAGATTAAGTGGATAAAACAAATTATTTTTTATTTCATGTTGCAAATAAAGTGGAGCAAAAGTGCTTCAACTGCCCAGCACATCTGAGTGGGGTACATCATGCAGCACCCAAGGGATAACACCAGAGTGGGTTCCCATTTGAGCTGCACAGACCAGGAAGGGTGCTGGTACCACTAGGGTAGGAGGAATATAAATTATCGACTGCTGTTGATACTGCAGTCTCCCTGGCCCACGGGAAGGTACTGGGCCTCATACACAGACACTTGGCATCTGGCTTTTTAGAGAGGAAGCTGTGTGGAGCTTTAAAGGAAAACTCGGAGAAACAGCTTGCTCGTGAGATGTGGGCATTTCTGTCATGTTTCCAAAAAGCAGAAATTACTTATTTTACTCCATTTCCTTCTGTGCCATGATGCACCTTGACAGAAAGGAGGATCTCAACTTTCAGGAAGGAGAGTGAAGATGGAGCATTGGTCATACTGGTCAGGCAGGGGAGCCTGGCACATGTCCCTTGTGGTACAGGGGAGGCCATTGAGTTATTACCTTGAGCAGCTGAGAGACACCAGGAAAAGGAGAGTAGCACAGGCAGAGCTTGGAAAAAAAAGCAGAGACACAAAACTGTGCAAAACTTCATAGGAATTAAGAAGTGCAAATCCAGGAGGGGTGCTGGGTCAGTGGTTTGATTTCAATGTGGCTGCCAGCATCCCCACACCAGTGTATACCTCCCCTTCCCTTTCTACACAAAAACTTTAATTCATTGTGTCCCTCTTGACTAATAAAAGATGTCTATTTTTAAATAAGGTCACCCTGTGTCAGCACAGACACCATCAGGTTGTTTAGCTCCCCAGGGGAATTAAGTCTTTCAAAAGACTTTGGGTGTTTCTGGATTCCCTACAGAGAGAAGGCAGGCCTTCAAGGGTGAAAGGCAAGGTCCCTAGCATCAGGAGCTTCGTATGAAGAGATTAGTTTTCTTTAATTTATACACTAAGTGATTTAAGAAACCATCTAGGATTCCAAAGATTGATACAGATATTGTTTTATGTTGGCATAAAACAAGTTTATACATAGTTTTGGTTTTAATGCATGTTTTGAATGTGCTTTTATAATTGAGCATTGTCCTTCATAGTCAGTCTAACCTGCAGAGAATTGGAGAATTTATAATGAAATCAGAGGAACACTCAGTTTTGGTAAAACTTTCTTACAGTATGAAAAGGAGGCTGATTTCCAGTGAAGCTCTCTATGCCTCTGAATTCATGACAGCTAAAACAATTCTATTAGCTCACTGATTAGATTGGAATTGTAAAAATGAAATAAAATGCCATCTAGGTAAATGATTCACTGCCACAGGTGTTGAAAAACAATACTGAGTTGAAATAATCTAGGCAGCAAATAATTAAATTACAATGACAGATGATAGTTTAATAAGGTGATTGTTATGAGGCCTCTTGGTAGGTTTGCAATCTTGAGTGCTTCCAGCAGCATTGGCTGGCACATTCGCAGGGAGGCAGCACAGAGGACTTGAAATGCAATTTCCGTCTTACAGCTGTCATTTTTGCAGGGAGAATGGTGTTGTTGGCTTCCCATAGTGCACTGCATAAGCCTGTGTTGTCTGTATGTTAAGCAGCTTCTTCATGTTACATAGCCTTATTGCATTTCAAATCTATGTTTTCAAGGGTTGTAAAACAACCAGCTTTCTCTCTCCTTTATTCAGATTTTTAATAGGTTTAAAGACCGCTGCATAACAATTAAGAACTCAGCCTGTCAGTACTGAGCATTTCAGATCCGATACTCTATGTCTGTGAAATGTGGCTGATTGACACAAACTGATCAAAAGAAATGCCATGAAATGAGAGGAAGAATAGCATTTGTTATATACTCGGAAACACTGAGCTCTCACACTGTACCACCAGCAAATATTTCCTCTGAATTAGGTGATCTTGCAACAGAGAAGTGGAAAAAGCAGTTGTTGGCCTTCGGGATAGACAGGAGAATTTTCTCTCCCAATAGAGGTATTTGGGGTTTGAATACCAATCTGCTTGATGAGGCCACTGCAGAACCACCAAACAGCAACACACATTAGATATTGGATGTTTAGGCCAATGCTTGTGGATTAAAGGCAAAAGCTGCCCTGATGCATACTGTTACACTCACCCAAGTGTTTTCTGTATTTCCTAAGATGGTTCATGGAGCATAGATGAGGGCAAACCAGAGAGACTTGGGCTCACTTGCAACCCTGATCCCATCATGATATTTTCCTCAGAAAAAGCTGAGCTTTCAAAACAAAATTTGTTTATTTTGGAGGCTCATGTGTTTTCTTCCTCTGCATTTGTGAAGTAGAACATGTTCAGATAGAAGCTGGCTTACCTAAGCAGCAGTTACAGACAGACAAGCTGGGAGGGAACTCTAGGAGGTCAATCTAATCACATTAGACTAGCAGAGCAGTGGCACTTACAGCCTCCCAGGAAATAAATCACTTGCTAAAGAGCTAGTTCAGTTTTAGAAGCCCATTGTTTCCCATCTGAACACAAACTGAGAAACAGCAGGATGCAGTGAGGCAGTTTTAAACATAAGAGTGGGATTTTGGGTGTGCCACTGCTCTCCTGCCCAGTCAGTGGAAGATGAGAACAAGTTAAGGACATCTTATGAAATGTAAGAGTACAGCTTGACTGCTGAGCTTGGCTTTTACAGGAGAATTTATTTAGATCGTCCTGTTGCATATCTTGATCTGAATTTAGTAGGCATAAGTATACAATCTTGAACACAAAGGCAAGTGTTGCAACCAGTGGAAAGCCTCTCAGAATTCTCTCAGAATGATTATTAGTGATTTTCATGAGCTATATTGATGTGAATGTAGAACTCTCTGGTATTTTTAACACACTGTAGTGTTAAAATTCATCAATACAGGTCTCATAAATGCCAATCTGTAGCAGCAGGTGATGCTGTAAAATTCAGTGAATCATTATGATTTCTGTATAGTGAATAAGTTGCCATCACTGTTAATGTTTAATTTGTAAGTTAGTGCATCACCTAACAGTGTAAGAGGAATGAGACTGCAAACACATTTTCAGTAAATACGATGTAAATACTGTGACCCCTGCTATTCAGTACATCCCATTTGTTAGCTCTTGATACCTGTGATTAAAATACAGCATTGTACCCTGATATAAATACAGCATTGTACCCTGACCTAAAAGGATGAGATGTAGAATTAAGAAAATTGCCATGGTAAATATCTTTTGAAAGAAAGGATCTTAATTTAGGGTTGAGCAAGAGAAAAGGTTTATAAAGATAAATATATGCTTCTCTTAATGAGTTCTTAGGACTTGTCCTGGGTTAAACAGGAAATTCTGATCTTGAGCAAGCATTTGTTCAGGAGGGATATCTCTCCTGACATCAGCAAAAATGTCAGGTCTTGATTTAGGTATGTTTGGATGGTATTTCAAGAGCTTTCAAGTACCTGGTCTAACACATGTGCTGAGCTCAGGTGACATTGTAGCACATCTACAGCACCACTGACTTTGTGTGCCTCTTTTCTGGGGCTTGGCTTCTTTGAAGAGCCCATTCTCCTGTGATGAGACGATTGCTGCTGCTGCCCACACTAGCTATTTTGCAGCTAACTTGGGTATTTGTACATGATCTGCTATCTTGTTCCTAAATTGTGGAGGAGATACATTTTTTGTGCCAAGGTCCCAGGAGGTGGTGGTGCCCAAATGACTGGCCAGGCAGTGTGCTAGGACAAATTTTGCCATCTTACACAAAAGGCTGTTTTGTGGCCCGACAGACAGATGTCGTGTGACAGATGTGCATCATCAGCCTTGTTGCACAATCTGGCAGTTTGCATATCTGCTGCACATCTGCTGCACACAAATATTGTGAAACTAGGTGAGCACAGAGGCCATGTCCTAGGGCTCTCAGGAAGGACAACTGCAGGGAGAGACTTCAGTCCAAGGAAACTGGTATGGCAAACTGCACCCATACTGTAAGCAGCCTTGCCCCAAAGGGATCACACCATTGCACATTCAATTAACTCTCAATCAATGATAATTACATAGCTAGCCTTATTTTAGTTGGACCACTGGTATTTTTAAATCTGCAACCATGTAATCCATCTTAAAGCAGATTTTAAGATTGTTGTGGCCAGTTCTTCATAAAAAGGCTGTTAGTATTGCCAGTGTCAGTGGCTCTAAATGAGTGAGCAGTAAACAAAGGGTTCACAAATTGCTGAAAGTCAGAAAGTGCTGATCCACAGAAAGGCCTTTGGTAGACACTGCCTGAAGTGCCCACAGCTTAGTCAAAACAGACAGTGATACTCCTGTTTTGGAAAAGACATTTCAAGTGGTCGCTGAAGGTTTTGGTCATTAAAAGTTTAACTATTTTAAAGGCAATGCTCAGGTAAATGGGAAACGCCCCCCAGTGTGGCCAAAGTTTTCCTTCTTAATTCATCTGACCTGAGTCACAAGTAAAGCATAGCCTCTACATTTGTGACAGATGAAATGGTGAAAAGCTCTGACATATGAGCTGCAATATTGTTTCCCAGAGTTATAACCAATCCCTTCTCACAGGGCATTTCTGCCTGCCCAGTCTGTGCAGTACTGGGGTAAAGTTCACCCATCTGATAAAGTGTTTGCAGCGCATGAACCCAGACTTTGGGTTGCTGCTAGGCTGGTGGTGGGCTTTTTGGGGAGTGAGAAGTGTTTAACCCAAGGCTAGTATAGAAATAAATGTTACTTTAAGAGTGATCTCCCAAACATATTTTTCAAGTCACAAGAGGAGCCAAATCAGTTAATGGACATTGAGTCACTGAAGAAGCAACTAGAATTCATTTTTCAGAGAAGACAAGGGCTACTAGAACTTTTCTGAGGTCCAAAAGAACTGCCTGATCATTACTATTAATATTTCTATATTTAAGAAAGTCTGAGATTTAAATAAGTGACTTTACTAGCCTCTATTAGAGCTTTCCACACAGGGAGGTCTATTAGTCTTTTGTGCAATTTTAATGTAATTGCACTCATCCTAAACCCTTTCCTCCATCACCCATGAAGAACCTGCCCAGTGTATGTTCTTTTTCTTCCAAGTGCATTGAAAAATACTATGGATATTTAAGATATTTTATTACAAGTTATTTGTGTGTAGTGCCAACGTAATCCAGAGGAGCTTATTTATGGTCTTTTCTGTTGCTGTTTTTTTTTATGCTTGGGTGTAAGAGAAACCATATATTTGCCACAATATCTGGCTCCTAATAGTCTTTGCAGTTATATTTGGTTACTACCGGAGGTAAAAGACGCTTCATCCTCACTATTCTTAATGCTGTGGTGCACAAGATATTACCAGATTCTCTTAGACTGGAGATATCCAAAGGATATGCAGCTTCTTTCTGCTGAGCCTTCAATTCATGGCGACATCATCTTGTCTGCATAATTCATCGTTTCTTTCCTGATCGTAAATCCTTCTGCAGAAGAAACTATTTCAGTAATGAGCTTCATTGCTTGGAGTGTGTGCTTTCCCATTTGGTTTGAGAAGTCCCAATTAAAATTGTCTTAGCTTCTCTTCAGGAGAGAGTCTCTGCATATGCCTGGTAATAGAAAGAATGCCAGCCTAGCATTCTGTCTCTGGTGAGTGGATGTGACTTTGGGTTCATTCCAAAGAAATCCACATACCTTTCCTTCCTTTATGTACTCTATCCATTCAACTGCTTCTCCCAGAGTACTACTACAACAAATATTAATAAAATACTACTATAATTTTGCAAGAGAGCTGTTTGCAGGTCCTAATGTCACAGCATTTTACCAAAATTAAGCAGTCCTCATTTGGAATTCAAAATACCTTCCCCAGGTTAAGATCTCATTATTGAAGAGTCAAAAAAAAAAAAAAAAAAAAAAAAAAAAAGCTAAATTATCTGATTCTGACTGATTCAGTTAAAAATGCCCTGTTTCCAGTATGCCTTCTGATATATATGGCTGCTACATGGAACTCAGCTGGAATGGAGGAGTGGAAATCTGTTCCATTTACTACTTCTGCCCTCAAGGCAAAATTCACAACATGCACTATGGAAGTGACATGTTTTATAGCACTATCCAATCTGGCTACAATTTTAATATAACCATCACATTGCCAAGTGTTTTATCTCCCTAAAATACTTCCTTTTTTAAAAAAAATGTATTTCCTTAGAGCTTTCATGCCAGTTCAAGCATGTATTATTTCTTACTCTCACCATTCTTTTTCACTTCCTCTCATCCTCTCTGCCTTGGAAACATTTCCTTGACCCTTTGGTGACCATACTTTCTCTCACTGATATGAAGTTATAACTCAGTCTGTTTTCTTTCAGTCCATAGGAAACAGGAAGAAACCTTGCATATCATGACTAAGTGACATTTAGCACATTGAGGATAATCACTTTCAGCTTTTTTTGAGCAGGCACTGGTAGATTTAAGAAGTCAACACAGTAAGAAGTGTCTTACCCACAACGATCTGCCTACTCAGAAACAGCAAGTTGGAATTTATTTAATCTATAGCTCCTTTAAAATAATAGGCTTGGTAAATGTGATGCTTGCTTTCATCAGTTTCTGGAAAGCGTCTTGCTGGTTCTGCTCTATGGCACTGTGGATCTGGGTAACTGGGCCTGCAGGGATAATGTTATTGTTGGCAGCTCTCACATCTCCAAGGGGCTACTGTGGGTTATACTTTCAGGAGACTCTTAGCAATTCCTCCTGCACCCTGGGGGCACCAATCAATACCTGACTTTCTTTTGCTGGTGTCATCTGCATAGGATATTGTCAGCATCTCTTACAGTAGGTGTTCATTAAGAAAACGCAAGCTTTACCCTCTCAGACCTCCATTCACACCCCATTTTGTAATCTGCATAAATCCTTCTGCTTTCCAGGAGAGCAAATGAGATTGTAGAACCAAGGAAATGTGCTTGTATAAATACACCATGGAGACCTGGATATCAGCTATCCTCAGCTCATGTGACAGAGCCATGTTTATGATTTATTGTTCACATGCTTATGAATATACAGCCTTTTTCAGAAGTAAAATGTACAATGGAGAATTCAGTGAAACTGCTCTGAAGGTGCAACACAGAAAAGTATAAGATTATGGATGAGGAGTATGGATTAGGAGAGATTCCAGACATGGTTTAGAGAAAGAAAAGAAGGCAAAAGGATCAAAATTTTACTGTGATTCACCATTTCCAGAGTAGTCATAATCCCCAAACAAGTCAGGTCACATACTGCTCTGAATTATACTAGTTTCAGAGAACACAGAACAACTGGTAAACTCTTACAATACCAACTCAGGCAGTTAGAGAATTTGAAGAATTAAAGGAGTCAGAAAGAGACATCTTCAAGCTGTGAATGGAATTGCAGAGGGGTACATGAATATATTCCAGCGGCAGCAAATGCGGGCGGGAAGGATTCACTACTGGCAGTGACATGAAAGAGCACAAGATACAAGAGAAGGCAGAAATAAATGATAAGAGTCAGAAATATTTCCTTCAGTAGTCATCACTGTGGATGTTTACAATAGGAATTTTACAATGCACAGTACAAAATGTGCAGCAATATATTTCATTACTCATATATTGCTTCCAGTGACATTTCCTTTGGTGTTAGGATTGCATAACTCTGTGGCTCTGTATGCTTAGTATTGGAATAATAAAAATATAAGCTCTAAAATTCAGACATGAACTCTGCTTTATTTAACCTCTCCTTCAAGTAGTTGCCATGTTTCCATTTTTGTTTGAAGGCCAGACGAGGTAATGAACTACAGTCAATTTAAAATGCTGATCAGGTTATCATTTATTAACACGTTTAAATGTATTTGTAAGGTCACATTTGGTTGTCTTATAACCACTCTTTTTTTTTCTTTTTTAGCTATCTGTGTCACACAGAAGTTTAAGTAGCAGTAATTAATTTGCATCCTGGAGCACGGATAAAAGTGTTGAAAAATATAGGGGACCAGTAACAATTCATTAGGAAATCCCACTCAAAACATCTTTTAATGATTGTCCCTTTGTCAAGATAACAGTTCAATTTTTCCAGTTGACTTGTTATTAATATATTTTTAACCGGAGTGGTATGCTACACTAAATCAAACCCCATATAAAAACTTACAATTATCACAATGATGGAAGGATCATTATTGATCAAACATGGTCTTGTTATGGAGTGACACTAGAGGATTTCCTTTGCTTTTTGCTTTGTGTTTGACAAGAACTATTTTCCATAAAATTATTAGCTGACATTAATTGTCCTTAGCTGCTTTAAAGCCTCTCTTCAGCTGCTATAGAACTGTATCACTGCATCTCTTATTCCGGATTGTCTTTCTATGTAAATGTGATACGTGTAAAAGTAGAAACAAAATATAAGATCAGTGAAAAACAATCTGTGACTTGCACTGTAAACAATTAAACATTGTCAAATATATTTTACATATCTTATCTTAGCCACCACTGGCTCAGGGGTAGCTGCTCCCCTGTCTCTTTCCCCTCCCTGCCTACTGTCTTTGCCTGGAGGCGGTGAAGTATGAAATTCTGCTGTTCTCAAACTTTGTCTTTGCTGACAGTTTCCTTTGTCTAAGCTGTGCCATCCTGGAGTTGTAACTGCATTTTGGGAATCTACCTTCCAAAAAACCATGTAGTGACCTGGGCATGTTCCTAGAACCAATGAGCTGTTTGTTTTCCTAAAGAGAACAAGGTGTGAAGAGTAAAACGGTTGTGAAAAGGCAGTCTGTGTTAGTGTCTCCTCATGTATTCTTGCTCTGGTCTGCCCTTTCCGTTATTTCTGCATAACCGCATGCAGTCACATGATAGCACTTGATCTAGAGTTAAATCATCTCTGTTCTCCAATCTTGTTTATCGTAATGGCACATGGGCACATGCACTGGCATGCGAAGGATTATCTGCAGGGTGGCTCCGCACATGCATCTGGGAACAGCTCTGCCTCAAGCATGCTTCCAAATCTGTCACCTTTACCCAAGGGACTTTGGCCTTTTGGGAAACCACCACTTCAACCGTGTCTGGTGCCTGTTGTTGCAATGGTTTTGAGTGTGGCTTTCAAGATGTGTATAGAGTATCAGTATAAAATAGGGATGTAGATACTTGTTTCAGGATATCTTAAGGGACCTTGTGAGAACAGGCTCTGCAGTGCATTTTCCTTTGTTTACAAACCAATAGATACTTCTTGGGTTTACAGTTATTTGCAATCCTAGCCTTAAGTGGTCACAGATCACTAACCTTTGCATCATGCTGCACAGCTCAACTGCATGCCCAAGTAACTAAAAAAGCTAGGATCCAATCAATGTGGATTCAGTGGCACTAACAGTAGGAGTTTTTGCCTATTACACTGTTTCTGAATGTTTTGGGTTTTTTTCCTGAAATCCTTCTAATGTTGATTTTCCTTGATTAGATATTTCAGTTATTTTGGCAGGAGAATTTTGTATAATAAAACCTGATTACCCCTTTATGGCTCCAGTGGTGTGGCACTTGTAGCAAGGGAAGGAGGTGATACTGCTACTACTGCTCATGAGGTTCAGCTCTGTCCCAGCTACTAGCATAGTATCCTGTACTTTTGGCTAATGCCTGGTGGAAATCCCCTGCCTCGGGGAAGAGGCATTTGTCCTTTTGTTTTCTGTAGTAGCTTTGTTTTCAGATATTGATCCAGCTGCTTTTTCATAAGGAGTGTGTTCTGTCAGTGGGATTTCTGTGTGGGAGGTCCTCAAAACATTGCCAAGAGAGTTACCAGCATACAGCCACAGGCAAATTTCCTCATTTTTCATCTTGATGCCTTAAGTAACTATTCTCACTGCCTGTTTCAAAGGAAGTGGCTTCTCCTGGCTTAGAATTACCTTATAGAGTCTCCTTCAGAGTTCCACAAGGCATCTAAGAAAACTAACCTCATGGTTCATCCATGACCCTCTAATGCTGTAAATACTTCATTGTGTAAGGATTACTTCTTCTAAAGCTTATCTATACCGAAATCATTGAAACTGTTGCTTATTTTGTAAAATACAACTGCCAAAAGATACATAATGAGGCCCCAGATTTGAGCAAGGGACTCTAGAGCCATTTTGTGGCAGGTAGTTAATGGGATAGGTTACCTTGGCACAGCAGGTGGATTTCCAGCCTCTTTCAAGCATTAGATTGACAACACAGTATAAGCAAGCAAGAAGCATGTCCTTTGTGAAGAGCTATTATGTGTAAATTGCAATTCTCTGCCTCTAGATCATACTGGGATTAATTTGAAAGGGATAAGGAGGAACTGCTAATTTAAATCAACTTTTAAGAAAGAGCAATCAATGTTTGATCTTTTATTAAATATTTTGCCACTTGTGTCAGAGAAACATCTGGAAATGCTTCACGTAGGAATTTGTTACATTGCAGTGGAAAACCAAATTTGACTGTGGAGTGGTATGTTCAGAGGAAAAATGACAAGAGCAGTCCTGGTGGGAGCTGGTGGAAACTTGATCTTCAGTTTAGCTTGATTAACAAAGTATTTTATTCTTCGTGCATATATATGTATTTATTTTGTGTGGTTCTGTTTAAAAGCTTTGCTTGTCTTTCCAAATGATGTAGAGCATGATTAAATGCAGGATGGAAACAACATCTGACTGCATCTTATCTAGCAGTGAGTAACCTACAAATATGGTGCATTTCACACCTCATTGCTGACCATAGTAAAAGTTTTTATCCACTCTAATTCCTTAGTAAATAGTAATGTACAGTATTCCCTAGCATCTGTCTATGTCGTTTTCTTTACCCATTCTTCTTTGTAATTATATTCTCTTTATCCTATGGTGATTCTAATCAAAGCCAAACCCAGTTGTTTTAATGATCAGTTTTTATTAGACCTCCAGGCAAACCGCACTGCAGAGATATGTCATTGGAGCTCAACATTATTACACTTCTGTAGAAATGATTGATTGATCTTGCATATTGCAAGAATTTAAAACTGAAAATAAATCATCAGAGTAAATCATCAGAGGTTTATTATGCTAAGTCATATGTGCAACCTATTGGCCATTTTGTTTGGTTTAGTTGTACAGTACTTGTCTTAAAAATAATCACTTATGGTTCCAATCCAAAGGCTCCTAAAGCTGATGTATAAGTCACTCTTAATTTTGTAGCTGACTGATCTCAGATGCTCTCATATGACATTCACAATATAGAAAAGAAAACACGCAGAAACTCAGAATTCCCACAGAGTCCAGAGAGGCTAATATTTTAGCAGATAAGCTTGGGTTTTGTTAATGATGACCTTAGTTGTTTGGGTTTTTTTAAGAAAAAACTATGATTGTGAAAGCCGCAGTATTCACATAAAATTATATATATTGGGGGCTACTTGGTTGTCAGATCTCTACTGTGAAGTGGGTTGTAGACAAACCACTAGTTCCTGTACTGTTGTCATTACTATCACCACAAAGTGGAGTAGTCATCTAGAAACACCTGGCCCCAAAATCAGGTTTATTCAACTGTAGTAACTCCCATTCCAGTAAACTGTGGTGGCAACCAGAGAGGTAAAGGAGGAGGGCTTGTGCATGGCAGCAGTGCTCTTGGCAGCAATCTGAACCCATGCTCCTGTTCACAAGGCATCTGGTGCTCAGCTGTGCCCAGGGCCAGAGTCGACCTCCTGGGCCAGGGGGTTGTTTTGAGGGAATTATTTTGGCAAATAGAGACTGGTCATTCAATTACAAATATCAGTGAGTAGATTGAATAAACATGTTGCATGTCACATGAATAAGCACAGAGTCATCCTCTGAGTCACAGAAATGCTTGAAAGAGCCAAGACAGCACTTGATCACCAGCACAGTGTGAGTGGCCAGGAGAGAGGATTCCCAGCAGGCAAAACAGCAGGAGTAATAATAATGTTCTCAACATTCTTGTTATCCCAGGCAGGTCAAACAAAACACCTTAATTGGTTAACAGTTCCAAAATACTTCACAAACACCAGAGGGTGGAAACATTGCAGTGTTTCTGAAAGATTCCAAATCTGTTTGTCAAAAGGGAAGCTTGGTGGCTGGTGCCATCTGGGCATGAGGCAGTCTGAGGAGCACAGCAAGGAGGACTGCTTGTTTGCTGCCTTGTTGGGACTGGCACAAACCTAGGCTGGCTGACAGTAGGTCAGCAACTCATCTACCTAGCCAAGGGCTTGTGTAGAGGGTTTTGCTGGTATCTACACATTGTGTTGACTTGGTTTTTTTCTATAAAAGGCTTTTGTTCAGAAGTGTTTGATAAGCCCTTCTCTTTGCTCATTGTACCTGACTGCTACAGCTAGTGGCTTGTCTCAGGTGGAGGGGCTTCTACAAGGGACAGGGATTCAGAGCCTCCAGAGCCTTCGCCAGCTTCGTGTCCCTTCTTTTGCTAGGATGAAAATCCTCCTCTTATCAGTTGCCTTTTCCCCGAGTAAGTATTTACTTAGTGATTAGACATCCCTTAACCTTCTCTTTGATAAGCTAAATAAATTGAACTCCTTGAGACTGTCACTCTGATATGTGTTTTCCCATCCTTTAATCAATCTCAAGACTTACAGCCATATCCAATTTATCACACTCTCTCTTTATGTGTGAACACCAATGCTGAATGTAGTATTTTGCTGTCAAGATTGGCAATAACTGTAGTGCTAATATAATTTATTCAGTTTTCCCCTGCTCTGTACCAAAAGCACTCTGGTTCCTGTAGCCATAAAGGTACTCTGAAAGCATCTCTTCAGGTCACAACATGCCACAATGTTCCAGTCAGGCTGTGGGCTTTATCCCTGTATATGTGTAACTTACTCTCTTCAACTGCTGTGAGGTTTATCCAGTTATCCAGCATACACAGGGGTTGGTGGGGATTTTTCCTCACTATTTACTCTTTGCAATTTATCATAATTATTCATCAAACCATTTTGCCTTTGTGCTAATCACTAGCTGCATGCAGACAATTAATAGAGTATGGGTTTACCAATATTGCTGTGCGTGTCACTCTTCTGATAGTATCAGCAAGATTGTTTTCTAGCATAAGAAGGCTTCAGTTCTACTCAAAGAAGGAAGCATTTGCTCTGTCAGGAATTTCTAAAGACTGCTTTCCAGTCTTCCTCACGTTATTTTGTAGCTGTCCAGGAAGGCTTTGCACAGCAATAGATAGAGCTGCCTCAATAATCCCTCTCCAGTTACCATGCCATATGTGCTGTGGGAATTCCCAGCCATCTCCATTATAAAAGGCAATAGTCTTGGACATAGAGTGAAGAAGGAACATGTTAGGTTTGTTTGGGGGGCTTCTTTTGCTGGTTTTGCTGATTTCTTTTCCTTTGTGGGAACAGGGTCTGGGGTAGAAGGAGGGGTCTGGGGTTAGAGGGCCTAGGTTTAAAGGTAATTATTTTTGTAACAGAATTAAAACCTGAAAAACATTAAACAGATTTCTAATACAAACAGAAGCAGCATTAGCTTTTAAAGGATTGCTATTATAGTTTCATGACTGCAATGTGATTTAAACTGTAATAGATATTGATTTTTATATTAGTGTTCTTGCTCCTTGTATTGCATTTCTGCTGACATCTGCTAAAACAGGAATGACATTTTTCACTTTATTGACTGGACAATGAATTGGAATACTGTATTCCTACATGGTCTGGATCACTGAGGTGATGATAATCTTACAGGGAAAAAGAAAGCTGTGGACAACTCAGCTGCTGGGACACTTGCATTTTAAACTTACAGATAGTGATTATTAAGTGTATGTAGAATAAACATTCCTAAACGACTTGTAAGTCAGTTATGGAATTTTTCTCTAAATAGTACCACAACTGCTCCACAGGGCGCTGTGGTTTTAAGAAGAGAATGATTACTGCAGTGTCTTGTGCTGGTGGTCTAAGCCAGCATGGGTTGGGAAAGGGGGGGAAATCCCAGGCCAATCAGTTTTTACTTAGTTGAGCTCCTACTAAAAACAGCAGCAATTGAAGTCAAGTGCTCTCCTTGTGCTGGTAACCCACAAATCTTCTACCCCAGTTCCAGACCAGTAGCTGACCAGGAGTTGTCCAAATTGAGCCCAAAGTGTAACAAAACTCACTCTGAGACTTCCTCTCCAAGATCTTCTCTTTCCCAATGGGAGTTTCCTTTATTGATTGGCCTCTACTATTGCCCATCTTCAGACTGTTTCCCCTGCCTGGAGGAGAAGAACCTGGGGATGTTGGTTGGCAGCCAACTGAACATGAGCCAGCAGTGTGCCCAGGTGGCCAAGAAGGCCAATGGCATCCTAACTTGTATCAGAAACGGCGTAACCAGTAGGTCCGGGGAGATTATTCTCCCTCTGTGCTCGGCACTGGTAAGAGTGCACCTCGAAGTTACCTCTTCATTATGACTTTTCCAAGAAAACTAATTTTGCCTGATGTTAGAGAACAATAATAAACAGCACTTAATTAGCATAAATTAGGTTTAATGGGAACATATTTTTCTAGTGCCAAATAGTTAATAGGTGTTTCAGTTTAATAGAACTGAAATTCTGAGAGTTCATCTTACACTACCTGAAGGTGCCAACTGAATTTTAAGGCCTGTGTTCTCAGGGGCGTTCAGGGACCTCTGTCGAGTGTGCAGAAGTTTGGTGGCCTTAATTCAAGGAGAGCTGGCCCAGATAGTTCAAGTTCATTAAACAAGCTTGTATAGGAGTCTTCTTTATTTGTTTGTTTATATTAAGGTAAATATAAAAAATATTTCAAAATTTAGATTCAGAATATAGGAATATAAGGGAACTTGAATTTTGTCAGAGATCTGACTGTCTCTTTATTCTGTCTCTGACAAAAGCCTTGCAAATCTATTCCAAACTCCCATGTAGTTACTGGGACTGAACATCATTTGTCCTTAGCGAGACATGCTGTGTTCCTCCTCACCATGCACATTGACTGTGCTTCCCAAGTCGCAGGGTGACAGGAAGGAGGGATTTTGAAAAGGTAACCTCAGTGTACGATTGTACCAAACCACCATGTGCATGTCAGGCTAATGTTAATCCATAGAATCATCGAATGGTTTGAGTTGGAAGGGACTTTAAAGACAACCCAGTTCTAACCCTGCTGCCATGGGTAGGGACACCTCCCACTAGATCAGGTTGCTCAAAGCCTCATCAAACCTGGCCTTGAACACCTCCTGGTATAGGGCAGCCACAACTTCTCTGGACAACCTGGGCCAGGGTCTTACCACCCTCACAGAAATACATTTCTTCCTAATCTCTCATCTAAATCTCCCCTTCTTCAGGTTAAAAACACCCCTGCCTCATCCTGTCCCTGCATTCCCTAATAAAGAGCCCCTCCTAGCTTTCCTGGAGCACCTTTCAGCATTGGGAGCTTGCTATGAAGTCTCCCCAGAGCCTTTTCTTCTCCTCACTGAACAATCACCACTCTCTCAGCCCATCCTTGCATAGGAGGTGTTCTAGCCCTCTGATCATTCTCTTGGCCTCCTCTGGGGGAGTTTACTCCACAAGTCAAGGAGGAACAGAGAGCTAGATGAATTAATTCTAGGAGAAAAACCAATGGATTATTAAAAAAATACCCATCATGGAAACTGTAGAATGAAACAAATGTAAATAATAAATATTTTGCATACAAGAAATTAATAAGCAGTGTTAATGGGTAGGTTTTTTCCAAATCTTGGAAAGAAAAGAGTCTTTGTAATGAGATTCTTATAATCTCTAAGATGTTAAGAAACAATACTAAGTGTCCAGCCCACCAATGCCATTCCCTGCACTTTAGAAGTTTGGTAGTAAGGAAGAATGGGTGTGTCTGCATCTCTAGGTGGGAATTTGATCATGAGTTCTGTGCCTAGGGAGCACTGCTGAGAGGCAGAAGCAGTTTATCATTTACTGAACAACAGAAAGCAACAGGCTTGCAAAGAGGGAATGTGGTTTTGCTTAGTTTGTCTGTGGTTTTAGACAGACTGAGTTCAAGCTTGGCCTTTTTCTATGGCATACTTACCTAAAGCAGCCTGATCTATTCCATGGTCAGTTCTAATTGTGCAGGTTAAATTTCCCTTTGCAGCCCCTGCCTTTTTTCTTGTATTCTCTTTTCGGCCCATCTTAGGCTAAAAGCCTAAGTCAGAACTTTAATCACTTGCCACAAGAAGGGCTGCAGGATTCTTCTGGTGTTACCGCCGCCCCTCGAGCATTCTCTGAATAAATCCCCTACTTGTTCTTCAGATTAGGAGTGTTTTTTTTCACTCTGTATTTGTAAAGCACATAAGCTTGCACATATTTTGGCCCAGGACTTAGCCTTCTAGCTACTATTAAAGGTCTGCTTTGAGCTCTGTGTGGGTAGTAAATAATTGCCCATGTTTGCTGTGAGAGCTTCTGATTTGTAGGCAAAGACATTAGTAAGTTGATATTTGGATTTTGAAGCATTTAATTCAAGTCACACACAAAGTGCTAGACCATTAAATACTGCATGTATTTTTGCATGTTGCTCTAAACACATTCTTCAAATGAGGCCTGTCTCCTCAGTAGCTGCTTTTGAAGCCAGAGAAGAGTATTACTCAAACAAATCAGATTCTGGCCCTGTACTCGGTGTTTATGTGTGTCAGATTAGGAGTAAACAGTATGACATGGGGCCTGAGGTGAATGGGTGGGTTTTGATCCTCGTTGCATTGGGCCATGTCATAGTCTAATAACACAGACCTCTGGAATTTCTCTGCAGTAAAGAGCTCCTCTAACCATGGCAGTATCCTTTCAGGTCTCTCATATGGGAAGGGTAATTAAAATTCTTAGAAAGAAGAATTACTGTTATTTGACATAAATCCTTACTATCTTAAGATATTTGCATTTCCTGTTGCTATAATTAAAGAGGACTTCATAGCCCTCCTCTGCTTTTATTCTCCCAGAGTACCTGTGCTCCTGTATACAGGCTGGGAATGGAAAGATTGAGAAAATGTCTCTTTTTTCCAAGGCAAGAGGGAATTCTTTCATGGACAGAGGAAGAAATCCACCTCCAGATATTCCTGCTTGGGATCCCTGCCCTGCTTTATGACCGGGCACTGTGTGTTGCTGAGGGTACAGAACTGAAGAAAAAATAGAACTGCTGCTGAAGCAAAGGCTTATGTTTGATAGCTGCTTCTGATACAGAGCCTGCGGTTGGGACTATTTATCATCTTGCTCATAATGAAGTCATTACACTCCAATCACAACTCTGAATTGCAGCTAATAGATTTTCATTTTGTTTTTGCAGTTAAGTCATTTTTGATAAATGCAGAAATGTGTAGGAAGCAGCTTATCTCAACTAGACAGCTTCTTTTTAAATAACTGACTTGCATGTAATTTGCATGAGGATTTTGGAAAGAAAAATGGGATTCTGTAGCAAATCCTTACAGGTATTAAATGGCAAATCCAGAGCATCTACTTGATAAGTATAGGTCTCCTACCTTTTTGGGATCTGTTAACTTTCAGCTGTTGATGATAAACATTCATTTATTTGTGTGTGTGTGTGTGTGTGTGTGTGTGTGTGTGTGTGTGCACGCGCGCACGTATGTACTCATGTATTTGCATGTGCACATCAAATTTTTACAGAATTTAGTATGGAATTCTTCAACATGCTTTCTATGTTGTCTTAAAGATCATCTTAAATAATATTACTAAAATTCTTTCAGGAAACAAAATTCCATTACCTGCTTCTCTGCAGACAAATGCATGAGTATGTAGTTTTGGTCTCATTGTTTTTTGCTCTTATTTTGAGTTTGAGCGGTGCAGACTAGTTTGCACGTAGCCTAGAAGAATGCCAGCATGTGATATTTCTTTGCATCAGGTTGTCCATTTTAGAGCCACTCTGGAAAAGTTTCAGCACAAAGTACTTTTATATATATTCTACATGGAGGTGGATGGAGAAGTTCTTACCTTAATTAAGCCAGCATTCTCAAAAATACTGCAGCCAAGCCAATCTCCCAACACTATCCTCAGGAACTTCATCAGTATTTTCATATTTGGAGGCCAGAATACAAGCATGCAAATCTGTGGTTTGGGCCAAATGTTCAAAGGAGTTTTATAGCTGCAAGTAGGATTTTCAAGGGGACCCAAGTAAATCAGCAGCAGATACCTTCAAGCAACTGGAGAAAATGTAATAAAATCCTAAACAAAAATCTATCCCCTTGGCATTTCAGACAGCATTAATCTCAGAGGTGCTGAGAATCACATCTCCTTGGAAGTTAGCTCGGCATTAAGGTGCAGTGCAGCCCGGCACAGCCACTGCATGTAATGGAATGGACAAGGCTTCTTCCCATGGCCAGTTGGTCTTTACAGTGAGAATGATCTTCAGGTCTGCAAAATCAAGACCTGTGCTTCCATTCTGGCTCTGTGCCCAGTCCTGTCTTTGTAAGACAAATCCCTAAACATCATTAACTGTACCAAAATGCTGAAGCGTTTCTGTCACAACTACCTCTCTTTGACAACAGTTGCTTTATTGTTGTCAACTCTCGTGTCTCCCTTTTAGTTTTTGCCTCCTTCCTTTTTTATCCCCTCCATTTGCCTTCTAGGTCTTCTCCTCTCACCCCTCATACTTTCCCAGGGTTTTCTTTCTGAGTTCTTTCTTCTTCCTCTGCCACTTCTTTCTTGCCTGGGGCTCTCACTGCCGTGGTTCCTGATACTGGAGATGAGTCTGGACAGCACATCTCTCTTTATCCGTGCTTTGGGTTCCCCGTGCTTTCACATATGTGCCACATTTATGCTTTCCATTCAGTTTCTCCTTTGCCCCTGTTAACAAGGCGTAGGCTGTATGTCTGCAGGCCTGCTGCCTTCTGTTTGCCCACCCCTATTTACTAACTGCAAACCTAATAGCATCCCTAGCCCTAAGCAGTCTTCTCTAGCTGACCTTCATCCCAGTATTACTCAGACATATAAAAATTAGTTAGAATCACATATTTCAATGAACAAGCCAGCCAGCAGATTGTGTAAACTGTGAGCTATGCACCTACAGAAATACAATCTCAGACCATTAAAACTGCATACTTTGTGTCTGGTTTAGAATTTGTATATAAATGTTGTACAGAGAGATTTTATTAGAGCTTAGTGAACCAAAGTCTGGTCTTGGATTTTCATGGTTCAGGAGTTATTGGTTTGAATGCACTACAGGGGTTAAGAAGAAAGAATAAGTTTAAAATCATGTTGTGGAAACTCCTGATGAATTATATACAGCCTGTTTATCAGATTACTGCCATCATTGTAAGACAAAATGACGGTGAAAATACACTCAGTGAAGAATCCTATGTTAGGAAAAAATTGATTAATCTACTAAATGTTCTTCCAAATATTTTAGCAGAGTAAGACATACACAAAATAGACCTTTGGAGGAACACCAGTAGAAGGACATTGCTATGAACTAGAGGAGCTCTCACTCACAGTCTGTTACTTCACATTGTGGTGCTGGTGCTGTTGAGTTCACATAGATGGTATGAAAATTGTGATGAATGTCTTTAGTGGGTTCCTCAACTGAAGTTGTATTTCTCTCTATTTGTGAACAAAAATAAACAGCAATAGTTGTGCTGTCTGAGTTGTAGAGTTTCTTCACCTCAAAAATAGTCAGCATGGGCTTGCAGAAGGGCATCATTTCCCAAGGCAACTTGTTGAGTCAGCTGCTGCTTTCCTGCCAGTTTTGTGTCTGAACTCTTAGTTACTGCTTTCTAGGTTATTAGAGACCAGCAATGAGGGGTGATGTGTTACAGATGTTTTGCTGGTTTCAAAAATGGATGGGCCCAGTCATAAAAAATGCTGTGATACTGCTAGCACTACTGCCACAGGACCAGTGCCTCTAAGGACAGGCTGTTTTGCTTCTACCTTGCCTAACTCCAACAGGAATATGCAAGAAAGCATCAGGCATCCTGGATGTATGCACTTCAGCCACTATGAGTATGTGCTGTGCTGCTCTAAGAGTTTGGTACCCCCACAGTCATGTTCAAACCATTCTGTTTGTGCATACTAGTGTCCAAACTCATAAAATGGCAGAAAACAGCTCTATCATTGCTAACAAAGGAGAGAAATATTGGCTGTCTGAAAAGAAAACATCCTGAAATCCTAGAAATTGTATATCTAAGACAATCATAAAATCTTTGATTCAGAGATAAGTGATAAGCGTCTTTCCATTAAACCCAGTGAGTATTTAAAATAGTGTTGAATCAAATAAGGGGTGATTCAGCCCAAAACTGTTAAACTCTTCCATTTCTTTCCATTTTATTTCTGCATAGCAGTTGGTCTTGTGCATGCAAATAGTGGCAACTGAAAATTGTATTACTTCTTTTGCCCTTGCAGTAGAACTTAAACTTTCTTTGTGTATCCCCATCTTCTCTTTAATTCTTCTTTTTCATTAGGAAGAGACTACTGAGACTTCTAGACTCACCTGTTAGCTTTCTAATTAAGCTAGGTTCTGCCAACATCTTCTGTCAGCAACAAAACAGAGGTAAACTTGTCTGAGACAGTTTTGGCTTTGTTTTTTGGCTTGGGTTTTTTGTTTTTTTTTTCTTGGAATTAAGTAACTATCCCTTGTCCAGTGAAGCATTCCCTTTTCACTTACACAAGTGTCTGTAGCACTCAAAGGTGGATGTCTGAGCCTGAAGCAATCTGTTTACTGCTCTGGCTTTCCACAAGAATCATGGAAAACTGCTGATGTTGCTTATAGTAATTGTGTGAAGGAAATCCAGATGCTAATGGTCAGTTGCTCTCTGTGATTTCCTTTCTAGACTATACCTCTTGAATTCTTTCCCCAGCTCCCATACAGAGGCATGGCCAAGTTTAATCTGCATCAGGTACTTAAAACACCTGTTTTCCCTCTCAACTTCATAGCTCTATCCTGGAATAGTCTCTCGCGTGCTGAGCACCCTTCTCCTCACACAAGCTTTTCATGCAGTCTTGATGGCTATCATAGAATCATAGAATCATAGAACAACCAGGTTGGAAGGGACCCATCGGATCTTCTAGTCCAACCATTCCTATCTAACACTAAACCAAGTCCCTCAAGACCTCGTCTACCCATGCCTTAAACACCTCCAGGGAAGGTGAATCAACCACCTCCCTGGGAAGCCTATTCCAATGCCCAATGACCCTCTGTGTGAAAAACTTCCTCCTAATCTCTAGCCTAAATCTCCCCTGCTGGAGCTTGAGGCCATTCCCTCTTGTCCTGTCCCCTGTCACTTGGGACAACTTAATTCCTTAATTCCTCAACTTAATTCCTTAATTCCATCAACTTAATTCCTTACCAGAAATTAGACAAGTGCATGTGCATTGACACAGTTTGGTGGCAGACAGGGTAAGTGCTGCAGCTAGGCCCTAGATCAAGGTGGAAGGGAGCTTGAAAGAGTGGGGGAAGCCCAGGAACCCTGGAGGGAGCTTGGCGGGTGTGTCTGGACTGCTGGAAGCCCAGGCTCATACATGGCGGGGCAGGGGGCGGAAGGTGGGGGGCACTTCCAGAAGCCACCACAGGAGATTTAAACAATCTTCAGGGAGCTCCATGACCAGGAGCATGCAAACAAGGGTACACTCAAACAGTTTGCAAGATCAGTTCTCAAAGGCAGGGTACACAGTTCTGGTGCTCAGGAGGTAAGCTTGGTCAGTGAGAGAGAGGCCAGCTATGGTGTCCACCCAGTGAAATGCTGCATCCTCTGCACCTTCCAGAAGGGACTTGTCAGTTCAGATGGAGTTCCCAGGAAAGCACGCAGCCATCCAGGTCTCAGGCTGAATGAACTGCCACCAGCTTGTACTGGAAACAGAGAGCACAAAGGGCAATGGCTGCATAAGGTGCAAGCAGGTGGACTGCCTCCTCAGTTTGGTGGCAGAGTTGAAGGAGGTAGTAGTGATGCTAAGGGACATCAGGGAGAGGAAGCTAGAGACTGACTGGAGGGATCACACCCTGATCTCCAAGGCACAAGAGAAAACACAGGTAAGAGCCCAGGATCAAAAGGATCTGGCATCTTCCCTGCCTAAGGTTGCAGGCAAGGGCTCAAAAGGAGGTAATGAGTGGAAGCGAGTCTACTGATGGGGTGAAAAATCAACTCCCTCCTTGCCTGCACCACCCCAGGAGTCTCTCCACAACAGATTTGGGACTCTCTATGTGGAGGATGGACCAGAGGAAAACAAGGAGGAAGATCCACCCACATCAAAGCAGGGTCAGATACCAAAATGGTGTAAGTGCTGCATTGCCATGACTTCCACAAAGACGGATAGAACAGTCATAGTTATAGGAGACTCACTATTGAAGTGGACAGAGGATCTAGTATGTCAAGCAAACCCCACTCACGGGGAAGTCTGCTTCCTCCCAGTAGCCTGGGTAAGGGATGTGGCCAGGAAACTTCCCAACCTGGTGAGATCTATAGACTATTACCCATTACTACTGCTCCATGTAGGAGGGGATGAAGCAGTAGTGCATACCCCAGGGGAGATTTAAAGAGATTTTTAGGACCTTGGGATGGAAACTGAGGGAATATGGCGCCCAGGTGATTTTTTTCTTTACATCTTCCAGTTACAGGTGGTGACATAGCACAGCTTACATGGATACAGTCAATTAATAAATGGCACCGTGGCTGGTGTCACTGCAATAACTTTGTGTTTTTTGATAATAGAATGGCCTACACAGCACCAGGACCACAGGCTTCAGATGAGAGTCAGCTTTCTCAGAGGGGAAGAAGGGTCTTTGCCCAGGAGCTTGCAGGGGTTGTAGATAGGGTCAAAATTAAGAGAAGAAGAACCAAGAGGAATCTTGTGGTTGGTGTATCCTACAGGCCACCTGATCAAGGAGAACCAACCAATGAAGTCTTCTTCCTCCAGCTAAAACAGGCTTCATGCTCGCAAGCTCTCATCCTACTCGGGGACTTCAACCACCCCAACATATGCTGGAAAAGTGTCACAGCAAGCTGTAGGCAATCCAGGAAACTCCTGGAGTGCACTGAGGATAGCTTCTTAGTCCAACTGATAGAGACCCCCACATGAGGAGATGCAATATTGGACCTGATGGTCACCGATACAAGTTAACTCATCAGTGATATTAGGATTGGAGGAAGCCTGGGCTGCAGTGATCATGCACTTGTGGAGTTCAAGGTCTAGAGGTATATGGGACAGGTGAGGAGTAGACTCAGGACACTAAATTTCAGGAAAGCAGAATTCTTCAATGAATTATTCAGCATGATCCCCTGGGACATGGTCCTTGGGGACAAGGGAGCAGAACAGAGCTGGAAAATATTCAAGGATGCTTTCCATAAAGCGCAAGAGCGTTCAGTCCCTGTATGTAGGAAATCAGGCAGAGAAGGGAAGACATGAGTGTGTCTGAGTCGAGTCCTGCTGGTAAACTCAAGAAGAAGAGTGCACAGGCAGTGCAAACAGGGACGAGTAGGCTGGGATGTGTATAGGAATGCTGCCTGGTTGTGTAAGGATGAGATCAGGAAGGTCATGGCACAGCTGGAGCTGAACTTCACAAGGGAAGTAAAAGCTAGTAAGAAAGGCTTATACAGGTACATCAAGAGGAAGGTCAAAGAGAACATACCCCCACTGATGCTTGGAAATGGTGACCTTGTATCATCAGATGAGAAGGCTGAGGTACTTACCTTTTTTGCCTCAGCCTTCACTGATAACTGCTCTCCTCACCCCTACGCCAGGGGGGTAAATTCCCTCCCACTGTAAAGGAGGATCAGGTTCGTGACCACCACAGGAACTTGAACTTGAACATATATAAATCTATGGGACCTGATGACATGCATCCCAGAGTCCTGAGGGAATTGGCAGATGTGGTTGCCAAGCCAATCTCCATGATATGTGAAAAATCATGGCAATCAGGTGAAGTCCCTGGTGACTGGAAGAAGGGTAATGTTGTCCCCATTTTTTAGAAGGGCAGGAAAGATGACCCTGAGAACTTCTGACCTGTCAGCCTCATGTCTGTGCCTGGGAAGATCATGGAACAGATCTGCCAAAACAGATCTGCCAAAGCACATGGAGGACATGGAGGTGATTAATGGTGGCCAGCATGGCATCACCAGGGGCAAATCCTGGAGTACTGTGTACAGTTCTGGAATTCTCAATGTAAGAAGGATACAGAGCTGTTGGAATGGGGCCAGAGGAGGGCTACAAAGATGATCTGAGGGCTGGAGCACCTTCCATATGGGGACAGGCTGAGGGAGTTTGGACTCTTCATCCTGGAGAAGAGAAGACTCCAAGGAGATCTTATAGTGATGTTCCAGTACCTGAAAGGAGCCTACAAGAAAGCTGGAGAGGGACTATTCATAAAGACTTGTGCTGATAGGACGAGGGGGAATGGGTATAAACTGGAGAAGGGTAGATTTAGACTAGACATTAGGACTAATTTCTTCACCATTCTTCAGACATTGGAACAGGTTACCAAGGGAAGTTGTGGCTGCCCCATGCCTGGAGGTGTTCAAGGCCGGGTTGGATGGGACCTTGGGTATCCTTATCTACTAGGATCATAGAATCACCAGGTTGGAAAAGACCCACTGGATCATCGAGTCCAACCATTCCCACAAATCTCTAAATCATGCCCCTCAGCACCTTGTCCAGCCATCCTTTAAACACCTCCGGGGAAGGTGACACAAGCACCTCCCTGGGCAGCCTGTTCCATTGCCTAATGACCCTTTCTGTGAAAAAAATTTTCTTAATGTCTAGTCTGAACCTCTCCTGATGTAGCTTGAGGCCATTCCATCTTGTCCTCTCCCCTGTCACCTGGGAGAAGAGGCCAGCTCCCTCCTCTCCACAACCTCCTTTCAGGTGGTGGAAGAGAGCAATAAGGTCTCCCTTCAGCCTCCTATTCTCAAGGCTAAACAACTCCAGCTCTCTGAGCTGCTCCTCGTAAGATCTGTTCTCCAGCTTTGTTCCTCTTCTCTGGGCTCACTCCAGAGCCTCAACATCCCTCTTGTGGTAAGGGGCCCATGGCAGGGGAGTTAGAACTAGATGATCTGTAAAGTCCTTTCCAACCTTAACTATTCTATGATTCTGTGTGGGAGACTGGTTGGGTGGTAGTTGCTCTTTATGATAACTTCCAATGAGAGGAGGATGTGTTGGACAAAGTTCTGAATCACCTGCAGTCTGACTATGTGTGGAGACACCTTCAAAAATACAGCTGTTCATGGGTAACCTTATGTCTCTGAGTGGCCCTCAAATGTGACAAATTGTCAGGAGATTTCAAACTCGGTATAAGCTGTTACATTTCAGGTTATGTCTTAAAATCAGTAGAACGTCCCTGTTTCCTCTGTACTCTGCACTGATGAGACTGCACCTCGAATACTGTGTTCAGTTCTGGGCCCATCACCTCAATAAGGATGTTGAGACTGGAGCAAGTCCAAAGAATAGTGACTAAGCTGGTGAAGGGGCTGCAGAACAAGTCTTACGAGGAGTGACTGAGAGAGCTGGGGTTATTTAGCCTGGAGAAGAGGAGGCTGAGGGGAGACATTATTGCTATCTACAACTACCTGAAGGGAGGTTGTGGAGAGGAGGGAGCTGGCCTCTTCTCCCAAGTGATAAGGGACAGAACAAGAGGGAATGGCCTCAAGCTCCACCAGGGAAGGTTCAGGCTTGACATAAGGAAAAAATTCTTCACTAAAAGGGTCATTAGGCAATGGAACAGGGAGGTGGTTGACTCACCTTCCCTGGAGGTGTTTAAGGTGTGGGTGGATGAGGTACTGAGGGGCGTGGTTTAGGGATTGGTGGGAATGGTTGGACTCAATGATCCAGTGGGTCTCTTCCAATCTGGTGATCCTATGATTCTATGATTCTATTCGGCAAAGTACTGAAGTGCTTCTATTTGACATTAATGCGATGTAGGTACTGAGTTAAGGAGTTTAGTGCAGTCAAGATTTTAATTAAAACATGTTTTTTCAGTAATGTGGCTCAGATAAAATCAAACTCTTGGACAACTTCAGTAAAGAAATATTTCCAACAATATTTGTAAATATATGGTGTAATTTGCTTTGATTTTTAGTGCATCTGCCACCCTTAATATATTTTCTTGTCTTCAATACATTAGAAAAACACTGAAAAATAGATTTTGAAAGAGTATTCTATTGCCTCAGTTAATTTATTCGAGTTTATCATTGCTTTAGTTTCTTTTGCAAGAATCAAATACATGAGATTTTTCAGTGTGTTGATGAATGCTAGCTTTCAGTTAGAAAGTAATTATACCAGAGATAAGACTTTTCAGCTTGCAAGTGTACTTTACCTACAGGAAATATGCTGCAACTTTTTCCTCCATGATATGAAGCTAACTATATTTTTTTTTACAAAAACTATTGTAGGGGATCAAATTTTCAATAGTTCCTTGAAGCTTATGAAATTGCTAGAAAATAGGATTTTTCTCTCACAAGTTTAACACAGGTATTGAAGAATCCCTCCCTATATCTCCAGACAGATGGAATTACATGAAAGACAGAAAAGATAAGGAATTTATTCCCTGTTAGTTGAGAAAACTAGTCCTTTGGTTAAAATGCTAACATGATAAAACTTGTGGGAAGATTCAGTAAGAACCTAGTAAGTCATCAGTGATCAGTAAGAATCCCTCCTGTGATTTTCCTCCTTTATCTTTTGAGGAAAAGGAACATTTGTTATATTTGTTCATAGACACCTTTCAGTTACAGTCCCTCAAGCTCCAACTCTTTCCCATGGAAAGGATGCAGGACAGACTTGCAAAACTGCATAGGCTTGTTACTGGAGGAAATGTGCATCTAGCAGTAACAAAGTGATTTTATTCTTTCTGCATCCTCCTGAAGAAGGTAAATTCCCTTACATAGTACTTGGAGGTGGGATTCCGGGGAGATCAGATTTGCCACATTTTGTCTGTGACTCCAGGAGTGACCTCTGGCTGAGCAGAAGGCTCTGTGGTACTCGTTCTCCACAAACCACAAACACAAGAACTACAGGTCACTATTGGAGTTAGTGAGACTCAGGGTGTCTCCTGTAGTCTTATTTGACATGCTCACCACATTGGTTGAAAGAGTTTTTATTTTATTTCACTGATGCTTTTTAATCATTTAGTAAAGCAGAACAACAACAGCAAGGTCCATTCAGGCTGTGAAATTCCCTGTCTCCATACACTCTTCCCTACAGGACCTGGAGAGGAGTGTTCCCTCAAACGTGCCTTTGGATGCTTGGCTTTTGGTTTGAAATAGCTCTGACTCTCTGCAACGCTGATTTTCTTAGCAGTCGGCAGGAAGAAATGCTTGTTAGGAGGATAATTTCTTTTTGGGGGAGATGCTCTATTTTGCTTTAAAGTCTGATTTTCTAGAGAGTTTTGGAGGGGGAAAGAAGTATGTCCAGGGCCAGCAAGTTTGCAGTCCTTTTGCATATATTGTAAGGCCTTGGTAAGACGTCCTTCCTTCCGTCAGAGGCATTGTATTTGCAAGCAGTTCTGTTGCACATCATCCATTAGGAGATCCTGCACAGTCTGGCTTTTCTGTGATTCCCAGAAAGCATTGAAAAAAGGCATTTCCTAGAGATGCTGCCATCCAGAATTTTTTCCTAATTAATTCTGGGCCCAAAGACTCGAGAAGAGTGAGAAGACAGTATTCCTCATCAAGGGAAATTAAAACCAAATCATAGTAGCAATAGTAACAAGAAAGGAAGGGAGCAGTGGGGATTGTCAGCTGTGCTTGCAGTCCTCTTACCTGTTCATCCTCCACTCTTACTGCTCCTGTGGCTTGTGATAGTATGTAGGGTCCCACTACCCACATGAGGGTCAAGCATGCAGTGTTAGACTCATGAGCAGTTAGCAATCTGAGTGCTGTGTTATGCTGAGGCAATTAAAAATCATATCCCATTAATCTCTGAGGATTGGTGACACTATTATTTCAAAAAAAAGCATGAGTTATTGTATCCTATCAAACAGGAAGGTACATATGAACTACCAGGGAGGAAACAATTGATGTCAAGTCATAATACTGGTAAGTTCATTTCTAGTGAATGCCAATCATCCAGCCAGGTTTGCTGTAGAGAGAGAGGGCAAATTCGGGACAGAATATAATCCCTACTATCAAATGGTAATTATGAGAGCAAATACTTGCCTGTATTTATGCTGAACTAGATGCTGAGCAGGAAATCCTACTGTAAAGAATGTTGCCTAGGAAATACAGAGAACTGCAGCATCTCATAGCATCTTTCTTAACAATATAAATGAGAGGTACTCTGCTTTTACAAATGCATTCATTTCTAAGCCAGACAAAGAAAGAAGCATCTGAGGTGTTAACTGTGTCTCTGAGGTAAATAAGCAGGTAACAGTAAAATAAATTCTAAATATAGAATCATAGAATCATAGAATCACCAGGTTGGAAAAGATCTATCGATCATCGAGTCCAACCATTCCTATCAATCACTAAACCATGTCCCTCAGCGTCTCGTCCATCTGTCCTTTAAACAGCTCTAGGGAAGGTGACTCAACCTCCTCCTGGGCAGCCTGTTCCAGTGCCCAATGACCCTTTCCATGAATTTTTTTTCCTAATATTCAGCCTAAACATCCCCTAGCGGAGCTTCAGACCATTCCCTCTTGTTCTGTCCCCTGGCACTTGGGGTCATCAGCCATTCTCTGTTGTCTGGGCTGTGGGCCTACCCTTGATTTTCTTTCCATTCCAGCTAAGATCCCACTACAAGGTGCTGAACTCCCACTTCTGATCAAGATTAGCCGCCTGGAGGAACCAAACCATACCCCCAAGATCAGGTCTAAACTCTGGCATCTGCTTGCTGTGCATCAGGGACAACAGCCTGTCACCTCTTCACACTGAGCTCAGTTTCACCTTCCAGTTCTTCCTCTGAATGCCTCATGCATAATTTTACTAGATACATTTTACCATGATCTGGGACTGAGCTGAAATCTTTGTTTCCTGCCAAGAATGTTGAGAGGATAATACGTATCCAAGCAGTTTGCATCAGTGCCATAGCATCCAAAATGCTCTGTAGAAAGCTAACACAATATTATTTGTATGTTCTCTGGGCAGGAAGACAGACAGATCTTCCAGTGGATGCACTGAAGTAAATAACAAATTATGCTACGTATGCTCAATGATGGGACTTTTAGATCAGGCTAAAGGGAAAAAAACACTCCAGGTTGAAAAGTTAGGGGAGCATTAAAAGTACATACAGAAGAAAAGAGTGTATTCTTGACAATGGGGGAGTGGATCGAGATCAGAGGTCTGGGCTCCTTGCCACAGTCTTGGACGGCCTGGTCTGAAGGTATGTCCCTGCCCATGAAGGTCTGAAAGTATGTCCCATGGCAGAGTGGTTGGAACTATATGATCTTTAAGGTCCCTTCCAACCCAGACTATATGATTCCATGATATGATTCCATCCTTTCTTCCCTCCCACTGTTTGTCTGTG
The DNA here is from genome assembly GCA_033558105.1 of Coccyzus lansbergi. Taxonomy (NCBI): domain Eukaryota; kingdom Metazoa; phylum Chordata; class Aves; order Cuculiformes; family Coccyzidae; genus Coccyzus; species Coccyzus lansbergi. The sequence continues at coordinate 570,185 of JAUMJK010000892.1, forward strand.
TAGCTCCCAGAAGCTTCTAGGCAGGCTCGGTCTCAAGTGCAGCAGTGAACGTGCTTTATCTTAGTCGTTGCTTCTAAGGCACATGATAAAATTGCTTCCTATATGTATATACAAAACCACTTCACAACCTTCAGGAGGCTTTGTGGAGCAAGAAAAAGGGATAAATGCAGAATGCTTCAGGAATGTGTGGGAGGAGTGGAGTTCCCAGCTGGTTATTAATCCACTCGCAGGACAAGGCTCTTGCTGAAGTTTAAAATTAGATTAAAATTAGAAGAAATATGGTTTTGTTTTGTTTTAAAATAAAAAGGAATTTTATCCCGACCCAGTGGTCTGGCTGCAGCCTCAGTCCCCACCCGTACAGGACCCAGACCCCCAGTGTGGGTGGGGCTCGGCAGAGCTCCACAGGCAGAGACTCAGAGGGGCTCGACTGGCTGGTTTGAGGCTTTTTTGCCTGGTAGCCACTGAAACCCATGCCGATTTGTCTGCAGGACAACTCCTCATGCGTAGGCAGAGCCCAGGGTTGTTGTCAGGGGTATTTTGGTATGCATATTTCCCCTCTTCATTGTCCCTATTCTTTTCCTGCTTGGCACCCCAGGTTATATATCAAGAAAGATTAAATGCAATGGAGCTTTCTACTGGAGGATTCTGAAGGTTTATTTCCCTGCAGACAATCTTTTGAACAGATATAGTGACTGCTTCAAGAGGGAAAAAAGAAAACCTCCTTTCAAAACTCCTTTATTTTTGAGGTTCTATTAAAGGATGAGGCTCCTCTGTGCTCTTTTCTGTGCTCATGCATAACACAATGGGATACCCATCAGATGGCATAGAACTGATAGGTACAAGCAAAAAGCATCTTCAGCTTTCCTCTCAACAATGTTTGTAACTCTGAACAAGTCAGAGTTTTTCTTTTTCTCTCCCCAGATTATTCCAGATACCTGTCTTGTATAAATAAAAGTAAGTAATTCATATTCTGGGATACTGGAAATAACTAGGGAATTTTTCCATCAGGTCTCTTTTTTGATTTAGGCATTATTCCCCAGTCTTTTCCCCTCTCTTTGGCTTGCTTATTTGTCACCAAGAGTCTTTCCCTTCCTATCCATCTAGGAAAAAAATAAGCAGAATACCAAATGATGAGGCTCGGTATCATGTGAACCTTTGTAATTCCTTCACTTTTAGGATGAAGAAAAGCACTTAACAATTCCATGCAGTGTTGAGTCATTTAAATTGTTATCTTTGCATGGGGTCATATGGCTGCTGCTCCAGTCTGGAAGGGACCAGGTGCAATGGGGCACCACCGTCTCTTGTCAAGTGGGCACAAGGGGTGGGGTGACAGGAAGCAAGCCTTGTTCTCCCACCAGCAACATCCCTGGTAGGTTTGTGTACCTACATCTGCATATGCAAACACCACAACACTTGAGCTCTTCTTAAAGGGCTGAGCAACCGCTCTTTTTATGTATTCAATTCCAGTGGTGTATTCTTCTCTTTTTTTCATGCCTTTTTTAGTTGCGGGTTGTGGGGTGACAGACAATTCTGATTCCTAACAGTGGTCACAAACCCATCTCCCAAATAAACCAGACCAGGGCAGACAGCAAAAATATATTGATTTCTTCATTTTATTTATTAGAACAGGGTTTTAATGATGATTTTTCACAAGAAGGGCATAAACAAGTGAAATTGACATGACAGCTCTACATGCCACTGCACATTCCTAATGCGGCATTTATACATGGATTAATGAATTCTTTCACTTCCACTAGCCAATTACTGCCATAAAGTGCCCGTGGCTGCACAGAGTGGCCATTCCTCTGCAGTACATGTGTGTAGGGTAGCCCATTCCATTCACTTCCGCAGAAAGGGAATATTGATGAGAGGTTTGGGGTCACCCACCTTTTCTATAAATATTATTCACTTTTTGTCTTTCAAAGCAGGTGATACTTCTCAATTTTGTGTTTTAGTTAGAGTCCGACCATATGTTCTTGCTTGTTTTGGATGCAAGACAAGTGCAAAGGTTTTATGTGTATGTAGTCCATTAAAGTTTCTGTGATAGGACTCTGCCCTCTAGCAGAGCTCCTTACATAACAACTGGCCATCCCAGATAAAGCTCGACTCTGTTACCTCAAAGGTGTTACTGTAACTTAGTGACAGACTGTACCCTACCTGTCAGAGAATTTATGCTGTTCCCCTTATTACATCAGACACACAGAAAACGTTTAGAGCCAACAGGAAAAATAGCAGTTTGATTAGGGGAAGTAATTGAGCTGTGTAAAAAAGCAGAAGTGACAAAAGATAAAGTAAATTGCTCAGAGAAACTTGAGGAAAGAATCTTCATTTTCCTTCCAGAAAGTTGGCAGTGATGAGTGTTTTGTGCCCTTGGCATCTCTCTTGGAAAGTATCCGTGATTTAATGCATGCAAAAGGCAAAACAGCTGAGATACAAAGAAGCTGGGAGAGAAGCAAAGCTAAAGGTCTACAGCTAGACTGGATCTGTGCCTGTTTTGGCCGTACAAATACCACTATCACTGTCCCATCACTGCTATAGTCAAAGCAACCCCTTCACCTCTAAGCACGAGAAGATCTTCTGTCATCTTTTGTTCTTCATTTATCCAATACAAGGCTAACCAAAATGTCTTACTTGAGGGTTCAGGTGTGCTTCTGGCTGCATTAGGTTTGTGAGATCAGAGTATTCCAGCTGTGCTGAACACAAAGACCTTTGTAGAGTGTTAAGTTCATGAGACAGAGACCGTTCTCTGTCTGTTACAGAATCTGGTCCAGAATTATTAACATGTAATAAAAGTTTATAGATAATGTTACCATTTCGTGGTGCTATTTACAGCCAAGTAAATACCAGTGTGCCTACTGCTTGCCCCTGAGCCAGCTGCTGATTGATGCTGGCTTGAAAGGAGAGATCTGATAGCTCAGCATAGGCCAAGGCAAAACGAGACAAATGAGTGTTGGCAAATATGGGAACAGGGAAAAATATGAAGACAACAGTAAGATTAGACGTGTACCAAGTGGCTTTAAAATGTTAATTACATTGTATATATGGTCAAGCATGAAGTTACCCCTACATAATCATTCAGTGTATTTCAAGCATCATAGTCTAATGATGGAGCAGGTGGGCCTCTCCTAGCTTTTGCAAACAAGGTATGGTGTATATGTTGCATGGTAATCTTCAGAAGCTGAGGCATATGTTGTCACTGAGTAAGTTCATTTTTTAGAGACAGGTTGGGTAGCTTTGTGACTTCTTGTAGAAGCTGAGAATTTCTGAATTAAATAACTATTTGGAGTAAGCCCATCGAGTAGTGCTTCAGGAACCTGGTACTGTTTGTTTCTATTGTAGGAAGTACCAAAAAAATCCAACACTAGACAGGTGCAGACACAAAAATACTGATCGCATCAGACCTTCACCTTAACCTGTGTCACATCAGATGTGATACTTGTAGAAGTCTGCATAATTTCAGGAAAGCTATCTCATCTTGCCCTGTTCCTTGTATTTGCCAAAAGCTTTCTCCATTATAACACTGCCTTTGATGCTTCCAACTTGCTATTTACTGCATCTCACAAGAGCAGAAGTGCTTCTGTGCTTGTATCATCACATTTGAATTTTATTTTAAAAATGGTAACATCATTCTCTTGTTTCATGTTTTATGCCCATCCTGTTCTTAGGAAGATCAGGCATTCAGTTATGGTACACACTATGTGTATTTATCCTGCTCAAAATATTCCTGGTTTTAACAAATCCAGAAGCCCCTGTGTTAGATCGGGACACTATTGTGCTTAGAGCTGCACAGATAGAACAAATCCCTTATAGAAAATTGTGAGCTAAGGATCACATGCTACATGTGAGCTACGAGTTTGCAACCCAGCATGTCATCAGGTATGCTGTTTGAATTTGGTTTGGAGATTGGGTAAAGTATCTTTTAGCACATGCCCAAACTTAGAATGAAATGGCACCTGACTGCATTATTTTCTGGACTGAGGGATGCAAATGTATTGCTACTCTGAAAGTAAGTGCATTTTTCTTCTTTTAATGTCACCTGGATCACTTCATTTTAGTCTCTTCATTATCTCATCTGAAAAATGAGATATAATAATTATACATGAGATATAATAATTCCTAGCTGTGCTGCCACATTTACTGTTTGTAACTTCTGTTGAGATGCTGTAACACAAGACTTTTTTGAAATTAAAAAATTACTTCTTCCACTGAAAGGGTCATTAGGCAATAGAACAGGCTGCCCAGGGAGGTTGTTGACTCGCCTTCCCTGGAGGTGTTTAAAGTGTGGGTGGATGAGGTACTGAGGGGCATGGTTTAGAGATTGGTGGGAATGGTTGGACTTGATGATCTGGTGGATCTCTTCCAACCTGGTGATTCTATGATTCTATGAAGATGGTAATGCTTTGATTTAAGAACTGCCAGGGTACCTGCAGGGTCAAAGTATTTGGCAGCTACTGAAATTGTTTTCCAACTGCCCAGGTCTCTTTAACATATGAATTATAGTGGTGAGTAACTATATTCTTTTCAACTTGTGTCATCTTGGATCTTTTCTCAGGTCAGACTGAGACACTACTGCTCACAATGAGTAGTTACCATACTCCATAAAAAGTCTAATTGATTTCAGAAGGGCTTTCACTGTTGTACTATTCATTGTTAAATAAAGGAATAAATATCACAGTCTGGCTCTATACAATGAAAGCAATAGAAACTGGAGGGTGGAGAGTGGGAATTACAGAGACAAGGAAATCTTTCATTTAAAAAGATGCAAAGAAAATGTGATTCATTTGAATGTCTTAACTCCATAGAAAACCTTTCACTGGCAAATTATAGAATATAGTATAGAAGCTGGCATCTGTAGTAAAGCAGAATTTAGAAAACTCATTCCAAATGAGAATATAAATAACTTGTCTGCTGTGTTTTACCCAAACACCAGGAGTTCAAGTAAAGTATGACTTTAACCATTGAAAAATTCCAAGATTGAAAAGATATGGTGTTTCTGGGAGTCAAGCTGGGGTTTGTTTGGATTTTTTTTTTTTGCATTAATTTTACAGGTAGGTCTTTTAGAAGTTATGTAATACACTGGCAACGCAACTTCAGAGCTATTTAAATATATGGTATTCATTTTGTGGGCTTAAACACTGAATAAGTGCAGAATAACACCTGCATCAATAGCATTTTATATCTGTAAATATTTGTGTGTCTACTAGTCTGCTCACTTTCTGTCTCACTGCTTGTTCTGGGCTATGGTTTTGTGCTGCACAATCTAGCTGGCACTGCAGAGCAACGGTGTGCTGATCTGGGTGCATTCTGCAGTGCTGGAGATGTAGTTTCCTCCTGTATCTTGCTATCCAATTCAAAAGGAGTGTTTGATGGTTGAAGTGGAGGAAGACTTCTTTCAGACTTCTTTCACTAGTGCCTTGACCTTGAGGTAGTCATTCAGAGCTCTGCAAGGCCAGACAAAATCCTCCTTGTACTTAGAGTGGCAAGCAGCATTTTACATCAAGTTGGCTGGCATTACTGCAGTGTGATGCAAAGAAGTGGGAAAGCACCCCACAGCTGCATATGCAGTGTGTTTTTCATTTCAACAGTCAGATACTTGTAAAAGAAAATTAAACTGTGTGCTGTGCTCTTTCAGACCAGAATAGAGGTCATACCAGGAAGCTGCAAAAAGCAGTGGTACCTATACAGGTTGGTATGATATACAGGTGGTTGATTCACCTTCCCTGGAGGTGTTTAAGGCACCAGTAGATGAGGTCCTGAGGGACATGGTTTAGTGTTTGATAGGAATGGTTGGACTCAATGATCTGGCGGGTCTCTTCCAACCTGGTGATTCTATGATTCTATGATTCTACGATACTTTTTCCTCCCATCCTGATGCCATCCCCACACTGTCTTTCACAATCCAATTATTCCCCTACTCCACACACAAAAAGCAAAATGTTGCCATTCATATCTGTTATTGACTGTTAATTCTGATCTGGACCTTAATACTCTGGCAGCTACAACATGCATGCAATAGGAGTGTCAGGGCAGTATTGCTTCTCCCTAGTATGCACCAAGAAAAGTTGTCCCAGATACTGATCATGCTCAAACAAACTGTATTTGGCCACCTCTGTATCAGTTGTTGTAGAAAGCCCTGTTAGAGTGGAAGATTAATTGGAATTGTTTCTGGGCACAGTGTAGCTTCTCTCTTGTTTTGGTGGTGCCCATAGAGAAAACCAATAAGCCATGCACCTTGGTCCTGCAGTTGGATTTTCTTCAAAATGCATTTCACAGTGTTGATTTTGGTGGGAGTTATAGATGCTCACTTTATCTGAAAATAAACAATATGCTTAGGAGCAGCCTTGGAAAAGCATTTGGCTGATGTTTACCATTGCCTGTTTCCTATAATTTCTGATGAAGAGCATTGAAGAAAGTAAGTTGTAGCAGACTGTCTCATAAAAGGGAAAAATTAAAGCATGGGTAATTTTTATATGGGCATGTAAATCAGACTTTTGATCGTGTTTGTGATTTTTCTATATAGCAGGTAAAGTAATAATAATTTTCGAGTACAAACCCTGAGCCTAATCAGTCCCTTTGTGACTGTAAGCCAAGTTCAGCTTTCAGTTACATGAAATTCAGTCTGTTTATAATTAATTTTTCAATAGCACAAGACACTATTAACAATATTGGACATAAACCTCAAATGATCCATATTTTTCCTATAATAGAAAAAAAACCAAAGCACCTGAGGGTGCTTAGCTGCTGAGGTTTCCGCCATTTGAACTAGCAGAAGTCCTAATGCATATTATTGTTGAGAAAGTCATTTATTTTTCTTCTATAATACTTAGCAGATTAAAGAGAAAGGTTTAATTAGAAAGAAATGGGGAAAAGGAATGTCTTGAGAAAACCCAGGAAGTGAAAAATAAATAAAGCTCAGGCTTCTGGTTTTAAGGAAAAATAGCAGTCAATGGACTTGTGAGGTCTTATGGCTATCACCTCTCTCTCAGTTTATAAATCTACAGAATAAGGTGTTCAAAGTTAAATTCCAGCAGCAGAGCCTCCAAATGTCACACAGTCAAGGTGCTACTGACACAGAGAACATACAGCCACATGCCCAGGTTATTCCTCACTGAGAGATTCAGGAGCTGGGTCTTTCAAGTCTCCCTCTTCGGCATTCATCCAAGATTACTGAGGCTTTGAAAAGCAGGATTGTTCTGAAAGGGGGAAGGCAGTTCCAAGCATTGCATTCGCAATGGTATTACACATGCGTCATCTCCCTGTAATCCATGACCACAAGTTTGCTCACATCACAGACAGTGCTCTTTTCACTAGCTGAGCAGCTGGAGTGGGTGCCAGAGAATTAGGAGGAACTGGACGGCCTTCAAAGTTTCTTCACAAGGACTTCTTAATCAGCTCCCATGCCTCTGTGCTCTCATGTCTGTGTGTCTGATAATTTGCCCTACTTTATGTACACTCTCTTCATCATACAGATTGACTTTTTACTTTCTGCAGCAATTCCTCTCACTTTGCCAGCACCTTGCCATTTTCAGCTTTAATGACTATTGATAGCACTTCATCAGCGATAGCTGCCAATGTATATTCCTCTTACAAGATGTTCACCCTCAGCTTTTGTAATTACAAATTTAGTCACAAACTGATTGAGCAGTTCATTTTCATTTGCTTTTCACATGGAATATATTCTACAAAATTAATAGAACACTGGAAGACTGAAAATGGAGGTGAAGAAGCTTCTCTAGTGTGTATTTGTACTCTAAGCCAGAACGCTCCAACCAAAACAGTTCCCATCTGCCTATTCTTGTTTTTAATACTTTCAATGAGAGAGTTTTTACAGCTTTCTGTAACCAGCTTCCTGTGCAACTGGTCCTCAATCCAGCACCAACATACACTCCCTAACTTGATTTTCTTCTACCATGGGTAATACTTCCCTCCGCAGACTCAGCTACAGGAACCTGAACAACGATCTTGTTGGTGAAGCCAATGCAAAGAAGGCTTCTAATACCTCAGCGTTGTCTGTGTCCTCTGCCACTCAGTCTCATTTCTCAGCGGCAAAATGTTTTTCTTAGTCTCCCTTTCACTGGGGCTGAGCCCTTCCTGTGACCCCCAACACCCCTGCCAGTTTCAATGCAAATAGAAGTTTTGCGTTCTTGTTTGTCACCATGTGCCCTATTCTCACCATCCTGTACCTTTCTTTTTCCTGCATGGCTAAACAGGGGATGCCTGGGCAAGCTCTGTGTTGTCACCTCTTCTCCTGCTCATCTGTAGTCTATCATGTTCTGATTCAAAGTTGGTAAAATGATTTCTGTTTCTCAGATGCTCTGACTGATGCTCAGTTTTAAGCAAAACCTTTTACCAAAAAACATCCCTGTGTAAATGGTTAGTAATAGTAAAGTCCAAAGCTAGCTTCAGACACTTCTCAGTTCAGTTTCAAACTCACCTTGGTGTAAGGGTTATAATTTACAAATTAAGAAAAGCGTTTCCATTTTTTTAAACAGAAACTGGTTGAACAGTGAGGGGGGAAGAGACAGAGTATCAGTCAATGCTCAAAGAACTTTTAAGGGATAAGGGGACTTTTAAGAATAAGGTGACTTTTCACTTAAGTGTTGACACTACAGTAATCCTTACATGAACAAGATTTCTGTCCCTTGAAAATTATCTAGAAAACTGTTTTTAGAGCTGCATCAGGTTACTTTTGTTATTCAATGTGTTGCAACTGTTTGTTGCAAAGAAAGAGATATGAGATTGTCTCTCCTCCCGCCTTTTCTTCTCCCATGCCATAGCTACAAATAAATACTTTGGTGTTGCTCGGTCTCATAGAATCATAGAATTATAGAACAACCAGGTTGGAAGAGACCCATCGGATCATCGAGTCCAACCATTCCTATCAAACACTAAACCATGTCCCTCAGGACCTCATCTACTAATGCCTTAAACACCTCAAGGGAAGGTGAATCGACCACCTCCCTGGGTAGCCTGTTCCAGTGCCCAATGACCCTTTCTGTGAAAAAAAATTTCCTAATGTCTAGCCTAAATCTCCCCTGGCAGAGCTTGAGGCCATTCCTGTCCCCTGTCATCTCACAATATCTTCCATTTTGTGGAATTACCATGTCAGAACTTAAGAGTTGTTATGGTTTGGTGACATATCACAGAAATAACTCTGTTCGCTGTTACAACAGCCTGTCTTGACTAGCTTTAGGCTTTGAAGATGTAATTAGTCTGCATTGCTTGAGCATACGAAATCAGTGATCAGAAGGATGTTGTTAAGTGCATATCTCAACACTTACCAGTTGGGGAAGGTTCAGTAAAAAGAATATTTATGTCTTTTATAATTATTTTGAATGTCTTTAACCTAAATTAACTAGATGTTGACTAGATGACTGCAAATCTGTGGGGCTTCTAGTTTAAGGTTTGATTGCAACCTTACTAAACAGCTGGCAACCTGGTAACTGTTCTGGATATCAGTAAAAGTTGAGTTTCTGTTCAAGTGAAATTGTCTGGGGTTGTTCTTTGCTCTTCTTTAACTGTCAAGGTATCTGTTTTCCCATTATTTATGCAAGAGTAATGCATGAATGCCTAAATCAAGGTCATGACCCTACAATTCTTAGTTACTGTAGACCTACAGAAATTATTGTCCATATCCCAAGGAGCCTAACCAGCCTAGTAGAGAAACCTGAGTGGTTGCAAATTGTCTTCTCAGCTCCTTTTATTTTTTTAATAAGAACTGATTCATAGCTCAGGGAATACTACTCAGCCAACAGTATTTGGAAAGACACTTCTATTTACCTTGCACTGTCTTGCTGCTCTGTGAAACTGCTATCTCTGCTTTGTAACACATCAGTCTATGAACTTTACTTCAGATCTCTAATCTATCCCTAAATTAGATGTTTTTTCCCCCCAGCTAGCTCAATATGCAGCCCTTTCTCCATCAGCTGGCTCCAATTATATGATCCTTGCATGCTATCTCTGAATAAATGTTCTTTGAAGTTACAAATAGAAAGATGCCCTTGGTAACCTACTTTAATACAGTTGCTTCAAATAGGAAGAAGCTGTTAAGGTATAAAGGTTAATTTCACCCACCTCGACTCAAGTTAAGCAAGAATTAATGGAGTGCAACAGATATACTGAGTTTACTACCTCTCAAAACACAGTTTCTCCAAGTTCTTTACCCCTGTAAATACTCGATGATGTTTTCTTTTCTAGCAAAGGATGTGTTCCTTGGCCTAGATTTTTATAAATCTTATGTGTCGGGAATTAGCCTACTGAGAGGAATCTAAGATGTTTAGTATGCTTTTAAAAAAAACACCAAAAAAAACCCCTAACTGTTCAATTTAATTTCAGAGCAGGAGCCCAGCTTTCCTAATGAGTACTAAGTATGCTGAAGAATCGACCTATACCTACTGTGTCAAGCTTGTGGCCAGAGCTCATAGTCAAGCCCAACTTCCTGCTTATCTCTGCTGTTTATATTTTGGCTTTGACTCAGTTCTGACCCAGGAACTGGATTACAGAGGTAGACAATAAGGACTTAAACCTTTATTCCCACAGGAGAATGAATCACATCACTTCATGCAGACTCATCTAAGTCTGGCATGCATCAATTGAACTGCAAAGTCTTAATTAAATGGAAGAACCTTTTGTAATTTTAAATGAAATAGTGCATACCTGAGTTCCAGATCAGATCTTTTGGAGCACTGCTACAACAGTGAATTGGAGGGTATCTTTAAACCCACAATGTCAGTGGTATGCAGCTCAAATAGATCGTGGCACAGTTGACTTTTACAGCACAAGTCCATCATACCAAGATTGACTGTGCATGCAGAGTAATATTTGCTAGACCTAGACATCCATAGCAGTAGCATGTAGCATAGCATATACTGTAGCATAGCAGTCCTTGAGTGCAGGTTCACATCAGAGATATTAATTGTCACCAAACATCAGGCAAGTAATCTGCATTTTGAAGAGTTGCTAATGGCCATTTACATAATTTATGTTTTACAAAGTCCACTGATGCTTATTTGCATAATAGACAGTAGCAGTGCCAAAAGATCCATCGCAGCACATAGTGTCAGCTCTCATGAACTTCTAGTGGGTTTTTTCCCTTTATCGGAGCTCTTATGCCAAAAGGAAATTGGCAGTAATGGATAAATCTCAGAGAAGATTGAGTGCCTGTCAAAGCTTCTGCGCTTGGGTGGAAGCACACAGAAATCAAGCCACATGCTCAATCACCTAAAAAGTTCTCTGCATATGTCCATGGAAATTCTGCACATAGAAACAAGCAGAGATGAACCTTCACATATTCACTCAAGATTATTCAGTTCCCTGATCTGGAGACTTTCATTGCTCCCCACTTACTTGCAGCAACACCCTGCTGCTTTCATATTCTCAAACGTCTTCCTCCTTAAAAACATACATTTTCTCATTACCACCCTTAGCCCCTCGGCATGATCTGTTGGAGAGGTGCTGCAGGTGCCTGGAGAAGGACTTTGGGAACTATCCAGGCTTTGTCACTAGTCTCGCCTGGGCAGTCAAAGCTTGAGCACATCAGTGCAGAGAGAAGCCAGCTGAAGGTTTCAGACCCTTGCGTTTCAATATACTGTTCATTACTTTCAAACGTGGGTTTTTTTTATCATTTTCATGATGGAGTTAAAACTGCAAAAAGTTTTTATCCAATGTGTGGGCTATGTTCAGAAATGCATTTTCTACACGGCAAAGTGGAAGAACCCTGGCTGATGTAGTGTTTAGTAATATTGATACCCTGAAAAAGGGGAAGAATTTATAACCCTCTGTCTGTTATGTACCACAGGATTGACAGACCAGCCAAACTGAGCCCTGGTGATTTTGATGTAGGTGTCGCCCATGAAAACTGGAAAGAACAGTTCACACCCGCCCACAACAGGACTAGGGAATGAGTTCACTGCCAGCTTCAAATAGGAATTTCTTTCCTTTATTTGCTCCACAGCTCAAACACTGATTGAGCATAATCTTCTACACACGCTAACAGTGCTTCATTTAGTAAGACTTTTAGTAGAAAAGTTTATTTTTTACCCCTTGTTGTATACCTTCTTTCCATTTGTGTTGATTTGAGTATGCGTCACCCTGCTGAATGTGATAAGGGTTCATCAGTTTCACTGCATGCTACTAATAAGATAACACTTTTAAGCCATTTGGTGTTTTCACATGAAACATGTTCTTCTTGCCATGGATATTCAGCAGAGCGATGGCTCTAATCATTCTCTCCGTCAATAACTGTCAGCTGTGATAGAAATGGGGTTCTGGTTGGCCGGATAAACCTAGCATTGTGAAGCTGAGGATACGCGTGCTGAATAGTTGCCAAACTGGTGCAGGAGAAAAGACTAATTTGAACTTCCCATACCAGCCCTGAAGCAAGATTAATGCTGTGATGTTTTCCTTTACTGCTCTTGATATTAAGTCTAAAATGATTAATCTGAGATAATATCTTGCAATAGTTCCTTTTGATTTCAGTTCTGACTGAAATGAAACATTGGAAAGATTCAATAAACAAATGCTTCCCACTGATTGATCTAAGGACTAGAACTATGCTTTGGCATTATAACTAACCCTTTTTGCCATCTAGGTCAAAAGAAATCAGATGATAAGTGGATTTAAGTGATTTCAATGTTTATCCTGTAATTAAACATCAAACATTATTATATCCTATTAGAACCTCTTGAAAAGATTTGTAGTATGAGATTCCTATCTGTGCTCAGGCAATGACAGAAATGCAGGAAACATCTTAAGTCCTCACTGCTGCTGTTGGGATCTAGTGACTTTGGAATCTTGCAACAGGAGTCACATCTGCCCGAGTTTCTTGGGGAGCAATGGCTATAGCTGAAAGAATTTGACTGGCTTTTTAAAGAGTGAGGATTAATGAGAGCAGCATGTTTGCAGGGTGAAAGAAACTTTCAGATCTCTTTTAAAAATGTTTGTGATTGGTTTTCTATGTCCGTCGTGCTGGAAGTTGATGCCTTGTTTATGGTTATTGTATTTAGGGATTTAGTTGGGCTGCTTGAAGCATATTTGTGGAATGCACCCTGCTTCACAAAGGTAACTATGAGCTGAAAGGGCTCGGCCCTGAGCCACAGAGCTCTTTGGTGGGAGGGGAAGGAACTTTTCTGTTAGGTCCTTACAGATATGACATCTGCCTACGCTAAAACCTGAGCCCATGTCTTCCTAAGTAGACAGCGATCCATCTTCCTGCCTCTTTGCCTGCTCCTCATGGAGTCACAAAGAGACCTCACTTCATAGCATAGAACATTTTCTGTTCTCTCTTCTCTTTCTGCTGACACCCTGTTACTTAATTTGAGTAGTTCTTCCCAGTGAATTTTGGGCCAGTTTGGTCTCAGGGTAGACTCAAGTAGTTAGAGCAAGTAGCAACATTGTAGAGCCTGCTTTGGTCTGGGATATGCCTATCTCTGTACACCTTTTCTGACTGGATAGATCAGCAGAGACCCAGGTTCAAGCACCCCTTCTAAATCAGCCACAGGAAGGATTTGAAGCTCTATATCATGTCATTGGTGCCCATTTTAACCACTGTTCTAGCTGGCAGTTGCCTGCCTGCTCCATTCCTGTTTGGTGTGACCCTGCAAGCCTATGCTGATGGGGTCTGGCAGAGGATAGGAGCCCTGCAGGCTATCCTGGACCTCCATCCCAGTGTCAAAAAGATCATGGAGTTCACAGTTCTGTATTTGTGTACTCATCTCAGCTGCAGAGATGTAAATAGTGTAGGGGTTTTGAAGATGGAAACCGAAGGATATAGAGTTGTTACACCCTTGGGCTAGACAGCAGAAGAATGGGAGCATTGAGGGTCTCAGTGGTGCAAAAATGCTCAATTCTGGCAACTAAGTTGTCCTATTGAAGCCTAAACCATCTTGTGGATTGATGTTGCTGGTACAGGCTGTAGCATGCCTCAAAATTACCTTCCTCTGAAGTTGTGGGATTTTCTGCTTACAGCACAGAGGAACTGTAAATGGTGCCTACACACGACCTGTGAGTTTTCTTCAGCTGAGAGAGATGCTACTTTTCAGTTTTAGTCCTCAGGGCTGCAAGACATTTGCCTAGCTTCAGGCAGGTGGGTAACAGTATTTGTTTTGGGGTACAATCTCTGTTTCAAGTTGAGCATATGAAATTCAGATCCTTGCAATGAGTTGAAGTTGCATTACTGCTAGTGTAAGATCATACCCAGTCTTTTTGCAAAATGGAGTTTTGTCTGTTCAGAGCTACAGACATAAATTGAAATCGTTGTTACAAATGCCAGTTGCAAATACAAATAGCACTTCTTGAAAAGGCTGGCCTTTTATAATAAGTATATTTTCAATCAAGAAAAGATACAGTTTCCCCTTAAAGGTTGTGCCATGTGTTGTGCCAGCAACACATGCGCTTTTTCTTCTCAAGAAATTAAGGAGTGTCTGGGGGAGAGGAGTTGTGATGGCTTTAAATGTTTTCTTAGTCCCTTCCAAAATAAGTTTAAAGTTTCCCTATATACAATTAAATTAAGCCTTCTATTTGACCTTTGTACTGAGCAATAAAAGTTAACTGCAAAAGATGTGGGTAGAATGAGAGCACAAAATATGCCCTGCATCAGCCAGTGTGAGAACTGTTACAATAACCAAAACTAATAAGATCATCACAACAAAAGCAACAGCCAAAGCATTCTCAATTATTACTAATATTTTTCTTCCTTAAGCTAGCTTATATTTTTCTTAATTACAGCTTTGAGCTGTGGTGTGATATTTAGCAGATGCCTTTGGCACTTGGCATGCTGATCACTTGCACACTCCAGGTTGGCAGGGGCACCTAATATTTGAAGTCTAGAGCACACATTCATCTTTAACCATAAAGGTCATTCCTACATTCCTTGCATCCCCCAAACTCCCATTAAGTTTAATACAAGTTTTGAGCATGTGAGGTATGTGATATGAGGATCACTCTCAGTCTTCTGGATATTACCAGTGAGGCATGTACAAAATTTCTAAACCTAACTAATTAATTGCACCATATAGTGATGGCAGAAGGCTGTCACAGAACTTTTAGTTCTTTCTTTCATTACAAGAAAGTTAAACCAGAAGTTCAACAGATTTACTGGGAACATCATGTTTTACAGATACTTCCATGCTGCGTTTCAGGATATCATGTCAGCTGTGCTGCAATATCTATGAGGTATCTGGCAAACTAAACAAGCTTAAACATGCAACCACAAACATCTGCCTAGGACTAGACTGAAAACAGATGTTTTCAGGAAATGTAAAAGATGTTTGGCATGCTTTAAGCTTGTATTTTCAGTTTGTCTGCATTTGAATAAGTCCCATATTAATATAAATAAAATGACAAAACCATTTCTTGCAGATGACTGATTGATAAATGGAACTATTTCTGAATCACACAAGGTTTATTAAACTAGGGTATTTCTTCACAACGAAAAGATGGATTGTTCTACCTTGACATTTACTGTGGCAGGAGCTGAGGCAGTTATACATGTGGCTTTACTTTTTATGCCTGAGAACTAACACAATCATGCAGAGTTTGCTATGGCAGCTCTATATCAAAAGCCAAACAAACACAGTGATGGGTTTCCTTACAGCAGTGTGTCTGAGATAATGTCCTATTCTCTCTCTATACATATGTATATAGACAAAGGATTGTTTGGGAATGGGGGATGGAGCTGCCATTTCACATAAGTGTGGCTTTGGTATCACAAATTGTATCACAGTTCTTCCTGTCTTTTCTTTATTGTCTTTTTTCTTTGTTGCATTTGACTTGTTATATTACAGTAGTTCCTGAAAGTTCCAGACAAATTACTCCTTAAGGAGAGTAAATACAGTTCTTCTCAGTGTGAAGAATTTTCATCCAGAATGCACAAAGTGTATAGGAGATAGTTCTCTCACTGGCCTACTAGGAGAATCTTTCTGCAAAGATCACACAGAGTTTAATGCAGAATTAAAAACCGGACATAGATAATCCTTACAGAATCATAGAATCACCAGGATTGAAAAGACCTACCGAATCATCGAGTCCAACCATTCCTATTAAACACTAAACCATGTCCCTCAGCACCACATCCACCCATCCCTTAAACACCTCCAGGGAAGGTGAATCAACCTCCTCCCTGGGCAGCCTGTTCCAATGCCCAATGACCCTTTCTGTGAAGATTTTTTTCCTGATGTTCAGCCTAAACCTCCCCTGGTGGAGCTTGAGGACACTCCCTCTTATCGTGCCCCCTGTCACTTGGAAGAAGAGGCCAGCACCATCCTCTCCACAACCTCCTTTCAGGTAGTTGTAGAGAGCAATGAGGTCTCCCCTCAGCCTCCTCTTCGCCAGGCTAAACAACCCCAGCTCTCTCAGCCATTCCTCATAAGGCTTGTTCTCCAGCCCCCTCACCAGTTTCAATGCTTTTGTCTGGATACACACTCCAGAGCCTCAACGTCCTTATTGAGGTGAGGGGCCCAGAACTGAACACAGAATTCAGGGTGCGGTCTCATCAGTGCCAAGTACAGAGGGAGAATAACCTCCATGCACCTGCTGGTCATGCCGTTTCTGATACATGATAAGATACCATTGGCCTTCTTGGTCACCTGGACACAGCTGGCTCCTGTTCAATTGGCTGTCAACCAACATCCTCAGGTCTTTCTCCTCCAGGCAGCTTTCCAGCCAGACTAGGCTAGGGTTGTTGTGCCCCAAGTGCAGGACCCAGCCTTTGGCCTTCTTAAACTCTATGTCATTGGTCTCTGCCCAGCAATCCAGCCTGTTCAGATCCTTTTGCAGAAGCTCCCTGCCCTCCAGCAGATTGACACTTCCACTCAGCTTAGTGTCATCTGCAAAGACCAACTTTTCTTCAGTCATACACACCTTAGAAAGAGAAACAGAAAAATCACAGAACCAAAATGGAAAACATTATTTAACCCTTGCTATCTTGTCCCACAACTTTTCTTCAGAGGGACCTTGGCAGGCTGGAGGGATATGTCTGTGCTAACCTCATAATGTTCAGCAAGGCCCAGTACAAGGTCCTGCACCTGGGTCAAGACAATCCCAAGCAAAATATAGGCTGGGCAGAGAGAGGGGATTCTGTCACTTTTCTGTGCTCTCGTTCAGACCCCACCTGGAGCCCTGCATTCAGTTCTGGAGTCCACAGCAAAGGAAGGACTTGGATCTGTTGGAGCAGGTCCAGAGGAGGCCATGAAGGCCATGAAAACAATCCAAAGGTTGGAGGATCTCCCATATGAGGATAGGCTAAGGGAGTTGGAGTTGTTTGGCCTGTAGAAAAGAAGGCTCTGATGAGACCTCATAGCAGCTTTCCAGTATACAAAGGGGCCTCCAGGAAAGCTGGTGAGAGGCTCTTAATCTGGGAATGTAGTGACAGGAGGAGGGGGAATGGTTTTAAGTGTAAAGAGGGCAGACTGAGATTAGATATTAAGAACAAATTCTTCATGATAAGGATGGGCAGGCCCTGATCCAGATTTTCCAGAGAAGTGGTGGCTGCCTCATCCCTGGAGGTGTTCAAGGCCAGGCTGGATGGGGCTTTGAGCAGCCCGGTCCAGTGGGAAATATTCCTGCCCATCACAGGGTGGTTGGAACTGGATAGGCTTTAAAGTCCCTTCCAACCCAAGCCATTCTATGATTCTGTCATTCTGGAGAGACTGGCCCAAATGTAACACAACTCAGTAGTTCAATGAAGAAAGTGATCTTTTTGGTAGTAACTCCTGTAGTTTCTCGCTTTTCTGGTTCAATGATATTTTCCTCCAAAGGTCAAGTTTCCCTAAGAAGGTTTAAATGGACAAAATATTCTCAGTTTGAAAGAGAAAAGGATAGAACAGTACATACATAGGAGGACGCAGAGCTGTTGATTGGTCCATTCTTCTGGCTCCAAAATGAATCTATTACACCTGACTCTTTTATTACCTGACTAGTATCATATAGCAGACTCCAAAACGTGGAGAATTGCACCATGAGTTCATCCCACTTTGGGACTTCATACACTGCCATTTCCACAGCATTCCCGTTTCCATTTGCCTGCTGCAGCTATAAATGGAAATAATTAGTGTTGGTCTTATTGTCAGGATAATAGATTATTTGGAAATTGTTGGCATATTTTATGATGACAGAACTGCTTTGCAATTTCAGTACTCCTTCCTTTGAATAAGTAAATGTAATTCCAGCTTTTGCTACTAGCGGTGATAAAAAGCTAATAATAACACTGCAGAATCTACTGTAATTTAAGAGCCCATTCCACCAAGTTGCATGTAGCTTTCTCTTATGAAACTGTCAGCTGAAACCAAGCCTGTGATCAAAGTGAAATTTATCAGGCAACTGAGCGGCAATGTGGAGAGTAAACGCAGGTAGTGACCAGTTAACTTTAGACCTGCATTATCACTACAACTGTGATGAGGCATTCAAGACCAAGGCATTAATTTGCTATCATAGATACTGACTTTCTGTCTTTTTGAGGCAACATGTTTGCATGAAAGTCTAGCAAGAAATGGACAGGTTTAACATCATGTAATTATTATAAAAAAGCAGAAACAATATCCCCTTCTTTTCTCCCTCCCACTCACTCCCCAGATAACTGGGTTAAAAGTTCACCTCAGCAGCTCATGGTGTAGAATTGATGGAAATTTGTTCAAAATCTCCACTTTGTTGTGGGAGCAGTGGATTGATGCACATCAATTCCCTGTTGCCAGTACCTCTCCGCTTTAGAGACTGGGCTGCTATAATTAACATTTGCAGGATCTGTCTGGCAAAGCATTCTGTTTTGTTTTTGTTCAGAATTGCCTTGCAGGGGTTGTACACTTGCTTGGTGTGATGATCCATAGCCTTAGATGTAAGCAGGCACCACAGTTAATCCCAAGTATACTGCTGGAGGAATGAAGGTCCTGAAGCATAAGTCCATTGCTTCCACAAGCCCTCCCTCCTTAGCGTTTGCCCTGCCATACAAAGCGGAGTCTGCCAGTGACCTCTCTGCTCAGCTGCCAGAGGTGACAGGCAACAAGGGATGGATCTGAAAGATGCTGGGACAACTCAAACAAGGCTTCCCCAAAACTAATACAGCTTCCCCCAACATGAGATCAGCCCATTCAACTGCCCTTCCCTGTCTGCCTTTTCTGCCTCTTCCGCTCTGTTGGGAGCGGCAGCAACCTGTCCAGAGGAGTTTTTGAACTGACCCTTCAGTTCAGTGGAGACAATGTTTAGCATGAGGCCAACAAGAGATGAGGCAAATTCAGCGGTCCTGGCAGATTTTCACAGGGAAAGACTATCACTCCCTTATCACCTGCAATCACAGAAAAGGACTAAGGTCAAGTCAGTCACATCAAGAGAAGAGCAAGTAAATAAAGGAGGTGCTGGTAAGTAGATGAACTTGTTCCTCTCTTAGTAGGACAACAAGAAGCCTCAACAGACATTCTAGACCTTGCTGATGCTGTTCATTAGTGAGCAACAGCATGTAAGTGCAACAATAAATATTTACATCTTTGATAATCTTTACCAGTAGCTAAATGCAAATCATTTAGGCTAGGCAGAGGCAACTAGCATCTGTGGTGTCAATATAGCTTGAACTTATGCCAGGTAACCTGATAATTACCTAAAAAAATAATAACCACATCGTTATTCCTCTCTATAATTACTAGCTAAGATTAAGGTGTGTTTTTCTGCACATAACCCAGCAGCCTGCACACGCAGCCCAGAAAGCCAACTGTATTCAAAGAAGCATGGCCAGCAGGTCAAGGGAGGTGATTCTACCCTTCTACTCCACTCTTGTTAGACCTCATCTGGAATACTGTGTCCAGCTCTGGAGACACCAGCAGAGGACAGACGTAGGACTATTGGAATGGGTCTAGAGGTCAGAGGAATTGAGCATCCCTCTTATGAGAAAATGTTGAGAGAGAAGGCTCTAGAGAGCCTTTCAGTACTTGAAAGGGCCGCATAAGATAGATGGGGATGGACTTTTTAGCAGACTCTGTAACAACAGGACAAGGGGTGATGGTTCTAAACTAGAAGGAGATTCACACTAGATAATAGGAAGACACTTTTTAGTATGGTGAAACACTGGCCCAGAATGCCCAGAGAGGTGGTAGATGCACCATCCCTGGTAATATTCAAGGTCAGGTTGAATGGGACTCTGAACAATCTGATTGAGTTGAAGATGTCCCTGCTTGGGGGGCTTGGACTGGATAGGCTTTAGAAGTCCCTTCCAATCCAAACCATTATATGATTTAATGTGAGGGTCACAAAATGTGTTTAAAAGGCATGCTGAGCCCCCACTGTAGAGGACGTTTCCTGTTCCTAAATTAGATGACAGTGACAGTGTTGGCTCTCCGTTTTATCCTAGTTCATCTCTCTGAGGAGTAGTATTGATCCATATAAGTATTTATGAGAAGTTCAGTGCCATCAAAGTGGCACATGCATTACTGAGTAGAGATCTGTGGTTAAATCTTTGAGGTGAAGATAATCCTAAATGCTTTAATCATTGAGGTCAAGAAATCTTCATTGTGTGCTTTGTTTATATTATCAAGATGTGAGTTTAATAGCAGTTAACATCTGGGAAAGTTCAACTAAGGAAGTGGGCTCAATCCAATGGACTAAAAGTGAGCTGTTCTCTGCTCTCACAGTAATCTTGGGGCCTAGATGGACTCTGAGCCATCTGCACTGACCCCGACAAACCTTGTCCTCAGCAATAGTCCCAATAGATTGTTCACAAAAGCTGCTTTCACAGTCAGCTGCCTTCACTAAGTACCACATTTGGCAGGGTTTGAATATCTGCACTGGGAGTCTTGATAAGGAACAGTGCAGTAGCTACTGCAGGAGCTGTGTAGTCATCACAATGCAGTGATAAATAATCAGTGTCAAATAATATTCATATGCCGGTGTCCCAAAGGCCATCAAATGGCCTGAGGAAAGATGAAGCCTTCAAAGATTTTAACCACTCCATTTCTGGAAAGGAAAGAAGGACTGATAATAGAAAGAAAGTTTCTTGCGATGGAGAAAGCTTTGAACAGTGAACCATAAAACACAGAAGGTAAATAGTGCAACAAACTAAAGTTATGGGGCTTGGCTGGTTGGTTTTATTAATTCATACTCTTGATTTTCATGGGTACTGAACATCTGAGGTTTGTGTTGTAGAAACTGGAGTTTCATTTCAGTGCTAGTCTTCACACTGACTTTTTTTTTTCCTAAACTCACTAATTTTTTTTTTCCTTTTGAACATCAGTAATAGACTGAACATAACCATCTCTGACTCTGAGAAAAGATTTAAAAGTAAGAACTCATTTAACTCTGAGTCTTTTAGCCAAAAACCTGTTATAGCAATAGGAACTCTGAGGGAATGGGAATAAACCATGAAATCTCTACACTGCTTAAAAACTAAATATGCAATTGGAAAAGATATTGAACTGAGTTAGGACTTGAGACTATTTTTATTTATTGATCAGAAGATAGGAAACAGGGCATTTTAAATAAAGTGCCATTTTACCCAATTAAATCCCAAATTAGAATTGGCAATGAATGGCATCAGAAGAGACTGCTATACAGATAGAGAATTCAGAATGTAGTCCTTCCCATGGAAAGGGTAAAGGCAGGATCTCCTAATTCATTATTTAATGCTTGCTATGTAGTGCATTAAGCAGTCACTGAGAGGAAAGCTTTTAAAACCTAACAGCCTTGCTGATAGCATTAAATCTTACCTTAGATTTTTGGTTAAGTCAAGAAAATAAACGAATTAATATCAAGAAAATAAACGAATTAATATATTTTGGTCTGTCCAATTTATAGAAGCCAAGCAAGTTACAATGCTGGACATGACCATCTGAAAGAGGGGAATAGATTTACCTGAATGAGATCTTAATTTAATGAGTTGGCCCCAGAGAGCTGAAGTCAGCAGGCTGGGATGATATAAGAGGCAGAAGAGAAATAGTGCCTTTACTGCAGCTGAAAAGGAGAATGACAGTGGTGGAAAGGAGTCCAGGCAGTGTCAGAACACACCTATTTCCATGATTTATTCTTAATTTACTTTAATGGCAGTCTGAAGGTTGTCCATTTTTCTTTAAGTGTCCTCAGAATACTGATATATTCCAAATACTTATCACATGCTTTTTCTCCCCCTCCTTGTTGTTAGCTCCATTGCAAGGTGGAATTCAAGAGGACCTCTAGCTACATTTTGCCATAATGAATTTTGAGTTCAGTGGCAGACGACCCTTTTCCCATGGTGTACCTTGCCAGCCAGTGTCCATTCTCCACAGTCATCATTGACTTAGGTCTAGGAATCACAGTTTCCTCTGGGACTAATGTTGATATTATGATAAAATGGAGGAATTCATTGCATTTCTATCACAGTTTATACCGGCAAAAGAACAATGTGTGCTTTCCCAATACAATAGCTCATTTTTATTATCAAGTGAGTAAATTGATGGTTGTTTCGAACTATTGACGTGCAGGCAATGATCTCAGATTACATTTACATTTCTGGAACACTTTCCATCTTTCCAGTTTCTGCCAGAAACTTATTTCTGTGATTCAGAGATTTTATTTTAAGATTGGCCTGTTGTTTAATCTGCATTACAAATCTGTGCCCTTTGGTTTCCTGCATATTTGTGCTACATTCGTTGGTATCACAAAACCTTCAAGCTTGGATCTGAGCAGTTATTATTGATTTATGGAGTTTTATTAATTTATTATTAATTTATGGAGTATTATTATTTTAGGAGTTTGGTTTGTGCCAGTCATTTGGGTATGCTTTTACAAATTGACTGTAGAATCGCCATCCCATCATCAGATGAAATAGTGACTTGTTTTCCCCCACAATACCAATAAGAGGATTCAAGGGGAAAGTGATCTCAGTAATACTTAAAAATAGCTTGGGGATGTCAAGCTAACTGAAGACCCTTAGCAGTCGTTTTCTCATTTAAGAAAATCCATGTTTTTACTATAAAGGACAACTACTACTACTTCCTTATGAATCTAGTCCTTTATAGAAAAGATGTCCTGAATTGACCCAAAAAGACACTTGGAGGGAGAAAAAATCCCCAGCAGCATTATTATTATTACAGGCTTTCAGGTAGCCATTCGAAGTGCCTCGTTGATTCTCTAGATAACATATAGTTTTTTCCAAATGCTGATTTAATAGTGTTATGGAAAAAGAACAATTTTCTAATTAATCGACAAAAGCTTCCCATGATTTAAATGCACCTTACTTTTAAAGAATATGGGGCGAGAAGGGATTGACCCTTGGGTATTGAGGGAGCTGGTGGATGTACTGGCCAAACCCCTTTCCATCATCTTCCAACTGTCCTGGAAGACTGGGGAAGTTCCACTGGACTGGAGGCTGGCTCATGTGCCCATCTACAAGAAGGGTCGCAGGGAGGATCCGGGAAACTACAGGCCAGTCAGTTTGACCTCAGTGCCAGGGAAAGTCATGGAACAGGTGATCTTGAGTGCTATCATGAAGCACTTGCAAGAGAACCGGGCGATCAGGCCCAGTCAACAAGGGTTCATGAAAGGCAGGTCTTGCCAAACAAACCTGATCGCCTTCTATGACAAAGTCACTCAGCTGCTGGGTGAGGGAAAGGCTGTGGATGTGGTCTTTCTGGACTTCAACAAAGCCTTTGACACAGTTTCTCACAGTATTCTGCTACGGAAACTGTCAGCCTCTGGCCTGGACAGGCGTACAACTCTCCTGGGTGGAAGACTGGTTGTATGGCCGGGCCCAGAGAGTGGTGGTAAATGATGTTAAATCCAGCTGGAGGCCAGTGACAAGTGGGGTTCCCCAGGGCTCACTGCTGGGCCCAGCCCTGTTCAATGTCTTCATCAATGACCTGGATGAAAGCATTGAGTGTACCCTTAGGAAGTTTGCAGAAGACACTAAACTGGGTGGAAGTGTGGGTCTACTGGAGGGTAGGCAGGCTCTGCAAAGGGACCTAAACAGGCTGGACCTCTAGGCAGAGTCCAATGGCATGAGGTTTAACACGGCCAAATGCCGGGTCCTGCACTTGGGGCACAACAACCCTATGCAGAGCTACAGACTAGGAGAAGTCTGTCTAGAAAGCTGCCTGGAGGAGAAGGACCTGGGGGTGTTGGTTGACAGCCAACTGAACATAAGCCAGCAGTGTGCCCAGGTGGCCAAGAAGGTCAATGACATTTTGGCTTGTATCAGGAACTGCATGACCAGCAGGTCCAGGGATGTCATTCTCCCTCTGTACTCAGCACTGGTGAGACCACTCCTTGAATCCTGTGTTCATTTCTGGGCCCCTCAACACAAGAAGGATGTTGAGGCTCTGGAGTGAGTCCAGAGAAGAGCAACAAAGCTGGTGAAGGGGCTGGAGAACAGACCCTATGAGGAGCGGCTGAGAGAACTGGGGTTGTTTAACCTGGAGAAGAGGAGGCTGAGAGGAAACCTCATTGCTCTCTACAACTACCTGAAAGAAGGTTGTGGAGAGGAGGGAGCTGGCATTTTCTCCCAAGTGACAGGGGACAGGACAAGAGGAAATGTCCTCAAGCTCCAGCAGGGGAGATTTAGGCTGGACATTAGGAGAAAATTTTTCACAGAAACGGTCATTGGGCATTGGAACAGGCTGCCCAGGGAGGTGGTTGATTCACCTTCCCTGGAGGTGTTTAAGGGATGGGTGGATGTGGTGCTGAGGGGCATGGTTTAGTGTTTGATAGGAATGGTTAGACTCGATGATCCGATGGGTCTCTTCCAACCTGGTGATTCTATGATTATTCCATACTTTAAAACCAAAAAATCCTTGTACTGGCTAGGAAAAGCAATGAAATGAAACTTGAAGAGTTTTCTCTCTGTAGCCACTCTTTTGTCCATGTTAAGGAACAAAACATATGAGACAACTATGTATTTCCTTCTGTCAGCAATCTTTCTTGCCAGGTTGCCTTACCATATCAAGGGTTGCTTGTTGCTTTAAAGTTAAGGGTAGTGTCAAAACAAAGAGAAGTTAGGAAGTTTACTGTTATATCAAGTGTTTCACCAGGGCATGTTACAAAAACACTCAACGCTAACATAATGTTTCAAAAGCATGAGGCAGTTCCCATACCTGGTGAAACTGGAGGTAATTCTTGTGAGAGAATACCACATTCTGAGACCAGCCACTGTGATGCAAAATACCTATTATTCTGCTCAGGCTGTGCTCACAGGCAGGCAAGTAGAGCAGGCCAGTCCAAGAAGACTCGTTGAGGTGTTGAGGACTTACTGTCCAAATCGACTCCAACTGAAACATTAATATTCTCCATACATAGTTATTCAAGCTAGTGTACGATGTGTCCCCCACAACAGACAGAATTTAAAGCCACTATTTAAAAGATGTATGATTAATGTTACATTTACTTTCATGTTTTCAGATATACTCAAGGACAAGAAAACCCATCGAGAAAACAGAAATGAACTAAAACCATCTGTGAAAAATATTGACATCACAACCACCACAAGCACTGTGAAGTCATCCTCTAAACACACTGTAACTGGAAATGGAAGCAGCCCAGCCTCTAGTGCCTCCTTTGTTATTTTAATAGCACTAGCATTTCTGTGGCATTGTCCACTGTAGCTGCATTGTTTTGCTGCTGCTACACAAGCATTTCTGTCATTTATACCTACAGCTTTACTCAAAAGAAAACAAATTTAAATGATTTGTTTGTGATACATTAGAATAAATATTAACTGATGTGCTTGAGTTGGCAGATACCAAGTGTGGTCACTTACAGTGCCTGAAGATTGTTTTTGACAAAGTCCACCCAAGATGCAGAAGGAATGATGACAATGGTCTGAGTATCTTAACTTATGGGATAGAAATTGAAAACACAAAAATTGTATTTGTGTATGTTATTGTTTTTCTCAGTTTTGTTCACTGGACTCTGACTGGCTAGTTTTGTTTGTTTAATTTTTCTGATAAGTTATATGAATGATCAGTCTTCAAATTCAAGCCCATATCTACTTTATTTTTCTAGTGGACAGCTAGCTATGTCTACAGTTGTAAACCATGTTAAAGTGAAGTACTCTCTACCAGCTTGATGAAATTCCTAAGTGGTCAAGAAGATCAAAGCATGTGTGAGTGTTCTTTTCACTCCTACGCTTTAGATTGTAGGAAGTAACATATGATGTGTCTAATATATCAGTGTAGTTACCTTAATTATGGAAAAAATTAGAAATGCTTTGTTTACTGAGGGATATAGACAGTGAGTTTCCTTGCCCTACAAAATGCCATTACCAGATGCTTAAGCATATGCTCAAGGTTTATTATATGAATGTCCAGCAATTGGAAACATAAGTAAACATAACAATGTTCTGTCTAACTGAATGCAACTCTGTACAGAGAAAAAAGATAGCTCCATTCAGACTTACTTTACCTAAGTGATGTTAAAGAGAAAGCGACTTATTTTCTCTGAAGGTCCCAGAGATATGAATTATTGGAAACTCCCATTAGACACTAACTAGATTTTATGCATTGTGGATCTCTGAAATCAACTCTATTTCATAAACTGTGTATTATTCAATTACATTTAATGTTTAAAATTTTACATCATAGTAGGTGTAAATGTGAAGCAATCTGAAATCTAAAACATTCTCTGTTATGCATCATCTTGATAGCTACCCTGGAAAATGTCAAAATGTGTATTATGTTACAAGGCCATTTTGATTTTAATGCATTAACTTTTCAGATGGAAAAGTATGAGAATAACTACTCATGGATTAAGAGTTAATGAGCATTTTACAACTGTTTACAGTGCCATTGAATCTATATATGTACAAACACAACTGCATGAATACAGTGATTAATATGACAAGGATATGAAACATTAGAATTGTCATATTTGCTACATTTCATAACTATTACAACAGTTTAACAGCCATTTTCATGTTGTAGACTATTATTATGTACAGTTTTATAAGATTTAATGTAAAACACTTGCATTTGTTTTTTAGTATAGCATCTCTGATACTTACAGTTACACAGTCACTGACAAACCTCAAAAATAGAACCCTGTGTCTTACTAATCAGCTTCAGGCATTTCGTCAGCAACTTTGATTCCAGAAGACACACTGATTCAAAGAAGGTGCTGTGTGCAAGTATTGCTACTGGTTATCATTATGTAGCAAGTGGTAATAATACAGAACAAGCATACAATAAGTAAATGGAGACTCACTAGTATGTTTTCAGATATGTTTGCAGAACAGGGGCTTGGGTTTGTTTTTAATTTGTGTGCTTAGATAATGTTCACAGACATAAAGGTATAATCAGAACCATCAACACACCCAGCTGTAAAGGAGGTGTCTCTAAAGCAGTGGCAGATAAGTTTTCTAAGCGATAATTCAAATTTCATGTTGACAAGAGAAGATAAAATGGAAAAAGGTGCTAACATGAAATATTTTATATTTGAATTCTGGTTTTTCAAAATGGTAAGGATATTAATAACATGATGGAGTATTTTCCAATTATATCCATGAAAGTCAGCTCTCTGAAAAATACAAAAGTGGCTGTCCTGTGTTTACTGGAGTTTGTGAGCTGCACTGCTCTACTGATTCATAATTACAAACACTGCTTATATATTAATTTTCACTGCCCCATGGAAAAATGCACTTTTACTTGAAGATATGTGCAAATCATGTCATTTGTACAGTGAAAGGACATTGTGACTCTTTGCAGTCTTAAAGGATCCGCTCTGATGGCTGTTGTTAGACAGACTGGTTTCTGTGCACACAGAGAAATGTACATCGGGGCTAATGCTTCTCCCCAGCTCCAGGAAATACCAGCCACTATGGCTTTGCTGAAGCAATTCAGGTCTGTTCCTTGTGAACCTGACTCTGATTCAATATTCTCACATTTAAGGTGCTCAGCCATCATTCAGCAAATGCATCCGTGTTTGCCCACTTAAGTCTATTCTGGGATTTCTATGGATAGAGTGAGGTTTTCAACACTGGGCTCTCACACTACCAGATTTCAACTGTGCAGTTTGGAGTTTTCAGTTCTTCTCACTTGTGGAGACGGAACTTGAATTCCAAGACTCAGGTGTCATTTTGAGGTCTTTTCTGTAAAAGGTTTTGTGATTTTAACTCAGAACCAGCTAGCCTACTATTCATCTGTAGCAGAGGACACTGCAGAAGCCCTGCATTAGGTATGTACGGAATAACTCACACAGGGGACTTTTTTTGCCGATAAATGTCATAATCTTGCTAAAAAAACCCTCTGAAAAATAAAGTGTTTGAATTCTGGATTTCTTCACAAGAATTTGTATGATGTTGCATTCATCTCTCAAGCTAAATAAAAAAAAACCTTCTGAAGTTTCTGTGACAAAACTAGAATAAGTTCAGACTGTGGGGAGAGGTAAATTCAACTCATTTTGTTGGACTCAGCCCACGTTTTAATAGATACAAATTGTTATGGAAAAAGGGAAGAAACTGCAGAGGACTCCACACCAATTAATACATTTCACACTCACGTACTTCTACACTGTAAGAAGAGTACTGGTCAAACCAAGATAAAATATGTTCATAATGTTCATCAGAAATGGTGCAGCTTTAAAGGGCAATGCAGTAAAGTTTTACTGATGGTTTATGATTTTCTTTTCCCCCTCAGAATCAGTTTCAATTACATATTTAAAAAAAAAACATTATTTTTCATCAAGCAACAAATCTATACCAGCAATGGAAAGAACAACTGGCTGTGTCAGATAAAGGAAGTATTTCTTTTCAGGTGAATAAGATATCTGTTTTACAAAATCTTACGTTATTCTCCAGAATACTGTAATTATGAGGTAATTGCAAAGGTCTAAGATCAAAATATGTTTGAACTTGTCTATATGATTAGTGTAAAACAAGGCACCAATCTAAGGACATCGCTGCGGCTTTGCCTCACAGATACGGATTGGATTTAGCCACTACTTTTTGAGTGCTTACTGTTTTACTATGAATTTCTTTTAATATTTTGCTGTGCCAGCCTTTGTGAATGCCAGCATTGGAAAGTGATGCTGTCATACTTTTGTCAGTAAGATCAATCTATAGTTTTCTTTTGATAGTGATGCAGGTTTCTTGCCAAAGAAGACAAAATTGCCATGGCCACACAGTCAGTGCTTAGCATTACACTGCCATGTGGCCTCCAGGTTACACCAGGTTCATGCGTCACTAATCCTCTTCCTGGCTATGAAGGCATCTGGAAGGAGAGTGAGCAAGAGTGGACAAAAGCACACGTGGCTACAACGTGCCAGAGTGGGGCAACCTCCAGCTGTCTTTGCTGAGGCCCTGAACTGAATGTTCTCAGCTAATTTTCAAGCAGTTTTTATACCTCTCCAAATAATTGCATGGAGACTGGCTGGGCAAAGAGCAGCAGAGAATCTAGAGATTGCATTTTCAACTATACAGACACCTGCTGTGAATTGCACTTTCATTGCAATTTAGATGCTCGACAGAATCTGGTCTCTCATTTTCAACCTTGCACTGTTTTTCTGCCTCACACATGGACAGTGCTATACCCTGTCTTCTAGTGTGCCAGGCACTTTGTAATTGTATAAGGAATTGTGATTCTCATCTCTAACTCAGTAAAGAGCTTTTTGAGGTACAAATATCTGTCAGAGCTTGATAAAGGCCACACAAATAATAATGTCCAGCTGCATTTACCACAAAGGCTCTGTGTATGGGTATCTGGCTATGTGATTCACATCTCTTCGATCTCTTAAATCAGAATTGTATATAATATATCTTTATTTCTTTTTGTTACTAACACTGCAACATATATCATAATTTTTAAATTTGACTCTCTAATCCTGTATAGGTCTTTGCAATATTGTCCGAATGGATGTTGTGTGCAGACTCCATTTCAATGTTA